>OY743168.1:44088950-45288950 GCA_963555705.1 Ligustrum vulgare
GTAAAAGTACTCTTACCTAAGCCAGGCATGTGCTTAGAAAATGAATTTGGTAATTCACTAGATAATCGAACTTTTGCTTTGATCAACCAACGAACGTCTTCTGGGATACCTTGATACATCAGCAGCCTCAATCTTTCAAGTCAAACTCGGTAAATATTTTTCAAAACATTTACCAGGAAGATTAGAATAATATTTACGAATATTTGATAATATAACATTTATTTTGATGGATCTAAACTTCTTCCCAAACGATCTATTTAAATGTATTATTTAACGCGTAAAGAGCGGTGGCTCCGAGTGGCATTGATTCTACCAAGAAAATGGGAATAAAATATTGAAAATTTGGGGACAAGAATTATTTTCTTCGGATATCGTCTCTTACCTTTTTCGATATAAGAGAAGATTTGGGGACAAGAATGGGATATGAAATAATTCCTCGGATATCGTCCCAAGCATTTTTCGATGTAATAAATCAAGGTATATTGATTTTTAATATACAGATACTTGTACAAGTGAAATAAATATTGTATTGAACTAGAAGTTCATACGTACGAGTGAAATAAATATTATATTGAACCAGAACATACGTTCAAGTGAAATAAAATCATAATGAACTAGAAGTTCTATAATGAATGGTTAGATCATCAAAAGCCTCAAAATTAATTGCTATGAGAATAACTTGTTTGGCTTGGGAAGCTTTATGATTTCTAAAAAGTGCGATATGTATACACTCCACCAAAACGCACTTAGATAAATGATTGAGATTATATCCCTAAAATGAATGACATGTGTTGTGGCATTTTAGCCGATTGATATAATATAAGATTTGTGAACATTATGGAGAAAATATGTCTAAAGCGTAATGACAATCGATTCCAAAAACGAATATCTCTTGAATAATTGAGATGATCCATTTGAGGTTAAATACTCATGGTGAGTAAAAGGGACATAGTTAAATGATAAGAGATTTATTTACTTGATGATAGAAAATATAAAGAGATCTCTATATG
This sequence comes from Ligustrum vulgare, assembly GCA_963555705.1. NCBI lineage: Eukaryota > Viridiplantae > Streptophyta > Magnoliopsida > Lamiales > Oleaceae > Ligustrum > Ligustrum vulgare. The sequence continues at coordinate 44,089,961 of OY743168.1, forward strand.
TTATATTGAGATGAAATAGAATCGATAAATAAATCGAATACATACACAACTCTCTTGCGAAAATGAGGTTGATGAATGTGACGACCCGAATTCTCGACCATTCGAGTGCCACTAAAAGTGACTCATATCATATTATCGAGACTTAAATAGTAATGTAAAATTATTCAAAAGAATAATTAGAATCCCATAATTTTATTTGTGAATAAAAATAGAACATAATTTTCTTACATAAAGTTCAACATAATTATCTCATCAATCTTAACCACTTTTACCACTTCCATGTTGACCGCCTCGAACCTTCAATTATCTGAAAATGGTAAATATCGTGGAGTGAGATTTATAAAATCCCAATAAGTATACCAAGCATAAATTTTCTTTTGAAAGCATATGGATCATTTTCATCATAACATAGGATAGGATCGAAATACTCATAAACATAGGGAGACACAAGAATTTTACCGAACTTATATGGCAAGAATTCTTATGTGTAGCGCTACTAAACTCCGGTCCCCTTAGCATAATCATAAACATATCATATGGAACCCATAACAATCTTGTGAGATTGATTTCATAGAAATGATCCAAACATTTTCATAAAAACATAAGATATACTTACTTGTCATAAAAACATACTTACTTTTCATAAAAACATAAGGTGTATTTACCTTTCATAAAAACATACTTACTTTTCATAAAAACATAAGATATACTTACTTGTCATAAAAACATACTTACTTTTCATAAAAACATAAGATATACTTACTTGTCATAAAAACATACTTACTTTTCATAAAAACATAAGGTGTATTTACCTTTCATAAAAACATACTTACTTTTCATAAAAACATAAGATATACTTACTTGTCATAAAAACATACTTACTTTTCATAAAAACATAAGGTGTATTTACCTTTCATAAAAACATACTTACTTTTCATAAAAACATAAGATATACTTACCTTTTAAAAGATTAAAATGAAGTGTAGTAGTAAATGGACCAAAACTTTCTTGACCACCTTGAATTTCTCTTACTTGTGGATTTTGTCAAGAGATTGAAAATAAGTGTATATGTGTAGAGTTGTGTGTAAAAGAGATGGGTTTAAATAGATGTATAAAGTTGGCATATTGTAAACATAATCATTCAATTCTATTAATTTTAACACATCATTTTCTTAAAGTAAAGCACCATTCATATACTTTTCCATATTTATACAAATATTATGCTCTTCATGATTACATATAATGGAGTCTTATCAACCATTCATATACTTTTCCATATTTATACAAATATTATGCTCTTCATGATTATATATAATGGAGTATATAAATCATTCATATACTTTTCCATTTTTTATACAAATATTATGCTCTTCATGATTACATATAATGGAGTCTTATCAATCATTCATATACTTTTCCATATTTATACAAATATTATGCTCTTCATGATTATATATAATGGAGTATATAAATCATTCATATACTTTTCCATATTTATACAAATATTATGCTCTTCATGATTACATATAATGGAACCTCTCATGCTTGCATATATTTTCTTAATTTAAATAATAAAAGTAATTTTTTGTACAAATAAATATTGGGATAACATTGAATTAAGTACTTAGACTTAATATACTTTAAATCAAGAGAATGAAGATATTTTTAGAAATTCGGAATTTAATTTAAAATCGAACGATCTCGATTATTTCTTGACTTGGCTATACGAATACGTCGTGGCGTTAACTTAATAAAAATGGGTGAAATAGTAGCGACACGATTTTCTATTAAAATAATTATTAATCGCGTAAAAATTCTTGGTCGCTACAAACTTACCCCCTTAAAATAATTTCGTCCTCGAAATTAATCTTACTTGATCTTATGATTTCTGAACACTTAATCAGAATCTCTTCTTCTTCTTCTTATGTAGCATCATCGCTACCATATTTAACCCAACCATATTTAACCCACTGGACTTTGACTAAATGCATCAATTTGTTTTCTTAAGACATGGACTTTTCTATCAATAATAGACATATGTCTACTCATAAATTCTTCTGAATCAAAATGAAAATTCCCAATCGTATGTGATATTTCATCATATCTTGTAGTATTCATGTAACTTGTCATTTATCATCGTATCATGTGACCTCAAATATTCGTATTAATATCTCTAAAATTTCAATAAATCTTTACTAACATATCATACCATAATAATTTGTCATTTCTTCTTATCACCAAATATCCCAAAATAATTAAAACGATTACCTGAATATTCTCTATGTAATATACCCAAACATGTTATTCACATATCAACATAATCATCAGTTTATCTTTCCAATATTTGTAACCCAAAATTTCTGCAAAATTTAATAAACAAATATCTCCCAAATAATTAAAATTCTTAACTTAAATATCATAACATTTCCCGTAAGGTATTCCTTTCACTTGCACAAACTTATTAATTCTGATTCAATATAGTCCTTATTTCACTTTCACGTATCCCCGTATTATTTCTATACCTTGATTATTATATCAAAATATCAGTACCCAAAAATCCAAGAAAATATTCCATATCTCAAATCCCGTCATCATCAAATCTTCCTTTTATCAAGAAAGTAAACGGCGCATAAACTCTTGTTCCCTCTTTTCCATTATTCTATTCCGCGCTTTCTTGCTGGAATCAATATCACGCGGATTCCCTCTGATCCTTAATGCTTTTAAATAGTTCATGCTGGGAAGAGGTTAGATCCATCAAAAACATGGATATCATTCTTACAAACATTCGCAAGTATTATTCCAGTCTTCCAATGAATGATCTGAGGAAAATCTATCGAATAAGACTCGAAAGATTGAGGTTGCTGATGGCTCATGGTGTTTCAGAAGATGTTCGCTGGTTGATCGAAGCAAAGGTTCGACTATCTGGTGAATTACCTATGACATTTCCAAAGCACATGCCTGGTTTAGGCAAAAGCACCTTCGCAAAGAAACGAAGAGCAAAAAGGCTGAATGGTTGCTACAAATGTGCTCGTTGGAACTGTGATACTCGTTGCAAAACAGTAGGATATTCTTCTACTAATCGGGATGATAAAATCAAATTCATAAAGGGTGGACTGAGTAAGGAGTCTTTGGATGATATTCGACTGACTCTTGAGACGCACCCAAGTGGTTATGTGCAACGTGAACTTCTCTCCTTATACGCTCAGTTTAACGAGGACAAAAATCGTTATAGTCTCCAAAATATAATAGCAAAAGATCCTGTTTGCCAGTCTGTTTTACAAAATGAGGCTTCTGGCAGTTCAACAATGATATAAGGTAAATCTCTTGATACACATTTAAAATATTTTGCTGTTTTCTTTCACGCGTTTTGGAAATAAAATATATTTTCCTTTCTCGAGTTTTGATAAAGCTGGAAATAAATCACCGAAAGGTGATATCTTTGGTAAAACAGTCAAAAGTTGGCCGATTTTGTCAAAAGTAAATCTTTAATTTTTCAGAATCAATCAAAAACAGTAAGTTTTTCCGGCTTTAAATAGCCAAACATATTTCATAGTTCAGGCATCCCAAAATCACATCTTCTTCGTAAGTTTTCTCTTCTATACTATCAAAGATGGAAGCACCAAAACTTCGACAGATCAAAACTATTTGTGTATTTTGTGGATCAAAAGTGGGGAAAGGCTTCAGTTATCTAGAAGCGGCCGTAGATCTTGGAAAGAAACTGGGGGAAAAAGGTATCACTCTTGTGTATGGGGGTGGTAGCAGTGGTCTAATGGGTTGTGTTTCCCAATCTGCTCTTGCAGAGAAATCAAAAGTAATCGGTGTCATACCTGTCCCTTTGGTAGATGTTGCAGGCAAAACACGAGGGCATGAAGTTCAAACCTTATCTATCCATGAACGCATAACTTGTATGCTATATGGTTCTGATGCCTTTATAGCCCTGCCCGGAGGTTTTGGTACCTTAGAAGAAATCTTTAACATTACCTCGTGGGCTCAACTAGATCTCCATACTAAGCCTATTGGGCTTCTGAATGTTAACAATTTCTTTGATGGCTTGTTAACCTTTCTTGATTATGCTGTGGAACAGGGATTCATCTCTCCATTTTCCAGAAGGCTCCTTATTTCTGCTCCTACTATTGATGAACTACTGGATAAGCTGCAGTCATATATCTCAATACAAGATCCAGCAGGGGTTAAGATAGATTGGTCGCAAGGAAGGGGAATCAAGCGAAAATGGAGTCCGGTTAATGTAAACTTAACTTTATGAATCTTAGAATAGGTGGGGGTAGAGTACGGAGTATTCTTACTCTCGAGACACCCCTCTAATTTCCTAGGATTTCCTTAATGTTTAAATCTTGTGTGTACCTCAAAGGTTCCAGGTGGTAGATTACGGAGTATTCTTACTCTCGAAACACACCTCTTTGAAGGTTTCTATATTTCCTCAAAAGGTCAGAGGTGGTAGGATACAGCTACTCTGGAAACACATCTCTCAATTTGAGGAATTTCCCATGTTGCTTTCTTTTGCTTTTGCGTGTTTCATGTATTTCTTTTCCAGTGTGACTCTTTGTGTGTTCTCCTTATGAGAAAATAATAAAATCTCTGCTATCATCTACTAAATCTCGTTTGTGATGTAAATGAACTTGCATGTCTAACCTTAATTCCTTTAGTGGATGCTTATCATATCATGCTCTTAATTCCAAATGATAAAATTCTGGACAGAGTCTCCCTTGTAATTTGGACTTATCCCAAACCATAAGCATACTTCATAACTCACAATAATAAATAACTCCACATTTGATCACAACGATCTAAAAATATTGAAAACGATTCCAACACTTCAATATCATCAAAAAAATATCCCATAATTCAATTCATAATTCCTCAACATAACAATTTCAAATCATATTTTTCAATATCACAATATCACTTCCTTCCATACCTTAATTGGCTCAAAAGATTACTCATACTTATATTTATAAGTTATAAATCATATTCCCAAAATTTAATCACAAGGCCAAAGTTCATAATAAATTTCTCTTCAATATAGAGGCATAATTCACTTACTCAACATAATATCCATTACTTAATTCCCAATAACCAAATCTTTAAATCTCTAACTTCATAATGCTTCTCATAAAAGTCTCATTAAAATCATATCACTTATAATCTTAACATCTCATAAAACTTCATAAAATTGGCTCGCTATTTCTCATTAAATCTAAATGATAGATAATCTGAACATATTTCTAATCATTTCTGTTGACTTCTCATACTTAGTGCCATGTCTAAAATCAATTATGCAAAGTCCATTTAAGGTTCATCATTTCTAAACTCAAGGACAACAATTATTTTGAAAATCATTCTTAAGTCATATTATTCCCATTATGCTCAACACCCGTTCTCTTTCTTTCTTTTCTTTCCGATTTTTTTTTTTCAGAATTGAAACTTGAAGAGTGGTACCAATAATCATCCACAGTTTTTCCTTGCTTTTAAGCAAAGGTAGTGATAAAGGGATAAATTATTGAACCGAAAATTGAAACTTGAAGAGGAAGTACTAATAACCATCCACAGTTTTTCCCTTGTTTTTACACAAAGGTAGTGATAAAGGGATAAATTATTGTACGAATTCATTATTAATTTTGTTTGTTTAATATATTATTCCATATATTTTGGGCAAAAGTTACAACCCAACTTAATTTCTAATTGAGTCAATCTTACTAAGCTTAATATGCACCAAAATTCATATCAATATCCTCTATGTCTCATGATTCTACATAAAAAGGAATAAATTAAAATTCAAGCTTCTATCAATTCATATCATACTCAACATGTATATTTCACTTAAAGATTCATAACATATGAAGATTTCATACTTAACATGTCTTAATAAAATCGTAAATGACTTGCAAAGCATATAACATACCTGGTTCGAGGAGTCAATACGTGGAGAGTGACATAGTAGAGTGATGAGTTAAAATATTTCATATAATCTTATTTTCCTTTAATCAACAATAATTTAATGTGGTTGTATCCAAATCAACATTTTCTTGAATCATAATTCCTAATTAATCACAGTCTTCAAAACAAATCCAATATCGATATAGTAATTATCTCCCCATCAATAATTAATAACTTAACCCAAATAAAATTTATCGTCAAATCTTATTTTTTTCCTTTAGTCCCCGAACTTCTAGAAATTTATCAAAGACATCAATATAAACATCATATCACTAACTAATTATATTCCATAAAATTTTCAGGACATTACAAACTCCCTTGCTTAAAATGAATTTTGTCCTTGAAATTCGCACATCAAATTTCATCATGCTTTTCAAAATCATAACCATACTTGACATGTGAAAATTCCACTTTTTTTTTTATAATGAATAGTGATTTCGTTCACTGTTCATCATGAATAGCACGTCGTTTTACTGTTCACGTGAATAGTGATTTTTTTTTTTTTTAAAGAAATAAAATTTCAAAAATCTACAGAATCGTTTTTAAAACTCTTTGCTCTGATACCAACTGTGACGACCCGAATTCTCGACCATTCGAGTGCCACTAAAAGTGACTCATATCATATTATCGAGACTTAAATAGTAATGTAAAATTATTCAAAAGAATAATTAGAATCCCATAATTTTATTTGTGAATAAAAATAGAACATAATTTTCTTACATAAAGTTCAACATAATTATCTCATCAATCTTAACCACTTTTGCCACTTCCATGTTGACCGCCTCGAACCTTCAATTATCTGAAAATGGTAAATATCGTGGAGTGAGATTTATAAAATCCCAATAAGTATACCAAGCATAAATTTTCTTTTGAAAGCATATGGATCATTTTCATCATAACATAGGATAGGATCGAAATACTCATAAACATAGGGAGACACAAGAATTTTACCGAACTTATATGGCAAGAATTCTTATGTGTAGCGCTACTAAACTCCGGTCCCCTTAGCATAATCATAAACATATCATATGGAACCCATAACAATCTTGTGAGATTGATTTCATAGCAATGATCCAAACATTTTCATAAAAACATAAGATATACTTACTTGTCATAAAAACATACTTACTTTTCATAAAAACATAAGGTGTATTTACCTTTCATAAAAACATACTTACTTTTCATAAAAACATAAGATATACTTACTTGTCATAAAAACATACTTACTTTTCATAAAAACATAAGATATACTTACTTGTCATAAAAACATACTTACTTTTCATAAAAACATAAGGTGTATTTACCTTTCATAAAAACATACTTACTTTTCATAAAAACATAAGATATACTTACTTGTCATAAAAACATACTTACTTTTCATAAAAACATAAGGTGTATTTACCTTTCATAAAAACATACTTACTTTTCATAAAAACATAAGATATACTTACCTTTTAAAAGATTAAAATGAAGTGTAGTAGTAAATGGACCAAAACTTTCTTGACCACCTTGAATTTCTCTTACTTGTGGATTTTGTCAAGAGATTGAAAATAAGTGTATATGTGTAGAGTTGTGTGTAAAAGAGATGGGTTTAAATAGATGTATAAAGTTGGCATATTGTAAACATAATCATTCAATTCTATTAATTTTAACACATCATTTTCTTAAAGTAAAGCACCATTCATATACTTTTCCATATTTATACAAATATTATGCTCTTCATGATTACATATAATGGAGTCTTATCAACCATTCATATACTTTTCCATATTTATACAAATATTATGCTCTTCATGATTATATACAATGGAGTATATAAATCATTCATATACTTTTCCATTTTTTATACAAATATTATGCTCTTCATGATTACATATAATGGAGTCTTATCAATCATTCATATACTTTTCCATATTTATACAAATATTATGCTCTTCATGATTATATATAATGGAGTATATAAATCATTCATATACTTTTCCATATTTATACAAATATTATGCTCTTCATGATTACATATAATGGAACCTCTCATGCTTGCATATATTTTCTTAATTTAAATAATAAAAGTAATTTTTTGTACAAATAAATATTGGGATAACATTGAATTAAGTACTTAGACTTAATATACTTTAAATCAAGAGAATGGAGATATTTTTAGAAATTCGGAATTTAATTTAAAATCGAACGATCTCGATTATTTCTTGACTTGACTATACGAATACGTCGTGGCGTTAACTTAATAAAAATGGGTGAAATAGTAGCGACACGATTTTCTATTAAAATAATTATTAATCACGTAAAAATTCTTGGTCGCTACAATGAAATTATAATAATTTGGCCAAATATAAATGTAGAGATTATTGTTTAAGGACCAGAAGTCCAAACACTTAAATATGTAAAGCCAGTAATTAATTTTACAAATGAAAAATATTACATAATCGTAAAAGACGACTCATTGTGTGCAATTTTTTTCATAGAACTAGCATGACATATAGTGGACAGACTATAATCTAAATCACTAGCTCGAGCTCTTTGATATACCAATGAGTGAGATCAAAATATATGATTCTCATCTCGGTGCTTTGGGAGTATTCTTTGATGTACCAATTGATCGCGGTACGTTGGGATTTCAAGTAAAATGATTATAGATTATATGTCGAAATTGATATATATTTCAATGATTGATTATACTTATACAAATTAGAAATTGTGGTTTATGAGATGTAAGAAAACACATGTATAATCATTGAAAGATTCAATATATCCAGAGAAGTATCGCTATAGAATGATACAGATGACTCCATGATATAATATGTTGGAAATGAAATTGGAATGTACTATTTATGACATCTGGGAAATTGATTATTCAAAAGTAAATTTGAAAATGAATATTTTATTATTCACCAGAAGTGAATATGGAAATGAATATGTTTAATTATTCACCAGAAGCGAATTTTAGATTTGATTATTCACCGAAGTGAATTCTAGATTTTATTATTCACCAGAAGTGAAAGATGCAATCGGTAAATTAGTAAATCATTGCTTAATATAGCATGTTATGACATCATAAATGAGTTATGAACGATTTATATAAAGCTCATCATAAATGATATGTTTGATGAAAAGATTCGTGATTGCATCAATATACTTGTGATATTCCATGAAAGGAATAAATACGCGTTGCACTCTTTTTCCCCTAGCTGAGGTTTTGTCCCTCGGGGTTTTTCTAGTAAGGTTTTAAATGAGACAGCAGTTGAGGCGTATTAATGAGAATTAATGAAAATAATATACTCTTTTTTCTTTCGCTAAGGTTTTGTCCCACAAGGTTTTCCTAGTAAGGTTTTTTAGGCATTATTATATCTATCGAAGAGCTATAATTCAACAACACATTGTTATACTGGAATAATATCAACAAATGAAGAAAATCATAGACATCTTATGAAGAATATTATGATATCGGTTACACACAAGGAGATTTTTATATATATACATTACAGACGAAAGATAATATCAATGTTCAAGAAGTTCATGAATCCTCAATTACACACTTCAGGGGGAGAATCATGATGTAGTCTTTTTCCTTCGTCCAAGTTTTGTCCTACTATGTTTTCCTGACAAGGTTTTAATGAGCTAGCAGTTGTACTCTTTTTCCTTGGTTCAGATTTTATCCCACTGGGCTTTACTGACAAGGTTTTAATGAGGCAGTACTTCAGAACTTCAAGATTCAGTACATAATTTGTTCTACTCGAACATTAGACTCAATGATTGATGATGGCCAACATCAGGGGGAGCAACTGTACTCTTTTTCCTTCGCTCAAGTTTTATCCCACTGGGCTTTCTTAACAAGATTTTAACGAGCCAGGCAATTTAAGAATATGTCATTCAAATGGGAATGTTATAAATTATATATTATATGAATGACCAATTACCATTGTACCCCTGTAACTTTACATATTACGATTGTGCCATTATTCACCCCTATAAATAGGGATCTATCCAAATTCATTATATATATCAAATGAGAAGAATTTCTCTCTTATCTCTCCCTATATTCTCTCTAGTTTTTAGATAGTTTTACAACACACAAATCTTATATTATATCAATTGGCTAAAATGCCGCAACACATGTCATTAATTTTAGGGATATAATCTCAATCATATATCTAAGTGCGTTTTGATGGAGTGTATACATATCGCACTTTTTAGAAATCATAAAGCTTCCCAAGCCAAACAAGTTATTCTCATAGCAATTAATTTTGAGGCTTTTTATGATCTAACCATTCATTATAGAACTTCTGATTCATTATGGTTTTATTTCACTTGAACGTATGTTATGGTTCAATATAACATTTATTTCACTCGTACTTATGAACTTCTAGTTCCATACATTATTTATTTCACTTGTACAAGTATATGTATATTACAAATCAATATACCTTGATTTATTACATCGAAAAACGTTTGGGATGATATACAAGGAATTATTTCATATCCCATTTTTGTCCCCAAATCTTCTCTTATATCGAAAAAGGTAAGGGACGATATCCGAAGAAAATAATTCTTGTCCCCAAATTTTCAATATTTTATTCCCATTTTCTTGGTAGAATCAATGCCACGCGGAGCCACCGCTCTTTACGCGTTAAATAATACATTTAAATAGATCGTTTGGGAAGAAGTTTAGATCCATCAAAATAAATGTTATATTATCAAATATTCGTAAATATTATTCTAATCTTCCTGGTAAATGTTTTGAAAAATATTTACCGAGTTTGACTTGAAAGATTGAGGCTGCTGATGTATCAAGGTATCCCAGAAGACGTTCGTTGGTTGATCAAAGCAAAAGTTCGATTATCTAGTGAATTACCAAATTCATTTTCTAAGCACATGCCTGGCTTAGGTAAGAGTACTTTTACAAAGAAGCGAAGAGCAAAAGATCTTGTTTGCTAATCTGTTATAAACAATTATATTTTGGATACTCAACATTGATACAAGGTAAATCAGTATAGTGTATATATGTATACATATGTATTTTAACAAAGTATTTTATTTTCATTTTTGCATATTAATAGATTGTCACTGAGACACTGTCGAAAGGCGATCTTCAATTATGGAGCACTGATAAAAAGTAGTGTCATTTAGTCAAAAGCAGATAGTCACCTTTTCAAAAGTTGAACAGTAAAATTGTGTAGATTATTGGTTTTAAAAAGCCATATATTTTCACAGTTTCATTCATCCCAAAATAACATTTTCTCGTGAGTTTTTCTTTCCTTATACTCTCAAAGATGGAAGGACCAAAATTTTGACAGATCAAAACTATCTATGTATTTTGTGGATCAAAAGTAGGGAAAGAGTTTGGGTATCTAGAAGCAGCAGTGGATTTAGGAAAGAAGTTGGGAGAGAAAGGTATCAATCTAGTATATGGAGGAGGTAGCAGCGGATTGATGGGTTGTGTTTCCCAATCTACTCAAATAGAACAAGTGAAAGTGATAGGCGTTATACCTGTTCCTTTATTAGATATTGCAGGAAAAACACGAGGGCATGAAGTACATACATTATCTATCCATGAACACATAACTTGCATGTTATACGGTTCTGATGCATTTATAGCCCTGCTTGGAGGTTTTGGTACTTTAGAGGAAATCTTTAATATTATCTCTTGGGCTCAGTTAGATCTCCATACCAAGCCTATTGGACTTTTAAATGTTAACAATTTCTTTGATGGTTTGTTGACATTTCTTGATCATGCTGTGGAACAGGGATTCATCTCTCCATTTTCCAGGAGGATTCTTATTTCTGCTCCTACTATTGAGGAACTGCTAGATAAGCTGCAGTCATATATTCCAATACAAGATCCAGTGGGAGTTAAGATAGATTGGTCGCAAGGACGGGGAATCAAGCGAAAATGGAGTCCGGTTAATGTATATTTAACCATGTGAATCTCTAAAATATTTGGGGGTGGTAGAGTACGAAGTATTCTTACTCGTGAGACACACCTCTAATATTGAGGACTATTTGAACTTAATCTTGTGAACCTCAAAAGGATTAGGAGTGGTGGAGTACGGAGTATTCTTACTCTCGATACGCACAGAAAAAGATTAGAGGTGGTAGAGTACGGAGTATTATTACTCTTGATACACACCTCTACTTTTGAGGATCATAAATGTTTCCCCCTTTTGTATTTTTTGCATGTATGTCTTTTCTTGATATGCTTCAGTATGACTCCTTTATGCTTTTTCAGGAGTAATAATAATAATATCATTTCAGTATATTGAGATGATAATATTTACTTCTTCTGGAGTAAATATGTACTTCTTTTGGGGTATATAAGTGCTTATGCAAGAACTTTGATCAAATCTATTTATCTCAATCATATAATATTTATCTCATAATACTGATGAGATTATTTTCACATTAGCCATATCCGTTCTATCATGTCATGTTATCTTATCATACATCAACATTTTTCTTGTTGGATAACTATTTTCATCTGTCATTTCAATACAGATTTTGGTATTTTCTGGTAACGTTTGATAAAATGTTTTCATTAAAACCCAAAAATCTTTTGGTAATGATAACTTCTGGTATCATAAAATATTATCTAACTTTTGGTAATGATAACTTCTAGTATCATTTGTTGAAATATCAAATAACAACAATTTATTAAATTTATATTAGTAGAAATATTTAAAACCAGTAGAACCAACCATATAGATGGTAACATAATATGCTTGAAACTTGTAGAACCAACCATATAGGTGGTAACGTAAATGCTTGAAACTTGTAGAAACAACCATATAGGTAGTAACGTAATATGTATATTTAAAGCTGACAAAACCAATCATATAGGTGGTAATGTAATATGCTTGAAACTTGTAGAACCAATCATATAGGTGATAACGTAATATGTATATTTAAAGCTGATAAAACCAACAATATAGGTGGTAACAACATAATGAAATAATTACCTTTCATAAATGAGTAAGTCATAAATCCAGTCAAGATATTCATAATAGTCCAGTCCGTTACGATAATGAGTTATATTTAATCAATAACTCAATACATCACGTCATTGTAATAATTATTTTACTTTTACCTTATTTAAACCTTTTAATTTATCTAATTGATCATATATGGGTATTAATTAATATATAATTTTGTTAATACTAATCATGTTTATATTAATTATAATTAAATGAGTTAAAATATGATTAATATAAATTTAGTTTATTTACCTAGGCAAAAGCATCAAATATGTGCTGGCAACCACAAAGTTATTGATTACCTTGTCATCCACAATGTCAAGATTCCTTTTTATAAAATATAGGTAGTGCGCTGTTGTAATCAATATCTTAGGGCCTGCTCGGCTATGCTTTGATTTGAAATGATTAAAAAAATTTGAATTACACAATTTTCTAAATTAAATCTAAAAGAACACACACTTAGATTGGACAAATAAATCCATAGCAGCAGAAACTGTCAATTCTTGAAATATTCTTCCTCCATATCCCAGAAAATATTCTCAGCATATTTCCCTTTGAAGTAAGCTCGCGAAGCTTGTTGATTCAGATAAAAATGAATAAACAGCTGAATCAGATCAGCAAAGAACATTTGCATAAGAAATAATATAGAGCAGCTTTGAAATGAGATTCAAGGAAAAGGGGTTGTTCAGGCACAGGAAAGGAAGTCAAACAATTGCAATATCAGTTGTGAGACCCAGTTTAGCTGAAGAAAACTGCAGCTAAAGAAATATTTCTTTAGATTTGAAATTTAACAGTGGGGTTTCAGATATGAAAAGAATATGAATCTAAGAAGTAAGAATTTTTCAACTCATTTTTGTTAGAAACTCGTGCTGATAACGTATTGTAAAACTATCTAAAAACTAGAGAGAATATAAAGAGAAATAAGAGAGAAATTCTTCTCATTTGATATATATAATGAATTAGGTTAGGCCCCTATTTATAGGGGTGGACAATGATACAATCGTAATATATAAAGTTTACAGGGGTACAATGATAATTGATCATTCACATAATATATAATTTATAACACTATTACATTAATATAGAAAATATATCCATTCTAGGAAAAAAAACATCTATTAGTTGAAAATGACGTAAATTTGAAAAAAAAATTGACAAAATTTTAAAAATAAAAAAATGACAAACACTCAAAAAATCATTATTAACTTATGTTTTGGCGTTACCTATTTTGACTTTTTTATGGACAATATTGGATTGATTTTTTTATATCTTTTATTAGATTTACTTACGACAAACTTTTAAATGCATCTTCCAAATTTAAATTTAATAAAGGATGAGTTTACAGTACCAAGTGAAAAATGGCCCCAAGAAATAAATTTCATAATCATTCAATAATTAATGCAATTTTTGAATATTTAAACTTTGTCCATTGTATTTGTCATAATCGTATTGTAAGCATTCTAATAAACTTTCAATTACTTAAAATGAATAACTGTAGCGTAAAATGTGGCATCAAACGTAAAAACTTTTAACATAAAAATTTTACGAAGTAAAATGTTCAAGGGTGAAGGAAGTCGGAAGATTACGAAACTTTTAAATTTTAGTTAGTGATGATAATATGGCGAATTAGAGGCGGGTACCCTCGCCCCATGCCGCACGAAAAAAAAAATGTAATACCAAATCCACTCCACAAATTTCGAGGTGGTTTTTTCTTTTTTCCCCAAATTTAAAAATTGAAATTAACATCTATTTTTCATTACATTTCTTTTCTTTTTTTTCTTTTATTATTATTATTATTATTATTATTATTATACCCGTGCGATGTACGATTATTTTTTATTCACATATATCGAATTTATATGTTAACATATGAAATGAATATTTAATTAAAAATGAGAAAAGAAAAACAATTAATTACAAAAACAAGTCACAATTACACATTTTAAAATTTTTTACTGTTCGCATGTTTACGGTCCAAGAAATTTATGCTTAGAATTTCGTTAAAATGAAAAAGAAAAGAAAAAATATATCGATGAATGCTCTATTTTATTCTCTTTTATTTTCTATTTTAAAATAAAAAATATTTATGTGATATTGACAACTTTTTTTATTTTTTTATTTTTACGAATTTTTGAAAAAAATATTTATTTTCACATGTTCATATGAAATGAATATTTAATTAAGAATAAGAAATGAAGGAAGACAATTAGTTACAAAAAATGTACAATTACACATATCTTAATTCTTTTTTTTTACAATTTGCATGTTACCCTTCCAGAAAATTTCTTCAAATATTGTAATTTAAATTAACTTGAATCTTAAATTGAGAAAACAAAATTAAATTTAAATAGAATTCGTAATAAGTAAAAAAAAATATGTATGTGTGTGATATATGTTTAGAATTTTATTAAAATAAAAAGGAAAGAAAAATAGATATATGAACGCTCCTATTTTATTCTCTTTTATTTTTTATTTTTAAAGGAAAAAAATATTTATTTGATATTGACAACTTTTTTTTTGAATTAAAAAAAAAATTGTAATTGATTTTTAAGAAGAGAAGGCATACCAAAAAACTTCTGGACAATTTGATCTTTGAAACGATTTTACGGACAATATATTTTCATTTTGCCCCTCACTTGTTATCTTGTATTAAACTTCTAGTTGAGATATTCAATAAATTTAATAAAATAATTATCAAGTGAATAATAATTATTACAAAACCAAAAAGTAGTTTATACATTAAAATAAATTAAAATTTTGATGTCATTAATAGTATAACATGAATTCTAATATTATGTACCATGATAATTGCTAAAATATTTATTACATTATTTTTTTTCATAGATTTCCAAAATTGTAAAGTTATTTTGGGTGGAAAATTATGTATTTGTTATTTTTTATATGCACGTTTTTATATATGTGTATATAGATGCTCCACTTAAAAAGGCCCAAAAGGGAAAGAAGGGGTGTTTTGGGTAATGATATTATACATTGTTTCAAGGAAACCCTAATCTCTTTCTCATTTTCCCTTATATAAGCACACACATTCACGCACTAGTTGCCTTTGCAAAGCAATTTCTGCCTCTTTACTCTGATTTTCGGTTTGTCTTTGTGATTATGATATTTGTATTTTGATTTATATTCTGTATTAGAATTGAGGATTGAGGATTAAATAGCAGAGATTGTGTGTATCGGCGTTGTGCAATATGAAATTAATGCACTATGTTCGAAAGAGTTCTCTGCAATACTGATCTTGATTGGGGAAGGTGGGCAGTTGTGTTTCAATTCTTCCGTTGAATCCTTCAACAATCATCTTCCCCACATTCCATTATATAATTCATTTATTTAAAAATTTTAATCATCTTTTATCCAATGCTTTAATCCAGATCCTCCGGTTCAGTCTTGATGCAAATAGTGATTAAATGATTGTAATGTTTCTAATCAAGATTTCAGAAAAATAAATAAATTGTAAATGGAGTAAATTACTCTGACGTTTATATTTTGAATGTGGATTTTATTTAGCCATGTTTGGTGGCTGTTATTTTAAATTTCAATTTTTTAAAATTTATTTTCATCAATATTTTATTCAATTTTGTTTGTTAAAATTTTTGTATTTAAAAACATGTTTCTTCATATTTTTGAGATAAAATATGTAGTTAAAAAATGAATAGAGAAAATATGTGTGATAAAATAGTAATTGGAAGATTTGCGTTGTAAAAAACTTGTTTTTAAACAAGTGTGTCAAACGGAGGCAAGCACTCCTTAAAAATACATAATTTTAAACAACATAATTTTTTAAACAATTTTTTAAAAACATATTTTTTTTTTTCATTTTTCAAATAATACATTTTACCTCAAAACATAAAAAAGTATATTATTAAATACTAAAATTTTAACACAATGAGCCTAAGTAATCTACACGTAAATAATTTTTTTTTCCTTTATGTTTTTAAGGTAAGATATAACCGTTTGGTAATACTGTTTGGATTATAAATTGGTTTAGTTATGATTTTGAGGTAAAAAGTAATTGTTGAAAATTGAAGAGAGAAAATGTGTGTGGTTAAAAAGTGGTTTGAGAAATTGTGTAATTTATAAATTGATTTATAAACCAAATAAACTACTTTACCGAACACTATGGTAATTTTATAAATGGAGATAAAAAATTTAAATGACTAAAAAGTTACTTGATAATTGTGTTATTTAAAAATATATTTTTAAATATGTTTATCAAACATAGACTTATACTTTTTAATTGCACATTTTTCAAAATTTATTAGGTAGTGTTCGATAGTATTCATTTACATCAGAAGTAGGAATTTGTTTGTTACTTTTTTTTTTTGATAGTTTAATTTGACTTGAAATTGGTTTTTCTACTTTTATTGAAAGTTGTGCAATTCCTTATTTTTAAGACAAATGAATTATTAGATAATAAATGAATTTTTAAGACATATTTTTCTTCAAATATTAACATTATTATTAAGTACAAATATGTGAAAAAATTAAATAAATCTGTTTTATTAAAATAACTAAATTTTATTTTATTTACCATGAAAAATAATGTTAATAAAATAACAAAATTTGAAAAATTTCTCAGTTTTTTCACATAGAAAATTAAATCAATTAAATACCTTAAACTTCTAATTCTTAGGAATTTAATTCTCAAACAATCAATTTTCTGGAATTTATTTTTTTTCCATCTAAATTTCACTCTCTCTATCAAACACACCCTTATTATAAATCACGTTATTTTGAAGTCTGCTTGGGGCTTATTATTCTATTTTAAGTTGATGATTGGATTAAAATAAAAATAAATTTAATTTTAATTACTCTTTGCTTTCTGATACATATTGGATAATTGTATTGGTTCTTGATTTTACTTGTTGGTTCATTTTGATTTTCGAAACTTTGGATTTCTTCATTATTTATGAGATTTTTTTTTAATAATAATATGAATTATATATAAGGATATTTTGCATAGATGACACTACAATGTATAATCAATAATGTATATAGTTTGTTCCTTAAAATAATAATAATAATAATAATAATAATAATAATAATAATGTATGTAGTTTAACATTTTTTCGAAAGATGTTAAAAAATGACTAATTTGGGCTTGAAATGTTTACTTTATTCTAATTTCACTTTTGAGAAACTTTTTGTTCGTAGAAATGAAATAATTAAAGCTTGATTAGACCTACGTCATACTAAACTAAAAATCAAATGAATAAAGATTTAAAATAAAGGATAAAAAAATTAGAACAAAAATCAATTTTAAAAAACAATGTTCTAAAAAAACGTAAAGCGTGACAAGTGACGATGTCGAGCATCACGCTTGGGCATGCCTTGGGAGGAAAAAGCTTGACAAATATTAATGAATAAAGATTTAAAACAATGGATAAAAAATTAGAACAAAAATCAATTCCAAAAAGTCAAACAATGCGCGAGCGAAGTGTGAAACATACGTGGGGGTGAGCTTCGCGCCTAGACTATTAGACGTATGCCAAAGCACGCTTTTTTGAACAATGTTCAAAAATAAATTTAAAATGAAATAATAAAAAAATGTTATTTTAATAACTAGTAATTTCTACTCAATAATTTTATTATTTTTCCTCCAACTTCATTGAAACTTGAAAAAGATAGAATTAGAGGCTCAACATTCCATTTAGACTTTATGTTGCACTAACTATTTTGAAATTGTTAGATAATTCATTTTTAAAATTAAATGATTTTTGCAGAACATTGATTTGAACTAGATGTCAACATATATTTCCTCATAAATATATGGAGATCCTCCATTATTGTAATATTCTTTATGTCATAAAGCATTCTTTATTATATTTTGTCATTTGGTAGTTGAACATTGATGAGCGACATTAATTCTTGATGAAGAATTTGATAATAACTCTTTCATTTAAAATCCAATCACGCAGTATGTCGAAGTCGACAAATTTCAAACGTAGACACCGATAATTGAACTGTCTGTTAACATAGTACACCATGCACTATTATGGACGAATGCTCTAGATGTGGCCGTGTAAGTCACAATCATGTGACATTTACTAATCTGATTGGAGAAATTAACTCTTAGTTCTTATTTGACAGGAAAATATGTATTTTGGTTTCTCTATTTTGGATCAACTATATGTAATTTTGTAGTTACTTTAGTATTTTTTGGATGATGTGTACTTATGCAATTATCAATTCATTGTATTGGTGTTGTAAAATATTACATTTTTGAAAAACTCTGTAAATTGTCGTTCTCGACGTTTAATATCTTGATTTCTTGACACTTTGTAATAGTCATGTATTATATATAACTGACCTTGAACAAAATGATCATCTGTGTTTGCACAACAATAATAGCCTAGTTCTACATTATATCAAGATAATAGCTTAAATAAGTTCAATGTAATCCTAATGAAATAGGCCCGATTCAATTATCATCAACATTGAACACGACGCTAACAATTTCTTTTTAAGTAGGAGTGATGTAATTTTCAAATCTCAATTGCACAAAACTAGAGCACAAGTCTCCTTGTTCTAAACCACAATCTTGCTAATTTGGTCAGTAATGAATTTTATATTGATCAATTAATTTTAGTAACTACATTAAAACATTAAAAGATCAATTATTGTTTTTAACCCCTTGAACTAACAAATGAAATGAACAAAAAAATAACCAAGATAAACTTTCAACTTATCTAGCGCCAATTTCACATACTTAAGTTGGTTGAATTGTGAAACACGTGTGAAGTCTCTCTTCCTCAGTCAACACAAATGAAAAATCCATCTACGAAAACAACATTGAGGTGGTCAATTTCAAAAAATAACAAATTATCTGCACAACATGAGGAGGACCTTTTACAATTATGCACAAATGTCAAATGACTAATGGATGAAAGAATCATAAAGAACTATCGAGAATTCCAGAACTTATTTGTCGAGATTGACTGTTTTTTCTCAACAAATGTACAAAACTAGTGGGAAAAATAATGTTAGTAGACTTGGGCATACTCGAGAATAGAAAAAACACTAAAAAACATGAAGTTCATCATTTTCTAACGACCAATAACAATTGTGGACTATAAAGTAATCTATTATGCGATCACATCCAAAATAAAATCGTCAAAAAAAGGAAGTAATTAAATGAGGTTAGTTCCAGGATGTAGAAAAAAGTAGTCCAAAATCACAATTGAACAGTTGAAAACTAAAGTAGCAATCCAGAAATCAAACACAATATATATTGGGAACCAAGGTCAACAAAGAAAGAGATCAACCAAGTGTTCTAGAGCTATGGAAATTGGTATCTACATCATATAGTTCCTCCCGATAAGCTTTTGAATTATCCTTTGAAGGACCCTTACCTTGGTCATTTTTACTAGAGCCCAAATCAACAAAACCTAGACCGACGTCACCAAGTTCAAGTCTGCTAAAGGTTTATTTCTTGTATTTTCCTTTACCAATGGCAATGGGGCTTTGGAAACACCAAAACACAAACTCCAAAATAAACAAAAAAAAAAAAAAAAAAAAACAAGAACCCCAAGCGTTGAACCTTTGGGCTCTTACAAACCCAGCATCGAATGAAAAGCCTCTCGATTGAACAGTAGCCAAATGTTTCATATAGCAATATAGAAGTTTCAATCTAGTAAAGGCCCGTGCAGAAAAAAGTCCACCTGCTACAGGTTTATGAGCCGGTCCTGATCCCACATAGTTTGAACTACAATTCAGGCCCGCCAACTTGTCCATCCAGATCGATCTCATGTAGGTCGCGGTTTATTTCGATTTGGCCCATATGAATAAAAATATAGAATTTTTCATATTTATAACAATTCTTTTTTGTTAAATTATTAAATATGAAATGAACAAAATCATAAATTCATATTTATTTACCTACATACACTATCTTAAAAGTGTAAATGATGAAAAATCTTTTGATTGATGGATTTGTACTCACTTATTTCCCAATAACCCAACTATATCCTCTGTGCCCATTAAACACAGTAAAGAAACAAAACGCCCCTTTATCATCGACTCTTCATTTGAAACTCTAGAAGCCGAAAGAAAAGTCCTCTCTCCCCATCGTCGCCCTCCTCCTCTCTCCATCCATTTCTCTCCTATGTTACTATGTATACATTATTAAAACCAAATCTTCATCTAATTTTCTCCATTAAAAGTGTCAAATATATTCGAGTCCAAGACGCCACCACCGTCTAACATTGAAGAAAACGAATCCAGCTTTGAAACCCAGATCTTCACTGTAAGGTCTCTTTCTTTTCTTCCATTCCTTTGAAGGTTTTATCCTTTGATCAGAAGGATATTTTATGGGTTTTTCAGATTTTTGATGATAAAAAGGTAAAGCAGAAATTTTTTGTGATAAAAAATTTATTGTCTGTTTTATCCAATTCTAGTGACGATGAAGAACATTTCCAAAAGCCAAATAATATAAATAGTAAGACTATTCATGAGAAATCTTCTAAGAAATCAGACTGGCTTAGATCTGTTGGGTTTTGGAACCAAACCCCAAATCCAACTCCAGAAGAGGTAATTTTAGTATTTTACATTATTTTGGTTTTCCTTTTTAATTTAATTATTATTTATTATATTTTTTGGGTTCTGTAATTTGGATATATATATATATTTACATTTTTTGGTGTAGGATTTACCTAAAAAGGCAAGTTCTGGTGCATTTCATCAATTCAAGAAAGAGATAAGTGTTGGTGCTGATGGTACTACTGCACAAGGGGTAATGAATAGGGCAGTGCCACCATCGCCTTTGGCGATAACGATAGCTGCCAATTCAACTGCGAAGAAAGGTGGTTAAAATAAGAAGAAAAGACAATCTGAAAGAAAAGCAAGGAGAACCTGGTCACCTGAGATGCATAAAAGATTCTTGCAAGCCCTTGAACAACTTGAAGGTTCTCATAGTATATACTACGAAACTGAAGTTGATTTTTTTATATTTACATTTCCTTGTATGTAACTTTAATAATTAATTTGAATTATTGCTTAATTTGATCGATTGGATTTATGCAGTTGCTACACCAAAACAAATTAGGGAGTTCCTGAAGGTTGCTGGGCTCACTAATGATGAAGTTAAAAGTCATTTACAGGTTTTTACTGTTCTTGAGTGTTGAATTTTCTTTATTTCAACTTTTTAAACTTTTTTAGTGGATTTCAATTATGTGAATTGGGATATGCTATTCTTCATTTGATATTACATTTCAATTATGTGATTATTCTAAATGGGAACAACACTATTATTGATTTAGGCCATAAAATTTGATGTAGTTTTAAGTTGACTCACAACCATCCTTCTCTTTATTCAGGTTTGAAACGACTACTAAAAATATATGCTATTCTTGATTTAATTATATTTCAATTATGTGATTATTCTGTAGGAATAGCACTATTATTGATTCAGGCCATAAAATTTGATGTAGTTTTAAGTCGACCCACAACTATCCTTCTCTTTACTCGGGTTTGAAATCGACATCTATGGATAAGTTCTTGAGTAGTATTGGTGGAGAATTACTTGGAATTGGTGGGAACTTTCATTTAAGGATGAGAATTAATAAAGTTGAAAGAGGAATAATAATAGATTTTGTAACTATCCTTCTCTTAACTCGGGTTTGAAATCGACATCTATGGATAAGTTTTTGAGTAGTTTTGGTGGAGAATTACTTGGAATTGGTGGAAACTTTCATTTAAAGATACGAACTTAATAAAGTTGAAATAATAATAATAATAATAATAATAATAATAATAATAATAATAATAATATATTTTGTATTGTTTTGTCTTGTCTTGTCTTATGAAAGAAGATTTTCCTGGCCTTTTCCAAGCTTCTTAGGTCATATCTTTGCTTTCATAACAAGAATTTTCTTTGTGTTGTACTGCGTATTAAAACCAATAACAATCCAAGTTTTCATGTTACGAATTGCAAAAATATTGGTTGCATACAAGATCACCAAACCACTCAATTTACATGTCTCAAATTATTCATCATTTACATAAGACGTGCAACACATGTACTATAGACTAGTAAAAAGAAAAGTTTACATCAAATTCAAATTTATATTTTATGTTATATGAATTATTTCTAACTTTAAAAAGTTAAATACGATATAAAAAAATACCAGCTAAATTGCATTTCTAATTATTAATGTCATATATTTATAGTTTAAATACATTCCAACTAGGTTGACATTTACTTTACCATAATTTAGCCCTCATTTGGTGGAGATTAAAATCAGATTTTTAATAGATTTTGATAAAAATTAATGAGATGCATGGTTGAAAATTTGTGGGTCCCATGAAATATGTGGTTTTGATTGATTGTTGACTTATATTAAAATCTAGATTTTAATTGTTACCAAATAGGGCTTACAATTTAAGTGCATCTCAACTAGGCTGATATCTACTTAACTATAATTTAGTTGTTTAAATTTAAACTTTTTAATTATTTTTTTGTTATTTCATGCGCCAACGGGTTAACCACGGCCCGTGAAACTGTGGCCTGCGAATCCCGTGATTTATACCTTCTTGACCCATGAACCACTCGCTCGGTTTTCATGGGTTCGGTTGGCCATCCTTTCTTAACACTTCTACAGTAATAGAGACTATATTTGAACTCGAAATATGTAGAAATAGATGTGTTCTGTGTGTATGAAGCTCTAAATCCATGTTACACAACCGATTGTGAAGATCCAACCCCGTTCTATAAGTGGTATGAACGGTAGCTCGAGAAAGCATTGAGCTTTCCAAATTTGAAATGTGCAAACTTTGTGCAATAAAGACCTCCATAGTGTTGAAAATGGGTATATATAGTAGCATTTATGAAAAATATTCAAAGAAGAACAATGAAGAATGTCGAGCATTTGTTTGATTTTCTCTAAATAGAGAGAGCGTCTCTCTCTCTAACCTTTTTTTCCTCAAACATATCTTTCCCTCCAAAATCGAATGTCTAATACTTTACATAGTAAAAAATAAAAACATTTGCTTAATCTTCGATCAAGAAGATAACTGTACAGTATGATTAAGTTCTATGGAATTCAAAATTACGAAAATATAAAGATAAAAAATAAATCATTGAAATGGCATGGATTGATTATTTCTTCTTTGTCTGAGGACGGAACCTTGTGATCAACAATTTGAATTTGTCTGCCTTCCTTCAATATCAATCATCATAGACATGGAAAACCTTTTTCTTCATTCAAATTCTTAATCTTCCTAATTTCATCTTGGTACCAATCCCTTGTGTTAAAGTACTTACTAAGCCTAGCCACATTCATCCCTCTGATGAGTACGTTTTTGTACTTATTTTTGCCTTAAATTTAGACAATTATGAGTAAATTTAGAATATAATATTGCTAATTTATGTGTTTATTCTATTTTTTTTTTTAGAAAACTTCAAATTTAGTGAACAAGGAAAAAGGGCCAACTCATACAAAAGATAAACATATTGGGACCAATTTGTAAACTTTTAAAAGTTGAAGGACTTTGGATGCAATTATGGGAGGACTTAAAATGAAATAAAAGTGGAAGTATGAGGACTAATTGAAGATGTCAGAAAGTCAGAGGACTAGATATGCAAATGGTTGAAAGTTGCAACAGCGAGTGAACCACGGTCTCTACATTTACTTGTTTATTATGGTCAGACCGCGATCCTGGCTGAAACATTTTTTTTTTAATTTTCATTTTATTTCCTTATTATTTTTTGGGATCAATTAGGAAAAAATTGACTCCTTGTTCTGCACTTTATAAAGACCAAAGAAAGACATATTAGGTTGTTGATTATTTTACAATAAAAAGGCACAAAACAAGAGGTAAAAAGGGGATTCAAGGTAAAGATCAAGGGTTCTTCCATTCAAACCTTGGATTGATTTTCTTGGTGCAAGATTCTTAGCTCTCGCTTGGAAATTGTTAGACATGTTTAATTTTCTATTTTACGATTTTATTGTTTTAGGTTTTAGTATGAGTAGCTAAATCTATTGTTGGGATGAAAGATGTGACGTTGTTTGAATATTCAATTCTACTTCTCAAGTTTTGGGCTATAAATCTTATGTGTTGAATTTATTATTGAGCTTAATGCATGAATTGTTTGATTACCAATTAGATGAATTTGTGGGTTGTTTTCATAGTCCGAGAGGTGAGTTAATAACTTAGACCACGAAATAAATTTCAACAATTAACAGAAGGGTAGAGATAAATGGTTGTGATTGTTGTGATCTTAATAAATTATTGTAATGGAATGCATGGGCTTATTTTGGTCCAATATAGAGATGTGTAGTTGACCCTATTAGGTAGAATTAATTTAAACTCGAAAGAAGAATTTTTGATACAATTGTGAATTTGATCAAACGCTATTTTAGGAAAAGAACTTGAGATGAGAAATTGAATAGGATAACAGGGTGACTATCGTGAGTCCCAAAACTTTTATTAAAAAAAAAAAATTCATTTCTTTTATTTAGTTTAGTTTTATATTCCATTGCTTTCACTAGTTTGGTATTTCAAAAATCATAATCTTGGTATTTATTTGTAGTTTGAGACTTGATTAATTCAAATTAGCAATAGATAATTTAGTCCTCATGTGATCGACATTCCGTACTCAAAAAGTCCACTTTATTACTTTTTGCGATATTGTGCACTTACAATAATTTTAATAAGAAGTTTTTTCGTCGTTGTCGAGGAATTTTTTTTATTTGTTACTAGTTTAGATTAATTAATTTATTTTATTTACTATCTATTAGATTCTTGTTACTTTGATTTTATTTATTTTTTTATGGAAAATAATGTTTGTTGTGCTCCGTTCACAAAACCAAAATCTTGAGCTTGTAGATCCCAAGATTGAACGCACTTTCAGACGAAAACGCAAAGAACATAACAAAAAATAGAAACTTTGCAAAAAGATACAGTGACGGATGATCAAGCTCGCATAGAGAATGAACAAGATGCTTCTAGTTTAGCTACTTTGGCTGCTCAATTTGTTGCTGCAAACATTCAGTCACATAATCAAATCGAAGAGGAGGATGAGGGAAATCTTCCTATGGCTTTAGACACCTGCTGCATCCCCTAATCGCTCAAGTAGGTCTATCTACCATTTGGAAGAAATAATTTCCATATTCGAGTAGACTTGATAAATCTTTTTAGTAATAAAATTTAGTTCTATGGGAAGGTACATGAAAATCCTAATGCTCATATTGCCATTTTTCAGAGAATTTGCAACAATGTCTAGTTGGACGGGGTGAATGAAGATGCGGTTAAATTGAGGCTATTCCCCTTTACCTTATGGGATTTTTCATTGGATTGGCTAGATTCATAAACAAAGTCTAGCATCTCTAGCATCACTGCGAAGGATGACTTGGCTAGGAAATTTTGCAATATGTACTTCTCACCAGCAAAAGTGGCCAAGATGAAATAAGAGATTTCTACATTCCAATAGTATGATGGGTAGAATTTTCATGAAGCATGGAGAAGAGTTGCTTCACAAATGCAAATGTCCATATCACGGATAGGGAAAGTGCTTATAGGTACATTTTTTCTACTTCAGATTGACTCCCTAATTAAAATCAATTGTAGACTCATCAGCAAATGGGTCCATTATCAACAAAAAAGTCAACTGAGCTTGGGATCTTCCAGAATTGATAGCAAAAACACATATTAGGTTCCCAGCTAACCGGGTAGTTCATAAGAAAGCAGTAGAGTACAGGAATCAGATGCTCTTGCCACTACGACAGCTCAGATATCTGCTTTGACAAAAAAAGTAGAACATCTGATTAAATCATAGGCACAAGTTGTACAATCCATTTATCATTGTCCCGTTACTTTCAATGTGTGAAAATCGTAGGGCAAATCATCCTACTAAGGAATGTTTCTTGGTGGCCACTACTGACGAACAAATTAATTTTGTTCAAAACATCAACAGAAAACAGTACAATCTACACTCTCAAACTTATAATATGGGTTGGAGGCAACATCCAAACTTCTGATGGTTAGACAACCACAACAATGCCAAGAATCCACAACAAGAGAAGAGACAAAGTTTGGGGAGATGTTTCAGCAGTACATGAATGTTGACAGTTAGCTTAGTGGTACCAGGGAGGCCTTTGGAATTCATAAATTTCATAGGTCCAAGGTTCGAAACCCCTTGAGGACGCGTCTATCTCGCGTGGAACAAATTCGCACTGCGCGGTGGACAATCCGTGTGTTGACGTCCCGTAAAACCTCCGGGCTGGAGCACCATCAAAAGTTAGGAAGTCAGAAAAGTTGTTTGAGAAGCAAGAAACAAATTATCTGAATCAACAAGCATCGATAAAGAAATTGAAAACTTAGATGGTTAGATAGCTCAACAAATCTCTAGAAGGGCACCTGGAACACTTCTCAGTGACACAGTTAAGAATCCTATGGATAATGTTCAAGCCATGACAATAAGAAGTGGAGTGCAGCTACTTGAGATTCATGTGAAGAGACCTGAAAAAGTGGACAAGCAACTTAACATTGAGGAAGAAGAGGGTGAGAAAGATACTATGACATCAATTGAAGCATATAAAGATAAGACTGAAAATTTGGAAGTGAAAATGCCTACTACAATAAAAGCTTATGTGCTACCAATTCCCTTCTCTCAACGATTGCAGAAGCACAAATTTGATATGCAGTTTGCAAAATTTATGGAGGTATTTCGAAAGTTATACATCAATAGCTCATTTGCAGATGCAATTGCTCAAATGCCCACCTACGCAAAGTTTATGAAAGAGATTTTATCAAACAAAAGAAAGCTAGAGGATTATGAGACAATCTACTTGACAAGGGAGTGCATTGATATTCTACAAAAGAAACTTTCACCAAAGCTAAAAGATCCAGGGAGTTTTACTATTCCTTGCACTATTGGTTTGCATTCTTTTAATCAAGCATTGTGTGATTTAGGTACAAGCATTAACCTTATGCCTTTATTGTATACAAGAAGTTAGGATTAGGTGAAGCAAGACCTACCACAGTTTCATTGCTACTTGCAGATCGACCAGTCAAGAATCCTAGGGGCATTATAGAAGACATGCTGGTCAAGGTTGGTAAATTCATCTTCCCAGCTGATTTATTATTCTCTACACGAAAGAAGATAACAACATACCTATCATTCTTGGGAGACCATTCTTGTTGACTGGAAGGGCATTGATTGATGTTCGTGAAGGCAAGACGATTCTACGGGTGAATAATGACGAGGTAACCTTCAATGTTTTCAAAGCCACGAAATATCCTGCTACGATGGATTCTTACTTTCAAGTGGACGTGGTTGACAAACTTGTTGCTAAGGAAATCAAAATAGAACATACATCAGATGATCTCGCAATTTTCCTCGTGAGATAAGAAACAACAAAAGCAAAAAAATTAGCTTTGCAAGATTGGGCAAAAGAATTGGAAGTAGCACCACCAGCGACCTTGCAAAAGAATAAACTCTATACTTCTTTGGGCAAATGTTCAGTAAGGCAGACACCATCAATTGAGAAGGCTCCAACCTTAGAGCTCATGGAAGAAAATTGCAAACCATCAGTGGAGCATTAGCGCGTATTGAATCCTACCATACAAGAGGTTTTCAGGGTAGAGGTACTTAAATTACTTGATGTTGGAATCATATATCCAATTTCATATAGTTCTTGGGTGAGTCAAGTTCATGTTGTACCAAAGATGTTAGGAATCACTGCTCAGAAAAATGAAAATAATGAGCTCATTCCAACTTGGCTTGTTATTGGATGGAGGGTATGTATTCTTAATTGGGAGAAATGACACTTTATGGTGAAAGAAGAGATAGTTTGGGGGGGCACCGAATTTTATCAAAAGGGATATAGGTTGATAAGGCAAATGTTCAGGTGATTGAGAAACTACAGCCTCCCAATTTAGTTAAAGGAATTAGAAGCTTTTTAGACATGTAGGATTTTACTGGAGGTTTATAAAGGACTTCTCAAAGATCTTGAAGCCACTTAGCAGTCTGTTAGAGAAGGACACACCATTCCACTTCTTTGAAGAGTGTTTAAACTCTTTTAATACTCTAAAGGAGAAATTGACCATTGCACCTATTATAATCGCACCTGATTGGAGTCTTCCATTCGAATTGATATGCGATGTTAGTGACTATGCGATTGGAGCCAAGTTGGGACAACATAAGGAGAAAACATTACAGGCAATATAATATGCTAGAAAAACTTTGATGGATGCTCAGGCCAATTACACCAATATAGAAAATAGATGCTTGCAGTAGTTTTTGCCTTTGAAAAATTTCGCTCTTATCTCATTGGATAGAAAGTGATTGTCTACACTGATCACTCAGCTTTGAAATATCTTTTTGAGAAGAAGGATTCAAAATTGAGGTTGATTCGATGGTTATTTCTCCTTTAATTGTTCGACATTGAGATCAAAGATAGAAAGGGTATTGAAAATCAAGTTGTAGATCATTTATCCAGACTGGAACGAGAAAAAGAGGTTGAGAAAGTTGACATTGGTGAAATGTTTCCAGATGAGTAGATACCAACTATTGCACAAACACCTTGGTATGCAAATAGAGTCAACTACTTGGTAAGTCAGACACTCCCACCAAATTTCTCCTACCAGCAAAAGAAGTTGATTCATGCGTCTAAATTTCATTATTGGGATGAACTACACTTGTATCGAAGAGGACCCGATTAGATCATTCAAAGATGTATACCATAAGAGGAAATGAAGCCAATATTAGCTCAGGTGCATGCATCAGCATAACGAAAGTATTTAAATATGGTTTTTATAGGCCAACACTTTTAAAGACTGTCACAGCTTTTGTAAATTGAAAGTTGAAATTTTTGGACGTTTGGAGCATCGACTTCATGAGAGATTTTGCACCTTTATACAACAATTGTTACATTCTAGTAGCTGTGGACTATATTTCAAAATGGATAGAAGCAAAAGATGTTCCCACCAATGATGAAAAGGAGGTTGTAGGATTTATAAAGAAGAATACATTCAATTGATATGGAGCACCTCGGGCTATTATTAGTGACAGGGGATTTCACTTTTACATTAGGCTCTTCAAAGCAGTATACTTCACAAATATGGAATTCAACATCAACTAGCCACACCTTATTACCCTCAAACAAGTGGACAGCTCGAGACTTGAAACAGACAACTCAAACGAATTCTAGAATTGATTGTCAATGCATCGTAAAAGGATTGGTCAAAAAAGTTAGATGATGCACTTTGGGCATACCAGAAAGCTTTTAAAACACCAATAGGAGTGTCACCATACCAAATAGTTTTTGGGAAACCTTGTCACTTACTAGTGGAATTTGAGCATAAAGCATATTGGACATTAGTGCAACTAAACATGGACCTAGAAAAAGCTGGGGAAAAAGGAATATTGCAGATACATGAATTGGAAGAACTCAGACAAGAGGCTTATGAGAATGTAGCCATTTACAAAGACAGAACAAAATAGTTGCATTATAAGAACACTTAGCTTAGAACATTCAAGATTGAAGATCAAGTTCTCTTATACAACTCTAGACAGAAACTGTTTCCAAGTAAGTTGAAATCAAGGTGGTCGGGACCTTTACTGTGGCTTAGGTATTTCCATATGGGACTATTGAACTATGTCAACCTACCAAGGGAAATTTCAAAGTGAATGGACAATGTGTGAAACACTACATGAAGGACTTTCCTATAGCAAAAAAAGACATTTGACATTGGGGTGCCATACCGATTCCATCATACAATCCAACTAGAGACTAGACATCAAGAACTATAGGGTGTTATCCTGACTTCTAGACCTTAAACTTGTTATTTAATTGATTTAGTTTGCATTCGACATTGCATTAAACATTAGGACATTTTTCCAATTTTTATTTAACTTAGGAGTGTAATTTTTAACTATATTTGGCTCACCGTCATCCCATGCCAATGCCAACTTCTTTGAATTATCTGAAGAACATTAAGCCGGACCAGTAGTGCACACATGCATAAACTTACTCAACCCCAAAAAACCTTCTCCTTAAGTTCTCTTCAAACATAAAATCCAATCCTAAAACCCCTTCAAGTTTCTTCAAATCTTTGGAAATTTCAGTGCTTTCCACCTCCTCTTCCATTACTGTGCACTCCAGTTTTAAACATAGAATTCTTCAACTTTCCTGCACAAAAAATAACTCTATGACTTGAAATTGAAAACCCAAACACCCCCTTCTTGAAAGCAAAAATGCTTTCCCACTAAACTTTAGAGACAAATCCTCCAACATAGCCATATTTTTTTCAAAATTTTGATAAAAGAATATCAATGATAGGCTCTGATATTTAGCTCATGTTTTGTACTAATTATTTAAAATTTTATTTATTTAAAAATTCATTTTCAACCACACATTTTATCAATAAAATAAGTTACACATAAACTCAAAAGTTTCCTTACTTGTTAACTACACATTCTCAAAAACTTTATTATTATTGCGAACCATATTATTTCAAATAATGGGTCTCAAACATGGGCTTATGTTGTTTTGATTTGAAAATTCGACATGTTTGTCTATTGTTTGAAATTTTTTTAGAGATTTACAAGAATGATTGTAATATATATAATTGAGGTATCTTCAATTCAAGAGAAAAGAACTTTTCCCATTCGGGAATGGGAAAAATTCCAGGTACTATTTTTTTGACAATAATTTGAAACTGTCTCTAACTCTTAACACCCTTGCATTCTTAATTCTTTCTCTTTATTAGAAGTCTCTAGAGTTGTGATGGTTAAGGTGGGATTTGATCATATTTCATCAACTTTTTGATACAAATTTTCTTACAAAATCAAATCATGGTAAGTAGGACTTAAGAGGAATTAAAATTTCTTTAAAGGGAAAATAAATCATAAAGCGTCATGTTTGTCAAGATTATTAAAATGTGCGGTTAAAATTATTTGCTGACTTTAACTTGAATTAATTTTTATTTTTATTTTTATTTTTATAATTGTTATCAAATATGGGCCTAATTAGTAACTATAAATAGTGAAAATTACATGTACACCTGTTTTTAAAGAATCAAATTCAAAAATAAGATTAAACATATAAAACTTCAATTTTCAGGTTTTAAATAAGATTTATTTAATAAATTAAAAATTAATTATTCAATTCTAATACAATTTCAGAACACTATTATTTCAAACCCTACTGTAATTCTTTGTATCCCAATATTCATTCCATCGTCATTCTCAATCCCACTCCCACCAGAGATAAAATCCCATCGCCACCCATTCCATCACCACTCTCAACCCCACTCCCACCAGAGACAATTCCCGCCGTCGCCGCCCATACACCTGACGACCACACCCTGTCACGTCTTCATCGCTACCTCCACATCAGCCTAAATCGAAAATCAAAAGCGCAGTTGCATCATTGATCCGACCTCCTAGCATCAAATATTTCAAGCGCTGCTGCATCAGGTGAAATGCGATGGTGTTGCCCCTGCCTAAACTATCGCAACGACGGCGTCGCTATGAGAAGTAGGCACAACGACGCCCCTATATAGATCTGGAAGTGGCGTCACTGCTACATCGAGATGGGGTGATTTGATGTTGCAGTGCCGCCCCTGCCTACTGCTAGCGATGAGAAGGAGTTGATAATGGTTGTGGATTTGTGACGAATTTGTGGATCTGCAACTGTGGGGTGAATCTTGGGTGATGAATCTACGGGTGTGACTGTGAGCGGTACCTTGGGTGATGAATCTTGGGTGGTGGTAGTGGCGATGTGGTGGCCGTGAGTGGTGATGGAAGCGGGTTTATACTCCGGTGGTGATGTGGTTCAAGCTCTGTGTTGCAGCAGTGTTTTTTTTTCTTTGGTTCAGGCATCGTTCGTGGCGACGATGACAGCGGGGGCGTCGATGTTGAGGCAGTGGTGGTTGTGTGGGTGCCAGAGGAGAACTGGGTGGTGTGCTGTGATGTTGGAAGTTAGCGGTGTAGGTGTGATTCAGTCTGCGGTCACGATGGTGTAGTGAAAATTACATGGCTGGTGGTAGTTGTGCCGTCATTCTAATACTTTGATCGGAGGAGAAGGTGATGTTCGCAACCTTGGTGATAGGAGGAGGACGTGGTGGTGGCTGTGACCTCGATGTAAAAATGTTGTCGGAGGAGGATGTGATGCCCGCAGCTTTGGTGATTGGAGGAGGATGTGTTGCCTGCATCCATGGTGATTGGAGGAAGAGGTGGTGGTAGTTGTGACCTCGATGTAAACTCGTGACTAAAATTTCGTGGGTTGTGACTTAAAAAAATGGTGATTGTGACCAAGAATAAGGTGGTTGTGACTTGAAATCTTTGAATAATTGTGACCTAATCGTGACATATAATGGTGGTTGTGACTTGAAATTTTGAATAATTGTAACCTAATCCGACTTGTGTCCCTAAAATAAATTTATGACTTAATATATTTGTGTTTGTGACCTACTATTTTGATAATTGTGGCTTAAAAGACTGGTAACCTAACAATTTGATAAATTGTGACCAACAAATAACTTGGAATCGATTAATTTAGAAATTGTGACATTGATATTATTTGTGTCTCGAAAAAATTGTTATTGTGACATACTATTTTGATAATTTGTTACCCTAAAATTATTTGTGACTTAAGCAATTTACATTTTGTAACCTGAATTTATATTGTGTTGTGACCTAAATTTATATAATTAATAAATATTTTTAATTATTTAATTTAATTTAGTAATTATAACAACAACCTGATTTTTGAAAGTTTTAAAGTTATATCTGAAAATTGAAATTGTGTATTGCAAACACCTTATATATGTATTTTTCCCCTATAAATATCAAATTTGTCCAACTATAAATGTTTTTCTCTTTAGTTCGTTAACTGAGGATGATGACCCTGAAATTTTAAATCAATATCACTTAATTTTTTATTTTATTTTTAATCTTTTTTACTTGTGTCCAAACTTGTTCAAAATCGTCATTGCTCTAAAATTTAAGCATTCATTCTGTAATGCAATTACTACTCATTTATAAATCATTTTATAAATAACACAATTTTCGGTATCACTTTTTAACCTCACGTATTTTTGAAATCAATTTTTAACCATACATTTTACCTCAAAAATAACAAAAAAACAATTTGTAAATTTTCAATAAGCAACCGAACAAAGCCTAATTTTTATTTTGAAAAAGAATATGGATTTCTTTATATCGTCATTGATTATATGTAGAAGTGGCAAATGGATTGAGTGGCTCTTCGGCTTGTTGAGTCCATGAGTTGTTCGAGCTCGAGTTAGGGTCAAGCTTGTGGTTCGGCGTCTCGTCACAATTCACTAGCAGCTTGTGGGCACTACCCACTCTTTTTTTGGTGAGAAAACTGGAACAAATCTCCTCAACTGAAGGTGCAACTACTGTTACTAGAAGTCTAGTCTCTATCAGGTTCACTTCACTCGAGAAAGTCCCTTATATCCCGTTTGGGGAACCTGGAGCACTACATAAATAAAACAGGTACTTGGAAGGTGATCCATGAGCCTAAATATTTTCTTTTACAACTCACTCATCAGGTCTTTTGTTAACGACTTCTTCTCGGCCAGTTGCTTGACTTCTTGCATCGCTTTTTCATGAACTTCCCGACAAAGTTAATTTCATAAGGAAACGCCTACAACTAAGTATATAAGACCAGGCAATCAAATTGGACTTCTTCTGGAAGAGCTAAGAAGGCTTGGTAATTTCTATCTATAAGCTTTGATCCATTTTTGCAAAATTACGAAAAAAGGTATAAAACTGGAGTGCTTGTGGGCTGAGCTCTATTAGACCTTTCAGCTCACGAGCACAAGCTCGATTCACTCCACTACCATCTCTAATATCGTGAGAAAATATATAGATGACAATGAGTAAGTTAGGTCTTAAATTGGAGCATATATTCTGTAAAATCTATTTACATTCCAATGCAAATGGAAATAAATCAAATAACAAATTATTGGTCATCAATCGTTGATTGTCCAAAGAAAGATATCCTAGATTTTGTACAACTTATTCCACTTTTCTTATCAATGTCCCTCAAGTTAGGAATGTGTGTTGATAATTCTTAAATGCTTAATAGAGTTGAGAATTGTGAAGAACTTAATGGCTTGGTAATAATGTCCGGTTAGTCTGATATGGGTACATTAGTCATTTTGATGATTCATTCTTGAACTTTTTCTTGTATAAAATGACAATCAATTTCTATATGCTTTGTTCGTTCGTGGAAGACTGATCTTGAAGCAATATGGAGTGTTTCCTGGTTGTCACAATATAAGTTGGCATGATGTGAATGTTAAATGTTTAAATTTTGTAAAATTGTTCTCAACCAGGTAATTTCACTAGAGGTTGCAGTCATAGATCGGTACTCAGCTTCTGTACTTGATTGTGATATTATTGTTTGCTTCTTGGTTTTCAAGGATATTAGTGAACTGCTAAGGAGTATGCAATATCCAGTAACTGACCGTCATGTATAACAAGCCCATTCTGACTCAAAAATTGCATTCAAGCGGATTGAACTTTTCATGGGAAGAAATATTCCTTTTCGTAGTATTTGCTTCACATATCGTACGTGAAGACTTAAACTCTATGTATTATTTAGCCTCCATTTGGCAAACTTGTGCATAAACAAATTTATAAACAACACATTTACACAAACCACTTTTTCCAAACTACCTTTCAACCATATTTTACTTCGAAAGCATCACATTCTTTGTTTATAAACAAAAATGTTTTACCAAACACATGCTTAATAACTAATAAGTTGAAAAGTGATATAAAATTTAAAAGATTTTGCACAGAAAAAAGACACGACACCATATGTTTTGATACTGCAGGTTTGGCTGCAGGACTTTTGGTATCAACACTAACCTGCAGGATATCGACATCTGCACTATTTTCGAGAAAAAAATTGTTTTGGGGTCGACGCCTGATGAATGCTTAAAAGTATGCTTGAGATGGTGAATTATTAGTGATATTTGTCAATAAATTAGGCTTATTGTGATCTTTCTATTATTATTATTATTATTATTATTATTATTATTGAACCAATATTATTTTAAGGAATTGTTATTATTATTATTATTATTTTTGTGTGTGTGCTTTTAGATTATACAAGCCAAAAGTATGATTAAATTGACATAAATTGTAGGGGCGTTTGTAAAAATACACAACTTTTGGTATCATAATTGAAACTTCATTTTTAAAAATCACTGAAAAATCCTTCAAATTTTTTTTTTAATTGAAAAACACTGTTTTCACAAAGTACCATATTGTGATACTTTTAAAGTATCACAACATGATACTTATGATACTTTCAATTTTTTTGTATCATAATATGAAATTTTATCGAACTTTTATTATACTTTAGATGAAATTGTAGTATTACATAATGATACGTTACAAAAAATTTATGATACTTTCATTACTTTGTCTAAAGCATCACATCACACTTTACATTACTCAAGATTAGCGCACCCAACTCACAAAGCAACAAATCCCACAAAATAAAAAATGTCCAATAAATTATAAACCCATTTCTCCACGCAAAGTTGACAAAAACCCCAAATGCACCCAACTCACAGACAAATTTCTTCACTCACTTGTTGTTGTTGATTAAGAATGATCTGATATTCAATTCTTCAGATAGTGAAAACATCAAATTTAGCTCTGTTTATACACCTCATTTGAACTAGGGTTGGAGCTAGAGAAGGAGAATGAGTCATCGGAGTTGGTAACCCTACCGCACGTTGTCTCAACACCACACTATCACCGTCTTCAACTTTCTAGCATAGAACTTCTTTCATCGATAGCAGAGAACGCCAGAACAGGGGACTAACAAGAGGGGCCTCCATTCAGTGGGGGTTGTGGTGGATTGGCAGGGAAGAAGGATAGCAACAGCAGCTTGCGCAAGTAGGGGAAGGAGATCTATTGCAGCATATTCTTCAAATTTTTGTGGTTGGAATTTATTATTCAGTTTAGTGTTAATTTAACAGTGTGGAGTGCAATTATCCCTAAATTGTAGCTACAAAAGTGCAAGCAACCAACCAACCAAGCCCAACCCAACTCAAACAAACACCCAAGCCAAGCAAAATTAAGCCCAAGTTGTTTTGTTCCTTCAAAAAACCTATTGCCCTTTAATTGAGCTTGCTGGAATGGTAGTAGACAGAAACCTACTAACTCTCGAGGGGGAGCTCGTTACAATGTATAGGGTAGTAGTGGGTTTGGGAAATCAGATTTGATGGCAAAAAAGGCTATATACTTTCTTCATTAATTTTGCTGATGAGAACGAGGCTGACTGTGGGTTAAAGAATTGTAGTTGAAGCTAAGAAAAAAGAGACTTTATTCTTTAAATGAGATCCTTTTCGGAAGAGAACCAAGAAATGGAGATGTATTACAACACAGGCTAACTACAAGCAAGGCTTGTGATCACTTTCAAGTCTAAGTTCCTCTAATTTAAACTTTGATTCAGCTATGCTTTGACTAGTTTTATGTTTATTTAGGATTAAACTCTTTATTATTTGCTAGTCTCTTATAATCCAATAATGTATTACATTTTGCTTCTTACATATAAATTCAATCATGTTTTCTTTATGTGATTTCTCTTTAGTATAATTGTTATTGGTAAATTTATTTCACATGTTTACCTTTTTCCGCAATATTATCTTTTGGTATATTGTGTATTTTTGATAAATTGTAAAATAGGTCTGAGAATGATTTAATAGAAAAGAATTTTCTCCTATCAAATGTCTTTGTGTTTTTATGATCGTCAATTAAGTATTTTTCGATTGTGTTTTTGGGATGTGAAATATGCAATTGAGTTATAAACATGAATCAAAATAAAATAAATAAATAAATAAATAAAGGAAACAGACTTAGAAGTGATTCTTGATGCCTTGTCAATTTTATTATTCTAAATCAATTTTATTACTGGACTCTTAATGTAATTTTTTTATATTATTATTAATTATCGTCAAGTGTTTTCATTTACTAATTCTTATCGTACGATAATACTTCGTGTGATCGACACTTCAATCTATATAGCAATAACCGTAGGTATATCTTAAGTGTAATAAATGTTTAGAGTTTAAGTGTCGACACATAATAGTCTAAAACATGATTTTTTTTTTTATATTGAAATGTCATTTTGAACTCATGACTTCCACAATGTAAAATGCATTTGTAAAACAATTTCGAGTTAATTTACATAGTCATTTCTAAATGAGGATTTACAAAAGTATTTCAAAATATCCCCATTTTAATTTACAACATGACTACTATAACTACTATCACTACATTAGTATTCTTCCAAAAAGTTATTAGAGTACACAGAATCCATTGTCTCAATATTGCAGAAGTCAACATAAAAGTGGGACTAAACGAACCACATCAAAACTGAGAAATCAGGGTATATTTGGCATGTGTGTATCTCTACCACATATATATAAGACCTCCCATCGACCCCAATATGATTACAGCAAAACATTGATTGTCCATCCATTTGCAGATGAAAGGCTGGACTGAAGTTTAGTCTTGTTCCTAAGAAATTAAGTAATTCTTTCCAGAATCGGGGATCTCGATCTTGAGTGACAGTAACAAGTATTCCATGTAACCTTACTATCTTCTGAATGTACAAGTTAGCTAACTGTTCCATCTTAACAATCATTTGAATTGGTAAGAAATGTACAAATTTGGTTAGTCGATCTACGATTACTCAAATTGCATCATAACCTCTCGTAACTCCTGGTAAAACACTAGTAAAATCTGTTCTATTTTCACATTTTCATTATGAGATTGGTAGTGGTTGCAAGGTACCTATTTGTCCTCGACGTTCGACTTTATGTTGACGAGTGAGACACTTAACTATGAATTATGCAATTTTTATTTTCATGTGTTTCCACCAATATAAGGATTTAATCTCGCGACACAATTTGGTTTCTCTAGGGTGTACTGAGTAAAGGGGTACTATAAGCTTCATTTAGGATTTCATCTCGTAATTTTTCACTGCTGGTACATACATCCTATCCTCATATCTTATGATTCCTTGATGAGAGGCACTGTACTCAAGTTGCTTTCCATTCTCTAAATTCTTATAGATTTTCTCAACAAATAGGTCGGCTTCTTGTCCTTCTTTGATTCTATCCACTAGAGTGGGTTGTATTTCCAAAACACTTAATCTAATGTCTCTTGGGTATAGAATTTCTAAATTGAACTTTTCTACTTCCTCTTGTAATTCCTTGGATCTTTTAAGCATGTGAGTTTTCTTACTTAGGGAATCGCCCATGATGTTTTCCTTCCTGAGATAATAACTGGTAGTACAATCATAGTCCTTTACCAGTTCTAACCATTTGCATTGATGCAATTTCAAATCTTTTTGGGTGAAGAAATACTTTAGTCTCTTATGGTCATTGAAATCTCACATCTTTCACCGTACATATAGTGGCGTCAAAACTTTAAAGCAAAGACAATGTTTGAAAACTCTTAGTCATGGTAGTATAATTCTGTTCATATGACTTTAATTGTTAAAATGCATAGGTAATTACCATTCTATTTTGCATCAGGACACATCCTAATCCATTTTTAGATACTTCGCTATAGATACTGAACTCATCAATCCCATAACCTATAGTTAATATAGGAGAAATTGTGAGGCATGTCGTGAGTTCTTAAAAACTCTTCTCATATTCCTTGATCCCTCTAAATGACATATTTTTGCGAGTCAATCTAGTAAGTTGAGTAGCAATCTTGGAAAAATCCTAAAAAAATCGATGGTAGTATTCAGCTAAACCAAAGAGACTTCTTATTTCAGTGGGGGTGGTAGGTTGACACCAATTTAATACTGCTTCAATCTTGATGGGGTCTTTCTAGAAAAAATTCGCACTTCGAAATTTGGGATATTACTGGTCAAATTTTCGGATTTGGTTGGTCAGTAGTAATATCCCTTTATTTTTCTTGCCTCGCGATGACTCACCATACGAGGAATTATTATTAATCATTTGTTTAATTCTTTGGGCTTGGTTCCTACCTAATCGGGTCAGTTGCTCAATCAAGACATCATTATTAGCACTAGCATCATTGCTTGCTTGTGACATCTTTTTCTTTGAATTATGAATGTTTTAGCGATCACAATTCACATTTCACAAATTTTGGTACTAGGTTTCAACACCTATTATTACACATGTTAAACTAAGAATTTATACTTAAATTTCAAAAATCTTATGATTTGGCGTTGACACCAAAACATTCTATCTTCTCTATAGATTGGTATCAATAAAAATAAATAAATAAGGTGGTACGAACACCAAACGATTTTTACAGATTTTCACAATGGTTTCAACTCTTTATTTCTCTCATTTATTCTCACTTCTCAAGCCCTAACTCACTTCTTCCTCTCTAGATACCGAAAGGTATTTTCCTATTTCTCCTTATTTTCACCATTTCTCTTAGACTAAAATTCTCCATTCTCGTCTTTGCTACTACAACATGGGAAGAATCAAGAAACCCCCCATTAAAATCGCTAGCAATAGACTCACTATCTAGGATGAGAGTAGTGAGGTAGAAGAAGATGTTCCATTGGTGGATCCTCGCCGAAGGAAGGCAACAGTCGGTAATGAACCTTGCTGGCGGTGGTGTCTTCTCGAGGTAATTCATATTTTTCTTTAACTTTGCGTCGCATGGGTAAGACACCCATGGAGGAATGAATCTCAAGGGGATTATCGTGATGATGAGGATGACGCCCTATGTCATAGAGGTGAGAAAATTTCCAAGTGCTTTCTTCTTCATTGAGGGTGCTTACCATTGGTATAAAATCATCAGAAGGAAGAGGTAATCCCCGATCAATAAGTAGATCCTAGTTTTCTCACTAGTCTAAGGTTTGAGTTCTTGCCTTATTTTCAACGTTTGTAATAATTAGGTTTCTTGAGCTCAAGTTTAGGCGTTAGTATAAGGTTAGTACGTTTATTTATGCTAACGTGGATGCTAGTAAATAATTGCTCCAAAGGCCATGAAAAACCTCAGATATTTTACACACCTATGTCAAGGGAAAAGCATTAGAATGGTCGGATGATAATGGCCAAATTTTTGGGATGTATGATGAAGAGCTTGTTTACAATAGTTGGTTTGATAAACTAGAAACCTTACTTCGACGTTCTCTCATTTTTATTCGTCATGAGAGATGAGAGAGTAAGCTTTTATGATTGTGGGAGTGGATCCAAGAGCATGATTTTTCCTTGAACAACATTTTATACTTCAATGAGTCCCATGAGGAATTTCACGATCTTTTGATTTTGTTGGAACAACAAAGTTTCCTTCAAGGTGCCACGGGTGTGTTTTGCAATACAACATAATGCATCACGTTCATCCCGAAGGCTTGTAAGTTTAGTGTAATAATCCCCAATAGTCATGTTATCTTGTTTACAATAATGAATGAATTTTTCAACATGAAAAAGATAGATACGGTTAGTGTGTGCAAAATGATCAAACCAAATTTCATGAGCACTTTCATTAAATTATGCTTTCTCCAATATCCCGTGATATTGAATCAAACAACCTTGCCTATTCTAATGCACGGTTTTCAAGACGTAACTCTGATACCACTCTTATAGTGACCTGAATATTTTAATTTTTCTTTATTAGCAAATGACATAAATAATGTTGTGTAACTGAATTTTCAAAATCACTTCAATTAAACAAAGTCCATTTAGTAATGGTATTAACTTTAAAAAAAGATCTTAACTTTAAAATATTTTAGATTAACAGTAATGAATGCGAGTTCAATAAAGTGTGGCTTTTCATACACAATAATTCTTACTCAGTATGTCCAAAACTCAAATGTCATCACCTAGTGAAGTACTATCTATATCGCCATCTAAAGATCCACATCAACCATTTTTATTTCTATGACTACTTAAAAATTTAGAAGTTATGGGATGAGCATGTGTGCCTAGTGAGTAGAATACGGTGCATATGTGTTTTTACACATTAAAATAGACCAGTCAACCTCATGCATTCAATACTAATGTAAATGTATATATTTTCAAGAAAAAATAACTTTTAATGTGGCTTATATTATGGATCAACTACTATACTGGGTGCACATAATATAATAAGCAAGGAATTAAATCTCTGAATTTCTTTAACAGGTGTGGTATCACACGAATTATTTAATGGACATGTGAAAATCCTTGAAATTCAATAACATGTGTAACCACATCTTAATCCAGTTATTGAACTCTGTGGCCGAAATAGATGCCATAGGCAAATTAACAGACGTAATAATGTATAATTGTAATATCATGCAAGAAAATTATTTTTATGCAATACATAATGAAATAATGTTAAAAGCACAAACAACATGAAGTAGCATTTAAGATCACATAGCATTGAAGTTCTTGCTTTGAGATTAAGCAATGACTAAGCTCCTTTTCTTCAAGCAGGAGGTGGACGACCTATTGGATGCAAGCTGGAGGTGTCAAGTATAGATAGTGTGAATAATAAAGGCTACAAGTGTAGCCGTGACTTCCCTAGTACAACCACATGCTTAAAAATTCCAAAATGTTATTTTTGAGGAGCCATGTTTGAGCTCAGATTCGGGGTATGAAATGAAGTCAAAATCTTGAGTTCTTGGTAAAATTTTGAATTATTCAAGGCATAATTTTACATACAATTTACAATGCAAGAAATTGTTAACCGAGTAGGAAGTTATGGCTTGCAGAAGTAAGCCACTCGAAATTATTTTTATTAACCGCCTTGTAAAGTACTAAATTTAAAAACTCACCAACTACTATCCGTTAATCGAACTTAAAAATAAATTTCATAATCTCGAAGATTTTTTCAAGAACTTATCTATTCATATATTACATGTATTTAACAGAGGTAAGAAGTAATCAAATGAGTCTCCTAAAGAACAACTATAGGGAATTCCAATGTATGTGCTTTATCCAAATAAAAACGATTTCAGACTTTTTCTATATGCGAAGATTGGTGAACAAATAATTTTTCTAAAAAATGTTCAATCTGCAACCTAACACAAAATTTGAATTTCCCAGATCTTTCATCTCAAATTCATTTTTTTAATCTGCAGTTTTATTGAGCTATTCAAGAGTCCCAGTTAGATTTAAATCATCCACAGAGATTGCAATAATTGAAAATACACTGTTTGTTTTCTTTATGAAACACATTGGCAAATGTCATCATTTTTATAACCCTCCATCAATAAATATTTGCTAAGATGATTATACCACATACATTCAGATTGTTTCAATCCATATAATGATCTTTGTATGTTAATAGAAAAAATATTTCTTGGGCATGTATCATTTTTCTGGCATTTTTAGTTCTTCAGGGACTTTCATGTTTGTATAATTATCAAGTGAACCATATAGATAAACAGTTATTACATCCATATGGCGGATATCAAGTCTTTGTGATACAGTC
The DNA here is from genome assembly GCA_963555705.1 of Ligustrum vulgare. Taxonomy (NCBI): domain Eukaryota; kingdom Viridiplantae; phylum Streptophyta; class Magnoliopsida; order Lamiales; family Oleaceae; genus Ligustrum; species Ligustrum vulgare. The sequence continues at coordinate 44,133,323 of OY743168.1, forward strand.
AAACTAATTAGCAACATTTTTTCCATTATGCACCCTCATTGAATATGAAAATTGATGTCTGACCAAGTTTCTCGATTGATGCAGAAAGTAAGCATGCTTGTAACACCTCAAGAATCTATTTTGGTGAATAAAGATCATAAGATACCATTTACCCTCTTCAAAGAAGAGCATGAAAAAATGGCTACAAAAGAAAAAGAATGGATGTAAAAAATGGCAACTACAAGCTCAGTTGCAGCATCACTTGTTGCCACAAAGGCATTTTCCGACGCATTCCAAGTAACTGGAGGAAACGATAATGGTGGCATACCAAATTCCCCAACAAAACCCATTCACAATCTTCGACATTTCAGACTCTCTAGCACTTTTCTTTACCATCACTAGTGTTCTAACTTTCTTATCCATTTTCACCTCCCGCTATAGAGTTTGTGATTATCTTCTTCCCAAAATCCTACCATAAATTGCAAATTACAGAACACAATATACGATTTCAGTTTCATTTTCTGCTAATGAACTTGAATTGGAGCTTTAGTTTGAAGAAGAAAATGGTGATTAATTAGAGAGATAGTCAGTGAATTGCCACCTGCACCAACACCACCACTGTCATCACCATTGTCATCAACTTCGAAGTACCGCCACCGCCAACATATAAGAGAACCACCACTTGGCCGCCACCACACTACCGCAACCACCTACACAACAATCACCACCGTCACCACCACCACAAGTCACTAAGCACAGTGGAGACATCGTCTCGTCGTAGCTAAAAGGGAGAAAAAGAGAGTTCAGAGAGGTTGCAATCTTAAAGGTAAAACAACTTTTTTTTGGGGAGGGGGGGGGGGGGTTGTAATAGGGTTCGTGGGTTACGATAAAATTTAATTTTTAATAATAAAATATTTAATTAATAAATGTTAATTAGTTAATTAGCACCTAATTTTTAAAAAAGTAAACTTCATCATCTTATTTTTACAATGTGATCTTTAAATATAGGAGTTCATGCAATTTTCCCTTCTTAAAAATGTGCACACCCCAATAGGTTTTAATGAAATCCTTTAAAACATGAGATGAGCACAAATAAATTTATATGGAATTTTAAAATCTATTTAAAAACTAAATTAAGAGTACCTCTAACAGTCTAACTAATAATTAATAAAATGGGTAGGGGACAAAGATCAAAATTGTTGATTTCGTTAGACCTCTTGAACATCAAACCAAGATCAATTAATTCTTCAAAATCGATACCAAACCTCAAACTCGACCTAATAACAGTCCTCATATGGTTGCTCCAATATTGCTCTACCATACATTAGTTGAAGGAAACGAACAATATCGCCATTGGAGAAAGAAAGAAGAAGACTAGCTAGCTAAGTTGGATGCACACACTTCCCTCTTTTTCTCTATCATCCAAACTTCAAGGCCAAAGTGAGACAAAAGGTAAATGTTGTATACTCATTGGGTTAGGTTAACCAATCAGGTCAATTAACCACCCAAAATCATCCCAAATACACGAAACTGTGGGTCGATCGTGACAAGAACGGGCTGTACAAGGGTCAAAAATGTGTGAATTGCGGGTTTCGTGGATCACACCTTGACGGACCGCGGTTAACCCGCTGCCCTGTTAAATAATATTAAGAAAAAAAATCTCACAGAGAGTCATTCATTGGGTTCTATGTGAAGAGCCATAGAACAGCTGCAGGCATAGCTACAACAATGCCTACATGCTATAAGGAGAGCCGTTTGGCTCTCCTTTTTTAACTTTTAACAGTAAAAACACTGTTTATCTATCAATTCAAGTTATTAGTTATATTTAACCAATTTCGATCTACTATTAGTGGTTATACTCACTTACTATATTATAATAAAGTAGGTATAAACCTAGTTATGGTGTACTTAAACTAGAAATATTTTATATTAGTGATTATAAATGAATTTAATTGTTATTTGTTTATGTTGTATTTAATTTTGCAAAGTTAGAAGTAATTCGTCTAACATAATGGATAAATTTCAATTCTATATAAACATCACTTTATATAAATATTAATATATCATTTTGTACTTAACAATTATTTTTTGTTATAAATATGAAAATTCTATGTTTTTATTCATACGAATCAAACCAGAACGAACTGCAACCTGTAACCCTCGTGGGCCCTACCTGGATTAGCCAGCAGACAGGTTTGATCAGTTCTAGTTCAAAATTTGTGGAGAGATTCGGACTGGCCCATAAACCGCATTGGACAAACTTTTTTTCACTTGGGCTGTTATGAGCTCATATGTTGGCGGGACGACCCGATCCAGACCACCCAAATTGACACTTCTAGCAACGAGCAACTATCTAATTAAGTTGCTTTCAATGATCCCAAGTCGCTATCGAGTCGAGTATTCATTAATATGATATCTATATAATGCCACAAATCGTTTTAACATTATCGCCCGTTAGATATCAAAAAATCCAACAAAAATAATATAAAAATATTTTGTAGTTGTTTTTATCGTAAACACGTGTGACTAATTTGTTCTCGAATGGTTTTAAATGATTTTGATTTTACATATAATAACTGTAATTTCTATAATAATTATTTTCATAAATCATGGGGTCGGTTGATGTAGGTTGCGCCAACAATTTTCACAAAAGGTATAGAACACGGATTACAATTCCAAAGAGAATCAATCCTTTATTCGAAATCAGCCAAAAACCTACAAATGAACGTTAAGAACTTAAATAATAAACCCTACTAGGCCCTAAGACCTTAATGGAGTTGGGCCGACTGGAAATAATGAACCAAAGTCCAAAATTTAACAAAAAAAATCATAAAATGGTTTTTTGACACAGTAAACATCCTCAAACAACCAAAATTCATCATACATCATGAAAAAGTGATAAGTCACATCCGAATCGTCGAGATCTTTTCGAAAAGTGGTCATAATAACAATTCTGACACCATATGTGAATTCAATGGACATTTGAAGTTGACAAATCCGTCGGATCACGTTTGATGCTCCCAACTGTCCAGAAACGCTTCTGCCCGGTTCTGTATCATGTCCTCACGCTCTCCATCACCTCCTCTAGGGTTAACGTGATTCGCCCTCGAATCAGAATGAATGCCATCAGAAGAATAATCATCCACAAAAGGTACTAAATGCTTGACATTAAACACATCGACAGTGCGAACATGACTTAATAGCTTCAAAAAGTAGGTATTCGGATTAATCTTCTCAATGATCGCAACCGGTCCGATTTTTTTAGCTGATAGTTTATTGTATTCATGCATAGTATAGCGCTTCTGAGGCAGAACCGCCTATCCAAAATCCCCTATGTCAAATTCAACATCACGATGCTTCAAGTTAGCTTGCAACTTGTATTGTGCAGTAAACTCCTATAGTTTGGCACGCGTCAACTCATGTATCAGTTTAAGATTGTCAACGAAATCAACAGCACGACCATATGCTCTAGTTTTATTGGGCAAAGGGAGGAGGTCAACTGGACCACGAGGCATTAAATTGTAGACTACCTGGAAGGGACTATAGCCTGTACTCCGATTGACTGCATGATTATGAGCAAACTCTGCTTGGCTGAGACAACGATCCCAAGAGCGAATGTTATCCCCAACAAGATCGTGTAATGAGTCCCCCAATGAGCGATTTACAACTTCTATCTGCCCATCCGTTTGCGGGTGATATGCATTGCTAAAATTGAGAGACGTGTTCACAATTTTCCACAAGATGCGCTAGTAATGGCTCAAGAAACAAGTGTCTCGGTTAGACACAATAGAAGTAGGTAACCCATGCAGTCGGTACACCTCACGAAAGAATAATAACTTCACATTCACATCATTGGTTTTCTTCTTACAAGGGACAAAATGGACCATCTTAGAAAATCGATCCATGATGACAAAGATCGAGTCATAGCCTCATTGTGTACGAGGCAGCCCCACTACAAAATCCATATTGATGTCTGACCAAAGCTGTTCAGGAATATGTAGTGGACATAATCCAGCATTAGTAGCTTGTTACTTAGCTGTCTAACAAGTGCGATATCTGGCCACGAATTTAGCCACCTCTTGACGGATTGTGGGCCGAAAAAAGGAAGCCACTATCAACGCTATTTTCCCGTCCCATCCTACATGTCCTTCCCCATCATATTTCGAAACAAGTTGACACATCTATCGGATCACGGTTGCTGCTCCAAACTATGCAAAAACGTTGTAACCTTGTTCTGTATTATGTCCTCACGCTCTCCATCATCGGTCCAATTTGATTTCCAAAACATTTAATTTTGAAATCAATTGATGGATGAAAGAAACCTAACGTGTTTAAATATGTGGACGAAAACGAATTTCAACTAAAGGTACTTAATAATGACATTACTGTATAGGATAAGTATGAAACTGGTTGGCAATAGCCAGTGCATCTCTCATAAAGACAATTAAAATAAGCAACATATCTCCCAAGTCATAACAACAATATATAATTTTTTGAATTTATTTATGCATTGCTTTTACTACACATAATCGTCAAATTCTTTATTTTGATTGCAGGGTGAAAAAGGAAAATGAAAATTATTTTTCATGGAAAACATTTTTTCACCTTCATCCAAAGAAAATAAATTCAAGGATTTCAAAAAAAATTCTCACTTTTTGACCTTGGATGGAAAATAATTTTCATAGAAAATTTGTCAATCAAACACTTGAAGATGAAATTTGACTAGAAAATATTTTTTTTTTCATCTTTTCTCAAGCAATCAAACACACAAAATTATTTTTCTTAGAATAAAGATTTCCCCTGATTTTACCTTAAGCAGTCTAGCTTAGTTTCTCTCTAAAGTAGGAACATGAAATTGGAGCTTGTTATGAACAAACGTTATTATTGCTGTCGATGCAATATTTAAATAATATATCCACGCGACATTTTATTTTTTATTTTTTTTTAAACTCAAGTGGTTCAAAATGTTATGAAGCGCATATGCTCTAAATTTATATTTTGTTCACATATTTAAAGAAGTTATTCAGGCGTCAAATTTTTTAATGAAAAAAAACTCGCTTATAAAAGTTGATGAAATGTATGATTAAAAAATTATGAATTTCATAATGTGTAAATAAATTAATTATTTACTTTAACTTAAAATTAAAATCAAAATTTAATTTAAACTTAGTGAGACAACTTTGTCAATGCTTATTTTATTCAAGTGACACTTATCAATAACTCTTTTAAAAATTTTCACATTACTATATATACATATATTAGGGTTGGGTCTCTCCATGTTTCAAGTAAAACGCGGTTTTGAATTCTTAAAAAGTACTTCCTCGGTCTAACAAAGTTATGTTCGCTTGTCTATTTTATTTCTTTTAAATTATAAATCAATTTTCTTATTAAAAATATATTAATAAAATTAAGCTACATGTACACATACATTCTTACACATTCTTTTGTGGGTCACACTCATTTGAGTGATGTGTAAAAGAATGTGTAAACCGAAAAATACAAATAGCTTAGTCCTTGTTTGAGTCCCATCTTTTAAAAAACAACTATTACTAACAATCAATCTCATTCATTCATTCTTTATCAAATCCACAATTTTTGACTTTTTAAAAAAATTTAAATCATAGATTTTCAAAAAATCACAAAAACTACACACCGAGCAGAGGCTTCATCCATATTAATATTTTAATTTTCTAATGCACTTCCATTTAATATGCATTGTTATACATATATATGAATTACCAATCAATATAGGGGAATATTAGGTAAAATGTAAGTAAATTTATAGTTTCAACATATATTAATTATGTTTTCTTAATCTATGTAAAAATAAAAATGAGCATATCTTTATGAGACACAGAAAATAAGGTCTTGAATCTTTAACCTATTTAAATATGTGAATCTAGATCTCTCATCTCTACATTGAGGAACTATCTCTCTTTTGATGTTGATTTAAAAATGTCAAAATGAAGGAATAGTTTTTTGAATAATTAATTTAGGAGAATATTTGGTTAAAAAATAAAAAGTATGAAATCTTTTATGCGTTTATGTTTAATATTATTTTCTTGATAAATGTGATTGAAAAGAAAAGGAGAAAAATGTATTTTGTTTATTATGAGAATAAAACAAATAATTTTGCGCTCCGTCTTTAAATCACGTTAATTTCACATGTTATTTTAGCCCCATTTGGTAACCAAATTAAGCTGATTTATAAATCAGTTTACAAATTACATAATTTTTTAAATTACTTTTTAATTATATATTTTCTCTCTCCAATTTTTATCAACAATTTTTATCTCAAAATCATAAATAAATTAATTTATAAACCAAGTAATATTACCTCCAAGATTTTCATTTCGGGTAGAGTCAATCGCGTTGGGAACTCATAGCCAAACTTTTGAGTGGTGAGAATCCAAAGTTATATGATTGAAAGGTTAGGGAGACAACCTTTAATTTTTCATGTGGATATAATAATTTTGTCCATGGTGAGTAGGATATGGATGGGTACCAATCTTGGGGAGCTTATCTTGTTCCAATTAGTACAAATTCTAAAGTCAAGTAATAATTTCGAACCACAAAAGAAGATAATGTCGAATCTAAAGATAAGGCAAATCAAAGCAAAAATGTGGTGTTGAATTTATCTTTGTAAGAAACACTAATCTCACCCACCAAAGTTTTTGAAACCTCTAGTCATCTTTTGACACTTGTAAATCTCAAATAATTATACATTAATAATGTATAATAAAACCCATAATACCAACTAATCTTAATTATTTTGTCCAATCAAATCTTGCATTCTAGGTCAAACTACACGTCATTATCTTGTCTCGACAGCATTGAAATCTTATGCCCTTATCTTGTATTCAAGAATTCATCGTTCCAGAAGGAAACAATCCTAGTCCACACATGTATATATATGTTTCATATAATGGTACAAAGTTGAATTATTATTTATTATTACAAAACAAAAAAGATAGAATTCTTCATCTTTAGCTCCCCTTTATTTTCTTGATCTTTCATTTTGGCAATGGCAGAAGGGAAATCTCAAGGGTTTGAAGAATCATGGCTTCAGCATGGGTATAACATGAAAATAAATGATCAGAATGAAAACTGCATATCATCTTCTGATTCTTCGATTGAAGATTCCGTGTTTTCGAACGAGTCATCATCTTCTTCCTTCGATACGGCAGATGATGCATCTTCTTCTCTGTCTGCAGATTCAAATGGAGGTTTATATGATCTAACAGATCTCATGGAAGAATTGCCTATCAAGTAAGTAATATTGATTAACAACATCATTTGACACTAGTTTTTGTTTTGTGTGGAAAATTGATGAAACTGGACCATCTATCTTGTGAGATCTAAAACAACTAGATTCTTAGCTAATATTTGATAAAGATTTTTCCATATATATTATCCAAATATTGAACGCCAACTTTAGACGCTCCAAACATCCATGCCCTGATAGACATCCCAACCTCCCATGTTCTGAGAATCGATGAATGATGTAACTTGTTAGTTATCTTTCAAGTTGGCCGGGTATGAGAATTACCAATTGAACTAATAAAGTGCTTAACATATTTGAATATGTGAGAATTCGAACTTGTGACCTCTATACTATCAGCGTTTGTGAATTTTAACTTTTGTCGATTGGGAGGTGCCTTAAGCTTCCTATGTATTATATATATTATTGTATTGAGATCATATGGCTTTTTATGAAAGAAGAGGGTTTCTTTACAATCATGTCTTAAATGATCTCTCTTAATTTATTCTCGATTCTTACCATGTGAAAATTGATCTTGTGCAGAAGAGGGCTCTCCAAGTTTTATGAAGGGAAATCAGAGTCCTTTACATCTTTATCAATGGTGACGAGTATAGATGATTTGGTGAAGAAAGGAACACCTTATAAAAGAAAATTGAAGGCTTCAAAAAGCTACGCAGCTGGCTTAAATAGCTATAAAACATACACTCTTAATCCTAAGCCCATTATATCAAAGAAAACTCCAAAGGCTTCTTTTTCACCATCTTTTCCAAGTAAAAGAGGAAATGTTATCACAGCTGTAGGCACCCATTGACTGACTCCTCTTTAAACTGCTGTCAGTATCTTCGGAATTCCTCGTCAGGCGAGCAGTCTGCTAGATGTCTATGCCTTACTCTACGCAGGGAGGGAAATGGATTGTACATGAATTTTGTTTTAGTTTTTGAGGAAATATAGATGTATATTTTTGTGTAAATTGGTGATGTTAAAACAAAATCTTGTTCACCATTTTATCATTCGACAGATTTCTCACTATGATACACAAATGTGATCGATCGAGTTGTCGTGGATTTAGTCCTAGAGATTCATCCGAGGTGCAATCAATATATTTGGCTTGGGAGTTGACCCAGTATCGGAGAGTATAAGCCTCTGTTCGCCTGATGAGCTGCCAACAATTTTTTTTTTTTTTTTTTTTTTTGAATTTCGAGGTGAATTTTACGGTTAAAAACTGGTGAGAAAATATTTGTGGTTAAAAAGTTGACGCAATCCCAATCGAGAGCACGACGAAAATGCGGAATAACAAAAATAATAACTTAGGACAGATCTAAAACAGATTGAACACAAGAAAACAAGAAATAAAAAACGGAATTAAATGATAGGATTTGACGATAAAATCTTGACCCAATATTCACGACGTGAGAACGATGCGGAATATGAACCAAGATTGGTGAACGCTACAAGGATTGTCAATTTCTTGATAAGTTCGTTGGGTGAACGCCACAAAGATTCAATCTTTGATAAGTTTGAAATAAAGGGAATCCTTAACCTTTCAAGAGAGAACTCTCAATCTATTCAATAACCAAAGTATTCTATTCAATAATGAATGAAAAACATAATATAAGTCAAAATACGACCTAAAACTGACCTAGCCGCACTAGAGTTTGAAAATAGAGTCATAAATAATTAAAACATAAATTAAATAAAAATTCACGAAAATCTGCTTCTGTCACAACCGCACGATCGCTTGGGCTTAGGTTTCGCGATCGCGTGGAGTCGCCTGAAACTCTCGGGTGAAACTTTTGCACCTTCGCGCGATCCTCTTCACCACGCGATCGCGTGGCTGCACCTCTTTTCGTCCCTTTGAAATGGCTCCTCTTCACCACGCGATCGCGTGGCTGCACCTCTTTTCGTCCCTTTGAAATGACTTGATCTGGTTTATTTTTGGTTTGGGTCCAACATGAAACATGCTCGTTTTCCCATGTAGATGGTCATGACTTCGCCCGTGTCTTGGTTTCACTTTTGTTCTCCTACCTCGAATCACATCATTCTCCCTCTCTTGAAAAGGATTCGACCTCGAATCTCGAATTTGTCTAATCCTCTTGCAACTTCTGGGTTTGTTGACTTTTGGACCATGCTTATGCTTGCCCTTGTCGGGTTGGTATTTATGCTGGGACTTTGTGCATCTTTTGGACTCCTTAACATGCTCCCTCTTTATATTAAATTCAATTCCCACTTTAATTTTGGAATTGGACTTGGGTACCTGCAAAACAGAATTAGCCAAATTGGGGAGGGGTTTGTTAGATTGATTGATTAAGTGCAAGACTAGAATCCTTATACATCAACATTTGTGCAAAAAAATCATTTTAGGGGTGGACTCTCTTTTATTTTTCTTTTTGCACTCTAGCTCTCTTTTTTTTTGAGATCGTGTCCTCAAGCCTTTTATTTTCAATTTTCACTTCCTCTCCTTTTTCAGAGGCCGTGGGCTCAACTCTCTTATTTTTCCTCTCAAACTCAAATTTTATTTTCATTTGATCTTCCTGGACCTCTTTAGCTGATAGAGGAGTAAGTGTGATCCTTTTTCCACCTTTTACAAAAGAATATTGATTTTTAAACCCATCATGCACCACCCTTATATCATGTTGCTAAGGTTTTCCCAATAAAATATGTCCAACATGCCTAGATACCACGTCACAAACCACCTCATCCTTGTACCCCCAATGGTAAAATTGACCATAGCCTGCTTATTCACCTTAATTTCTCCCGACTCAGTCAGCCATTGCAATTTATAAAGGCTAGGATGTTTCAATTTAGGAAATCCCTATTTTTCAACCAATAATGTACTAATCACATTAGTACAACTCCCCCCATCAATCACCAAACCACAAACCTTTTGACCCACTAAGCATCTAGTGTGAAATAGATTATCCCTTTGCTCACCGATTTCATCCACCCTAACTCTAGTACTAAGAATACGCCGATTAACAAGTGAACCTTTAACAACATAAGTTACCCCTTCCTCATCACTATTACTAGCCCCAATATCCTGTAATCTAGGCATTCCCTTAGACTCATCCTTCGAACTAATGTCACCATTATCACGCTAAAACATTACCCTCTTATTTAGACAATGGGATGTTATATGACCCGAACCCAAATACTTAAAGCACTTAATATTTCTATCCCTCGTATGTTGAGAATCAGAAATATTTTTACTTTTCGTTGTAGGTTTCTCCTTTCCTTTCCTCTCGAGTCATGTTCATCATTTTGATCCCTCCTTGGTTGTGATGTAGGATAAGACCCCGACAAGTGTCTTGCAGGCCCTTTTCGTTTTAATTGTCTTTCCACCTTCATTGTCATGTGCACCATGTCCTCCAACTCTACATAGTGCTGTAGCTCAATCACATTAGAAATGTCCCTGTTTCGCCCATTCAAAAATCTCGCCATTGTAGCTTCCCGATCCTCCACTACATTGGCCCTAATCATCGCCACCTCCATATCCTTATGATACTCCTCTACACTCCTTGTTCCCTGAGTCAAACCTTACAACCTATGATAGATATCCCTATAATAATGAGTTGGCACAAATCGCTTCCTCATTATAGTCTTTAACTCACCCCAAGTCTCCATCGGCCTCTCAAGATTCCTTCTCCTACCCATCACCAATTGATCCCACCAAGTGAGCGCATATTCCGTGAATTCAATCACTGCAAATTTTACCTTCTTCCTCTTAGAATAATGGTGAAAATCAAAGAGTAGTTCAACGTTGGTCTCCCAATCCAAGTATGCCTCCGGATCACTCCTACCTTGGAACGATGGTATTTTCATTTTAATGTTCCCAAGGTCGTCATCCACAACATCCCTACCTCCTTGATGCCTCCTAGCATCACAATGCTCCCTATCATACCTCCTCTCATACCTACCTCATCTATCCCTCCTTCACATACTTGCCATCGAAGATATACTACCACTCTCACTTCCCATGCTCTCATCATCCATACCAACCTCACGCCTATTACCTCTCATAACCCTAGAACCATTATGAGATTGATCCTGAGGTCGTTAATCACGTTTAGTACCTCGATTCTCCACTTGACCCATAAACCTCTCAAGTTGTGCCCAGATCGCAGCAATATCATCATTACCCTGCTCAATTTTTCTATCCAGAATCTCGGGTTGTTTCTTGTCACCCACAGATGATGATGATGTAGATCCCTCTCTATAAGACATTTTTAATAACAAAAGAAATTTCTCCTCACATGTAATTTCGCTCGTGTATCACTCTTCTATTCCTTCAAATTTCACCCAAAAACTAACCAAGGATCAATAATGAAGGAATTTATGGAAGACACGGAAGAGTAGAAAAAAAAATTGAGAAATTCTTGAAATTTGGGAATTTCTAGCAATTTTTGAATTTATTTTTAATTCCTATAAAATTTGACTACGATTATGACAAAAAAAGAGAATTGGATTTGGAAGAAAACGAACACGAAAAACACTTTTGAATTTTTTTGGTAGGATTTTTATGGATCAAAAGCTGAAAAAATTTACTGGCAGGAAGAACACAAAGAAATCAAGAAAATCAAGAAAATGCAAGAATCTGAATTATATCCAAACTCTGATACCAGATGACGCGATCCCAATTGGGAGCACAACAAAAACGCGGAATAACAAAAATAATAACTTAGGAAAGATCTAGAACAAATTGAACAAAAGAAAACAAGAAATAAAATAACGGAATTAAATGATAGGATTGACAATAAAATCTTAACCTAATATTCACGAATTGAGAACAATGCAGAATATGAACCAAGACTGGTGAACGCCACATGAGTTGTCAATTCCTTGATAAGTTCGTTGGATGAACACCACAAAGATTCAATCTTTGATAAGTTCGAAATCAAGGGAATCCCCAACCTTTTGAAGAGAAAACTCTCAATCTATTCAATAACCAAAGTTTGTTCAATAATGAATGAAAAAATATAATATAAGTCACACTAGGGTTTGAAAATAGAGTCATAAATAATTAAAATAGAAATTAAATAAAAATTCACGAAAATCTGCTTCTGTCACAACCGAGCAATCGCTCGGGCTTTGGTGTTGCGATCGAGTGGAGTTTCCTGAAACTCTCAGTTGAAATTTTTGCACCTTCGTGCGATTGCGCGCTCCTCTTCACCACGCTATCGCGTGGCAACCCTAGCTGTACCTCTTTTCGTCCCTTTGAAATGAGTTGATCAGGTTTGATTTTTGGTTTAGGTCGAGCACAAAACTTGCTCGTTTTCCCATGTAGATGGTCGTGACTTCGCCCGTATCTTGGTTTCACTTTTTTTCTCCTACCTCGGATCACATCAAATGTGATTTGGGAAACTATGTAAATTATAAATTGTAATAATTGCTTATTATAATGAGTTTCCAAACGGATGCTAAGTGACATTTGAAGTATGTTTGAAAATTTGGTTTAAATCATATATATTTGGAACGTGTGATATAGTGATAAGCTAAGGATTGCCACAATCTATTGAATATGGAAAGAATTTCAAATGTTCGTTCTATTCGTAGGGGTCCAAGGGCATTGATAGATCCTTAGGAAGGGATCGGACCTCTCACGAGTTGTACAAAAATGCACCTTTTGAGATTTACTCTCAAAGTCGATTTATTCATTTTCTACTAGTGTATTTTATGTTAACTGGGTGTCTCAATTAGAGGGGATGAAAATTCTCTCCATCCTCATTTCATTCTCTCCATCCTCGATCAAGTTTTGAATTTCTAGGAGGCAGGCTACGGTAGGAATTAAAATATTCATTTTTTTGTCCGATTTAGGTTATCGCCGCTTTAATCTCGACAAAGGTAGAACCCAAATTTGGGAACATTTTCGTAGAAAGTAGTTCTCCAAACTCGAGTATTTTCACAGTGTACTGACATTTCCATAGCAAGAAGAATGATAGTTCGATCTATAGGCAAGACTTAAAACAGCTATTTAAAGCCATTTTTATGTATTGAGATGGGTTTTAGGATCGAGCACTGGCTTACTTGGATGGGCGGGATCAATTGGTTTCAATGAAAGTTTTAAAAGAAATGAGCGTAAAAGTTGCATACGAGTTTAGATTTTGGTCCATAATATGTTTTCGGAATTGTCTCGTTGAGCCGAGTTGGACTTACTGTTCACTGCTATAGATTATGGATTTTGTGCTTTTGAAGTCATCTAAACAGTTTAAAATATGACTCTTTAAGTTTTTGTCTATTTTCCTCTTTGGACATTATTGCTCGTTTAGCGTTGGAGTTTACTATTTAAACCTCTTTGTTTTGTGTTTTGAGGCTGTTGTTTTTGCATAAACTTTGTTCTTTTTGGAGTTTCTCCAATTTTATTCAATTCAAATCGATATTCATTTGAATCAATGTTTTAAGTTTGTGTTGTTTTCATTCATTCACGTTTCTACCTGCATCATGTAGTCTAATAGGTAGGTATTGTTGGGAACTTTGATCAAATACGAAAGCTAAGAACAAGAACAAAAGCAACTGGATTGAATGACTTAGTTTTATTGACTCGGGCTTATAATAGCAATTCAATACACAATAGATTTAAAGTAAATACAGCCCACTTTGGAGAAATTTAAGCCAAGTGGTAACATGAACTTTTATCAATTCAAATACAAGTAGATCATCCTAGAGACCAAGGATGTATTCAAATAGAAAGTAACAGGAAATCCTAAAAACAAGAAACAAACTTCTTCAATCCCTCCCTTAAACTAATGCACTGTTCGGCAACTAACCTAGGAGAAAAAATGGTTTTTTTTGTAGTTTTTTTGGTAGATGGATGGTTAAATATTGGAGAGAGAAAATATGTAGGGTTAGAGATTGATTTGGGGAATTGTGTAGTTTAAAAAGTGGTTTAAAAATCACAATCATTATGTTACCGAACGGAGGCTAAATGCTGTAAAATAATTAGTTTACATCAGAGATCTCACATGCACCCAATAGCTTTCGAAGCTTCTAAAAACGTCAAGCTTTAATGTTTTGGTTATTATATCCGCCACCTGTTCTGACTCCCACAATGAAGGAATTCAATTGTAGCATCCTTAATAAGATTCAAGAAATGAAATCTCTCATATATATGCTTGCTTCGACCGTGCATGACTGAATTTTTATACAACCTCCATCAGAATGTCAGAGCTCCTTCGAAACCCTCTTCTTCCAGATTGCTTGAGTGTCACAGACTGCAACTGCCACAAGCTCAGCTTCGGTGGTTGATAAATTCATGATAGGTTGCTTCTTTGAACACCAAGAAATAGCACCTGAACTCATAAAAAACAAAAATACCTAGATGTACTCTTCCTTTCTTCCAAATGCCAACAACTCACTAGATGTACTCTTCCTGTCCTCCAAATTCCAACAACTCACCATCTCCTCCTTTCTTATAATGAATTCCATAGTTCACACTCTCTTAAGTACCGAAGTGCTCTCTCAGCTGCCTGTATAAATTTGGCAATGAAAGCTTTATAGATTATAATCACTAAAATTCAATTTTTAGTAAACAAGATCAACTTGTTTGCCATGGTCAAAACTTTAAAGGTTAATGTCACCCATAGACTAATAATTTTCTCTTTTTGATTATGACAAAAAAGATGATTTACAAAGTAATAATGACAATTTGAAAGAGAATAGAGATATAAGAAAGATATTATGTTTCATGTGTACTCTCCCTATCTTTTGCCAATCATTTATCATGTGTATCAAATGATGACATTCTAACCATAAGATTAAATGTTGAATGCAATGTGATTTATTTTGAGCATGTCATATATCACACTAAGTCAACTACTTAAATCACTCATTTTCCCTCTTTTGGCATAAGCAAAAAAGATAATATGTAAAAGCAAAAGTATGGCACATATGATCAAATTAATAAGTCAACCATATTCTCATTGATTAAACACAAAATGCCACAATTAACCAAGTTAAAAAAAGCATCATATTCATAATATGATAAAAGCATAAGTCATAAAGCATTGTCAAAGTAAGGACCATAAATATGGTTCCATATACGCAATCGAAATATAAAATTCATAAGACAGCAATAAGAAAATCTATTATTCCGAAGGAGGATTAGGAGGAAAGGAGTATAAATGAGCATAAAATGCTTATTTCGAGGACTTCAAACGTTGCGTAGCAGCTACCCATCAACCGATTTTTGTAATCCTCCAAATGACTGTTGTAAGCCATCCATTTTGGAAATGTGAGAGTCAAATGCAGTAATTCAAAAGATTATATTGGTCATTGGTGAAATGCGTAGTCATATCAAAAATAGGTTCATTTTGTTTCATAAAGACATTTTTAAAGTCTTTAACCAAAAGATTAATCTTTGTTTATTTCACTTTACTAGTATCTTAGTGAGAATTTTGAAAAGCATGCCAAATATGATAAGCCAATTTACATGTGCTATATGATTAAATTCATTTTTATCTAAAGAAAAATGAAGTAAGATTTTCGCTCTAGCATTTAAAGACAATCTTTGTTAATCTTCATCATGGCACTCCTCTCTAGAATTTGAAATGGTTTGTTGCAATTTAGCGTTAATTTTAATAATTTTTTGTCGGTTCATAAGGATCAAGTTCAATGACCTTCCTAATATTACAATCTATTGATTGAATGTATATCTTTATTCTAACTTTTCAATAGTTATAATGGGTTCTTGATAAATGTTTTTTTGCACATTTATTGAGACCTTAAACAAGTTAACTATTGATGAAATGAGCGAATTTACTCACAATCTTGTAATATTGCTTTTGCAGGTCAAAATCTAAAATTGAAGTAGAATAAAGCAAAACAAGAAAAAAAATGACTAAAAGTGTGGAAAAACATGGAACCTACCAAATTGTAGAATAAAAAAGTTGGACGACCTTGAATGAAAATTCTTGGGGGTGTTATTGAATAAAATTCCAAATATGAGGACCATGCTATTAAGATTCAAAGTTTAAGGTTTTTTATACAATATTTGAAGGACTTGAATATAAATTTGAAAGTGCGCATAAGTTTAAACATTCATGCACAATGGAAGGTCGCTTGCTTACATGAATTTGCTTCCTACGAGCCCATGGGAAGGTCCTCCAAGGAAGAGGCATAGAAAGAGTGAGAAAACTAATAGTTTCCCCCTAAACCCCTTAGGGTGCACATCATCCAGGATCAGTACATCCTTGCTCCATTCTTCTAGATCGGAGAAGAAATCGGAATATGCTCCATCTTCATTTCGTTGGTAGAAACGATCCAATCTATAAACACGGTCTTTTGTTGAAATCATTTTTTGTCTGAAAGTGATGCCCGCAGGAGGTTATCATGCTGCCGCATGGGACCGTTGGACAATTTTTTGAACTTAATTTTTCTTGTATCTTTTCATGTATTACATAGTTTTTTGTGGAAAGTTGAAACCATGAAGATTTGTATCATTTGTAAAGGTTCTATCTATTAAATATATACCTCTTGATGCTCTATATAAAGGATTCATTGTTGGTTTTTTAGGACTCTTGAATTCCTCTTCTCTACTCATATTATCTTCTTGCATATAAAATAGCATTATTCTTTGCATTGAAAACTCTTGTCCAATATTCATTTATTGTAGTTTTTGAATACTAGATTCTCTTGTGTTAATTTATATAGTCCCTGTGTTCGAATTTGTTGCCGGGTATTGCATTTTGTCATCAAACAACATTTTGATTCTATTGTATCTTGGAGGCTTATTTGGATCCCTCATGCATGATATTTAGTGGGATAAATAAAGTCTAAAGGAAAGCAAGTGTCGTGCCTTGGAATCTTCAAAGTTATTACGAAGTTTTGTCATCACACCATCAAAGTGTTTCAAGTGTAGTTTTCTTTCACGAGGTCTGAGATATATTACTAAATCAAGAAAAAAAATATAATACAAGGTTAGAACTTGTTACGAGGTGATTGAAGATCACAAATATAACACACAGAATACTAGTACCTGATTTATGCTTACTGTGCAAAACCATATTAGCCCTTAAAAGAATAGATTTGTGAAGATCTGGGATCTAACCTACAAATAAATTGAGTAAACTAGCTAGAATCAGATCAAAGATACTGACACGACTTGTTGGTATATTTGTTACTAGTATAAAATAATCTTCAACACAAATAAATAAAACACCAAGATTTTTCGCCCTTAGGCCCGAATGTTCAGCTAGAAGGTCATATTCACCATGTTGAGAATCCACAGAATTATGGTCAGCACTCTATATCCACTTGCACAATCAAAAGAGTATAAGATATTGGCCAATACAAAAACATATCAAACTAGAATGCATGCCCTCAGATTGCTGATTTCCTCACAAATAAGAAAAAGAAACCTCAACAACTCTATTTTAAAACTCATAAACCAATCATCAGAAAATAAAGATTACAAATGAAGAAAAAAAGAGTTTTAGAGAGGGAGATGAAATGATGGTGATGTGATCTAAGGTGGGTCAACGAAGAAGAGATCAAGCTACAAGGAACAAATATTCAAGAACAACTTCGGTGGCTCAAAAGATCAAGCATCATGGCATAAAAGAATGCCCAAGACTATTGAAAGTGTGTGGAAACCAAAGATCAAATCAAAGAATAAAGTTGGATATCAAGATGGTCAAAATTGGCCTAAGTGATCGCTTGGGCCAAAACATGAGTGATCACCCAAGTGAAGAAATCATAATCAGATGCTAATAATTTACTCCAAGCGATAGCTCTATTAACACCAAGCGATCACTTGGAGAATTGTTTCGAGGGTTTCGAGATTTTTGACTTGTTTTTTCATTTTTAAATATATAAATTCCGTCTTTCGGCCCATATTGCGGCTACATAGGATTTAGTCCTTTTTCCTTCATAAGTTATTTTCTTCATTGTAAACATTAAGTTTGATATTGTTGAGAGTGTTTATCAATTAAAGGTGATAATTCCCTTTTAACATGTTCTTCTTTGAACTTTTTATAGAACTTATCGAAGGTTTAGGCACCTGTTGCGCTATTTCCTTACCACAAGTATATGGATCGCACACCTAATAAAGTGGATTGTAAGTCAGAGTATCGTACCCAGGAGGACTGGGTAAATTTTAGATTAAAAATCTTAATCAGAACTAAGAAATATCAAATTTATTTGGAAATTGATTTAAGCTAAAAAATAAAAATAAACATTTTCAAACTATAAAAATTAGTGAGAGAAATATACTAGAATCGATAATCTACTTCTACCACTCATGCTTTAATATAAATGTTTAACGAAAATTCATGAGATTTTGAATATCAATATTCCTATTATGTTTAAAACCCTTTTCCAAATGGTGAATTAAATCCCATATAGAAAAACATTACTCGTTTTATGAACACTTTGGGAGATAACATAAAGTATAGCGATATATTTCTATCACCTATCAAACTTTATGACAATTAAAACATGTCTAATAAATTTCTAATATTTCAAAACCTAAGAAAACATCACAACATTCATACAATAATTGGCCAAAGAAAACTTGAAAATAATTGCTCAAACCCATAAATTGCATTAAGGTAAACAATAATCAAAACATGAAATCCGGAAATAATATTTTCATCAAGCTTCTAATAATGTCGTCAATTGAGTCCTCCTTGTCTTGATTTCTTCAGTTCAACTCTTGATCTTTTGAGTTCCTCCAATTATGCTCCTCATTGATCCATGATTTGCCGCCATATGACTATCACTTTGTACAATTTATCTCCAATTGTTATGCATTTGCTGGTTATTTTCCTTAATTACTTCATTCTTTTGATTTTAGGATAAAATCTAAAATAATAACAAATCAGGTAGATTTTATTCTAAAACGAAAATATAATATCCTAATTCTAACATGTAAATAAGTGTATAAAATACACTTATTAAACACCCCCAAACTTGACTTGTTGTTCGTCCTCAAACAAAATAAAACAAAAATATAAAACAAAAAATGCAAATAACAAATATTTTTCACTTGTCAACTTGTTTACCAAATGTCTCAGGTTCGAATAAAAAATACGTTTTACAAAAGAAAACTGAACAACACAATAAAGATTATTTTTGCTTATCTAATACTCGACTTTCCATGTGTGTATGTGAATAGACAAATCCAAATGCATACTCATATAAAAATAAACTCAACGTAGTGTGGTTTATAATGCAATAAGACCCGTATCCCATGTGGTCAACAATGATTTTCTTTTTATTTTTCTTACATCTTTTGGATGATCACAACCTTATGCTTTTCTCTCAATCCTGAGGTTCACTCTATTTATATAGTTTCTAAACATCAATACATTACATTCTTCCACACAAAGTACTCAGAATTAGATAGGTTTGTATAAAAGATCGATGATAATCGATTCCTAATTCCATACCCCTAGTCTCCAGAGTTTTAGTCTCAAAGCTTATACCAAGCACTTTATTTAACTTTTTCTTATTTTCTCATCTTTGTGTAGTAATTTTCTCATTTGCTTTCTAAGTGACTCATATAGTGAGCTTTAGGTTGGTGACTCCCGAGTCGGATGACTTTAGGGCATCAGGTTCTGAGAACCCTTAAAGAATTAATTACTCAAGTCGCAAAGGCTACAAAGAAAATTGAATTTGTTTTTGTGTCTCATGTGTAAGTTCTCTCTCCCTTAAACTTTCTAATCAACCCATGTAACGAGCTTTAGGCTGATAACACCCAACTTAGATGAATTTAGGGTATTAGATTTTAAAATCCTTAAAAGCTTACTTGCTCGAGTCAAAAAGGCTACGAAAAGAAGAATAAGATTGTTTTAAAAGTAGCTAGTGCTGGTTTATACTAATTGACTAAAAACTTATTTAGCAAAAGGTCCAGTTCAGGAATTTCAACCCTTTGTGCATACTCATACAAAATTCTCCACCCCTAAACTGCTCTTGAGAAAGTATGGTGTCTATGTAAAGCTCATGATTTCTATTGATCTAAAGTTAGGAAATATAATGTCAAGTACTTCCCGGGTTAAGATGTGTGATGTCATGACTTGAAGTTCTTCCTTTGATGTCTCTTGGATGATCTGACACGTTTCTTGTTTCTCCTTTTTCGGGTTGAGGTTTATTCCTTGCACTTGAGAAAAATTCAACATTAGTTGCCTAAACACATCATAGATATTGAAACACAACAATAAAACACCCTCAAACTAGGATATAACACAATAATGGAATTTGTAGAATATGAATGACAACTGATTTTTAGCCCTTGACATCGCCTTGAAAAATAAAATTTTCTCGAGATATGTCTGGGCATATGCAAGTATGTAAATTGGTCTACAACATATTCAAGATTCAGATCAATCGAAGTTTGTTTGGGTGAAGAAAAAATGAGATGAAGTAGGTGGCATGAAGCTATTTTCTGGTGCAGTGATGCACGCAATGGTGAGCAATTAAAATGGTGTTAATTTCGAGGTTTATCCCTTTGACAACTCTAAATTATGGATATATGATACACATATGATGTATAAAAAGATCTAAAAAGGATCACTCGAAATGTTTTGCAAAAACAAAAACAATGTTTTGCAAAAACAAAAACAAAAACTCATTTGGACATTATATCAGGCACCTTGTGTACATTATAAACTCCATAGAGTGATCACATGATTTAGGAGTATGATTCAAGCCAAAAAAAACTCACCCCTAATCATACTTTATATACTCCAATTTCTAGCCTAAACCCAATCTCCATCAATCCACAATTCAAAAATCACATGAATATAAAGTAAATCACAAATATCATGCATATTCCCTTAAAGTGTTTATAATCTTATCGTTGAATTTATTTTGATTTAATGCAAGCTATGAATTTAACTCAATGTAGTGCGGGATATTTTTGTTTAAAAGTGGTAGATTGAATTTTGGTGAATTAGGGGGAGAAAATGTGTGATTTATGAAATTTATAAATTAAAGTTCTTGTTTTAAAATCTGCCAAACTGCCTGTAAAACACCCACGCGACCGCGTGGTTAAATACTGGACAATCGCATGGTTAAAACCAATAGCCAAATTTCAACAAATTAGATTCGCGCGATCGTGTGATGTTCATAAGGGGTGATCACACAATTCCAACTGAAAAATCCCGAAAGTTTTCCTTCTTCATTCTAAATCTAGTTTCAACCCCAATGTGTCTCGTGATGTATGCCATGTCTCTCCTAAAGGCTTTCTTAGGCTCAAGATTTATGTTAGTGATCATAATGAATGACATGAAATAAATAAAATGCAACTAATACTAAACATGCAAAATAATATGTACGCGATCCTAAAACTAAATGTAAAGGAATAAATAAAACTGTAAACAAAGCATAATAAGTAAAAGGGTTTGAGAATTGGATTGCCTCCCAATAGGCACTAATTTATAGTTGAGATCTAGACTTTTTGGCAGAGGATGGCAGTAATTGTTCAAGGAACTTTAAAGAAGGCTTTTGATGACTTGCTTAGCTCATGTCTGTTGAACTTGCACCAATTTTTATTTATCCTCCAAAAGCTCACTTTTCCCATGTCATATATATCTTGATTTCACCACTCAGTCCAAACTTCAATTTATAAACTTCAATCATTTTATCAGTATGAGTAACAAAATCAATTATTACGCAGTCAATGGAGCTAGAGGACTGCATGGTACAGTTGGCATCATTAACTGTCTCTATTTTTTCCTGTTGTGATCAACTCCTCTTTTTCATATGATCTTTGTTACTGATTGCAAGTGTACAGATCACACAAGTAATAAAGTGGATGTGAGTCCTAATATCGTTCCCACGAGGATTGTGTAACTTGTATTTTAGACTACGCTCCTTAATCGGAACTAAGGAATTGCTTGAGAATTTTTATAAACTAAATTAAACTACCAATTAAACTAAAAGAAAACAAGAAAATTGATTTAACTAAACTTATGAAGCAAACATGTTAGAATTGTGAATCCATTTTATCTCCATCATCCATGTTTTGATTCAAACATTTAACAACAATTTATGGGCGATTGAAAATCCATGTTTCTTATGTTCTAAAACTCTCTTTCAAACGGTGAATTAAAACATTTTTCTATAAGAAACTTGACTATATTTCTATGATAAATTGAAACATATAGAAAAGTATTATCGATTTGTGAACACTTTTTGGGAATACAAAAAGTATAGGAGTATATTTCTATCTCCTATCGAACCTTGTGCATGTTTATTCAAGTCTAATGAATTCCTAATCTTTCAAACTTAGAAAAATATCACATACATCATATAATTATTTGTCCAAAGCTATAGATGAAAATCAATCCAAAAATAAATTGCTCAAACCCATAAATTACGTAAATTAAATAATAAATCAATACATGAAATCCGGAATATAAAATATCATCACAAAAATCTAGCCTAGAAACATGATGGGAAATAAATCGTAAGATAAATGAAAGGATGTCACCCCGTTCATGTTGTTGATCCTTGATCTCCAATTTTGAACTTTGATGACTTGGTTCCTTGATGATTTGGCAGCCCTTCGGGATGATTTTGACAAGTTGGGAATCCCCCAATTCGTGCCTCTCATAAGGTACTTATAGATTTAGGCGAAACCTATGTTAAAGAGATGAAGATTTTGTTTAAATTTGCGCAAAAGTCCATCAATCGGCCCAACTGAACAACCATGCGACTGTATGGTACAAATTGGTGCTACAACACGGTTGTAAAATCTCAATCTTAGTGATTTTTGAATAGGTTATGCGACTGCATTAGGTTTACACCATGTGACCGCATGGTTATAAATATGCCATGTATTTTTTACTTTTCATTCGCTACAAGTTGGTCCTTAAACCTTTATTGCACCTCAATCCATCAACTTCAAATTGAAACAATTGAGTCCCAAACTTCATATTTCTTCAATTTTACTTCTTTCTTCTCTTGATTTGTTCCATTAAACCCTTGATCTTCTTCCTTCTTCCACTTTAGCTCCATTTTGCACCTCAGAACTATAAGTAGCTACGTTATTTGTTATTCTAAGCAATCGAGGGGCTTTAAATTTTATGGCCCCACACTTAAGTCAATGTTTGAAACGGGAAGTGCAGTATTTTTTTTATGACGTTAAGTTTAGGGAAGAAACAAGGTTAGTGATATTGTCTTTGAGGAAGAATTTGAGGGGAGATTAGTTTTGATTCCTACTATTGCTTTTTAAAATGTGCAAGTTTCTATACTTGTCATTAATCGATAAGTATATTCGAAGCCTCAACAAGACAATGATAAGAACCTCTCATCCAAATTGAGGTAATTATTCCAAGAGTACAAACTCAACAACATCAAGAACCAATACCATTAAGGAGATCTACAAGAAAAATTAAAAATGCTATTCCAGTTGATTTTATAGTATGGAATGGTAGAAAATAATCCAATATAAAAATATCAGGCCATGCAGAGTTCTAACTCTTAAAAGCGGATTTATAACATGAATGAGGAGTATAAGTCTATATGAGACAATAAAGTTTGAGATCTTGTCCCATTACCAGAAGGTGCGAAACCCATTATGTAGCGATCGAGAAATTTTCAAATTAATATATATATATATATATATATATATATATATATATATATATATATATATATATATATATATATATATATATCATTTTAACAAGTTTGTCGCTACTGCCTCTTGATTCTAAATAGTTACTATTTTTCGAAATTAACGCACTCATTAAGCCTATTAAGTTAAATTAAATTTATTTAAAAACCTTCGTCCAATTATAATTTTAAAGATGTCCCAATTTCATTATTTATTTTAAAGTCCAAATTTATCAAAAATATTCCAAGATCCTATTTATTTTAAGTCCAAGTTTTAAGGGTTAAGTACGTAAATACACAATTTTGATGGGTATATTTTTAAATATCATGTATTTTAAAAGATATATAAACAATACCAAATAGATTATCAAAACCAGATAAAATTAAAAAAGAGAAAATTCTAACATATGAAAACGAATTATAACTTTTGCTTCAACCACCAATTCCCAATTTATTAAGAGCTTGTTTGGTAATGGTTAAATTTTTACAACTTTCATATTCAATCTCAACCATCCATTCTTAGTCAAGCCCACCATTTTTTACTTTTCAAACAATTCTAAACCACACATTCATCAAAAAACCAAAAAAACTAGAAAAATCAAATTTCTCACATTACCAAACAGACTCTAAATTAGTCTCAGAAAAGCAAAAGCCTAAATTACCCAACTGAACCAGAAGAGAATGCAGAATGGCAACGGTTGATGGCGCAAAATGACAACGAAAAGAAGAAGAGGCCCAATATATACCTATGGCAAACACGTCTGGAATTGGTAAGACAACGATAGTGTCAGCTTTGGTGGAGGCTACTCAATTCCACCATATAAATATCGGAGACTTCGTCAATGAATATTACACCGTCAATTGAAGAACAGTTCAGAATTTTACTAAACTCATCTACAAGCATTGTTTCCCTATAAATATGTATTCACTACCAGCATTTTGAGATAGATGAGAGAACAGAGAATGTGAGATGCTGAGAGATAATGGTGTGTGCAGTAAATGAGAAAGAATATAGATGTGAGTGTAAGAGAAAGTGCATGTGTAAATTCAAGAGAGAGAGTGAGTGAAAGATTCATGGAGTGAAGTGAATTAGAGATATACAGATATTGAGCGATTGGGTTAGAACTTAGAAATAAGACTGTAAGAGCTGTCAATAAGTAGAACTGATGGTAACTTTGTATCACTAATATTAATAGCCCGCTTTTCTTTTGCAAAGAAAAAAAAAAAAAAAAAAATTGTAACTTAATTTCAATTTTACAATTAATTATAATTGTAATTAATTAATTATTGTGATAACTTAGTTGTATATTACAAGTCACTTTAAATCTTATTTTTCTTTCAAAACTAATTAAATTAGTTATAATTGTAACTTAATTCTAATTTTGTAATTAATTGCAATTGTAATTAGTGAATTTACAAAATATGACATATTTATTGAATGCTAAAACTAATTGAATTAGTTATAAATTGTAATAAATTACATTTTCATCTTAATTGTGTATGAAAAATCGCTCTAATTTTATTTTCTTTTAAATTTAATTGAATAAGTTACAAATTGTAATTGTCATTGTAACTTGATTATTATAATTGCAAATTAATTATATTATGTAATGATTTACAATTTATAATTAATTACAATTGTAACTAATTAATTAATAACAATTGTAATTTAATTGTGTATTACAAGTTACTTGAAAATTCATTTTCCTTTTAAAATTAATTTAATTAGTTACAAATTGTAATTAATTACTATTGTAATTAATTACAATTGCAACTTAATTACATCATGTAATGAATTAAAATTTGCAATTATAATTTAATTTCAATTTTGCAATTAGTTACAATTATAACTAATGAATTTGCAAAACATGAAGGCACAATAATTCATTGAAAGTTGAACACGGGAAGGCTTCAATTGTAATAATTATAATTGAAATTTATTACAAAAGTATCAAAAGTAATTATTAAAATCAAACTTTGTAATTGTAACATTATTTCAATTTTACAATTAATTACAATTGTAACTAATCATTTTTGTAAAACATGTCAGATTTTTTTGGCTAAAATTAATTGAATTAGTTACAAAATTTAATTAGTCACATCCACCTTAATTATAACTACAATTGCAAATTAATTACATTATTATGTAATAAATTACAATTTAAAATTAATTACAATTATAATTTTATTTCATTTTGTAATTAATTAAAATTAAACTAATAAAATTGTGAAATATTAGTATAATTTTTTTTAATTAAGTTATAGCTCAAAGAAAATATGAATGATTAAACAAAAAACTTATACAAAAAGAGGCTAAAAGTAATCATCAATTTGCTTTACCTTTTTCTGTGATATTTTTCTTTGTTTCCTTTTGGTCAATTCATATTCTTCAATTATTTCATTATTTTAGAACCGTTTGCTAACTTTTCACGATTGTGTATTTTTGAATAATCTAAAGCAGATGTGAGCTTAAGGATATTTACATTTATCTAGCCACAAAGATTTTGGAGATTAAGAAGACTCCTGTTTTGACAGTGGCCGAACTCCTGAAGGCCAAAGGAGCAACTAGGTTATGCACGAGCACCAACAATGGAGAAGATTTGTGGCACCATCTCTAGTACTTGAATCCATTGTTGGCTAAAAATGAAAATTTAATCAGTTTAGTAATTTGCAATTTTTGGCACGATCTCTAGTACTTGAATCCATTGATGCACCTTAGAGACACAACAATGGCGACACTAGAGGCAGAAACTGAGATTAGTAAAGGAAAATCATGACCAAAAAGAGGAAGAAGAACTTGAAGAGCTTCCATAGATCCTTTTTCCGAAGGTCTACAAGTTTTTTTCTAGGGTTTTCTTGAAGTGGAGCTGGATTATGGTGTTTAGGGATTGGAGGGCTATTTCTTTGGGGATTACAGTGTGGTGGTGGTTGTGGGCAGAGCAGGCAGAGATGTTGTTACTCCTCCCCAAGTCCGTTTTCTACTAGTGTAGAGATAGATATGAGTTTTTTAATCGATATCTGATTTTGTTAAATAGTTCTTAATGTCCTGATTTATAATAATAAAATTTTATTACCATGGTTCTAGGTAATTTTCCCAAGTTTTAATTAGGGAAGAATACATAACTAATGTTTTTAAAGTGCACATTTTCAAAATTAAGAATCTTAAGGTTTTATTTCAAAAATCAGGTCATAATTAATTATATATTTATTAATGGTCACAAGTCACAATTTTTTAGGTCACAGTTATTTCTCAGTCACAAATTTCGAATTTCATTAGTCACAATTTTTTTCGGTCGCAAATCTCGAGTCAATTGATCACAACTTAACAAATTATGAGTCACAATTTCTTTATTGGTCACAAATCACAAATTTCATTGGTCAAAGTTTTTTCTTAATACAAATCAAGAACTTTTTAGGTCACAATTTTCACAAATCATTAGTTTTCTGGGTGTCAAATCACAATATATAAAATTATTTGGTTACGACTCATTTTTTGGTCACAAATTATTGATTTAGTTGGTCACAATCTATTTCTCGATCACAAACCACCAATTTTATAGGTGACAACAATTAATTAGTCATAACTTATTCTTGGGTCACAATTATCAAATTATTAAGTCATAATAATTCAATTAAAGGTCACGAATTATCAAAATTTTTAGGCCACGTGTTATTGACTAGTTACAACTTATCGACACCGCCACCGCCCACCACCATCACTAACCACAACAAACACCACCACCATAACACCAAACCTCACCACCAACCACCACCATCTCCACCACTTCCCCAAACCATAACCATCACCACAATTTCTACCCCAATTCCTGCACCACCACTTTGGCGGCACCCCTATTACCACCACCACATCCAATTCAAAATCACCTCACCTCACCACCACAGCGACCCACCATCGCCACCTTCAATCACCCCCACCACCACCATCGCAACCACCGCATAACCTCCAAATCGACCACCACCATCACTTCAGCCAATACAACCAGTACCACCATTAACAATCTATAATTGGTCACAAACAAGTAACCTATACACTCCATCCCATCCCACTCAACCCCATGCCACCCAACTGTACCCTACCCCAAACTTAACCCAAGACAACTGAAACATAATCCCACTCAGTCAGCTCCTGTTTACACCATTGTCACCATCCACCGCACCACCACCACTGGCATAACTCATGGACTGTACCACCACTCCACCAGAATATAGGCAAATCACCCTAAAAAAATTGAACGACACTGAACCTTCATTGCTTCACCCAAAAACACTCACCCACCCCTCCACCACCCGATAACAGTTTGCTGCCAAATCGCAACCGAAAACACTCAAAAAAAAAAGGCCACCGCACAGCACCACAAACTAAAACAGCCAGAGATATATTTCGCCGAGGGACTCAAGCATCGTATGTAATCGCTTTTCCAGAAAGCACTTGACCAAGACATCATAATAGACTCAAAGATATTGGATGGAATCTACATACTCATCGTTGAGTCGTCAAGCGCGGAATAGGCTTCTCCTAGAATGATCAACTCAGGATCCCCGTTATCATCTACTTGGTCGGAATCTCATTGATGAAATCAATTTTTTGGCTTCAGAGAGAGAGAGAAAGAGTGTGTGTGTGTGTGTGTGTGTGTGTGTGTGTGAGAGAGAGAGAGAGAGAGAGAGAGAGAGAGAGAGAGAGAGAGAGAGAGAGAGAGTAACGACCCAAAAAATTCATCTTATTATTATATTAAAGTTATTCACATTTAACGGGACTCACTTAAAAGTCAAATAGAAATTTTAATTTATTTGACTTATTTAAAGGGACATATTCGACATTAAATTAGACTTTAAATTTAGTTAAAATATTATCAACGAAAAATAAATAAAAATATTAAATGTTACTTTAAGTAATTTTATCAATTAAATAAATCGACTATCGGTTCCATAATTGGGAAGATATGGATTGAAGTGTATGGAATGTACTTCAAAGTGGAACTAGGAATTCGTTCTAACGTTGAAAAATAATAGACCAAAGTTAAACAGTAAATTTTTGGTTAAAATAATATATATATATATATATATATATATATAAAGTAAGTTAGACATAACTTATGTTTTTATATATATTATTATATTATTTATTAACGACGAATTACTCGTATAGATTCGGGAAGCGTAAATTCTTAGTTCTGTTATTTGTCTTGGCTATTCGAGAATACCATCACGTAGAGCATTGAATGACTTTCAAAATAGCATATTGTAGACACGTATTCGATTGACGTACGTGTCTCAAATATTTTAATAAAGAAGGTTGGTATTCGAAATGTTAGTTTTAAACGACTTATTTTGACAAGCCGCAACTTTTGCTATAGTTGACCATATTGCGTTTCGGCAAGATACAAGAAACTAGATCGTGGGTGTTTTAGAATGGTATATTAAAAGTTCAATTTTGATGATAATAAGAGTACCGAAAATTAAGACGAAAGTAGCAACTTGAAAAGAAATCGAAATAAAATAATTTTAAGTGGCTAACTTTGACGAGCGATAACTTTTACCTCGGTTGTCGATTTCATGATCCGAAAATATTGTTGTAATGTATTCCTTGAGAACTTCATATTGGCCCCCAAGAACTCTCTATTTCGACTTCATTTCATCCTATAATTTTTTGAGTCATTTTAGAGTTTTTATTAATTTTTGGGGACTAAAATATAAATCTTATATTTTTTTTGGGACTAAAAGAGCAAATAAAATAATTGCAACTTAGTCCCTGATAAAAACTATAAATATGGGCAGTCGGTTGTTTAAAAACGGAAGGAAAAAAAAAGGAAGGAAATTCGTTCCCGTTTTAAACAGGAGGTCGACCCCCATTTAAATGGGGGGCCAACCCCCCCCCCCCCTTCTGTAAGGTAATGGTTGTGTTTTTTTTATTATTTTATTTCTTTTATTATTATTATATTATATAATTAAATTTATATTATTAATGTTATGATTATTATTTTGGATATGAGGATTAGATTAAATGCTTTATGAGGTATAATAAAGTGGGTCAATCCCTTTAAAATAAAGTTGGTCTGTATAATTATTTAGATAAAATATTTTACAATAAGATGACCCATTTTAATCTCATATTATTTAATTTTAATGGACCCTAATTAATATTAGTTAGTTGCAATATAATATATTATCATGTGACTAAATTGTAATTTATACATATGATAGGCGAGCAGTGATGATCAATTTAGTTTGACTCCAAGCGGATTAGTATTGCAAAATATTGGAAAATAAAGTCGTCAACTCTAGGATAATCAAGGAACGAGGTAAGTAACATTTCAACTATAATGCAAAACATAATATTTATATTATTATGTGCTCATATGTGATTATGTGAAGTATATCGTTGGTGCAATATACATGGAATATGATGTGACAATTATCTGCATATGGTAAGAGCATGCGAGACGTGATTTGATGATATGATATGTTATTAATGCACATGAATATCATTGAAATTCCATATGATGTGGTTATATGACGTAAAACTGGCAGATGAAATATATGTTGGCATTCATGGGCATTGACACGTGCATTGTGTGGATTTAGAAGAAGTCTTTCATAAATGATAAAGACATAGATAAAGAGTATATGGAGATGTATGGAGAGAGAATGATGTGGATGATAGTAGAATCGCCCTACGAGTATACCGTATTTTACTTCGCGTCCAGATATATACACTCGCTTGAGACTCCCGACGGTCATTAAGGGTAGTCAATGATGGGGTGTTGGCGGTCCGACGCTGGTATACGGGCGGTGTCAGGAGGTCTCTTGGTGGACCTGGGATTGTGGGTCGACACGTCGAGCGCCGAGCGTCGTATATAATAGGCCTGACCTGATTGATATAATATAATTTTTGGTGCAGTATCTTGAGTCTCGGTGGGCGAAAATGGATACAAACTGTGGAATCTTGAGTCTCGGTGGGCGATGACGGACCACAGGCACTGGAAGGAGCATGTTATCGGCCATGTTGATATTTGAGCTCATACGATACAACGTAGTGGGATTCGGGCCCAAATAGAAAATGTAGATAAACTGAGATAACGAAAGGCACGGAGACTAGAATGAGATACTTGTGAGAAAGTGAATCGAAACTCATGCGCATTATCATGCATATGTTACTTACTGAACATTAGTTCATTTAGTTTTGCATTGTAGGTGTGATAATGCATGGGTTGGAGGTTTGTACGAACTCTTAATTGACGGGACGATTGTGTAATGTGTACCTGACTGTGGTTCCTGGGCCTCTCAACAGAGAAACCCCAAAAAGGTCCAACTATTTTTAAATAATTTTATTTCGTTTCAAAATAAATATTTTAAATAGCAAATTCCTGCCTATCTTCCACTATCCGCTCTCCATTCCCTGTTTTAAGCAGATATTTTTATATCAACTACTAATTATAAAGTTTTTATATTATAGTTAGTTTACTGTTTTCTTCTAAATTAAATTACAAATGATATTTCAGAGAATAATACTTATTTTTAATAATGTCCAATTATACTTTAAAAATAAAAGTTCAAATTTATATTTAGAGTGGGTGGATAAAATACTATTTTATTCGTTCAAAAAATCAAAATATGGCAGAAAAATAAATAAATGAATTAAAATTGAAAATGAATTTGGGGCACCCCCCACGCCCCCCCCCACACACACAGAGAGAGAGAGAGAGAGAATTATTAAATAATATATGATTATTAATATTAAAATAGAATTATCACCTGAATTTTGAATAAAAAAGTTTCAAATCTTGTTTTTGAATTATGAGGTTGAAATGTAGGGCCTGGTGTAATCTCCACTTTTAATTATTTTAGGTACAGACTTTAGTCCAAACTTTGACTAACTTGAGTCCAAAACCATTTTTAATCAGATCCAACCCGTTAACCCCAAATATTATTACCAATTGTTAAGCCCATTTGAAACTCAATCAATTATTTCTTGGTCCACAAACCTTGACAGCATCATTCAAGTTTCGTTTCCTTTACTTAAAAAATTCTAATTCCAAAATTATTCCACAATATATTCAATCTGGACACCACTTCACATCCAATAATCGGCTCAAAATCTCCATTGATTTCCTCCATCAAAGATTTTAACCTAAGTTACCATGTCCATACCACAATTAGCCATAATAAAATCCTCATTCCTTCCTCCTCACAATTCACGCAAAAAACTTCAACTCAGTAGGTATTTCTTCTCTCAAGTGAATGTCTTGGTTATTTTCTATCTTTCAATTTACAGCCTTCAACTAGAAATAGAAAAACTTGAAGTATGACATCACCTCCTCCACCCTTCGGAAACCAAGTTGAGCCCCAATCATCATAGCATATTCATCTTCTTGGTGCCATTACCCAATTCACCATCCACAGACAAATCAACCCCATCAGATTTTTCTGACACAAAGTGAATTACTACATTCATCCCACAACCACCATGTTGAGACCACACACACATACTGACACCATCAAGAAATCACTACCAGCCACCCTAACCAACTCCACGGCCAAACTCCACTGCACGGTCGAACCCCTCAATATTCCATAGCCGAACTACCAAACTCAAATCCTGCAATCACCACCTTGAAGCCAAAACCACCATCACGACCGCCAATCATCTCAAAAACCATCAACTTCCCAACTTCAATCCCCATCAATCAACTCCAAAACAACCAAAAACCCAAGATTGGCTGAGACTAAAAACCCATGTTGAGACCACACACACATACTGACACCATCAAGAAATCACTACCAGCCACCCTAACCAACTCCATGGCCAAACTCCACTCCTCAATCTTCCAAAGTCGAACTACCAAGTTCAAATCCTGTAATCACCACCTTGAAGCCAAAACCACCATCATCGCCACCAATCACCTCAAAAACCATCAACTTCCCAACTTCAATCCCCATCAATCAACTCCAAAACAACCAAAAACCCAAGATTTAACAAAACCCAATACATACCTTTGACCGCTACAATCTCCGTCCCTAACACTCACGCACAAACTGAACCACCGCAACCACCACCCTAAACTCCAACACCAAATATCAACCCAAGCTTCTATCAAATCCAAAATCAAACCCAAAACCAAGATTTCTTACCTCGATCGCCGGATTTTTTGTCAGAAAAATCCTTGGAATCAAGCCTCAGTTAACCTTGATTGTCACACCCAAACCACCAAAAATCTTGCTCTTTGTACCAACATCTACACCCCTTGTTGTCCCCGCTTGACGGCGGAACCACCGCCAACAGACCATCGGCGGACGGCTTCGGAAATGCCACACCGAGAGGACTCAGCGTCCTCTCTCTCACCCTCTTTCTCTCTCTGTTGAACAAAAATGGAGAGAGAAAGAGATTTGTTATGATTTTTGAAATTTTCATTTTAGTCCCCAGCCTTTTAAAGTCTTTTAATTCAGTCCTTACAATGTTTAAAATGTTTTACTTCAATCCCTTCCATTTTAGTTTCGTGTAATTAAGTCCCAAGTTCTCAATTGAGTCTGTCTTGACCCAGAGTTTCTGCTGAAATGTAATTTGGCCAGGAACTTTTTGAGTTTGTCAAGTTCAGTCCCCATCTCAATTAATTGCACAAATCAATCCCATGTCTTTATACTTTACCTTTTTTTGACCAAGCCCTAAATCTTTAAATTCTTCCAATAAATCCTCAACATTTAAATTCATTTATAAAACATTTATTACAAGTTTCTAATTAAATTTCATTTATTCTAGGGGTAGACGAGACGTGATATTTTCAAGAAGGCTAGAATTCTTTTACTCAACAAACTCGAGAATATTTTAAGGTAAGTTAATTACTTCAAAAATCTTTTATCTTAAATGCACAATATTAAGTAAACCAGTATTGTAAATTTATGCATGTGATTACATAATTTATGAGAACTAGTTGCCTTCGAGCCCAAATCCACATGTCTTTGGGCATAAACCAGTTGCCTTAGGACCCTCTTCAGGCATGACTCATTTGCCTTTGGGCATGAGATCCACATGCTTATTGCATGAGAATGAGAATTTATGACTTAAGTTGCATGATTATATGTGTTATTTACGGTATAGTTTATTTAAATTGCGCTGAATCTACTGAGTATTTTCTACGAAATGCTCACCTCTATTTTTAAATTTACAAATTGCAGATTTCGGAGTTGACGATGGAGAGTGCGGTGGTGGCTACTGAACAAGTTTTAAAACATGCTTTTGTTTAGAATTTTGAGAAATTATTTACTCTATCCAATTTATGTTAAACTTTGAATTTATTTAAATATTTAAATTCTTGAATGAAACTATTTAAATTAAATCTCAGTTATTCTTACGCACAAATTATTATTTGAAAGTAAATTTTAAAGGACGACGTGGCACCCCGAGTTTACGAAATTCGGGGCGTTACACATTAGCTACAAATGTATTTTTAAAACAAAGAGGGATTCAAAAGGTAATGTAAAGATATAAGGCTCGTCTTGTAACTACTTAACGTATGAGGAAGGCATTGAATTCAAAGTGAAAGATACTTCCAGGGTAATTATGGTGTTTATTACACATTTTAACCTTTAGTTGCATGAGATGGATGTTAAGACGGCGTTTCTCAATGGAGATATTGATAAGACAATCTATACGGTACAAATGGAAAAATTTATGTCAGAAGACCCGAAAGATATGATTTGCAAATTAAAGAAATCCATCTATGTGCTCAGCAATTTTCCCATCAATGGTACTTCAAATTTCATCAAATAATTATCTCATCTGGTTTTTAGATTAATGATTTTGATGATTGAGTATATCAAAATTGTTCAGTGGAAGTAAGCATATCTTCATAGTTTTGTATGTTGATGATATATTGCTTGCCACTAATTATATAGGCATTTTGCGAAACCAAGAGATTTTTATCGTGGGATTTTGAGATAGATCTCGATGACGCTTCTTTTGTGTTAAGGATTCAGATACACTGGATCGCTCTCTGGGTATTTTTAGATTGTTACAAAAGGGCTACATTGATAAAGTACTTAAGAGGTTTGGCATACAAGACTGCAAACCAGATGACACCCCTTTCGCTAAGGGAGACAAATTCGGTCTCAACCAATGCTTGAGAAAATACCTTAAAGTTAAGGAAATGCAGAAGATTCCTCATGCATAAGCTATTGGGAATCTAATGTATGTTCAATTTTGTACATGTCAAGACATAGCATTCATTAATTGAATTTTAGGAAGATATTTAAGCAACCCTAGATAGATCATTAGAAAGTAGACATAATGGTTATATGGTATTTAAAGATACCAAAAAGATCACATGCTCATGCACTACAGATCGGACCAGTTAGAGGACATACGATATTCCGACTCTGATTTTGCTGGATGACAAGACAGTAGGAGATCCATATCAGGCTACATCTATCTACTATCCTGAAACTATTTCCTTGAGGAGTACTAAAAAAATACTCATAGCTTCTTCCACCATGGAAGAAGAGTTTGCATCTTGTTATGAATCATTTAACCATGGAATGTGGCTGTGAAGTTGTGTCACTAGGCTGCACATTTTGAATGGCATAGAAAGACTACTAAAGTTATATTGTGATAATTACTCTGGAGTTCTATATTCCAACAACAACAATATCTCATCTAAATAAAAATACATTGGCATAAAGTTCCTGATTGTGAAAGAAAGAGTACAAAGTGGAAAGATTTCTATAAAGTACGTGGGATAAACTCCATGACTGTGGGTCCACTTACTATTATCACTCAAGATCTTTCATGAGCACACTGCTCATATGGGTGTTGTGTTTTTTGAGGATATCATGTTTTAGTGGGAGTTTGTATTTTAGTTGCTCCATGTTTTTTGTTTTGGACACATTTGTTTATTTGGATATTTTCTATACAGAAATACAATTCATTTCACTATGTTACATTATTTTTGGTATTAATCTTACTTAAGGAATAATGTAGGACCAGTTCGAAATAGACATGTTTGGATCACATAACCGGTAATTTCCATGATACACTCCCATGATTGATGTATGTCATTTGAATGTATTGGTAGACTTGATCATTGATGGACTTATTTATGCTAAATGTGACGAAAATCGTTGTGATCCTATGTCGATATAATTGATGGATGAGATTATTTGAAAACACCTTTAATAGTGATATCAAAACTTTTGAGATCACAAGGTTGTACACATTTGTAAGATTCCATGTATGCCCAGTACGAGATTATTGGAAGAATTCAACATGTGTAGCCACACATGTATATATTAAAATGTGTGATGCTATCTTAAAGTTTAGTCAATAAAGTGATCCACTAAAGTTACAATTTTGAACTAATGGGAATTAAATATCTTGAAAATAAAGTGTAGACATGGAACGGTATTTTAAATTGATGAGGGGCCAATTAAAAGTACTTAAAAATTATAATTGTCTGACAGTTATTTATATAGGTCATGATCCCCAAATGTACATAAGTTTCATCCATCTTTCTGCATTCCCCCATCAAAATAGAAGTTTTTTTTTTTTTGAAGAAAACTACTTATCATTTCGAAGATTATAACCCATTCAATCAATCAAAACCATGGATTCAAGTACGCTTCCACTATTCCTATTCTCCATATTCTCTTTGATTCAAGATGGTGTTTAGAAACCCAAAAATTATGTTTTGAAACAGATTTTGTTTAGTGTCAAAATTTACAATAAAAACATGTTGCTTCAATCCTAATTATGACTGATTTGATTAACGATGTAATTCTGGAACCCCCATATTCCTTATATCCTCCTGAATAATTACTCTATTTGAGTAGTATTTTTCCAATTTTCCACTTTACTGGTAGCCTTTTGGTCTTAGTACCAACCTAAAAAGGATGACTAACTATATCTGTGTTGTAAAACTATTATGAAAACAATAGAGAATATGGAGAGAGATATGAGAGAATTCTTCTCTTATTGAATTCATATGAATGAATTAAATAAGGCTCCTATTTATAGGAGTGAACAATGACACAATCGTAATATGTAAAGTTTACAGGGGTATAATGGTAATTGGTCATTCACTTATTTTATAATATTTATAACACTCCCCCTTGAATGACATGTTTCGCAATTGCCTGCCTCGTTAAAACCTTGCTAAGAAAACCCAGTGGGATAAAACTTGAGCGAAGGAAAAAGAGTACAGAAGCTCCCCCTGATGTTGGCCATGGTGAATCATTTAGTCTAACGTTCGAGTAGAACAAATCATGTACTGAATCTTAAAGTTCTGAAGTGTTGCCTCATTAAAACCTTGTCATTAAAACCCAATGAGACAAAATCTGAACGAAGGAAAAAGAGTACAGCCGCTGCCTCGTTAAAACCTTGTCAGGAAAACCTAGTAGGACAAAACCTGGACGAAGGAAAAAGAGTACAGCATGATTCTCCCCCTAAAGTGTGCAATCAAGTATTCATGAACCTTTTGAATAATGATATCATCTTTCGTTTGGAATATGTATATATGAAAATCTTCTTGTGTGTAGCCGATATCATAACATTCTTCATAAGATGTGTATGATTTTCTTCATTTGTTGATACCATTCCAGATGTCTATGATTTTCTTCATTTGTTGATATCATTCCAGCACAATTTAAAGAGAGAGCTTGTTGTTGAATTATTACTTGCAGAGAGTTGTGAAATGTCTCAAAAGCCTTTGCTAGGAAAACCCTGTGGGACAAAACCTTAGCGAAGGGAAAAAGAGTACATTATTCTCATTGATACGCTATAATTGCTGTCTCATTAAAAACCTTACTAGGAAATCTCTGTGGGACAAAACCTCAGTTAAGGAAAAAAGAGTGCATCAAGTATTTGTTACCTTCATAGGAATATCACAAGTATATTAATACAATTTCAAATCATTTCATCAAACATATAGTTTGTGATGAGCTTTTATAAATAGTTTATAACTCATTTATGATGTCATGCTCATTTATGATGTACTGAACATGCTATACCAAGCAATGTTTAGTTAGTTGACTGATTGCATTACTCAAATCTAGAATTGATTCACTTCTATCAAAATCTAGAATTCACTTCTGATGAATAATTAAATATTCATTTTCAAATTCACTTCTGGTGAATATTCATTTTCCGGTGGATAATATAATTTTGCATATTGAAAATCAATTGCATGCCCAAATATTCAAATATAATAATAGTACACTCCAATTTTATTTTCAACATATATTATGGGGTCATATGTATCATTCTTCATGTGATTTTATTTTAAGAACTACATTTCATTCTGTAATGATACTATTCTGGGCAAAGTGAATCTTTCAATGATTTATTCATATATGTTCTTGCACTTTATAAACCGCAATTTCTAATTTGCAGGAGTATAATCAATCATTGAAATAGATATCAATCTCGACATATAATCTATAATCATTTCACTTGAAATCCCAACGTACCGCGATCAACTGGTACATCAAAGAAAACTCCTAAAGTACCGAGATGAGAATCACACTTTTTGATCTCACTCATTGGTATATCAAAGAGCTCAAGTTAGTGATTTAGACTATAGTCTATCCACCATATGTCATGCCAGTTCTATGAAAAATTTTGCGCGCAACGAGTCGTCTTTTACGACTGTGTAATATTTTTCATTTGTACATATAATTACTGGCTTTACACATTTAAGCATTTGGACTTCAGGTCCTTGAACAATAATCCCTACATTAGGGTTATATACTTGGCCAAAGTATTATAATTTCATCAACCTCATTTTCATAAGAGGGTTGTATGTAGTCGACTTATTTATCAATTCCATTTCATCTCAACATAACATAAAGAGATCTTTGTATTTGTTCTATCATCAGGTACCTGAATCTCTTTTAACTATGTCCCTTATACTCACTATGAGTATTTAGCCTCAAAAGGATCATCTCAATCATTCAACAGATATTTATTTTTGGAATCGATTCTCATTATACTTCAGGCATAATTACGCTTTAAACGTGTTTTCCCCATAATATTCACAAATATTATCAATCGGCTAAAATGCCATAACACATGTCATCCTTTTAGGGATATAATCTCAATCATATATCAAGTGCGTATTGTTGGAGTGTATATAGATATCGCACTTCTTAGAAATCATAAAGCTTCACAAGCAAATCTTTATTTCATCGTATTGACATGTTTGTATGTAGAATATTGCTGCATGAGAAATGTTTATATTCAAATTGTTCTCATAGAAAATAACTTGAGGCTTTTAATCTGCTAAACCATTAGCAATATAATATTCTATTATCTCAACTAATTCGTAAAATCATTAATGACTTTTAAGATAAATTCATGCTAGCATTTATCACTTTGCTCGTAATATCATTACTTGAGCAAATAATTAGTCATTCATTTTCTTAGTGAGATAATTAATTTGCTTTTGAGAACAAGCAGCAATGATAACTTGTTAACCTGAACAATCTTCTAGTTCTTTAATGAATGCCATTTTGCATTCTCAATAAATCTCATTATTGAATTGGAATCTAATCAATCATTATAGAACTTCTGGTTCAGTAAGATATTTCACTTGTACATATGTATGAACTTCTGGTTCAATGCAATATTCATTTCATCAGCACGTATTTCTGTATAATTCAAATCAGTATACCTTTATTACTTTTAGTATACCGAAAAAATTGGTACAATATCTAAGAAAATATCTCAATCTTGTCTCCAAATCTTCCCTTATATCAAAAAAGGTAATGACGTGTTATCTCATTGTTCCCACCTTTTCAATAATTTATTCCATTATTTTTTGATGGAATCGATATCACTGACAAGCGGAGCCACCGCTCTTTTACGCGTTGAATAATGCATTTAAATAGATCATTTGGGAAGAAGGCTAGATCCATCAAAAATGGATATCATACTTTCAAATATTCGCAAATATTATTCCAATCTTCCAGTAAATGATTTGAGAAAAATTTATCGAATTAGGCTCAAAAGATTGAGGTTGCTGATGGATCATGGCATCCCAGAAGATGTTTGCTGGTTGATCGAAGCAAAAGTTCGATTAGCTGGTGAATTACCAGATTCATTTTCTAAGCACAAGCCTGGCTTAGGTAAGAGTACTTTTGCAAAGAACCGAAGAGCAAAAAGATTAAATAGTTGCTACAAATGTGCTCGATGGACATGTGATACCTGTTGTAAATCAATAGGATATTCATCCATAAATCGAGATGATAAGATAGACTTCATTAAGGGTGGACTGAGTAAGGAGTCATTGGATGATATCCGATTGACTCTTGAGACGCACCCTAGTGGGTATGTGCAGCGTGAGCTACTATCTTTATGGGCTAAATTCATCAGCGATAAAGAGCGTTATAGTCTCAAAAATATAATAGCAAAAGATCATGTTTGCCAGACTGTTATAAAAAATGATGTTTTAGCTATTCAGCATTGATACAAGGTAAATCAGTATATTGTGTGTATATATATTTGCACATATATTTATAAAATATTTTCATGTTTCATTTCTCGAGCATTGATAAAGTGTATTGAAAAAAATCATTGAAAGGTAAGCTTTATCAAAAGTAGTGTAATTTAGTCAGAAATAGGTTTTCACTTTTTCAAAAGACGAGCAGTAAATAGTGAAGTTTTTCAAGTTTAAAAAGCCAATGATTTTCACAGTTTCATGCATCCCAAAATATCATTTTCTCATAAGTTTTTCCTTATTCTCTCAAAGATGGAAGGACCAAAACTTCGACAGATCAAAACTATCTGTGTATTTTGTGGATCAAAAGTAGGGAAAGGTTTTGGGTATCTAGAAGCAGCAGTGGATTTAGGAAAGAAGTTGGGAGAGAGAGGTATCAATCTAGTATATGGAGGAGGTAGCAGTGGATTGATGGGTTGTGTTTCACAATCCGCTCAAACAGAGAAAGTAAGAGTGATAGGTGTTATACCCGTTCCTTTAGCTGATATCGCAGGCAAAACACGAGGGCATGAAGTACATACGTTATCTATCCATGAACGCATAACTTGCATGTTATATGATTCTGATGCCTTCATTGCCATGCCTGGAGGCTTTGGTACCAAGCCTATTGGGCTCAATTAGATCTCCATACCAAGCCTATTGGGCTTTTAAATGTTAACAATTTCTTTGATGGTTTGTTAACATTTCTCGATTATGCTGTGGAACAGGGATTCATCTCTCCTTTTTCTAGGAGAATCCTTATTTCTGCTCCTACTATCGAGGAACTGCTGGATAAGTTGCAATCATATATTCCAATACAAGATACAGCAGGAGTTAAGATAGATTGGTCGCAAGGAAGGTGAATCAAGCGAAAATGGAGTCCGGTTAATGTAAATTTATCTTTGTGAACCCTAGAATAGGTGGTGGTAGAGTACAGAGTATTCTCACTCTTGAGACACACCATAAATTTCTAGGATTTTATCAATGTTTAATCTTGTGTACCTCAAAGATTTAAGGTGGTAGAGTACGGAGTATTATTACTCTTGAAACACACCTTTTTCTTTATTTCCTCAAAAGATTAGAGGTGGTAGGATACGGCTACTCCCGAAACACATCTCTAATTTTGAGGATCATAAATGTTTCCCCCTTTTGTATTTTGCATGTATGACTCGTTTATGCTTCTTCAAGAGCAATAATAATAATATCATTTCAGTATGTTTAGATGATAATTTATACTTCTTATGGAGTAAATATGTACTTCTTCTGGAGCACATAAGTGCTTGTGCAAGAACTTTGATCAAAACTGCTTATCATAATCATATAACATTTATCTCATAATACTGATGAGATTATTTTCACATTAGCCATATCCGTGCTATCATGTGATATTATCTTATCATACATCAAATTTTTCTTGTTGAATAATTTATTTTCATCCACCCTTTCAACTACAGATATTGGTAACTTCTGATACCAAATGATAAAATATTTTTATTAAGATCCAACAATCTTTTGGTAATGATAACTTCTGGTACCATTTGTTAAAATATCAAATAATAACAATATTATCAAATTTATATAAGTAGAGATATTTAAAATCAGTAGAACAAACCATATAGGTGGTAACAATATAAAGAAATAATTATATTTCATAAATGAGCAAGTCATATCTCCAAATCTAGTCAACGTATTCATAATAGTCCAGGTCGTTACGATAATGAGTTATACTCAACACATCACGACATGACAACTACTATGTTACTTTTAAATCTTTTAATTTATCGTATTGATCACATAGTGGTGTTAAATAATTTAGAATATATATTCTATTAACACTTATCATCATATCATTAATAATGATTAATCAAATTCGTTAAATCACGATTAATATATTTTAACGTATCATCAAGGGTAAAATCGTCCATATTTTAATATATTGATCATATGGATAAATCGAAACCATCAATAGGTTTGAAATTAAATTAAGAACAATCTTACTTTTGGTCCGAAGTTCAAAATCCTGTCGGAACTGCTCCAAAAACAGTTTTTAAGAAAACCGCCACGTTCGACCATCGAAAAATTTCAAAACTGCACAAAACAGTAAAGTAAGATCATAGAAAAATCCAAATCATCAAGACGAACAAACTGCCTTTTGACGCCATCGCCGGAATCCGCCACGCGCCGCCGGTCGGAAAAATCAACCCATCACCATAATGTGTGCCTCGACGTCCTGAACATGCCCATGGTCTCCGTTTCTACAAAAGACCAACCATTTGGCCGGAATCAGCATTTTTCAGTCCGCCAGCATCTTCTTCTCCGACCAATAACTTCCGTTTTAACCGTCGGATCGGCGCCAAATTTTAGTCGAGTCTTCTCCTAGAAAAGCCCGTTGATATACCACTGGCCG
This sequence comes from Ligustrum vulgare, assembly GCA_963555705.1. Lineage (NCBI taxonomy): Eukaryota > Viridiplantae > Streptophyta > Magnoliopsida > Lamiales > Oleaceae > Ligustrum > Ligustrum vulgare. The sequence continues at coordinate 44,176,002 of OY743168.1, forward strand.
ATTGTCGATCGGAGTTCAGGATCATCCGAGATCAGCGTTTCAATTTCCGGTCAGATTTTGTTTTTTGCACAGTTTTTCAGCCTTTCTTCTCTAGTCGATATCTTCTACTTCAGCCGTTGGATCATCCCCAAATTTCAGGCGAGTCTTCTCCTCGACAAGCCCGTTCTGATGGCTGTGGCCGATCGTCGATCGGATATCTGGATCGACCGGAATCCTTCTTTTTCAGTTCGACCAGAGTTTTTGAAAAATTGGATAAATTTTCAGATCTACAATATATGAGTTATTTTCTAAATCCAAAGGTGTTTGGTTTGAGAAAAGGAAACATTGATTAGTAATAATCAGGTTTCTGATACAGAGGTTCATCATTTAGATGCAACTGTAGAGCATACTCCCGTTATATTACTCAATTGGCTAGAGACTCGTGCTGATAACGTGTTGTAAAACTATTATGAAAACAATAGAGAATATAGAGAGATATATGAGATAATTCTTCTCTTATTGAATTCATATGAATGAATGAAATAAGGCTCCTATTTATATGAGTGAACAATGGCACAATCGTAATATGTAAAGTTTACAGGGGTATAATGGTAATTGGTCATTCACTTATTTTATAATATTTATAACAATCTAAAAATTGATCGTGCACTAATTCTTCTAGTATCAATTTGTTGGAAGGTAAGAATAAATAACTTTGGTTTTTAAAATACACATTTTCAAACTTAAGAAACTTAAGGTTTTAACCTAAAAATCAGGCCATGTTAATAATTAGTTATATTATTTAAATAGATTAAGGTCACAATAATATAAATTTATGGTCATGGTCACAAATTTCTTTGGTCACAACTTATTTCTCGGTCATAAATCTCGAATCTCGTAGGTCACAAATTTTTCTCGATCACAAATCTCGAGCTAATTGGTCACAACTTAATAAATTATGAGTTACAATTTCTTTACTAATTACAAATCACAAATTTGATAGGTCAAAAACTTTTTCTCAAACACTATCACGAATTTTATATGTCATAATTTCAACAAATCATGAGTTTTAAATGTCACAACTTATTTCTCGGTCACTCATCACAAATTTTATAGATCACTGTTTATTTCATTGTTACAATTTATCAAATTGTTTGCTCACGACTCATTTTTTGGTAACAAATTATCGATTTAATTGGTCACGATCTATTTCTTAGTCACAAGTCACAAATTATTGTCATGTTAATTAATTGATCACAACTTATTTTTGGGTCACAATTATCAAATTATTAGGTCACAATAATTCAATTAAAGGTCACAAATTTTCAATAAAGGTCACATACTATTTATTAGTCACAAATTATCAATTTTTGGGTTCACAAATATCAAATTATTAGGTCACAATAATTTGGCGAAGTCCTTATGTTACAACGAAATGGAGTTAAAGGGAATGGCTCCAGAAGAGGGACTGTACTTTTCATAGGAAGTATTTGAGCGATGGATGAACGCCCTACAACATCAGGGTCATTAAAAGCATGACCAAGACAGAAGTGACGATTTTCAATATCGATGGGCAATAGGAAGCCAGATTGATAAAGGGGATTTTTAGGAAGGATTGAAAATTTTCGAAAGAGGGAACATTTTCAGCAACAAAGCCCTGGGTAGTAATCTTTCAAATTCTTTAAGAAGAAGGAAAGATCGTAAAAACCAAAAGAAATGAAGGGAAGGTGGTAATAATAAAAGTACAGTAGAAGGGCAAGAATGATGGCTTTTATACTAATAGGTAATGTGATGAATGATTAGCTGCCAAACAGAATGCATGTCTAAATAGAAATTGAAAAGAAAGCCTAGAATTTTACACTCCAAATTCCAAAGTCGTGAAGAAAATGCAAAGTGCTTTGAAAATGACAAAATTAATTATTACACATCAATATATTCAGATTGGGGGGGTATTTATTGACACATAAAAATACCCAACTTAAAGGCCCAATATATGAGTTCGAAACATGAAAACTCATTAAAATTAACAGGGCGATGTAAAGAATTATGGGCAATTGGGCAAAAAGTAGTTTCCACAGCTTATCACATTATCTAAGGGGATCCCATTTAGCCATACATGAGCAATTACCATAATGTAGACAGTTAGTGAAGATCATGGGAAGTTATTTGATAGAAGAAAGTGGACGAAGGTCACGCAACATGGTGGATATCAGTTACTACGAACCAGTTATCAAGTGAAGGTAGCAAATTGGAAATTCGAAGTAGCAGACAGTTTAATTTATGCCAATCTGTATATAGAGTAGAAAGTTAAATGTTCAGAACCAACAAATCAAAAATGTCAAAACAGAGATGTAATTTTCTTATCATAAATTTTAGAACTATCCTAATTTAATTTGTGTACTTGTGCCCCTTGGTGGCATCATATTAGTTAAGCTTTCATTAGTGCAAATACCTCTTTTTAGGACTTTGTCTCAAAAGTTTTGTTCCTTACACTTTTGTTTGATCTCTTTTAATTGTTAACACGAGTGAAACAACACCCGCATGTAACGTATTCAATATTATAAAATGAGGTTTTCAACTTCTTTCCTTGCTTTCCAATACCTATCTAATTCTCTATGTCTGAGATAGAAAGGAATATGAAAGAAATCATGCAACTTTAAGAAAAACTGCAAATGATTATTCAACCTTGTAGTTATGTTGTGAAACACAAAAATGTTATGTAGGGAAAAAGAAGGAAGGTGTTGAAATTTATCTTTTTTTGTGAAAACATGACCTAATGTGCTGAGTTTTTTTATTTTTTCCCAACCTATGGTTTCTTTGAAAGTTGCAACAAATAAATTAAATGTGGATAATCGTTTCAGATACAAATAAAAGTGCAGTATATGATATTATTGTTCCCGTAAAATCTCGTAAATAAACAATATCATGGTGATAAGTAATAAAGTGGACCTAAAGTCTGAAATATTATTTTCACGAGGACTAAGTATTCAATTCATAATTATCAAATTAACAATAACCTTAACTTAATAACACCAGAATGGAGAGATTTAGACCTAAATGAATTAACTAACTGATTTAATTATTAATCTTATTAATTGATTGGTTGTGAAGCGATTATCAATACTTAAGAAATGAAAAATATTAGGACCTCGGGCTTTCCTATATTCACCAATCCCAAGACTTTCACAATGTTTTTTTGGATGAAGATCAATATTTTTATTTTATTTAATAATCTCTATTATTGAGTAGAATTAAACTTATCCTTATATGTGTTCTTATTCCTTTGTAGGATGTGAACATATGGAGATGCATTAAATTGCAATAAATTTTAATGATATCATGAAAAGCATAGATAATTATTTTTAATGTCTGTACGAATCTACAATGATTGTCATATTTCGTATTATTTTTCCTGCATGTCAATAATAATCATATATAATTCAACTAATGGTCAAGCAATTGAGAAATGTTAGAATCCTATAAATAATTCAAAAAAAAAGCAAACACACATTTAATGTCAAAATCTGGATTTAATATGAAAACATCAAAACGCAGGGTTCATCGTTATCGAGCATCATATGATTGATTGTAATAAGATGATTTAATTAATACACATCACCCAGGTTGCGGTAGGAACATGAAACATAATATTGAAACTCTTCAATGATTCTTGATCAATCTCGTTGAATATCCTTTTTTTCCCAAGCTCCAAGCAATAGATATATGAATATGGGTCTTCAATATCAAAGTTTCTTCATGGTATGTATTCAATGTGTATAATGTATTCAATGGATTCTCCTATGCTTCATCTTTTGAATGATATATGTCTATTTTATCACAAAATCCTCTCCTTTAAATGGTAGATAAAGATTGTATTTATAGCCCCAAAGAGTTAGGTTAAAACTCGTTCTACAATTACTTTTCAAGTACATATTGAATCAAACTAGGAAAAACAATCGTATTTGTCAAGATGACTCATGCATTTGCACAAGTAAGAATTTTCACTTATTGGAATTGACAATGCTCCCCTTGCATGCGATCACATAGTATACCTATGAGGTGTAAACTTTGCCTCGTCTTCAACTTGTTCCCAGAATTGTTGAAACAAATTTTAGTGATACGATGATGAACACTTGCAAAAACTTTAATGATTTCAAGGCACGAATACTCGCTTTCCTTAAGACTTTATTCATCCCAAAAGAGATGTGTTCGGGATCCAAATACGCCTCCTAGATACAATGAAATCCTATTCTTTTTTTGGTGATGAATGTGCACTTTTCGGCAACAAACAGAAAAAAAAAGACGATAATAAACAACACAACTGAGTCTAGTATTCAAGACTGCAATAAATGAATGCCTTTACAAACATTTCTACCTTGGGATTAATTTAAATGTTTTGCATTCACTCATTCGATGGACATTAATCATTGAACCTAAGAGCTTGATGTTACAAGTGTTAGGTCGAGGTTCTGTCATTAATGATTTTGAATTGGCCACAATATCAATCCCTCTGACGTTTTAGAAACTAAATGCTTTGAAAGGCTTTCATCAAAGGATCTGCCAAGTTTTGACATGACTTTGCATAGTCCACAGTCGTGACTCCATCCGAAATTAATTGTCAAACCGTGCTAATCTGACTATATGATCTAGAAAATGTAACCTCACTATTGATAAGTGTATTCTATCCTAAAAGTAGGATTTTAATTGTTTATTCAAGAATATTTACTATTTATTCTATGTCATTTGTTTATATTTCAGGAGTAACCCAAAAAGTCGTAAAAACAATGGAGTTGAAGCCAAAATTGAGAAATTGGATGTAAAAAGTGTCAAATTAAGCAAATCAAGAATTGATGCAGTCAATCAAATGGTCAATTTGAAGAAGAAATCGAATTTGGAAGAAATCAGAAGTTCAGGGGCTAAATTGCAACAATCAGAAGTTGGAGGACTTGTTATGCAATTAAAAGACAAGGACCAAAAAGACAGGGACCAACTTGTAACATTTAAAAGATGGAAATTACAGTTCAGAATTGAACCGTGCGGTCGCACGGTCAGAAAAATCCGCTACTGAAGATTACCTGCAGAGTCGTGTGATCGCGTACTTTTGAACCGTGCGGTCGCACTGTAGAAATTCTGGGCAGCAGCCGATCTTTTTACGCAGAAATCAGCATAATTTATCCCCAAGTAACCTAATTCTTGAATACATATATAAATACCAGACTTGGGGCACGAAATTAGGGGTTCCCAACTTGCTCAATTCATGCCGAAACGCTGTCAAAGTGCCAAGGGATCCAAACCACGCCAAGATCAAGATTGAAGATACAATTGCAAGGAGATGAATTGGGTTATATCTTTTCATATCTCTTGTTATTTATTTTCTATTATGTTTCTAGGCTAGGTTAATTGTGTTGGAATTGGGATGAAATTTTGATTTCTTGACTCCATATTTTAATTTATTATTTAATTTATGCAATTCGTGGTTTTGAGCAATTGAATTATGCTTTTTCTATCATGCAATTACTTGATAACTAGTTGTATGATTTTAGGTTATGATTTCTTAAGTTCGAAAGATTAGAATTTCATTAGACTTGTTTTAATTGTCACAAAGTCCGATAGGGGATAGAATATACCCCTATGCTTCGTGTTTTCTGCTATAGTATTCACAAATCTTTTAATGCTTTCTTACACATTCGGATTCAACATAGAAATATAGTTGGGTTGTGCGTAGGAATAGGTGTTAATGCTTGTCCGAAAGGGAGTTTTAACTACATTTGGAATATGGAAATTCAAAACCCGTGAATTGTATTTAAATAATTTGCTTAAGATATGGATGATAGAGTCAAAATGGATTAATAATTCTAATGCATTTATTTTCATTCTTTTAAAATCAAATTTGTCAATTTTTTAATTTAATCTTTATTTTAATTTTCAAAATCTAAATTTTCAAATCAAAACAAATTTCTTGTTCCGGTTAAGGTAATAGTCTAAAATACAATTTAAAACAATCTCTGCGGGATCGATACTTGGATTCACGTCCACTTTATTACTTGTGCGACTCGTGCACTTGTGGATCGAACAACTATCATAATGAATAGATATCAGAGGCATAGGTTTAGGTCAAATAGAAATTTCAATTAATAAATTCATTATCCATTCTGCTTCTTTACTACACAAAGCTAATGCTATAAACTTCATAGACAAGGTGGGATCCGTTATACAAGTTTATTTCTTTGAACCCCATGATATAGCACCTTCACCAATTGTGAATATTCATCCACTAGTTAATGCATGATCTTCTCGATCAATGATCCAACTAGAATTCATAAATCCTTCTAAAACTAAAGGATAGCTTGAGTAATGAATACCATAATCCATAGTACCTTAAAGATACTTTGGGATTCTATTAACCCCTAGCCAATGTAATTGACTAGGATTCCTAGTATATCGACTCATTTTATCAACGGAAAACGTGATATCCAGTATTGTACATGTCATTGCATACATGAGACATCCAATAACCTCTACATATTCTAATTGAGAAACTGCTCTGCCAATTTTAGGATACTTCCTAAAATCTGAATCAAATGGAGTAGATAACAACTTGCAATCGAAATGATCAAACTTTTTCGACACCTTTTCAATAAAATGTGAATGAGCAAGTATGATCCCAGTATCTTTCCTTGTGATTTCAATTCCTAAAATCACATTCGCAAGTCCCATGTCTTTCATATCAAATTTGGATGATAAAAATGACTTAGTAGAATTGATCACTTCTAAGTCCATTCCAAAAATTAACATATCATCTACATATAGACAAATGATTGCACCCTTGTGTCCATTAAACTTGCTATAGATGCATTTTTCTGTTTCATGGATCCAAAATCCATTGGCTACGATAATTTTATCAAGTTTTTTGTGCCATTGCATAGGTTCTTGTTTAAGTCCAAATAATGACTTAATCAACTTGCACACCTTTCTTTCTTGTTCTGATAGGACAAAACCTTCCAGTTGCTTCATATTTATTTCTTCATCCAACTTTCCATTTAGGAAATCTAACTTTCCATTTAGAAAAGCTATTTTAACATCCATTTGATAAATTTCAAACGTATAGATGGATGTCAATGCAATAAAAGTTCTAACAGTAGCCATACTAGCAATCAGTGCTTAGGAATCAAAATAATCAAGACCCTTTTTTTTGTGTAAAGTCTTTTGATGCTAATCTTGCTTTGAACCTATCTATTGCTCCATCTACTTTCATCTTCTTCTTGAAGACCCACATAAAACCAATAGGTCTACAACCCAGAGGAAGATCTACTAATTTCCAAGTTCTATTGTTCATGATAGATGACATTTCATCATCTATAGCTTCGTTCCAAAAGGCTGAATAATTATATCTCATTTCCTCTTCATATATGAGGGGATCCAACTCAATAAACTGTGTTACTATAGTTTTTTTTATTAGAGAGTCCCTAATGCCTTCCAATAGATGCTTAATAAAGTCAAGCCCAAATGTTTTTCTAGCCCTTTTACTCCCAATTTTCAAAAGTTCATCATTTGCACATTTTTGTTTTCATTGCTTATTTCCCATTTAATAATATATGGATTAGTTGGTCTAGGAATAGTAGTAATGTTGTTTTCATAGAATAAAACATCTCTAGATTCTATTACGGTGCTAACCTCAATCGAGCTATTAGGTTCTATTACTGGAAACATATAACATTTACTATGTTCTGCATATTTCAAGAATATGCACTCTTTTCCTTTTTCTCTCAAAATCTTTAGATCGGGCAATCTAACTATAGCTCTACATCCCTAAACACATAGATAAGACAAGTTAGATTTTCGTTCTTTTCAAAGTTCATATGGTGTAACTTTGTTTCCTTTACTTGGAACTCAATTTTGGATATAACATGGGTAAGCAAAGATTTCCCCAATATCCTTTACTTAAAGCCGAGGTATCCAACATAGCATTAACCATTTCGATTAGTGTCCTATTTTTTTCTTTCGACTACATCATTTTGTTGAGGGGTATAGGAAACATATGTTTCATGAACAATTCCAACATCTTCACAATAAGTTGGAAAATGATATTCACCACCTCTATCACTTCTAAGGCGTTTAATCATAGTGTTGTAAAAGTTTTAAACTTCATTTTTAAATATTTTAAACTTATTCAAAACTTTGTCCTTAGAACTCATTACATACACATAACAATACTTGGAGAAATCATCAATAAAGGTTAAAAATAAAAATTTTCCTCCACTACTAGGTGTGCTATGCAAATCACATACATCACTATGAACAAGTTCAAGTAAAGAACTACTTCTTTCAATTTTAGGAAAAGGAGTTTTAGTGATTTTAGTTTCAGCACACATTTGCTTTTCCTTCTAAATCATGTTTACAATTAAGAATTAATCCCAGCATATACATATCACGCATCTTTCTAGTATTTACATGTCTTAAACGTGAATGCCACATAGATAAAGAATCAACAACAATGTAAATTGAACTTGTAGTTTTATTCATTATGCTAAGCTTGAACAATCCATCATCCATGAATCCCTTTCCAACAAAGGTACGATCTTTAGACAATACAAGTTTATTTGACTCAAATACAAGTTTGAAACCAAACTTATTAAGAAGACATCTGGTTACAAGATTCTATCGAACATCCGGTACATGATAAACATCATTTAAAGTGAGAGTTTTCTCATAAGTGAATTCCAAATTAACGTTGCCTTTGCCAAGAATGTTTGTAGTGGTAGAGCTTGCCATGTAGAGAATTCACCCATCTTTAATGGGTTCGTAAGTGATGTAAATGTTTCGATCCTTACAATCGTGCTTAGTGGCACCCAAATTGATCCACCACTCATTGTCATCCTCTACCATCAACACCTCACTTATCATAAGCCACGAAGTTGGAGTTCTCATCTTGTTTCTTTTTCTTTGTAGGACAACAATTGTAGCGCCCCGAGTTCCGTATACCCGATTCACTACGTCATTTTCTGTCTAAATTTTTCGAATAATATTTTTGCGGAAGAAATAATTGAAATTCATTTTTGGCAACATTAAATAAACTGTAATGGCCGATAAAATTGAAAACATTTATGAAACCATTTGAAATAGTAAATCGAACCATTAATTTTGTAAAGAAATTGACAATGTCATAATTTCTCAAATAAATGAACTTCTCTAAATTATTCGATTGTTTGAAAAAAATACGGAAATCATTAACGTCAAACTTTCAACCGTTTAACGATTATTGCCACCATCATTCATCGCTCGCCACCGTCTCCGAAATCTGCAAAACTGTTAAAAAGTAGGGTGAGTATTTCATGGGGGAAATACTCAGTAGACTCATCGCAAATTAATTTAATTTATAAGATGATTAAACACATAAATCCCGGCTCTTTATAAAACGGGCATTGATAGAGCTTCTTTATAAAACGGCTCTTGATAAAACTCATATTGTGCATTACAGCACGGGACATATTTTGCAAATCATAGGCTCTTTGAAAATAGCTCTTTGAAAACAGCTCTTTGAAAACCATATACTTATAAAAACATTTTAATTATGCCAAGCATAATTTCTTTTGAAAGCATAACATAAGATAAGATTGAAATCCTCATAAACATAGGGAGACACAAGAACTTTACCGAACTTAGGTGGCAAGAATTCTTATGCAGTAAAATCATAATAATAGTAAGTATACCAAAACATAATTCTTGAAATTCATAGGGATCATTTCCATCATAACATAAGATAGGATCGAAATCCTCATAAACATATGAGACAGGAATTTTACCGAACTTAGGTGGTAAATCCTCATAAACATATGGAAACATAGGAATTTTACCGAACTTCGTGGCAAATCCTCATAAACTTATGGAGACACAAGAATTTTACCGAACTTCGTGGCAAGAATTCTTATGTGCATAGCAATGATCCAAAACATATAAAACATTATCGTAAAAACATAGGGTATACTTACTTTTCATAAAAACATAAGGTATATTTACCTTTCATAAAACATACTTAATTTTCTTGAAAATTGACTTTCACAAGTCACATGACATTTATATGAAATCATAATTTAAATCAATTAATAAGTGCGAGTCTACCTCAAATCCGACGAGTGCAAAGTTGAGCGGGAATGACTTCAATTTCTTTAAATTCTCCGTACGCTTCGCCTTAGCCAATAAGTCACTTTAGTCTATCGAATATATAGCTCAAAATGATAAATTATAATTTGAGGACTAAAATTGATGTTTTGAAAGTTGAGGAACTAAAATAAATACTTTTGAAAGTCCAGGGACTAAAATAGATACTTTGAAAGTTTAGGGATTAAAATGAATACTTTTGATAGTTGAGGGACTAAAATGAATATTTTGAAAAGTTGGGATTTAAAATCAAATAAAGTAAATCAGCAGGGACTGAATAATAGATTTTAAAAATGAAAGGGCTGATTAAAACTCATTTAAAACTTAAGGGCTGAAATTGATAAGTTTAAAAGCTGAAAGGACTGAAATAAAACTTTTTTAAAACTTGGGGACTGATTCGAAACAAATTAAAACTATAGGGACTAAAGTTGAAATTTTCGAAAGTAAAATATATATTCAGATTTTATTCTCTCTCTCTGATTCGTATTCCTCTGAAAATTTAGAGAGAGAGTGACGATGGCGGAACAAAATCAGGGAAGAAGAAGAAGATCCGTGGTTACTCTCGGTGATTTCTACCGGCGCAGCACCGGCGCTGGGTACGGGGAGTGGCGATGGTGAAATTAGGATAGTTTCTGGGCTGATTTGGGGGCGATTTAAGGTGAAACCGAAGCTAGGGTTCGCGGTTCTTCCGGCCAAAAATCCGGTTAAGATGGCGGCGGTCAAGGTGAGTAATGTTCTGGACTTAGCTTATTCTGGGTGTTGGGTTTTTATTTGGGATTCGATTGGATATCAAACGAAATGAGCAGGAGGCGGTGATTAGTGGTTCGGTGTGGCTTGAGTTGATTGTGGAACTTCTCCAGGTTGGGCAGCAGTAGTGATTTGATGATGGAGATGGTCATGGTTGCTGTTCTATTTCCTGATTCTCGTGGATGTTGGGTTGATTGCAAATTGGTGGTGATGACGATCAGAGACTCTGGTGGTGGATTGAATTTAGTGACAGGGGTAAAAATGGATGAAGCTGAAGTGATTGTCTGAAATGAAGTTGGGTGTTCATGATTCAATTTGGTGTTGAATGGCAGTGGCGGATTGATATAGATTCATTGGTGATGATGATAAATGGCGAGGTGGTGGTCTGAATTGATTGTAGGCTGGAACCCGGTTAGTGGTGGTACAGATGAAGACTACAGTGGCATTGTTTGGTGAATTGAGGATGATGGTTATGAACTGATTGTAGATTGATGATGAAGATTTCGCAGGTGAATATATACAGATTGGGTTTGAAATTGTGGAATTGAGGTAAGTGGAGGTAATGATGTGATAAGTGAAGCATGGGTTGGTTTGGTGAAACCGTGGTGGAGTTTTAGGTTGAGTAGGAATTAGATTAGATGTAAAGTGTTAGAATAAAATGATTAGGTTTTGTTGTGGTTTAAAGGAAAAGAAAAGGAAAAAGGAAATGATTAAAGGGGAGACATGAGGAATCAAAATAAATAATAGAATGGAATATGGGTTGTGCCATGATTTGAATTGTGCAGATTGAATCTCGTAGGAGTAGAGATAGTATTTGAATAAGGTAGTGAAGGTGGTTGGTGAGGATGAATTATGAAATTGGGAATGAGATGGAAAGTGATCAATATGGAGGACATAATAATATGAAGAGGAATCATTGAATGGAATACTCATAATTGGAATGATAAAATAAAGAAATGGTGGTTTGTGTCTTGCCGTGTTATATGATGATAATGATGGTATTGCTTGTGAATGGAATAAGAGGGATATATGTATTGATTTGGTATTATAGAATAAGATAGTGTAGAATTTGGTGTAATATGAAATAGAAAATGGTGTAATATTCTTTATACAAAATGATGATGAAAATAATACTTTGAATAAATAATTAAAATAACATAATTTTAGAAATTCGGATTTTAATTTAAAATCGAACAAATTCGATATTTCTTGACTTGGCTAGACGAATTCGTCGCGGCGTTAACTTCAAAACAATGGGTGAAATAGTAGCGACACAATTTTCTAAATATTAAAATAATTATATATTGCGTAAAAATTCTGAGTCGCTACAACAACCCCTTTTGAGATGTCTCATCTTACAACAACTGAAACATGGTCCCTTCTTTTTCTTTGAATCATTGTCCTTGGAATCGAATTTCCCCTTTTTTTCTTTGAATTTTTTTTTTTTTTTGATTTCTTTGTTCGTATCTTTCCTTTCTTCCACCATATGGACGTTAAAAGATTTTCATTACTTTCATTGGAGTTGTTCACTCTAAAATCTTCTTCAATGTGAAGATGTCAATCCAGATCTTTAAGGAAAATATTATCCTTCCTATACTTGAGATTATTCTTGTAATCTCTCCAACTTGGAGGAAGTTTGTCAATAATAAAAGAGACAACAAAAGATTTATCCATATTCATATTATGTTGTTGAAATTGATTATAGACTAATAAAATGATTTTGAAGGAGATTTCTATTTTTTTTTCATGTAAGCTATTTTGTCTCGTTAAAAACAAAATTCTGGGTTTTAAATTTTTTTTGTATGAAGTAAGATTATCTCTGTTTGCTCTTTTAGAAAATCAAATTCTTTTTAGACAAAATATGTTTCAAGGTTGTAGAAAAATAGTTGTCGAATTTGATTGAAAAAAGAACAACAATAAATTGGAACATAATAACATAAATATTGATAAAAACCAAAAAGTCATAAATTCGAGAAAAATCTGGAACCATGGCCTGTGCGAGCACAGTTTCCTTAAAATAGATTCGCCCCTCATCAATCCGTACTTGAGGTTTTTCTGCCCGTCTATCTCCCAAGATACAATGGAGGTTGAGTAGTAAATTCTGCACAAAGTTACCACTCCGGAGAACCTAACTTATGTATGAACAATCACCAAAACAAGACAAGACAAGACACAATAAAATATAGACAAAACATAGAGCAAAAGTGTCATGATAAAACCAATGTTTTTTTTCCATGTTTTTCAAAGGGTGGGGAGAGAGATTATATAGCATGGAAAGGAGTTATACCATAACTCCACATATAACTCCCCAATTAACAACAATAACTCCACACATAAATCCTCAATTAACAAGTTTAATTTAACCTCAATCAATTGTAAGACATGGGAGTTACATGAATTGAATTTCTCATTCACATTCTTCCAACATTTCTTACATGTAGCATCCTTGGACATGTATTTTGCTTCCAATGCATCCTAGATTTCCTTTGCACTCCTTTTTCCCATGGTATTGATCAGATAAAGAATCTGATTTAGCATTGCATCTATGGCCTTTGCATATATAATCGTCTTGATCTCACTTTTCCTTGCCCTTGCATTAGCCAAATCTTCAGTCTTGAATTCTTTCGATTTTGGAGTAGTAAGCATGTAAACCACGTTGAGTGTAGTGAGAAGGAAATCCAACTTATTTTTCCAAAGCCCAAAGTTATATCCTTCAGACCTTTCCACTTTCACAAAGTCCACATCAAGATCACAAAGCGAGGAAGTCATAGGAGCCATCACAATAAACACTAGATAAAGTCATAAGTTTTGGAAAAAAAAATTGTTGTGATTTGATCATGAACAATAGCAAAAACTTTAATGATTCCAAGGCACGAATACTTGCGTTCCTTCAGAATTTATTTGTCCCACAAGAGATGCATAGGTGATCCAAATAAGCATCAAAGATACAATGAAACCTATTATTTGTTTGATGACGAACGTGCACTTTTCGGCAACAAACTCGAACACAAAGATGATAATAAACAACACAAGAGAGTCTAGTATTCAAAATTGCAGTAAATGAATATTAGAAATTTAAATGCCAGAGAACAAAGTGATTTTATGCAAGAATGTAAGACATGGAGTAGGGGAGATTCAATGTCCATTCAAGAATAAAAGATTCCTTTATATAGAACTTGAATTGATGCATTGCTAAAGGTTACAACTCTTCATAATAGATACAACAGTTCATAGTACAAGCTTTTCCAAATCAGAATTAAAACTTCCCAACGGTCATTTTATGCAGCCCTTGCGATCGCAACATATTAAACCTTGTGATCGCATGGCACTGAGTTTTCATTTTTTATTCTTTCCTTCTTTTATTCAACCAATGCTCTTACAAATTCTTCCTCCAACAAAAACTTCTCCTTTTGTTTAACTCAAGTTCCTTTCTATCTGTGACTTTGATCCTTCATCTTTAAATATTTATAATTTGTTTTTTTCCTCCACTATCATTCATAATTGATCTATTGCTTGTTCAACAGCCTACAATTGAATCCTCAATGTTTAAATGTCGAGTTTAGCTCTCCTATGCCAATAGCTACTGAATCTCATCAAATTATTCATTGTTTTTATTCTAAGAAATTTGCATATAACCTTTATCTTCATGGGGCATGTGGTCTTTTACAATGACTGGGTAGAGGTTGAAATGTCTAGCCAACCACTATTTTTGAAATGAATTGATTTTTCAATCATTCTTCACTTCAATTTTTGCATCCCATGTGTTGAATTATTCTATGTATCTTTGTTAAAAAAAAAGAAACAACAGTTGTTTGGTTTTGATGTAATTGGTAATCCCATGAACAAAAATACTCATTTATAAAGTCAAAGTTGGAATCAAAGTACTAGGTAAGTGTTTGGATCAGAAGATGAAAAATTATAGACCAAGAAGAAAAACTCAACAGAAAACACTCGATTTCCGCTCAAAGTCCATTTGAAAATCTTTAGCAAGAAGGTCACCACCTCGACCTGTGCTCGTGCAGTGCTCATGAATAGGGAACGCTAATTCATTATCTCAAACAGTTCTAAAAGTCTTAAACCACTTCAAATATATATACCAAAGACCTATTTCATTATTATGTGTGGTTGATCATTATATTTGATAGAAATAACATCGTATCCATTTCTTGATCCATCCTTTGATTCCAAAGATCACAACAACTTCTTCATTGTTCAAATCATAAAACACCAAAATAAAAATATTGTTTACAAATAAGCCTTTAGAACTCTAAAGTCGGGGAGAGGTCGCTAGAGTTCCAATTGAAGAAGAACGAGGTTCTTTCTTGATCATCCACACGGATGGAAAAGATAGTTCAGAGGTTCTAGAAAGTTATGGCAGCACAATCGAAATGTTCTTCAGTGATTTACAAGTTATGGTATCAGAGTCCACTAAAGTTTAGTTGTATGTGAACCAAATGTAAGTTATTCTTTTCCAGGAGACTTTACTAGCACATGTGTTTGAAGGTTTCTTTTATCCATGTGAAGAGTTCTTCAAGGGGTTTTCCTTTGTTACCAGTTCTTGGTGTTATTTATTTTAAGCATTTATTTATTACTTTAGATTGATTGATTATTCATCTAGGTATAATTAAATCAATGCAAGTTTATTTTAAGTGGCTTCAGAGCTTAAAATCGATTGTTGATCCCATTTTTCCAAGTTGAGTCAATCACTATATGTTCCTCCTTAATTTTATTGTATTAATTACTCATACTGAAAGTTTAGAATGAGATCTTTTAGAAGTCTATATGTAAAAAAAATTGGCGTAGTATTATAGATGGATGGTCAGAACGGTCGACTACTCTTGCTGACATAGTAGCTCCCACTAGCATAGCCAATTACTTTCAAATAAGAGTAAGCAGGGATGCCTGCAGAAATAACTTATACGGTATGCAATTAATTAATTATGTTGCAGTCAACACAACTGACTAGGAATGAAAGAGATGAGTGTAGCTGGAATAACAAAGCAATTTATGACATCTTTATGGTTATTTTTCCTTAGGAGTTTAAGTGTGTGTCCATGTGTGAATGGGGGAAAAAGATTGGGATATATTAGAAACCACACATGAGAGGACTAAAATCGTTAAAAATATAAATTGCAAATGCTAACCACCAGGTTTGAAGAAATTAGGGTATTGGATGATGAAACACTTGATTTTTATGCTAAACAGAATGATATATTCAATTCTAGCTTTAACCTAGGTGAGAGAATTTTAGAAACCAAAGTTGTTAGAAAAATCCTAAGATCCCTACCTGAGAGGTTTAGACATGAGATCACTAAAATTGAAGAAAGTAATGACTTAGATGATGTAAACAAAAGAACTTGTAGGGTCACTCCAAACCTCTAAATTAAGCATACCACAGTCTAAGAATTTTAAGTCTATTGCTTTAAATACTACTAGGGATAAAGATTCTGACACTATTGTTGAGAGCCTTAAAGATGAGGTGGTTTCTCAAGTTATTAGGAAATTCAAAAAATTCTTTGGGACTAATAAGAAACTGTTTGAAAATTTTCAAGTGACTCTGGTAATGCAACGACCCGGGTCTCACTTAACGGGCGGTCCTGATCGTTAGATCGACGAAGTATTGTCCCCACTATACCAATATGAGTCTTTTCAGCATGCTTTATCCTCACTCGCACGCTCCCTGAGAAAACTTCTCAGATCCAATCAACCACAAACTAGCCAGTAAATTGTTTTAAAATATGGAATGAGCATACAAATATACTCAGTATAGATTTCGTGGCAGTATTTTCCCAACTTAATATAAATAACAAGTAAATTATGCACATAACATACTTTCATAGTGAATAGAAACCCGACCATCTCATTCTAAATTTAGGTCATATCTATTCTCAATCTTAATTTAGGGTCTAGTCCTATGACTGGCTTTTGTTGATCTACATAATACCCTTTGGTATTGCCCAAAAGATCCCCAATATTACTATTAATTCGGATCACACAATAGAACATAAATTACTCAATCTTAAAATATTAAAGAGCAAAAATACGAATCACTTGGCACGAAATTCATACCTTACTACATAAGACGAACTTTGAAAGAAAATATGATTGCGTGTTGAAAATATTTTTTTTTCAAACTTTTACGTTGAGAAAGTAATTGTGTGTGTGGGGGGGCAGTTGAACTGGCTTTTAGACTGTGTTTATAGATAAAAATCGATACCAACAGTAATTATAGTAAAATTACAATTGAAACCTGTGTACCACAAGAATTGATAAAAGATAAGGTGAATCACAATAGTAGATTTCTCAAACTCTGTGCTTTGCAATTATGAAGAACACGACATTAATAAAAATAAATAAAAAAAATAAAAAAATAAAAACATTTTGTAAATGGTTTTGTGACTTCAAAATATGTGTCAATAACAGGTCCAACAATAAAGGAATATTTTTATATTGAGAAACTAATTGGAATTGATCTGGTATTGATAAATATAACAATTTCAAATAAACTTCTATTCTTTTGATCAAAATAACTGTTGAAAATTTACTTAATCATGCACATCGGAATATAAAATAAATTTCAATTCCCAAATGAGGATCTGCTTTGTGTTTAGATAGAAATCGTGATAAAAATAATACCTCTTGATTATTTTTCAGACGGATCTGAGAATCTTGATTCCTTTAATTTACTTGCACACTACAGCTGTCCAATTTTTCAGTCTCCAAATGTGATCCACACTAGAGAACAAGAACGAAAGGCTAGAGTTTCTCTCTTCCTGTGCTAGCAAGAGAATAATGAATTAAGGCTAACTTTTCCAAACCCTAGTTGTTCATTAATATAAGTTAGAGTGGGCTTGACCCATAACTTAAACACGACCTAGTCCATGTAGTTTAATTAATCTAATTAATTAAACGTGGGACATTAGTTAATCAATCAAATTAATTAACTCGAGTCTATTAATAAACAATACAATTAATTAATTCTACAAATGTCAAACACTTGTTAATTAATTAATTCTAATTACATTCTTCTAGATCTCCCCTTGTGTGTGACCCTCTAGGTTCCCAACCACGATGTCGAACTACGTGAATTATTATTTTGATCTAATCAAAATAAAGATTAATTAAAGCTCTCTTTTCAATTAATAATTAATTCTCCTAGATTAATTAATTCACATTAGTTGTCCCAGATTGACATCTAGCAATGTGTCGGGCAATACATGTGATTGGAAATGTCACGTGGTGTGACAAAACCAAACTAGTTCATTTATCATGAAACTTTAATCCCTTTTTCAATATGATCCAATCAATTACGAGATATGGAATTGTGTCAATCCCATTTATTGATCATATCTTTTATTTTGCTCTTAAGTCAATGATCGTCGAAACTATTTTCGACCTTATTAATTCACATTGGCCAAGGATTTCGATATCGACTTAACCAAATAAAACGCAGATCATAATCTCTTACTATCTAAGAGTGTAGAATCCTATATTGATCATTCACAACTTTTATGTGATTCTTGACATACCCGAACGACATCGTATTGGAGACTCCTTTCAGAGCGACATCCTACATCACCAAAGTATGACTGCCCACATATAAGGTACTATGATGACCTCAAGTTAAAGGATCAATTGCACTAATGAACGTTAGAGATTAACCACTGACACTCAGATAGTTATCCATGTGGAATCTCCGTTGCGGGTCTCCAATGTTTTGTTCTCTTAAAAAAATATCCACGTGTTCATTTAGATATCTCTACATCTTAGCTTGTGAGATCAGATACTCACTTCTAAAGTGGGTGATGACACACATGTTGGTCTATCCGTAATAAAGATATCCGTATCTGGATATTACTTTACGACCAAGGATATTTAAGATTCAATTGTAACTTATATCTCACAATCACAACTCCTTGTGATTAACAAGTTATTGAGATTTAATTCTACACATTCTGTTGCTTTAATTTGCAAGAATAATAATATTATTATAAATCAATTAAATAACAGATCTGCCTTTTTTAAATGCATCAAATATATTAGTAAGCGTTTAGTCAAAAGATTGGACCTAGGGCATAATACTTAAAAAACTCCCCCTTGCACTAGATCAAATCACTTATGTATTTAATACCATAAGAGTCCACATGACGGTCATGTTTATTCTACGACAACTCTTTGTCAGTGGATCTGCAATGTCTTACACTTGTGGAGATTTTTCTTTCCTTTTTTCATTTCTTTGTATTACTTCTCTAGTGAGATAATACTTCCTTAACACATGTTTGGATCATTGATGTGACCTTAGTTTCTTCACTTTACGTGGTGGATCCATTGTTATCACTATAACAATGTTAGAAACTATTCTTGAGTTCATTAATGAACTTACTGATTCAAATCACAACCTTTGATGCTTCTGAAACAACAATGCATTAGGCTTCCTTTATTGAATCAGTGATTGTTTCTTTTTTGAAACATTTTCAACTAATCGCTCCATTGAGAGTAAACATATTGAAATTCTCCATCTTCCTAGTCTAACTGGAAGTTAGCACTAATGAACTCTTAGTTCACTTTCTTCATTTAAAATCTTAAGATTTTATTTATACATGAAAATTGGGATAAGCGAGGCATTCTTTTAGATCTATCTCTATAGATCTTTATCTCTAAGATATAAGTATCTTCTCCCACATCTTGCATGAATAAAATCTTTTACAACCATAATTTTATCGAAGAAATACAAAGACGTCATTTTCATTAATAATATGTCATCCACATATAATATTAAGAATACGATATCACTACCACTTGCCTTTTATAAACACACAGTTCCTATTTATTTATTTTTTATAAGACCAAACTTTTTGATTATCTCATCAAAATATTCTAGCTCCTAGAGGCTTGTTTGGATCCAAATATGGATCAGTCAATCTTGCATACATTGTTAGCATTTTGAATTCAAAACTTTTTAGGTTGTGTTGCATACACTTCCCATTGTATCTTCTGTCTCAAGAATGCAATTTTGTTATCCTTCTGCCATATCTTATATTTATGATATATAACTATTTACAAGCAAAATCCAAATGGAAGGCTGTAGGTAGAGGTGTAAAGGCGGATGGGCCGACCAGACCCGTGAAAATTGGCCCGGATCGACCCAGGACGTCGGGCCGACCCGTGATCCGTGTGGGCGATTCACGGGTCAAGAAGTTGTGAACTGCGGGTTTTGCGGGTCAAACCTTCGAGGGCCGCGGTTAACCCGCTGGCCCGTAAAAAAAATAATAAAATAAAATAAAAAATTATTTTTATTAAATATGATAACATTGAAAATCTCCCTTCTTCTACAAACTCTAATATAACTTTTAAACCAAAATCTTATTTTTTTTCTCCCTAGTAGCTAAAAAACATAATCTTCTTTGATAATAGTAATTAAAAATACTTTTAGCGTTTAATTGTTATTTGTTTATATTTTATTTAAATTTAAAAATTTAGAAGTAATTCATATAACATAAAATATAATTTTAAATTTTATGCAAATATTTTATGGTATAAATATGAATTTATCATTTTAATCATTTTGTAATTAGAAACTTGACAAAGAAATTGCTATAAATATGAAAAAATCTATATTTTTATTCATACAGGCCAAATCAGAACGAATCGCGACCCGCATGGGCGAGCGGACGGGCCTGGGTTGTAGTTCGAATTTTGTGGGCTGACCCGAAACCGGCCCGTAACTCGCAGCGGGCAGGTTTTTTTTCAAGCGGGCAGTTACCGGGCTTTTATATTGTCGGGCCGACCCGGTTCAGACCACCCGGATTGACACCTCTAGCTGTAGGTGAAAAGGTCAAAGTCAACAATTTGGCTTTGTTTGTTGACATTTGACTATCATCCTTCCTCTGTATGTGTGGATGTTTCCATCTATCTTGACCTTCTTGTAAACATATTTACAACTTATGGGGTTTATTCGATTAGTTAGGTCAACCAAGGTCCTTACCTTGTTTACATACATCAAGTCCATCTTGGATCCCATGGCACCTTGCCATCTCCTTGAGTCAACACTTGACGTTACCTTTTGCATAACTTGTAGGTTCATTATCCTTGACAAGTAATCATTAATTCGATCATTCAATGAATCAAATAATCCTACTAAATTTAAGCTGAGCTGGCGTGTCATCAGGAGTCTCTATTTCTTGATCATGAGTTTGTCCCTTAGCTGGTGTGGGATCAATCTCAATCTCATTTATTTGGTCAACCAATATTTGTGATCCTTGAACTTCTTAAAATTCTATTTTGCTCCCACTGTCCTCTCCTAGTATGAACTATTTCTCTAGGAAAACAGCATGTCTAGAAACGAATACTTTCTTCTCAGTGGGATTATGGAATTGATATCCAATTATGCTTCTTGGATATCTCACAATTATACATTTATCGAAGTTAGATGCTAGCGAATTTGATTCAATGCGCTTCACATAAGCGTCATAACCCTAAACTTTGATATGAAATAAGTTGGGATTTATGCCTATCCATAACTCGTATGGAGTTTTGTTGACCAATTTAGATGGGACAAGATATAGTGTGTAGCATGTGGTATTTAGTGCATGAGCCCAAATAGATTTCGGGAGGCTTGCATGGCTCATCATTTATTGTACCATATCTAATTATGTACAATTTCTCCTATCAGATACATCGTTGTGTTGTGGTGAATAAGTTGGAGATCACTACTAGAGAATCTTATTCTCCATTAGTTAATCTAAAATTCACCTTTAGATATTCTACACATTGATCAGATCTTAGTTATGAATATCTTTACCAAATTATTTCTCTAGTTCTAACTTGAATTCCTCGAACCTTTCAAGGGCTTCATGCTTGAATTTTATCAAGTATAGATAACCATATTTAAATGGTTGTTAGTAAATGTGATGAAGTAAGAGAGACTACCTCTAATATTAATTAATATGGGTCCACATACATCACTATGTATTAGGTCCATTAATTGTGCAGATCTTTCTTCTTTTCAATAAAAGGAGATTCAGTCACCTTGCCTAGCAGGCATGAATTGCATTTGTCAAGTGATAAAAAATCAATTGACCTCAAATCTACATCTCCATGTAATTTGAACATGCATTTATGTGACATTAATCTGCAATGCCAGATATATATATATATATATATATATATATATATATATAATTTTAGATTAACGCCTTATTTTGCTTTTAAATTTCTATACTCTTAAAAGAAAACTCATTAGCTAGAATATAATTGTTATTTTGTAATTCACCACAACTATATTATATCTTCCCAAGATAAAAGGGAACAACTATTGTCCTTAACATTAAACAATTCATGTCCAAACATTAATGCTCTTAGTAATGGTGAGTATGACATTTCTCTAATTCTAGTACAAAGCTATAAGGTAATGATAAGAAGTTTTTCCCTATAGGTAATGCATCAACCCTTGCTCATTTCCATCGTACAGGTCAACTTCTTCATTCTGCAGTAGTATACTATTCTCTAGTCTGCGCATATTTATTCAAATATGAGATCCACGTTTGGCATCTAATACCCGAAAGACTAAAGAAATAGCTAAATCTACCTCAAAAAAATTACTTGTAATAGAAGTTTCAGAAAACTTCTTTACTTTTAAGCTTGTGAGGTAAGCCTTGCATTTCTTATTCCAACAACCTTTCATTCCAAATGAAAACAAGGGTAATTGAAATTTGGATTGTCCTTCATTTCTTTGACTATTTTATTTTTAGCCTTATTGGATACTTCTCCAAGCTTCCTTTAAACTTCCATTTCAGAGTAATCATTGGCCAAGACATGTCCCATTGTCAAACCTGGTATTGGGATCAATAGTCTTAAGCATATTTAGCAACTCAAGAAGTGTGTGTTCGAGCTCATTCATGTTAAGATTCATAATGAACTTTGAATAGCTGTTTGGCAGAGATTGCAGAACCAAGTCACTACTTAGTTCATTGTCCACAACTGAACCCAATCGAGACAGCTTCTCAATATAGCCAATCATCTTTAGTATATCATAATGATTAAAGTTTGCTCTGCCATTTTGCGCAGTGTAGATGCTTAGAAATATCATATATTTCAACCGGTGATTGGTTAGCATAAAACTATAAATAATCACTATATTAGCATCTATTCTCTTATGTTTGCTTTTGTAATGCAGTTGAAATAGTTACAAGCATCACTTATGTTGCAGTACTATTGTCAGTACTGTGTTAAGCAGTCACCTCTTCCAAAATTGAGTTCTCAACTGAAACTTCTGGAAAGGGCTACTCAAGGATCTATCCAATTAATCATGCTTGAGAACAGTTCTCAAATTATGGTGCAATTTCTAAAAATCTGGCCGAGTCAGATAATAGGCATTCAATATGCCTCTCAAGATTATATGATTACTCAATATTCAAAATAATAAATGACAAAAATAAAAATTAATAAAGATGCATCAATTAATTTAACATGGACTTGAATGAAATTAATTATGCTCCCACTGTTTAAAATAAATTTATGACCCTCTTTCATAAATTAATGGAATCCATACTTTGATTCCCAGTGGGTTAGGATCTCATTTGTTATATCAAGACCTTAAGGGTACTCAACAAGCATTAATAAAACATTTGGGTAGATACCCTTGTCAATTGTATCTCTATACAACTCCTAGATTATTAAGTTGACAATCATTTGTCTACACACATCTTATGTGTTAAATTAATATGCCTCTAAAATTTATCTCCTTGAGTGTACTCAACAAAAGATAGATTTTAGTTAAGTAAAACCCATCATTCAGAAAGATCTAATATTTCATAGTGTTAAACATATTCCTAATAAACCCGCCCTGAGTGTACTCAACAAGCTAAGGTCTATACGAAATTCTCATTTTTCACTATAATGATGGAAGACGAATAGAATTGACTTAATATTAAATAGAGGGATATAATCATGCAAAAGTCTCATCCAATTATGTATATATATAGTTTATCATACATCTAGCATGCTAATAAACATACACATAATAAATATAGTGTGGATGATTATGGACTACATTCTATCTAGTCCTCCCGAGCCATAAGGAAGATCTAGTTGGTCAATTCCTAGGGGGACATAACATTGATCATACAATGCTCCATCTCCATGGTATCCTTCATCTTGTATCTTCAACTAATCCAGCTGCAACTTATATCCTATGTTAGTTGGCATGCAGGCCTAATTGAGTTAAGCACGCAGACTCAAATAATAAAATAACAACGGACTCGTAGGTCCATAATAATTATAATAGGCCCGCAGACCCAATTATTACAATAGGCTCGCAAGCCCAAATACTACAAGAAATAAAATTAACCATTCAACACATCCACATGATCGAGTCCATAATCATCCACTAGTATAACATTCATCAAATAAATGCAACCCTATATAATATCAAATATTATATATACATGTATTTCAAGTATCTAGCAAATAAATGTCGTCTAAACATTTCAGACAAAAGGAATCGAAACAATTAAATAAATAATTAATCAAATTAATCAACTAATTTAATTAGTGGGATTTATTTAATCGAAATCAAATTTAAATTAAATATCTAATTAGAGTCTAACTCTAATTATAAGGTTTATGGGCAGATAGAATTACTACTTTGATTTAGGATAAACCTCTTAAATAAAATTCATTTCAATAATTAATTAATCAAATTAATCAATAATTAAAATTTAATTAAAATCAAAATTTAATTAAATGCATATTGGAGTCCAACTCCATTATCAAGATTTTCAGGGCAATTTAGTTTTAATTTAATAATTAATTAATCAAATTAATCAATTATCAAAATTTAATTAAATGCATATTGGAGTCCAACTCCAATATCAAGATTTTCTGGAATTTAATAATTAATTAATCAAATTAATCAATTATCAAATTTATTTAATCAAAATCAAAATTTACTTGAATATTAAATTAGAGTCTAACTCTAATTATTATATCAGGGTAAAATGAATTAATATTTAAATTTAGGTTAAGACTACTAAATAAAATAAAATCCAATTTAGCTCATTGTTACTAAATTGGTTAAAATCATATTTTAACGATAATTTAAATCATGAATTTAAATAATAAATTTTAATTGGCTCAAGATTTAAAATCCGGTCAAATTTGAAATTTTGATCAAACCAATTAAAATCAATATAGAAAATAATTTAAAATAAACCTTTAGAACTAGGGGTGGGCATTAACCCACCCAACCCGCTCAAACCGATCAACCCAACCCAACCCGATCGGTTTGGGTCGATTTTTAATGAAAATCGAATTGGGTTTGGGTTACCAAAAAAAAAAAAAGTTGGTCGGGTTTGGTTGTGGGTTTGGTGAAAAACCCGACCCGACTCAACCCAATTTTTTTTTTTAAAATATAAGATCATTTAAATTTACAATGCAGGGCTTTGAAACCAATCAAATTGCATAGGAGGCCTTTTAGTTAAATTGCACTTTGAGTACCTGATAAGATATTGCAGACGGGCCCTTCAATTTTTCGAAATTGCATTGAAACCCATGTCTCCCTCTCACCCAAAATCGAACAACCCTAAACCTTGTAACAGGGGTGGCAGGCCCTGCCCCTTCGACGGATGGCGACGTGCGTCGCCGCTGTCAAACAAGGGAAACACTATCACCTGTTAGCAGCGAGAAGCGCTTCTGCAACTCGCGCTTCTTCCACATTCGCCGTAGCATATTTGCAACGGAGAAGGCGCCGCCATCAAGTGGCAATAGGCGTCGCTGCATCACGCAGCGATGCTCTACGCTGCTACCATTGCGTGGCCTCCAACAGTGTGCGACTGTCGCGCGCTGCTTCCTCTATTTCGTGAGGTCACCGGCGGTGTTACCGCCGGTCACCGCCTCCGCCAGTTGCTTCCGATCCTATTTTTTTTTTTTTTTTTTCAAAACAATTTTTCAAAAGGGTGAAAATAAAATTTTCAAATTGCTAGAAACAAGAACAATTAAAAATTAATTGCTTAGAAGATACATAGAACAACTTCTAACAAACACAAAGTAGACATTGATACCAGTGTTGGGAATTTACTTAATCATGCACATCGGAATTTAAAATAAATTTCAATTCCCAAACGAGGATCTACTTTGTATTTAGATAGAAATTGTGATAAAAATAATACCTCTTGATTATTTTGCAAACGGATTTGAGAATCTTGATTCCTTTAATTTACTTGCACACCACAGCTGTTCAATTGTCCAGCCTCCAAAGGCGATCCACACGAGAGAACAAGAACGAGAGGCTAGGGTTTCTCTCTTCTTGTGCAAGTAAGAGAATAATGAATTAGAGTTAACTTTTCTAAACCCTAGTTGTTCATTAATATAAGTTAGAGTGGGCTTGGCCCATAACTTAAACACGACCTAGTCCATGTAGTTTAACTAATCCAATTAATTAAATGTGGGACATTAGTTAATCAATTCAATTAATTAACTCGAGTCTATTAATAAACAATATAATTAATTAATTCTAAAAATGTCAAACACTTGTTAATTAATTAATTCTAATTACATTCTTCTAGTTCTCCCCTTTGTGTGACCCTCTAGGTTCCCAACCACGATGTCGAACTACGTGAATTATTATTTTGATCTAATCAAAATAAAGATTAATTAAAACTCTCTTTTCAATTAATCATTAATTCTCCTAAATTAATTAATTCACATTAGTTGTCCCAGATTGACATCTAGCAATGTGTCGGGCAATACATGCGATGGAAAATGTCACGTGGTATGACAAAACCAAACTAGTTCGTTTATTATGAAACTTTAATCCATTCGTCAATATGATCCAATCAATTATATATTGAATTGTGTCATTCTCGTGTATTGATCATATCTTTTATTTTGCTCTTAAGTCAATGAACGTAGAAACTATTTTCGACTTTATTAATTCACCTTGGCCAAGGATTTCGATATCGACTTAACCAAATAAAACGTACATCGTAATCTCTTACTATCTAAGAGTGACGAATCATATAGTGATCATTCACAACCATCATGTGATTCTTGACATACTCGAACGACATTGTATTCCGACATCACCAAAGTATGACCGCTCTCATATAAGGTACTATGATGACCTCAAGTTAAAGGATCAATTCCACTAACGTACATTAGAGATTAACCACTGACACTCAGATAGTTATCCATGTGGAATCTCCGTTGCGGGTCTCCAATGTTTTGTTCTCTTAACAAAACATCGACCTGTTCATTTAGATGTCTCTACATCTTTGCTTGTGAGATCAGCTATTCACTTCTAAAGTTGGCGATGACACACGTGTTGGTCTATCCGTAATAAAGATATTCGTATCTCGATATTACTTTACGACCAAGGATATTTAAGATTCAATTGTAATTTATATCTCACAATTACAACTCCTTGTGAAATAATATTATTATAAATTAATTAAATAATAGATCTGTCATATTTTAAATGCATCAAATATATTAGTAAGCGTTTGGTCAAATGATTGGATCTAAGACATAACACTTACAATAACTTGACGAGATTTTATTAAAAATAATTTTTGCTTGAGTCAAGACTCATAATTAATCTTCAAAACGAATCCAATATCGATATAGTAATTACCATTCTATTAAAATTAAATATTTGACCTAGATAAAATTTGTCGTCAAAACATAAAATACTTTAGTCTTTTGAATTTTTAAAATTATCAGAAGACACCAATGATAAAATCATTAAATAATTCTATTCCTTAAAATTTTCGGGACGTTACAAACTCCCTCCTTAAATGAATTTCGTCCTCGAAATTTGCACATAAAACTTTTCATCCTTTGCAAAATCTTAATCATGCTTGATATACTATTTTAAATCCTTAAGTGGAAATCATAACATAACACAAGATGACTTTAAATCATGCTAAACAAACTTTTAATTTTCATACCTTGGAACTTGGATCAATCGGAGGGTGGTCGAATAGTGAGCTTCGAGTGTCAAGGATTTTCTCACATTTTTACTTGGTTGTAACATATAAAAAATTTCAACTATATTTTGAAACTTAAAATATTTATGGCAAAATTAATTACAATCTAAAAGATTAGAATTTACACATTTACAACATGAAAACGTAAAATATAAACATTGAATACTTAAAATTTAAAATAAGAATATGTTGTATAAATCAATCAAAAATATTATTAATTTAAACTAAATTTAAAATGTAATTTTATTTTTTTTAATATATAAAGCAGTGACACTATTCACGAACGGTGACAAGGATCACTGTTCACGCAAACAGTGTTTTTTTTTTTTTGGAAATCCTTTTAAAAAAATGTGAAATTTAAAGTCTACAAAACCGTTTGTGCTCTAATACCATCTATAACGCCCCAGATTTTTTCAAAATTAAATGCTGGAGTGTTACTAAAAATCATTGTATTTTCTTAAATAAATGCGAAAGCGTAAACAAATAGTTTTGCCAAACATGAAATTTA
This sequence comes from Ligustrum vulgare, assembly GCA_963555705.1. Taxonomy (NCBI): domain Eukaryota; kingdom Viridiplantae; phylum Streptophyta; class Magnoliopsida; order Lamiales; family Oleaceae; genus Ligustrum; species Ligustrum vulgare. Next base: position 44,204,379 of record OY743168.1, read on the forward strand.
AATTATTTACAATGAGAAAACTAATAACATAACTTGATAAATCAACATGTTTGGAATAATAAATAAAATAAATTGAAAAACTTAATAAATTTAATTATTCAAATCTTCTTGGCAATCCTCTTCACCATTCCACCACAATCCAATCAACCCGAACAAGTCTGTAAAATTATAGGGGTGAATATTTGGGAATACTCAACAGGACACGAAAAATATGGTGTTATCCCGAATAAATAAGCATGTGTCAAAAATATCATACCGTCATCATATCTTTAACTTCCCTTAGTATAATAATTCAACACGTGTGTCAAAAATATTATACCATAATCATATCTTTAGTAATCGATAAGAGCTCAATCATATCATATCTTTGGTATCAGATGATCATATCATAAACATCGTATCATATCATATACTTTCTTAGGCATAATAAGTCAACATCATGGACAAATAATTTAAACGGGAGAAAATTCACTGCACCTCGATATCCTATCTCAATAGATCAAACAGATTTTGAAAGAAAATATGATTGCACGTTGAATATCCAAAATGTGTATTCGATTGCCTTGAAAAATATCGTGATTAAAGTGCTATGAAATATTTTTAGAACTCTTGACTATTTTATCGAATCCATGAAATGGGGAAATATAATAGTATGATTTGAGGCTACAAATCATAATTCAGTTGAATAATTATCCGTAAGAATTGGATTTTCAATAAACCTCTACTGTTGTCCCCAAATCCAACTCTTGTGTCATCTCTAAATTCGAAACAAATCTTTAACTTCCTTTTCTATCATCCTTATCTACACGTGGCTGGCTCCCCAAAATAAGGACTATCATCCATAGAAAAGGTTTCCTCTCTCTTCAGTACATGGCAGTTGAAAAGTGATAATAGAATATTTTTTCAATCAAATATAATATTGACGTAATTTTATCTAAAATAACCTTTTTTAGAGCAAAGACTTCTAATTAATTACGATCTACAAAATGAGTTCAATATTCATATATTAATTATCTCTCTATCAATAATTAAATATTTGACCTATAATAAATTTGTAGTCAAAAGATAAAATACCTCATTCCTTCGAATTCTCAAAATTATTAAAAGACTTCAATAATAAAATCATCAAATAATTCACTTCATCAAAATTTTCGGGGCGTTGCAAGTAAATGTAGGAATGGTAAAATAGAGATAAGAGATACTAGGGATACAACGAAAATGCTTCAATTTTTTAGGTGTCATGATTGTCAGGAATTTAGAAATATGAGAGCTGAGTGTCTTAATTATAATAAAACACTAGGAAAGTCTATAAATGCCACCCTTATGGATAGTGAATAGCTCTGATAGTGATAACTTCAAACTGAATAAGTGTTCAAACTATATTTCTTTTACTTCTAAGGTTAAAAGCTAATCTATAGAGAAGAATGAGAAAAGTGAAAACATTGAACAATTTGACTCTTCACAAGAAGAATCAAAGGATGAGCAGGATATATATGAGAATTTTGACCGATTGTATTTAGAATGCCCTTGGTTGAAGGGGTGTAAAATAATGAGTTAGAAAATAAGGGCTTAATAGTCAAACTGGAAGAATCAACGAGTAAAATATATAATTTGAAGATTGAGAAAGAGCTTCTAAGAAAGAAGGTCAATACCTTAGAAAGTGATCTTGAGAAATCTAATGCCCAACTTTAATCTTTTTTAAGTGGAATGAATAAGTTATATGACGTGTTAGGACTGAGCCAACCAACAAGAAATAAGAGAGGTTAAGGCAATGAGAAAACTAGTACTCAAACCCCTTTCTCCTCTACCACCATGTTTGTATATGCTTCTTTTAAGAATGCAGGTGCTCTATCAAAACTCGAGACCTAGAGCTACTACTAGATTTATTCCTACATGTCATAATTATGGTGAGTTAGGCCACAATAGACCTAGGTGACAAAAGATGATATTGTCAGAATGATGCTTTAAATTTTGATGTGGCTTGTAGCGTTCTTAAAATCAAGTGCATCTTGTACCTCATTTAGTATGTATATAGGTGAATGTATTTGCATGTTCAAAGCTGGTTAAACCATCTAGCTCGACTAAGGCAATAGTGCATGTTGTCGATATGGGACATCGTTGGAGAACAATGTCAAGGACAAGGTGAGAAACTTCCATATTGGAGTTTTTTATGCTCTGTATCCAACCCCTACAATCCTAAAGAAGCTTTTCTTGACTTCTTCAGGGAGAAGCGGGACGAGCTGCCAACACCAAAAAATTTCCAAGCCTAGTAAGCATAGCTACATTTATTTACAAAGAACATGCAAAGCTGTCTCAGGCAAACTGGGCCGAGGCATTCTTTTTGGTGAATGTGGATTTCTTGCCTATTTTATTTTATTTGAGAGGGGAATTGAACCTTATCTTATTACTCCAATCATCGCCATCGAATTGAAGTAAGGAAGGAAGAATCAATATCAATTGTTAACACCCGATTTTCTCCATAAACTCTCCTGTCCAAATGGGATAGAGGTTTCCATGTAGCTGGTGTATAGATCTTGGTGAAGGATCCCTATCAAGTAAAGGTCGGGCTAGGAGTCATAGAATAGCAAGCAGGGTCACTTTTGCAAGTAAAGTTCTTTCCTGTTCATTATTCATGATATTTACCTATTCATGCATGGACTTACAATATTTTCTTTTCATTATTGGTTTTGCATTTTATACCAAAAATAAAAAATAAAAGCAAAAAAATATGAAAAATAAAATGGGTAAGATTTTTTTTTTTTAAAGTGATATTACTGGACATGTTACTTTATAGTCAAGTACTAGTAAAATTTATGAATAACGAATAAAGTTTCCATTAACATTATTTAGAACTTGTTTGAAGTACTTGGTATAGGTTATTTTATGTATCTTCTACACTGTACACATTAAGTTCTTGTATGCGAGTCTTGACAGCCTGTGTGAGATTTGGGATGGTGGTCATTAATATGGTGAGTTGACTTTTAATAAGAACTAACCTTTAAATTAGTTGACCTAAATTTTAACAAATTACCCTAAAAAAATTATTTTGCTTAAAAATAATTATTTATGTGTTAAAAGGAAAAGTAAGATACATCTTATACTTCTCTTTGGAATCTCTTTGACTCGAGAAATTAAGCATGTTAGAGTCTTTAAAACAAAGTGCCTATGGCCAACTGACTTCAGGGACGGAGCCAGAATTTTACTTGAGTGGGGGCCAAAAATTTTGAAAACTAAGATTGTAAAAAATTTCAATAATAAACACAAATTCGAATAAAGTTGTTTACAATTGTTCTTTACGCATTTTCATACTCTGAAAACGCTTTACAATAGCTTCATTATCAATTTTGAATAGATAACAGTAGAGACAAAAGGCAGCATCTTTAGATATGCTATACTCCACCAATCGTCAAAGTCACTAAACCAAGAAGGGTTAAATCTTCTAAATGTTTTTTCTCCAAACTTTCGTTTTGGAAATGAATGATTAAATGGTTGACAAGGACCTTTCAATAAATATGCTCTTCGAACTTGATCTCTAATTTTAGGAGCATAATTCGAAATTGGAATTCTTAATCTAGAGTCAGAGGGAAGTTGTGCAACATCAAATTTCTCAATCAAACTTGAGCTCCTATCAACCGTTTTTTAACTTCCTACTCCTACAAATGTATTTGAATCCTTCCCAACACTATTTGAACTCTCCTCAACAACATTTTCTTGACGAGGTCTTTTTAATAAATATCTCTCCATAATCTATTAATCTGAAATATAACAAATTGACAATACATCCATCAATAGACAATAATAAATAATCAATTCAAACTTCCAAAACAATAAACCAAAAATTTGAACCCCAAGATATAAGTTAAAGTCATAATCAATTCATTAAAAGTTAAAATTAACAAGAAAAACATGATAATTGATACATGAAAACAATTGAACAAGCATACTGAATACAATTCTATACAATATGTAATTGATGTCAAGAAAAAGAAATAATCAACATCTCATAATCAATTCATTAAAATTTAAAACTTACCTGGTAATTTGATATTTTGATTTGAAATTGGAAAATTTCACCCAATTGCAATTTGCAAGTCCAACCAGCCAAGCTAGCAAAATCCAATAGCAATTGCTCCTCCTCCTCTGCTTCTCAAGTCTCAGATTGGCGATGGCAGCTGGGATGGGGACAGACGGCGAGTCGGCGACGGGCGACGGTGGTGGACATGAGGTAGCGACGCAGGAGCCCCGCAGGGAAGGACGACGCATAGGCACAGCGTGCGTGCGGTGCAGCAGCCAAGGAGCTAGGCATCGAGCTGTCAGCGGAGGGAGTTCGGCGGTTGCAGGCGCAGAGCAGGAGCAACGGAGCGCTGGGCTTGGGCTGCGTCACTGCATGGTTGTGGAGTCGTGGAGAGGAGACCTCAAGATGGAGAAAATTCTCGGTTTGAACTTTGAAGGAATGAAGGCAGACTGGGGTCTGGGGTGCTGGGCTTGGGAACCAACTTTTCAATTTTTTTTGGACCAAAATTAATTCATATGGACGGCCCATTTTCAACCCAAAAATTCTTCAAATGCCAGTGTGGGCCAAGGACCCTCCTGGGCCTGAATGAAATCCGTCCCTGACTGACTTGGATTCATCGGCTAAAAGCACGTTACAGGGGTAATTTAGTTAGCTTAATGGAGGAAAGTCTACACATAAAATAGAAAATTTTATATGCTCACATAAAGGGGAAGAAAGAAAAATATGCAATACAAATTTTGAGCTTTTTGATTACAAGGTTCTAGTAGTATTGGATTGACTTTATAATTTGAGGAAAATATTCATTCAATAGTGATTTCTTTGCATGTCATTTCTCACTGATTTAAGGTTTTGAGTCTTGCTTATAGGAGATTATTACATTTTTAACACATTGGTAACTTATACAATTTACTCAAAATAGATTTGAAATGAATTGTGTGAGAAGATGTCATTGTTTGAGAATTATGCATGTATAAAAGTAAGCAAATAACCGTTCATGTGATTTCACTATTTAATAGTATTTGTGAATTTTTCATGTATAAGTATGCAAATAACTGTTCATGTGATTTTATTACTTAATGCCATATTTAAAAAGAAAGTGAAAATTAGTTATCTCGAAAAGAAAGAGTTTTTTTGGTCACAGGGTTTGCATCATGTGCTTATGTGCATTATTATTTCTCTCATTCCTCTTTGTGTTACTTGTGATTATATTATTTTTTTCCTTTTACCATTCGTGTCAAAAATAGGAAGAATTGTTAGTGTATGAGAAATGGTTATTATATGAATTAGGGGGAGAGTTAGTAGCACTAGGGATATACATGATTTGATTCGTACACTTTCACATTTTCTTACTTCTAGTAAATATATCTAGAGTATATTAATATTATTCTTTGGGATGATGTTTTTGGCATAGTGTTAATATCTTGGTTCATTGACGTTTATGTCATTTATTTATGTCATTTGCTTTCATATTGTTTCACTTTCTTTTACACTTGGTATTTGCTTAATTGATGTGCACGAAATAGATTGACAAGCAATTGAGATGCAATAGTATTGAGTGTTTTAAGTCTTAGAAGTTAAACTTGGTCTTTTATAATCATTTTATTAATATATTGTTTTGTCAAAGAATGTAAAAGTGGGAGTTCCTTAGGCCCTGTTATCTTTACTGTTTTGAGGTCGTTTTCTGTTTTTATTTTCGGAAATGCTAAAAACGCGTTCTCTTTACCATTTTCGAAAACGCATTTTGGAAAAAAAAAAAAAAAAAAATTGTACCCAAAAAGCAAAATGCCCAAAACCTCGTTTTGGGAGTTTTAAGTGTATTTCAGCAAAAAAATGTTCAAAACGAGGAAAACGTGTTTTGGGAATATTTTATTTATTTTTTTTTTTTTAATGAATTATCCTAACTTGGAACTAAGCTTAAATTTTTTTTTTTTTTTTTGGAGAATTATTCTAGCTGGAATTAAGTCTAAATAAAGGTTTTTTTTTTTTTTTTTTTTTTTTTTTTTTGAGAATTATCATAACTTGGAACTAAGCCTAAAATAAAGTTTTATTGAATTCAATATCAACATTACAAAAAAAATAAGTGAGAATTCTTTTTATATTTCAAAAAATGTCTTGATAAATGGACTCTGATGGTTTTGAAAAAACTTGCATTTTCTATATTTTAATAGAACCAGAGCTTCCTCAAATCCTGAACCTGACCAACCTGTGTTAATATAGACTATTAGTGCTCACATTAGTGTATTGCAGGTAACCATGTTTTCAGTGTATTGTGAAAGAAAATTTGAGTTTGAGTCAATAATATTTTGCAAGCAAATTAATTAAAAATAATTTAAGTAGTATTCTGCAAAAGTTCAAATAAAACATGTTTTTCAACTTTTCATTTTCAAAAATAGTTTTCAGAAATGACAAACCAAATGCTTTTTTCAGAAAATTTGAAAACAAAATTAAAATCAGGAAACATAAAAAATAAAATATTTTTGAAAATGAAAATACAAAATTAGATATAAACATAACGCCACCTAGCTTTTGATTAAATTGAAATCCCATAAAAAAGGACTTTTATAAAGTCAAATTTAGAGTCAAAGTATTAGGTAAATATTTGGGTTGGAATATGATGAATTATTGAACAAGTTAGGAAGGCCGACACTAGACCTTCACTTTAGTAGTGGTGATGAATAGGAAACGATAATTCACGATTTTAAGCAGTTCTAAAATTCTTAAACCTATTCTACTATATATATACCAAAGTTCTATTTCATTTTTATGTGTGGATAATCATTATATTTTGATAGTGATAAAATCTTGATCCGTTATTTGATTCCAAAGATCAACTACAATAGCTTCTTGATCTTTATGACTAAGTCTTCAGAGTTCTATAGCTTTGGAGAGGTCGCTAGAGCTCTAGTTGAAGAAAAATGAGGTTCATTCTTGGTTGTCCACTTGGAGGAAAAGATAGTCCAGAGTTTCTGGAAATGGGTAGAGATACAATCAAAGAGTTTTTCCATGATTACAACTGGTGGTGTCAGGTTCTACCAACGTTGAGTTGTATTTGAACCAACTTTAAGTTGTTATTTTCTAGTGGAGTTTACTGGCACATTTGATCGAAGATTTTTATCCATGTAAAGAGTTCTTTAAGTAGTTTTCCTTCGTTACCAATTCTTAGCCTAATTTTTACTAAGCATTTATTTATTAGTTCAAATTAATTGATATTTTATTTTATTTATTTATTGATTATTTATCTAGAAGAATTAATGCATATTTCCACATTATACACATATTCACTCTCTCTAGTTGTAGGCTGATCAACACAAGTTTATTTCAACAACAATGTTTGACAAGATAAGACAGCTGAACTTGATAATCAGCCACTTTTATTGAGTTTTTGGTGGAAATCTTTCTATATATAGAGATCATCCACTTTGTTTCAGAGGCATCACCCCGAGAAGAGAAGATAGAGAGTTGAGAAGTTTATGTATAAAAGATAGTTTGTAATCTTTCTCTCAATTTCTATTCAATTCAAGAAATAGAAAAAAATTCCTCTTTTTCCACATCAAGAAATATTTCTTAGAATTGTTTGTGAGAGAAAATCGAGTCAGTTCATCTAGCCCAACGAGTCAACTAATTGAGTCAGTTGAGTCAATCACCAAGTTAACCAAGTCAACTAAAAGTTTTTGAGCCTTTGAGTATTGGGGTTTGATTCCTTGTTCCGAGACGAGAACAAGAGTATTCTTATCAGAGAATTTAATTTGAGATCAAGGAAAAGTCAAATTCACCAATTTTATTGTTCGGATACAATGATATAATCTGTTTTGATATATTTTGATCAGGCCATTGTAAAGTCAAGATGTCAATGGAAGAATCATCATCGGCACTATGATCAAGCTTACTACCACCAATTACACATTATTGGAACCTCTGAAGGAAGATCTCTTCATTTGTAAAGATTTGTTTGTTCCCATTGAAGCCAAAGGTGTGAACCCCAACCTTGCCAAGGAGACAAGTTGGAAGAAGATGGATAGGAAGATTATAGGTGAAATCTAACAGTGGATTGATTAGTTTTCCACCAGGTGTCACGGAAGACATATGTCATCTTTAAAGATGTCAAATGCAAGCCTTCTTTCTTTTTAGTTCTCTTTCCTAAGAGCCGAAAGACGCTAGTATTTTTTCTTAGAAACTCATCCCCTAATGGAAAACTTACCATATCTAGGGTCGAAGATGCCCTTTTTAAAGAAGAAGCTAGGAGAGAGGATGTCGACCCAGACCATTCACATGCCTTTATTATGGAAAACTGAGGAAGACAACAAGAAAACAATTGAGGCAAGGGGAGAGGCAGAAGCAAAAGTAGGGACAGACCCACAAATGGAAGGAAGCCTAGTTACAGGTTCAACCACTGTGCGATATAGGACCACTAGAATAATAATAGCCAAAAATTGCTATGACAGACTAGACAAAGTAGTTCGCAGCTGAAGAATAAGGATGGAAAAACACTAGTCACTATCTTAGAGGGAGTGGCTATTTGTTCCATCCATGAGGAGACATGCCTTCATGTCTCAAGTAAACATAATGAGTGGGTGGTATATATTACAACATCTTACTGTGTAACTCTCCATAGATACTTCTTTACAAAATACAAAGTTGGTGACTTTTGTGCAATGAAGATGGGAAATGTCAGTTTCTCTTAGATCGTGGAACGGGTGACGTTCAAATAAAAATGAACAAATGATCTGAAATGAACTTTGAAATATGTTTGACATGTGCCAGATCTTTGACTAAGCCTCTGTTTGGTAAACTATTTATAAATAAGTTTATAAACAACACATTCTTCCCAGACCACTTTTTAACCACATACATTTCCCTAAATTACTTTTCAACCTCGAAACTATCATATTATTTGTTTATAAAAAAAAAAGAAATACAAAAAAGGGGCTAAATCAACTTTTGGGGATAGCCCTTGACAAACAGGTTTTGACAATCTTTTTACAATAGCACATGGAAAATGATGAAAGGTTCAATGGTTATTGCTCGAGAACATATTTTTGGCACCTTAAACAAGACTCTTGTGAAGATATATGCAAACAACCTAGCACATAGTGGGATGTGAGGCTTCTCAAATTCTATGACACGAAAGACTCGATCACATAAGTGAGAATGGGATTATCTACCTTGAAAAAGTAGCTTATCATTATCACCAAGGAATCTGGACTAGATTCTTGCAATCACTGTCTATTTGGTAAGCAACATAGAATCTCTTTCAATTTCTCTTTAACGAGAAGATCAAAGTTCCAAAGTCTGGTACACTTTAACATTTTCGGTCCTTGGGTTTAATCACTGGACGATAATATAAGTACTTTCTGAAATTCATTGATGATGCTTCTCGAAAAGTGTGAGTGTATTTTTTGAAGAAAAAGGACCAGGTTTTGGATTATTTTAAATTGCTTCAAGTCATGGTAGAGCATGAGCATGAAACACGAAAAAAAGTTGAAGTTCTCCTCTCAGATAATGGAGGTGAGTTCACTTCCAATGATTTTGATGTCTACTATGAGAAAACATAATGGAGTAGTGAAGAGAATGCACAGAACGATCATGGAAAAGGTCAAATGTATGCTCAGTAGGGCTAAGCTTCCAAAACCTTTTTTTACAACATTTAATGAATGTTGTAAAAAGAAAATGACAACATTCACTGAAGGGTAATAATTATATTTTATATACTTATTTAGATACCAGATCTGGGGAAGTATATTGTCATTTAAGAATAAATTCTACTAATTTAGTTGTTATTTGTATTTATTATAGTTTTTATCCCAAAGTTGAGCAATTGAGGCAAATAAGGAAAAATCGAAGGGAAATTCGGACTAAGTTTTGCAAGTTGGAAGTAGATTAGGAGATCCGAGAGTCAAATTGGAGTTAAATTAGAAGAAATGAACGAAAACACATGAAAACTTAAGAAATTCAATGCCTGAGGACCAAATTGTAAATATTCAGTAGTTGATTTGGACTACAAGATAATGATTGAAGATCATATGAGATCAATTGAATGATATTGGATGCCAAATAATTGAATTTGCACTTGAAAAAAGACTTGGGTCTAAAACGGAACCGCACAAGTTATGTTCTAGATTTTTAGTTGGACATTAAGACCTATTTTTGCATTAGTAAACTTTCTAATTGGAAAAATTGTATTTCAAGAAGAATTATATCCCTTTACGTTATCTTTTCAAATCACTTTGAATCACCTCTATCGAATAAGAGAAGAGAAATTTGTTACAACAAAACTGATAGTTGAGCATAGATTAAGCGAATGCAGTTTCTTTATTTGATTAGGACTCTTTTGGGAACCCAATTTGGATGTGACTTGACTTAATTTCACCATATATAAGAGACTACGTGGGCAACAAAGAAGGAGAGCTAGGTTAGGTACTCATAATTGAGAGAGATGAGGCACATATCAAGATCAACATCAAGATTTCTCCTTCAAGAAGATTAATTCTTACATCCAAGTGATAAATTACATACAATCTTCTTATTTATCCTCAATTATGTATCTAGGATAGATTAATTTGTGTTAGGATGATGATGAAACTTTGATTTTTTGTTTTGATACTTTTTTAATTTAATATAATTGATGGGTTGGTCAATTAATTCCATATTTCGTGTTTCTACAATTATTTGACCAGTTATTGTATGAATTTTGTGATGTTTTCTTAAGTTGAAATATTAGGAAATAGTTAGATCTGTTTTAATTGTCATAAAATCCGATAAGGGATAAAAATATACCCTATGCATTATGTAATCTTTAATCGTTCATGAATTGTTAATGCATTTCTATTTGTTCGCATTCGTCAAAAGAGATAAAGGTTGGTCATGTTGAGGATCTTTGCCACAATCTATGGACTTCCATATGTGTAACATTTGATCCTAAATTATACAGCAACACTAATTTATACTATGCTGTAATTTATGGACATTATTGGAGATTATTCCACTGTAATTATTTCATGTAATTAGTTTAGCATTTACCTTATATAAGCTGGTGTAACTTGTATAAATACTCCAACATTCAATAAAAGGTTCCAAGCCATTATTCATACATTTACATGGTATCAGAGCATACCTGGATTAGCATCCCTCGATCATCAATAGCCTCTGATTCCTCTCCCAACCTTCTGTCCTTCAACACCATGATTCACATGGTTACCATCAAGCTCTCGTCCTTCAACTATCTTCTATGGAAGATTCAACTTCTTTCCTTTCTTGAGAGTCAAGGTCTGCTAGGTCAAGTGGATGGTACTATTATGCTGCCATCTCCATTTGACCTCCCCCCCACCAATTCGCGGACACCAAACAAAAAATACCTGGTGTAGAACTGACTAGTACATCCTTAGCCTTCTCCTCTCCTCCCTTACAGAGGAAACAATGGTCGAAGCTGTCAGCTTCTCCACATCTCGTGCGGTATGGACCGCCATGGAAAATGCCTTCAACCACAGCTCCAGGCCCGTGAAATCCACCTCAAAGATGACCTCCAATTGATGAAGCGTAGCACCTGTCCAGTAACTATGTATGCTCATGCATTCAAGGCTTTATGTGATCATCTTCATGCCATTGGTCTCCTAATTGATGAAACGGACAAAGTTCACTGGTTTCGTCGTGGTCTCGAGCCTAATTTCTCCAGTTTCTCTACTGTCCAAATAGCACAAACCCCCCTCCCCTTCTTCTCTGACCTTGTGTCCAAAGCTGAGAGTCTTGAAGTTTTTCAAAAATCTCTAGAAACTCCGGCGTCCACCATGTTGCCAGATTTGTCTCCAAGAAGGACACTATACAGATCGGTGCGACCAGAGCTATGATCGAATTGAACCCATGGCACAACTTACAGAAGTTTTCACATCTTCATGCTCTTTGGATAGAAATGAATCAACCGACTGGTTCTTGGACACAGGGGATTCAGCCCACATGACTCTGGCCCACTTAAATTTGGACAACTCCACGACCTACACCGTTAAGGATTGTGTGATTGTAGGGAATGGTGCATCTCTACCTATTACCCACACTGGAAAACTTTCCCCTTCCTCGGATTTTCAATTGTTAGATGTTTTAGTTGTCCCTCGCCTCAGTAAAAAAAAAATTCTTTAGTAAATTAACAAATGATTTTCCTTCATCCGTTACGTTTACTAACAATTTGTTCACTGTTCAAAATTGCCAAATGGGAAAGGTGGTGGCAACTGGTAAACGTGATGGAGACTTATATGTGCTAGAGCATGGAAATTCATATATGTGCTACAGCATGGAAATTCAGCTTTTATTTTCATCCTTAAAAATAAATCTCTTCATGCTTCGTATGACTTATGGTATGCTCTCCTTGGACATGTAAATAATTATGTTATTTCTTTATTATATAAAAAAGGACATCTTTATGTTACCTCCTTAGTGCCATCACCTAAGTTATGTGATGCATGCCAACTTGCGAAAAATCATCGTTTGCCTTATTCTTGTAATGAACGTAGGTCGTCTAAATTATTAGATCTTATTCATTGAGATATATGGGGTCATGCACCCGTCAAATCCAATTTGGGTTTCGTCTACTATGTTTTGTTTATTGATGATTATTCTTGCTTCACTTGGTTTTATCCCTTGAAATTGAAATCTGACTTCTATTATACATTTATTCAATTTCAAAGATTTGTGGAAAATCAACATTCTGCTCGAATAAAAAAAAATCAAAGTGACGGTGGTGCAAAATATACTAGCAACTACTTTGTAGCTCACCTTCGTGCCTTTGGCATTCATCATCAACTATCTTGTCCATATACTCCAGTGCAAAATGGTCGCGCTGAAAGAAAGCACTGTCATGTGACTGAGACTATTCTGACCCTACTTTTCCATTCCCATACTTCTCCTCGCTTCTGGGTTGACACTTTTAGCACTGCAGCTCCATTTTTCAAATTTTCTAGAACCAAGTACTCCCCGTACAGACATGCCTCCTTCTTCCCCTTCTAGCCCATGTGTTATTTGTCCCGATCTCTTGGATGAGTCTTTGCAGGTCGATAATTCTCTTTCAGGTCCCTCTTTGCAGCACTCGGATCCGAGCCCAGCTCCTCTTGTGTCCACCGAGATGTCCCCTGCTGCTCCTGTTGCCACCATTCCAATATGTTCTCATCCTATGCTCACACGAGCCAAAGCTGGTATTTTCAAAACTCTCCACTCAGTAGATCTTGATTTCTTGGGATCATAGTCTTTTCTCTGCTCTACTCGCATCCACTAAGCCAAAAGGGTTCAAATCTGTTGCTAAGAACCCTGCTTGGCTTGTCGCCATGGATGAAGAATTTCAAGCATTGTAAAACAATCGTACCTGGGTTTTGTTCCCTCGACCTTCCAACACCAACATTGTGGGTTCCAAATGGGTGTTTCAAACCAAATATTTTCCCGATGGGTCAATCGAGCATCTCAAAGCCCGCCTTGTTGCCAAGGGCTATACATGGGTGCTTGGTCTTGACTACACAGACACCTTTAGCCCTGTCATAAAACATACCACTGCTCGAGTTGTCTTCTCTCTTGCTGTGACCAATAAATGGCCTCTCCACCAACTTGATGTCAAGAAAGCATTCCTTAATGCTCATCTTACTGAAAAAGTCTACATGGAACAGCCTCATGGGTACATTGATCCTCGCTTCCCTAATCATGTTTGTCAATTGAAGAAAGCTCTTTATGGTCTCAAAGAAGGACCCCGTGCTAAGTTTAACGATTCAACTCCTTCCTCATTCAACTTGGTTTTTATTGTAGTCGTGCAGACAGGTCATTGTTTGTCTTTTACAAACAGTCTAACATTATTTATTTGCTTCTATATGTTGACGACATCATTATTACAGGAAACAAGTTATCACTTCTTGACAGCTTTACTTGTAAGCTGCATTTTGAGTTCGCTACTAAGGATTTGGGTTCTCTTAGTTACTTTCTTGTTCTTGAAGCTACACCAACCAGCAATGGTCTTTTTATTAGTCAGCTAAAATATATGCTTGACATTTTCACTCGTGCTCAGTTACTTGACAGCAAACCTATTCACACCCCTATGGTTGTTTCCCAGCACATGTCCTCTGATGGTCCTCAAATTTTGGATCCGACTATTTACCAATCTCTTGTTGGCGCTCTTCAGTATTTGAACATCACGCATTTGCTTATGCTATCAATTCTGTCAGTCAGTTTCTACACTCACCGACTGAAGACCACTTTCTTGCTATAAAGTGCATTCTTCGCTATGTAAAAGGGTACACTTCATTTTGGCCTCACTTTCCGCCCATCAGCTGCTCCTGGTACTTTAGTTGATTACTCGGATGCCGACTGGGCAGGATGTTGATGCGTATCTCAATGCACCAAAATAATAAATAATTCCTTACTCACTAAATATTAATTAATAATGTAGTAGAGAGAGTAAGAGTCGATCCCGCGAGGAATGGTGAACTTATTTAGTTACTTGAGAAATTAGAACGGAACTGGGTGGTTAAGATGTTTGAATTTGCTTAAATGAAAAATATGCATAAAACAATTAAATATGTAAGGAATTAAATGAGAGAAGATCTTGTTCTCAAGTTCGGTTGTGCGGCTTGTGCCCTCAATTATTGTTATATTTTTCCTTGTAACGTGTTTCTATCCCTAATTCAATTATCAATCTTAAATAATCAACAAGCTCTGATCATCCCAATTCTTCCTTAATGTATTGACTCAAAACAAGCTCTTTGAACCAATTCTAGCCAATAGACAATCCTAAACAAGCTCTTAGGATTTAATCATGACTAGTATGAAAATTGAGAAGAATAGACTGAAATGGATTATTAATTTCACAAGCTCGAATCAATTAATCCAAGTTGAATTATTATTAAACTTGCTCAAGATTTATTTGCTACTATGGGTTGAAATCTAATGACAATTACAAATCAAAAGAGTTAAACATAGCACATACATGAGTTTAAAGACTAAACAATTCAATTGGCCAAATTAAATATATTAATCAAATAAACTCAATAACATTCAAAACGTAATAATTCAACAATTGAAGTATAGGGAATAGATTGAGGCTACTATTTTCTAGGAAAAGAAAATAATATAATTGAGTTAACACAACTTCCCTTTTGAACAAGATATGGAAATTTAGCCCAACATAATTTTGGTGAATCTTCAATTTGCTTAATGAATTCCATTGATGGTTCTTCTTTGAAAATATTCCAAGAATCTCTCTTTTAATCTCTAATTTTCCTCTCAATTTTCCCAGCCTGCATTATGTAGTGATTTTCCTCGTTTTATAACTCCAAAATCATGCCCTAGGGTTGCCCATAAGATATACCAAAGATAGACTTTGATTCAGAATTGGAAACAATTACGCATCGAAGTTACGGCTATAAATTTGGAAGTTACGACCGTAAGTGGATTTCTGGACAATTTTTTGGGTTTGAAGGTTACGGCCGTAAATTCACAGGTTACGACTGTAAGTGGATTTCTGAAGTTTTCCCACTTATGCCTAGAAATGATTTACGGTCGTGAATTTAATAGTTACGGCCGTAAGTTAAATTACTGCCTTGGTCCCTAAACTTCATTTTTGATTACTTTTTGGTCCTTTTTTCCTCTTTTCTCGTCCTTTGTGATGCTACACAACATAAAAATGCATTAAACAATACTTTAATATGATCAAACCAATAATAAAATAGGACAACAAGTGAACAATACAAGTGCTAATAAAGCACTTATCAAATCCCCCACACTCGAACCATTGTTCGTCCTCAAATAATTGCAAAGGCATGACTCAAGCAAACAAATAAACTCATAATTCGGAAGGTCAAGGTTACAGCTCATTTCTCTCTAACTTGAAAATTCAATTGCATACTCGGAGTGTGTTAGTGTTTGTAAGAGATGCATCATCCAATATTCTCTAAATAGAAATGTAAATCAATAACCCCATCCCAATTCATTACCCAATGTAGTTCGTATCCTCCCACCTCTCCTGAGTTCTCTCTTAACATCTATCAACAATTTACTACATGGTTGTTAGTTTTGACCAACTCAAAAGCACAGAATATAGACCAAGCAATTCAAACCACTCATAAGTATATGTAATGGGAGTTAACACCTTCACCAGATATTCCTCTCTTCGTACAAAGTGTATAAAGATGAGAAATTTCACTAAACTCATTGCATGGATAATTCATTACCACATACTATTCAAATGTCATATCTAGAGCTAACAATAACACAAGTGCAAAGTAAAGGTCTTTATTTGGTTGTAACAGGGCTTCAGGTTTGGTAGGATAAAAGGAAAATATTTAGACTAAGTTGAGAGGATAGTTCACAAGTCAAATTGGTTCAACACAATCATTTCTTCCTCCACCTTTCAATGCAGTTTTCCATGATTTCCTACTACCCAATCGATCCAACACTTGATTCTTGTTGTGTACTTGAGGGTTTATTTTCTTCACTGGGGAATTTTCTTGATCCAGTACCTTGAACAAATGACATTTTTTTTTGCAAGCAAGTTCACTACAACTTGTTTCCTTTTGACCACATTACCATCTAATCCTTAATTAGCACCAAATGAAATCGTCCATCTTTTTGAAGCTTAGTTCGTCTCATACTTCTCAACTAATACAAGCGTGTGAAATTCCTCTCTTGTGAGTTCAAGATAGAGATAGCATGAAAGAACGGGTATCTGTGGCTTGTAGCGTGGTACCAAAATTTCAAAGAAAGGCTAAGGCTTAAAGGGACTTCTATTGATACATGAATCATGGTAGGCCCTTGTAGAAGGTTAAATTTGGTTTAACTTAATACCTTTACTATATTTTGCACCTGACCCAAGAAGCTACAATAGCATGCACAAGAGAGCACATCCAAGAACAAACCAATCATGCGGGACACACATCAAAGAAATAAGAGCTTAATATAAAGAGTAAAAGCAGCTCATAGGCTCAAAAAGCTCAGAAATTACTGGTTATATGTGTTGCTCCCATCCATTTATGTAGTATAGGTCATTGCTTGGTCTTGGTTCTAGATTCAAAATATAGTGGCCAAGAATAGACTTAGGTTACTCGGGGTGGTATAACATTATTTCAACTTTGGTTTGACTCTATCAGGTTGCAGGAATTTTTCAATTTGTCCCCATTTTCAAACTCATTTAGAAATTATTAGAAAACTCATCTCTATGTGCTCATTCTTTGTCTGATTATGCAATTTAAGAAGTTGGTGGTTCAAAAATCATAATAAGTGGGGTTGTTTCCTATTAAACCGAACTATGAGTCTGACATAACAAAAGCTAACTAACACAACAAAAAAACTGAATAAATAAACAGAAAGATAAATAGAAAATGATAATAGATAATCATCCCCCCCCCCCACACTTGAATTCCACATTGTCCTCAATGTGGAGGTTGACAATACAAAACAAAAGAGGGAATGTGAATGGAATCAGAAAAGGAGATGGGACTTTAAAAGTGCGTAAAACTTACAGCCGTGAAGGAATTCACTTACGGTCATAAGTGTCTCGCTAGATCAAAAATTTCTTGAGTTAGTTACGGCCGTGAGATAAGTGTTTACGTCCTTAACTAAACTTCTAATGGAGATCATGATAACCGAGTTACGGTCGTGAGTGACATGATTGCGGCCGTAACTTAACTTTTGTCCCAATTTTTTTTTTTTGAAACTTAAACAGGAAAAGAAATAAAATAAACTAATAAAACGAATGGGAGAGTAAAGAGACTCCTCTCTTCGGTTGCCTCCCGAGGAGCGCCTTTGTTTATTGTCCTTGGATCGACGGGTTGGTTCCTCCTTCAACTGAGATCAACTGATTTACCAAAGCTCAATTTCTTTTTCATGTTCTTTATTAGGGTCTGCAAAACGGGGGGAAGCTTCTCATCAGCAATTGGTGGTGCGATACTAGAGATTTTACCTGATTGTGGTAGCTTTGGGTAATAAGTAAACATATCAACATTGTTTTGCAAATTTGTACTCAAGGTGGAAAATTCTAGACATTCCTTTCCACCAAGTTAGGAAATTCCCTATACTGGAGAATCAATCACGTCAATAGAATGAACGTGGTTAGCATCATTAAGGTCTTTCATGGAATCGTAAATATTGAATTGAACAGTTTCATTATCAAATTCCATGGTAAGTGTACCACTACTAACATCTATATTAGTCTTAGATGTCTTTAAGAATGGTATGCCTAACAAAATAGGAGTAGAGTTGAGAGAGTGATCATCATTCGTGTCTAAAACATAAAAATCTGCAGGAAATACTAACCCCCCCTCCCCCCAACTTGCACTAGAATATCCTCAACTACCCCATCTGGATAAGCATTGGAACGATCGACTAGTTGAATGATAACACTAGTGTCAGTCATTTTGGAAAGTTTTAATGAAGTGTAAGGAGATCTAGGCATTACATTTATAGATGCTCCTAAGTCTATCAATGCACGATCTACCTTAGTATTACCTATTTGACATGGTATAGTGAACATACTAGGATCTTTACACTTTGGAGGTAGTTTTCTTTGAAAGAGTGCTAACACATTCTCTCCCATTCTTACCTTCTCGTTCCCCATTCATTTTCGCTTGTTGGTGCACAGCTTCTTCAAAAACTTTGCATATCGGGGCACTTGATTGATTGCATCCAACAAGGGGATGTTCACTTCAACCTTCCTGAACGTCTCCATTTTTTTTTTCCCTTGCCCTCCTTGTTTGTCTTCTCTAACCTACTAGGAAAAGGGGGTGGAGTCAATTTAGCATTTAAGGCAGAGTTAGTTTTTACCAGCAGTTTGTGAAGTGGCATCCTCCCTTTCAACTTCTTCTTCTTCTTCATTTACGGGGATTTGTTTGCTTGGATCCTCAATCTCTTTTCCACTTTGCAAGATTATGGCACACACATTTCTTGGATTAACTTCAGGTTGAGATGGTAATTTGCCTCCGGATTGTGCTTCCAATCTGTTAATGGCTGTAGCCATTTGACTCATCTAGTTCTCTAAATTCTGAATGCTGGATTTGGCATCCCGTTGAAATTGTAATGTGTTAGAGGCCAATTTTTTAACCATATCTTCAAGAGAAATACCTGAGTTTTGGGGTCTTTGTTGATACTTCCCTTGAGGTTGGAAATTCTCTTATTGCTAAAAGTGCTCTTGAGATCTGTTGGAGATAGAACCCGGGGGCTTGTTATTTCCATATCTCAGATTGGTGTGATCCCTCCATCCATGGTTGTAGGTGTTGGAATATGGATTGTATTGCTATTTTTGAAAAGGGAAGCCCCCTGCAGCATTCACCTGGGCACTGTTTTTCTCTTGCAACACTGGACAAGTATCTGTTGAATGTCCAAAATTCGCGCATATCCCATAGGCTTTGACTTGTTGTAACTTTCCTACAGCAAGTTGTTTTACAAGATTTGTCAGTTCAGATAATTGATTTTCAATGTTGGAACCACTTACCTCAGTCACTCGGCGAACTTGCATGTCCCTATTCGAATTGAATTGTCGAGTGTTCTCAGCCATATTGAAAATCAGGGCCAATGCTTGTTCTGATCTTTTATCCATTAATGCACCTCCACTTGCAGCGTCTATCATGCTCCTATCCATTGTGATAGTCCTTCATAAAAATATTGCATCAGGAGTTACTCACTAATCTGGTGATGTGGGCAGCTTAAGATGAGTTTCTTAAAACACTCCAAGTATTCATATAACGTCTCTTCACTATTCCGGTGTACTCCACATGTCTCCTTCCTAATGGTGTCAGCTCTAGATGTAGGGAAGTATTTTTTCAAGAAAAGCCTCTTCATGTCATTCTATGTGGTGACTGTTCCGGATGGTAAACAGTACAACTAATCAGTAGCAGCATCTTTCAGTGAGAATGGAAAGGCCCTCATCTTGATTTGTTCCTCTGTAATTCCTGTTGGCCTCATACTGTCATACACCACCTGGAATTCCATGAGATGCCTGCATGGGTCTTCACCGGGATGCCCTCTGAAAGTTGGCAGAAGATGAATCAAACCGAATTTTAGATTAAACGTCTTGTTCTCTTCTACTGCTGGAAAAGTGATACATAATGGTTGTTGAGCCACATCCGATGTAGCTAGTTGTTTGAGAGTCAAATTGTTATTAGCTACTTCCATTGGTTGTTGGGCTGCCCTTCTTTGCTGCCGAAAAGTTCTCTCGATCTCTAGATCAAAATCAAAATATTCCATATTAGTTGATCGAATTTATGCATGCAAGCAAGCAATATTTAATGAAAAATAGAGAAATAAAGAGAAAAAAATAAAATAAAGTAAATGTAGGAAAATAAAATTCTAATTAATTAAGCAACTAAGTTGGTTAATTGTTCTCCGACAACAATGGGTTGTGATATTTGAACTTGCTTAAATGAAAAATATGCATAAAACAATTAAATATATATAAGGAATTAATGAAAGAAGATCTTGTTTTTGGGTTCGGTTGTGGCCCCAATTATTGTTATACTTTTTCTTTTAACGTGTTTCTATCCCTAATTCAATTATCAATCGTAAATAATTAACAAGCTCTGATTATTCCAATTCTTTCTTATTTTTTGTGACTCAAAATAAGCTCTTTAAACCAATTCTAGCCAATGGACAATCCTAAACAAGCTCTTAGAATTTAATGCACGACTAGTATGAAAATTGAGAAGAATAGATTGAATTTGATTATTAATTTCACAAGCTCGAATCAATTAATCCAAGTTGAATTATTACTAAACATGCTCGAGATTTATTTGCTACTATGAGTTGAAATTTAATGACAATTACGGATCAAAAGGTTTAAACATAGCACATACATGAGTTTAAAGACTAAACAATTCAATTGGATAAATTAAATATATTAATCAAATAAACTCAATAACGTTCAAAACGTAATAATTCAACAATGTATAGGGAATAGATTCACGCTACTAGTTTCTAGGAAAAGAAAATAACATAATGAGTTAACACAACTTTCCCTTTAAACAAGATATGAAAATTTAGCTCAGTATAATTGTGGTGAAAACTTCAATTTGCTTAATGAATTCCATTGATGCTTCTTCTTTGAAAATCTCTCAAGAATCTCTCTTTTATTCTTTAATTTTCCTCTCAATTTTCTCAGCCTGCATTATGTGGTGATTTTCCTCTTTTTATAGCTTCAAAATGGTACCCTAGGGTTTCCCATAAGATATACCAAAGATAGACTTTGATTCAGAATAGGAAAATATTCCGCGTTGAAGTTACGGTCGTAAGTGAATTTTTGGACAATTTTTGGGTTTGAAGGTTACGACTGTAAGTGGATTTCTGAAGTTTTCCCACTTACGCCTTGAAATGATTTACGGCCGTGAATTTAATAGTTACGCTTGTAAGTTAAATTGCTGCATTGGTCCCCAAACTTCATTTTTTATTACTTTTTGGTCTTTTTTTCCTCTTTTCTCGTCTTTTGTGATCCCACACAACATAAAACATAAAAATGCATTAAACAATACTTTAATATGATCAAACCAATAATAAAATAGGACAACAAGTGAACCATACAAGTGCTAATAAATCACTTATCATATGTCCTGACACTCGTCACTCTACCTCTGGTTATTCCATTTACCTTGGCAACAATTTGGTTTCTTGGAGTGCCAAAAAGCAACCTACCTTTCTCGTTCAAGTTGTGAGTATGAGTATCGTGCCCTTGCTCTTACTGCCACCGAACTTCTTTGGCTTATACATCTCCTTTGTGACCTCAAAGTTCCTCTTCCACAGCGGCCTCTTCTATTATGTGACAACAAAAGTGCCATTTTTTTGAGCTCCAACCCTATTTCTCACAAGTGGGCCAAGCATGTTGAATTAGACTACCACTTTCTTTGCGAACTTATTGTTGCTGGAAAACTTCACATACAATATGTGCCCTCTCACTTACAGGTTGACGATGTCTTCTCCAAAAGTGTGCCTAGGCCTCTCTTTCAATTTTTCAGATCCAAGCTCCACATCTGTCCCAATCCGACGCTTAGCTTGCGGGGGGTGTTGAGGATCTTCTGCCATAATCTATGGCCTTCCATATGTGTAACATTTGATCCTCAATTATACATCTCCACTGATTGATACTCTGCTGTAATTTATGTTGCATTATTGGAGATTATTCCACTGTAATTGTTTATTACAATTAGTTTAGCATTTACCTTATATAGGCTACTGTAACTTGTATAAATACTCCAACATTCAATGAAAGGTTCCAAGCCATTATTCATACATTTACAGGTCACACTTAGAGATATATTTTAATTGACCGTTCGGAAGAATGTTTTAAACAATTTATTAACATTGATTTTCAAATCCCATGAATTGTTGTTGGATATTTAAATCAAACTATAAAAGATGAAAATAAAAGTGGTTTCTAGATCCAAGCATGTTTTCTCATTCATAAAATCTTTTCAAACTTGTTTGTTTTGCTTTAGTTGAACTTTAATTGATAGTCATTTTAATTGTTTGTTTAATTTTAATTAAAAATCAAATTGATAACTTCTAGTTTTGGTTAAGGTTAGTAATCTATAATAATAAATTATCTCAATCCTCGTGAGTATGATGCATGAATTCTTTGTCAACTATATTACTTGTGTGTTTCTTATACTTGCTGCAAGGAAATCAATCAACAAAAGCCTTTTGCATCATGCACTGAACATTGTCGTAGTCGTCCCACTCTGTGACTACACTTTGTGACTATTGAGCTTTGCAATAGACTGTAACGTTTTTTGACTGATGCAATTTTATTTTATTTTATTTTTTTTGGTAGTGGTGGTGGTGGTGGTGGTGCTGCTGCTGCATGGCTGTAAACTGAAAATGTATAATCTCAAAACATTTTTAGTTTATTGCTGAAAAATTCTGCCTAAAGAAATCAAATTCATACAGGAGTGATGACTTAGGGAAATGCAAAGACGTCGACTATTCATCTCTCTAGGGATCACGAAACTAGGCCACATATTACATATTTCAAAAACTCCAATAGATTTCTGATTGAAATTAAATCTTTTTCGACTCAATTAAAGTGCATTATTATAATTCCAAAACAGCGATATTGATGAGGAAGTTAATAGGTTGATACAGACACCGGAATTCAATTTGCATAAGGGAATCCTCATAAACCAGAAACCACTCAAAAACTAGTGAAACGGATGAAGATCCCACTCCAAAATGATTCCCATTGGTCATTTCACCGAGTTTTTGCTGTCTTAGAAACACTGATCATGTATCTTTCATAAGCATCTAATAATAGCAGCTAGTCGGAAAACTATGGAGGGGCAGTGCCAGTGATAAACGTGGAATTGTCACATCTCAGAAATTGTTGCTGGTGATATTCCAATGGTCATACCGCAATGGATCATATGCAAATGATTCTATGGTGATAAGTAAAACAAAGGCATCTGATTAGACACTTGTGCAATGGATTTGGAGGACATAATCTTTATCCTTGTAGGCAGTTCCGATGAAATCAGAATTTTTGAGTTGAACAAGGATAAACCTTATACTGGCCCGCTTGAATTTGTGAGGTTGGAATGTCTTCGAAGGAAATTTACCTCCTGACTGCACAGGTAAATGAACGCACAGTTGATAAAACGGTTAGTAATAATAAACACATGCAACGAAATATTTCCAAATCCAGCATCAAGAAAGTAGTCAAGTCGCTGAACCTATCTCGTCTGGCTACAGTTTTCGGATCTCACAAATTCCAGCAGCGCTTTTGAAGATTTATGCTTGGTGAATCAAGACTTTAATTTGATCCCAACAGCCCAAAAGGAACAAGTTTACGTCCGTGCATCCCCAAATCCGTCACCAAAAGGGTTTGATCAGGTGAATTTTAATTTAAACTTACTCCTTGCACTGCCTTTGTTTCCTTTTCATCTCTAGATTCATCTGCTTATGATCTACTGCGGACATGGTCTTTGGGCTACTACCACGTCCTCAACTCATTGATCGGCAACAACTATATCTCAGAGAGGATGATTGCTTCCATGTTTATCACTGCCACCGTCTCTCCATATTTTTTCAACCAACTGCCATTAATGGGAGCTTATGAGGATACATCAATGCTTCTTGGACAGCTAAACTCGGTGAAATGACTAATGGGAATCAGTTTGGGGTGTGTTCTTCATCTACTTCACGAGTTCTTGAGCTGGTTTCAGTTTTTTGGGGATTCCCCTCTAGACTTGATGTTTTACATTTTATCGATCCTGGAGAGTCTAAGCCTTTTTATAGAAATAAGGTTTACAAAATGAAGGTACGAGAATATAAAGAACACAGGGCTGGAACTAAAGAAAGAAAAGAAGGGGAAAAATGAGAGAAGAGAGAAAAGAAAGGGTACAGATAGGTTGAGATGGTGACGAACTTGTAACTGATACTACCTCTCATTTTACCTAATCACCTAACTGTGGATAACCAGATTTCTCTGTGTGTTTCTTCTTCACTAGTTTGTTAGCGGGCAGCAAAGATTTTTACCAACAATTAGTTGAATGATTTGGTTTTATAGGCTACCATCTGAAGCCAGACAAAAAATGATTATCCTATAGGGAGCTAGGGTTAACAGATGATTCACAAAGAGACACGAAGTAACACCAAAAGAGAGAGAGAATCCAATGTTGTTAAACACAATATTATTAAAAGTCTAAATGAATCAAAAACTATCCACAAGCCAGACTAAATAACTATAATAAGGGAATGGGAGTAGTGCCGTACTCGTGCTTGTGAGGGCCGAAGGCGAACTCCCAAATTGAGCCCTCACATGTGCAATTTTTTTCCCCGTGACAAAAATATGTTAATTATTTATATTAATATTTAAAACTACATATCCTACATCAATAATCATCGTGTGAACTGTTGATACCATTAGAGTCTAATGCTAAATTGGTGGAAAGAAAGCTGAAGATGCCATCAGTAACTTTGGGTTCTCACTCCTAAGTGCCCTAGATAGACACTGCGAGAAGAATTAAGTCATGGTTTTTATTTAAGTGAACCGCAAAAGAAAACGAATATAAAACTCCAATTGTTACAGATAGATTAAAAACGTTCTGGACAATAAATGGGTTAAAAACCCAAACTCGGTTTTCACATAATACAAAATTCATGAAGGATTAGAAGTGAAAATTCGAATATTATCTGATGAACAATGATGTCCCGTGTCTAGTGGTGAGCGCCTACAGAATTGAAGATGGAAGAAGAACAAGTCGAGGGCTTTTGATTTCAATTTCATTGAGGGTTTTGGGCTGGGATTTAGTTGAGAGATTTGGACTAGGACAATTGACAGTGGTGTTTCTAATTGGGCCCTAGTTAATTGGCTGCATTGTTTGTTGTTGGGTGCCTACATAAAATCCTTTTTTTTTTAAAAATAAAATAATATGGTGATCAATTTTGGGCCCTTCAATTTGGGCCAAAAAATGGGGCCCAAGGCTGCCGCCTTTTGGGCCTTCCCTCAGGTCCGGCTCTGAGTGAGTATTCTTCAAGAACACAAACTAGAACTATTGTTCGCCGTCGAACAGAATAAAACTAAATTAGAAAATAAAAATGCAAATAACAAATATTTTTGTTTTGTCAATTTATTTATCATGAACTACAACAATTCAGATTAACAATTCATTTCAGTAAACAAATACGAACAACATATATAAAATATTTTCATTCATCCAATGCTCGACTTCATTGTGTGTGAGTGAAAATAGCCAAAAATCAAATGCAAACTTATATAAAAATACACTTGACACTGTGTGGTAGATTATGCATAAATAAGTCCAATTCCCATATGGTCAAACAATTCTTTTGATTTGATTTTCTTTATAGTTCTCATGGATGATCACAACCTTATTACTTTTCTCTCATATCTCGAGATTTTTGCTATTTCATATGGCATCTAATCTTATATATGTTGCATTTTCCACACAAGACAGTTAGGATTTGACAAGTATGCACAACAAACCAAAAGTAATCCATCCCTAATCTCACACTCCAGTGTTAGAAGTTTCAATCAAACAGGCTTATACCATGCATTTTATTCCATTTTTTCCTTTTATTTGGATAATTGTTTTTTTCATGTCCATGTCTTTTATCATGTTTGTGCAAAACTTTTCATACTTTCTTTCTATATGACCCCTATAGCGAGTTTTAAATCTGTGACTCCCAAGTTAGACGACTTTAGGGCACCAGGTTCAAAGAACCCCTCAGACTTAATTACCCGAGTTATAAAGGCGTAACAAAAAAGTTAAAGATGTTTTAGCGTCTTATGTATAAGTTCACTCTCCGTACTTGCTTTCTAATTGACGTCTGTAACTAGTTTTAGGTCAATAGCTCCCAACTCAGTTGAGTTTAGGGTATCAGGTTCGGAGAAACTCTCAGACTTAATTGCTCGAGTTAAAAAGGAATTTGAAGAGCATAATAAGACTATTAGCATTTTTCTATTTTTATACTATTGTCGATTTATACCTGTTGATTAAAACCTCTCAACCAACTATGCAAAACAAAGAACCTCAGACCCTCAATCCATCAATGTCACTCATACTAACATTTCCACTCCCAAACTGTTTCTTGAGCCGTTTGGTTCTTTATTTAGGTCGGGATCTAAATTCTTTAAGGTTTGAAATTTTTAGCCTTGTTGCGAACCCCTTTAGTGTTTGGACCAAAAATTCCCACAATAATTTAATATTAAACCCAAGAAAGCTGAAATGGTAAGAAAGTGATAAATCTTGACTCAAGCTCAACCTAATCAAAATTCTAAGGAAAATAAATCCTAACCCAATAGAAAGAATAAAGCAAATTCCAAGATTTTTGAGAAATAATCAACAACAATACACAAGAATAATATTCCCCAAAATATTTGAAAAAATTCCTAAGATAGTTACAAGATAAGAAAGATATTTTACCTCTCTAAATGCTCCAAAGAGTCTTCACAATGTCCAAGCTAATGAACTAGGCTTTCAAGTTGTCTATTTATATTACAAGAGGAAAAGAAAATTAAAAATTAAGTTTTAAAATTGAAAACCAGCGATTCTATCACAGAATTTGACCATGCGATTACATGGAGAAACTTCAGTTAATCGCATGGTTCAACCCAAAAACATTCTGCTTAAATTTGAGAGGGCCATGAGATCGCGTGGACTTTCCTACCATGCAATCGCATGGAAGACTTTTAGGCTGATCTTTCCAACTTCGTTGCTCGTCTTCAATTTTGGCTTTCATCCCATTATACTAGCCTCGGAACCTCCTTCAACACTCGATGCTTGTCTTTTGAGGTCTCGACCTAGGCGACTGCAATGTATATGACGTTGGCATTGAGATCATCTTCCACTTAGGCTCGACTCCATAGTTTGTAAACAAGTCCCACCATCGACTCTTGAACCTCATTGGCCTTGGATCTCGTCATGGGACCCCATTAGCAAGCTTATCGAGGGTTGACTTGTTTGACTCCCTTTATTCTCATCATCCCCTCCCTCTTTAAAAGGATTCGACCTCGAATCTTCACTTGCATCGAAAGGAGATTGATGCTGTAAGAAATCCTAACCTTGACATGACGGGATCTGATGATACTTGATTGCTGGAAAATACGAATGAATTCTCCTTGGATGACCTGCAAAAGAGGCGAGGAGGATTCTCTTCGTTGCCCCTCTGGTGTGAGAATTAGTATTCTGGAGAAAAGTAGAGAGGGAATATTTAACTGGAAAACGTAAAAAATAATGAATGAAAATATGTGATCAAATGAGCTATATTTATAGGGCTGAAGAAACCCATAACCTCCTTTAATTAAGGAAGGAGTCCTTTTGATATAAACTTACCTTTTAAGAAGAGTTCTAAACTTATAGGGATTCAATTTCCTTTTTGTAAAGTGTTTCCTTATAGATCATGTATTGCCTTGAGGCTTCAAGAATATGGCCCATTGTTGAAAGAGATTATGAAGCCTGCTTGCATTGCCCATAGGCCGGGAAGAGCAGACCTCATCTTTAAGTGTCTACTCGAAGCAACAGATCGGGAAGAACCCTACCTATGTGAGACCAGGCATGACGTTAAAGCTCAGCCCATTTTTGTTGAGTAGTGGTAAGGTCAGTTCAGTACCGACTATACTATAGTGGAGGGAGCCCAAGAAAATGAAGAACGAGGTCCGAAGAGGTCGGGTCATGGAATTCTCCTTGATTTTAGAGAGCAGGAAAATAATACCAATCATTGGCCCCATGCTTCAGAAATCGAGACAAGATTTCTTAGCGCATGACAGCTGTTACATGTGATTTTCCAACTCATAGGATTTAATGTTTTCTGATAAAAGACTCGCTTTTAGAAAGATGACACGTGGCAGGAGGCAACTTTTGGATTTTGAAACTTTTCCCGCCAATTTTCTGCCTATATATATGTGTGTGGTCCCCATAGCCTCATTCTTTTTACTTTGCGAAAAAGAGAGATCAGAGAAATCCTCGGGTTATCACATCTTCTCCAACAATAACTTAGTACTTAGGTAAGCTCGACCTATCCCGACCTTTCTTTTGATTTTATTATTTAATTTATAGAGTTATGGCTAGGCGGGTATCAATGGGTGATCTTAGGGAGGTGGAAGACCTAAACAATCCATTAGAGGTCGAGCCTCTAGGTTTCTATGAACCCCCGGCTAGTCCTCAGGAACTTGAGTCTGACAGTTGGGAAGAAATTGATGACAATTCCCGAGTATGTAGGGAGTCGAGACAGGCCGACCTTGAACTTCCCACTTATTATAATAAAATGAAAGAACATATGATCGGGGTAGACATTAGGAGGTATAGACTAGAGGAGAGGTATACAGCTAGGGTACCAGATAAAGATGAATACTCTTACCATTGCCGAGAGGGGGAAATGGTAGTGTACCACGAGGCCTTAATGGCCGGGCTAAGATTTCCTCTTCATTATTTCTTTGTTGACTTCTTGCTGACCGCGAGCTTATTGCCGGGTCAGATCGCTCCCAACGGGTGGAGAATACTTGTGTATTTTTATGTCTTATGTATGAGTCTAGGGATAGAACCAACATTCGATCTCTGTAAATGCCTTTTAGAGCTTAAGTACTTGCCCCAGTGCAATAGTTTTATATATTTGTGAGGGAAGGGTCGGTTTGAGGTTCCCTGGGTTCCATCCTCGATCAAATATTGGAAGGAAAAATTCTTCTTTATTAAACCAAGAGGGGGAGAAAATCTCTTTTGGCCGACCTTCAGAAGGCCAGATGTCGATAGTTTCAATAGAATAGGTAACTTGAGTGACGAGGCAGTAACTGAGCTCATGGACAACGCAGTGAGGATATGTGATTTTGGGTTATTGGCCGAAGAGGCTAATGACCTGGTGAATGATGACATTCTTGACCAGGCCGGTCTTGACCTCCAGCCCGGTAGGGTTCGGCCTCCTCAATTACGTAAATAAAAGAAACTTTTTTCATGTATCTATTTTTCTTTTTTCATGTATCTATTTTTCTTTTTTCATGTACATGTATCTTTGTGTGACCTAACTGTCCCCGAACCCTCTGAATTTCAGGAATGGCATTTGACTCGGAAGCGTTGAAAGAGGTGGTAATGGCCAAGGCCCAAGGGGCTCGGGCTAAACGAGTTGTGGATGGGACCACCCGGAGGTGGCCTCAAAAAAGAACCAAAACTGTTCCTTCAGGGCTAGGCCAAACCTCCCAGGCCCCCGAAGATTCTCAACGGTCAAGGGTGGAGAGGCCTCCAAGAGGTCGGGCTCCCCTGCACTCCGATTCTGAGGTCGAGCTAGAGAACCCAACTCTAGCTGAATGTAGGAGGAGAATGCAGGATTCCTTATACCCGAGCCTCGTGAAAAAATATTAGTACGAGGTGGGGCTGGAGCAAGGGGTCGAACATCTTATGAGCGCGGCATTACAGGTAAGAGTCGGGTGATTCCGGGCTCTTGGATTCCCTTTTATAGGGAGAATTTTTCTAACACTTTATCTCGACCTGAATATGCTCAACATCACTCGAGGCGTTTCTCTCCAAAGCATGGAACGGGGTGAGATGGCAAGCCAACTAGTCCACTTCATCCAATACGAGGCGACTCGAGCTACTGCTGCGTAGGAAGCCCTAGCGAAGACCCATGTCGAGCTTGAATTAATGACCCAAGAGCGTGAGCAAGTCCGGGAAGAAAATGCCCGCTTAGTTGAAGATTTAAAGAGGGCTCGGGAGAGGGAACTCCAAGCTGAAGCCTCTGCAGTAGAGGCTTTCAAGGGATCGAGAGAGTATAAGCTTGCCCTTGGCAATTACGCACTTGAGTTGTATACTCAAGCCATTAAGCAGGCTCGAGCTTGGTGCCTGCTGAATTATCCCAACCTTAATACCAGCCCACTGGCGGAATTCCCCTTAGGCGCTGATGAACTGGACCTTACCCCTTTCGAGGAGTAAGAGGACTGTGAAGCTACCGAGGACGCGGAGAATGGGAGTGATCCTGAGCCTGAAACCTGACCCCTTCTCTTTTTATGTTTTGAAAACATGTACTCAACCCGAGGTATGCCCCGAGGTCTATCTGCAAACTTGATTTTGGTAAATGAATTTACATATTTCCTTTCTATGTTCGCCCCTTTTACTTGTACTTTTT
Organism: Ligustrum vulgare; assembly: GCA_963555705.1. Lineage (NCBI taxonomy): Eukaryota > Viridiplantae > Streptophyta > Magnoliopsida > Lamiales > Oleaceae > Ligustrum > Ligustrum vulgare. The sequence continues at coordinate 44,234,959 of OY743168.1, forward strand.
TACAAACTGATTGCCGTTTTGAGTACACAAATCGTACCTTATAAGGGCATTTTTGATAAATGATCGGGCATGGACGAGCTCCTTACTACATAATCAAAACTTAGGATTGATGATAATTGAATGACAAGATCGGTCAACCTCATCCTTATGTCAAGTAACTCAAAGATTTGCGAGAAATGTTTGAAGAGGTCGGGTGATGTCGACCTCTTGAATCTACGAGAAATAATTCGCAAGACAGAGCTTGGCCTACCTGGCACTTAGTTTACGCAAAGAAGATGTTAAACTTTTGATTTTGCGAAGGAAGGAAAATATTTGTAATGTCTTGTCATGCCTTGTAAATTATTCGTGGAAAAATAATTTGTAAAGTCTTACCACGAGACATTGTAAATTATTTGTTGGGAAATAATTTGTAACGCCTTGCCATGAGACCTTGTAAATTATTTGTAGAAGAATAATTTGTAAAGTCTTACCATGAGATATTGTAAATTATTTGTTGGGAAGTAATTTGTAACGCCTTGCCATGAGACCTTGTGAATTATTTGTTGGGAAATAATTTGTATCGTCTTGCCATGAGACCTTGTAAATTATTCGTGGAAGAATAATATGTAAAGTCTTGCCATGAGATATCATAAATTATTTGTTGGAAAATAATTTGTAACGTCTTGCCATAAGACCTAGTATATTATTCGTGGAATAATAATTTGTAAAGTCTTGCCATAAGACATTGTAAATTATTCATTAGAAAATAACTTGTAAAGTCATTGAGATGACCCTATAAGTTATTTCAAGATTTTGTTCTCTGGTGCTCATTCTTTAGAAGAAGTACTTTTATTAAAGAGGACTAAACGATGGGCCTCGTTAAAACCTTACCCAGAAAAATCATGTGGGACAAAATCTGGATAAGAAAAAAGAGTACCCGTCCCTGACGCTGAAAGAAAGAACAGTGGGCACGCAGGTCCGACCTCAAAAATCATTGATGGACGTGTAAGTCCGAAAATAAAAAGATAAAATGGGTCCTCAGACCCGACTCAAATAGATGATTTTGACATTAAAGGAAACGTGACTACTTGTAATATGCCTTCAAATTCTCCACATTCCATGGTCAAGGGAGAGGTCTTGAATCCATAGTGCAGAGGCTATATGAGCCCTTCCCAACTCTTCGGATGACTTCGTACAGTCCTTCCCAAATAGGTCCAAGTTTTCCAGGTTGATGATCGGAAGCCTCGCTACAGCGAAGGACAACATCTCTCATTCTGAATTCTCTCTTCTTTACTCGGATATTAAAGTTCTTAGTCATGGCTTGTTGATAACCTTCTATTCTTAAGGATGCATTTTCCCTGACTCCTTCCAGAAGATCCAGACTTTCTCTCTACCCCTTAATCTGGTCGGGTGATTTCGTAGCCACTGTTCAGAAGCTCGAAATTGTTACTTCTACTGGGACAGCAGCTTCTACCCCAAAGGCAAGCATGAATGGAGTCTCCCCTGTTGCAGTTTTGAATGATGTTCGGTTGGTCCAAAGTATTTCTGGGAGGAGATCGGGCCAATCATCTCTCGCACAATCAAGGCGAGTCCTCAAGTCCTACAAGATGAGTCTGTTCGTAACTTCAGCCAATCCATTACTTTGTGGGTGCAAAAAGGAAGTTAACATGTGTTCTATTCCCAGGTTCTTGCAGAACTATTTGAAGGCTTGGCACTCGAACTAACGTCCGTTGTCAGTGATTAATGTCCTAGGAAGACCAAAACGACAGATAATGGATTTCCACACAAATGCCTCCAACTTTTGTTATGTGATTACGGCAAGAGATTCTGCTTCCACCCATTTTGTGAAGTATTCCACAGCAACTGCTAAGAACTTGACCTGACCACAAGCAATGGGGAATGGCCCAAGAATTTCAATTCCCCATTGAGCGAAGGGGTATGGGCACATAATTGAAGATAGTTCTTCAGCGGGTTGATGTAATGGGGCTGCGAACCTTTGGCATTATTGCAAGTTTTTACGTAGCTCAGTGTGTCCTTCTTCATGGTTGGCCAATAGTATCCGTATCGTATTAACTTCATAACCAAAGCTCTTGCTCCCTGGTGTCCTCCACAAATTCCTTCATGAACCTCAACCATAGGAAGGGCTGCCTCTTTCGGAATTAGGCCTCGCAGGTAAGGAAGTGTAAAACTTCGACGGAACAAGGTATTCTGTAACAAGGTATACCTCGAGGCCCTTGCTTTGATTCTTCTTGCCTCTGCTTTGTCATCTGGAAAATTTCCTGACGTTAAATACTCAACAATTGGATCCATCCAACTGGGTTCATGATCTGAAATATCCATAACATCGAGCTGATGTGTAATACTGGGCTCATGAAGAGTTCGCATGAATACGGTTCTCTCTAGGTGTTCAAGATTGGAAAAAGTTAATCTTGACAGAGCATCTGCTTTGTGATTGGCGGACCATGGAATTTTTTCTATGCGCCAAGACTTGAACTTCCTCTGTAAGTCCAAAACCATCATTTTGTAAGACGACATTTTCTCATCTTTTGCTTCAAAAGTGTCGTTCACCTACTCTACCACTAACTGTGAATCACTTAAGACTTTGACGTGCTCGACCCCCTAGATGCTGAGCTGCTTGAAGTCCAGGGATAACAGTTTCATATTCTGCATCATTATTAGTTGCTGAGAAGTCAAACTTTATTGCACACTGAATTTCCATCGTACCATCATCTTTCTTTAGTATGATTCACTTGAAAAGTCCATGTGGCCTCTTCCACTTGCCCCCAAGCCTGCGGCATTCGATGCTCCATCCACTTGCAAAGTCCATGTGGCCTCTTCCCTGTCATGACCTGTTGTCCCCCGAGGTCTTGGGGCAAGTTCGGCGATGAAGTCAGCTAAGACCTGTCCTTTGATAGAAGGTCGAAGTTTGAACTCGATGTCATACTCCCCAAGCTCGATTGACCATTTCAATAGGTGACCAGATACATCCGGTTTCTGCAAGAGTCTCAAATTTCTGGCTGCTGTAACCAAGGCAAGTGCAAGTTGTTCTGCTAGTGTGTATCGGGTTCTACGTCCAACATCATCTTGCTGACGTAATACACCGATTTTTGGGCCTTCCCTTCCTCTTTAACCAAAAAGGGTGCTCACAGCATGATCTGACACTGCTAGATACAAGAACAGACTATCCCCTGGATGTGGCTTTACTAATATTGGGGGAGTACCTAAATATTCTTTTAACTTCCTGAAGGAGATCTTAAACTCTTCATCCCACCTGAAGTATTTGTTTCCTCTGAAAGTCTTGAAGAAGGGAAAACATTTATGTGCTGCCCTTGACATAAAACGGCCCAATACTGCCACTCTTCCCGTAAGCTTCTGTACTTCCTTGATATTTCTGGGAGGTTCCATTGATGTAAGGGCTATAATCTTATCTGGATTTACTTCAATACCTCTCTCAGTGATCATGAATTCCAAAAACTTTCCTAAGCTTACTCCGAAGGCGCACTTGGCAGGATTCAGTTTCATCCGATGTTCTCTAAGCGTACAGAATATGTCTTCCAAGTCAGCAATGTTGTCTTTCTTTCTCGAGCTCTTCAAAACCATGTCGTCAACATACACTTCAATGTTCAGTCCGATGTGTTTAGAGAAGACAATGTTTACCAATCTTTGATAAGTAGCTCCGGCATTCTTCAGTCCAAATGGCATGACCTTATAGCAATATATTCCTTCATTTGCCATAAAGGAAGTTTTTTCTTGATCTTTCCGTGCCATCCAAATCTGATGATATCCCGAGAATGCGTCGAGGAAGCTGTAAAGCTCAGAACCTGATGTGGAATCCACTAATCTGTCGATACTGGGAAGAGGATAACTGTCTTTTGGACATGCTTTGTTCAAATATGTGAAATCTATACAAACTCGCCACTTGTCATTCGGCTTCTTCACCAGGACCACGTTAGCTAGCCACTACGGATACTTAACTTCTCTGATGAACCCTGCTTTCAACAGCTTATCTATTTATTCTTTTATTATTTGCCTTCTCTCTATGGCAAACTACCTTCTTCACTGTTTTATAGGCTTCTTGTCTTGCATGATGTTAAGCCTGTGTTCAACGAGTGCAGGGTCAATCCCGGGCATGTCTTCAGTGCTTGTTGTGCAATTGAAATCGCAAGTGTACGATATCGAAATCAAGTAATAAAGTGGACCTTAGAGTCCGGATTATCGTTCCCACGAGGACTGCTATTAATTACCGAAATATTTCAGTTCTTAACTTTATTTGAACAAATGAAAATCGTTTTAAGAATAAAAATCTAGAATTGAGAAATGGAACTAATGAATTAAAAAGAATTGTTAAATTGTTTTGTTTTCAAATAAGATTGTAAAGTAGTTGGGATTCACGAATTCACCTAGCTAATTAAATCAATTCAAATTCCAGTTTTATTTCCTATTTGTGTGTTCCTCTCTCGAGTTTAAATCAATCCTACCTAAATAAGTCAACCTTGTATCTCTACAGCGGGTCCGAATATTCCTTAACTAGATGCATTACACACAAGAATTCACACACGACCGCAATAATTACAAGAGTATATCTCTATCTCTCTTTCAATTACCGAATTTATTACCTAGATCTATGTTATTAACTCACCTCTCGGATTATGGAAATAACACATGAAATCATGAATAAGTGGCCAGTTCATTCACGCATTAAACGCAATAATAAATCAACACATGCATTAAAGCATTAAAACAAGGAATATGACATTAAAATAATTAACTAGGCTACATCGTTCATCCCAACGTTAAAATTAGTTACACATCATCATGAAATAACAAAAACAGTAAAAATAAACGTTCATTGGAAAACAATATAAAGAATAGAAAGATTGCACCAATCATCAATTCTTCAATTCACGCCCCTCTGCGATGTTGGAATCTCCAAGGATTTGATGTTGAATTCTCAGTTGTGGCTCGTTCTATGGAGAGGCAAAGGTCTAGATCTCGTGCCTCTTATGTTGTATATATAGGTTTTGGAGAAACCCTAGGTCAAAAAGCCCAAAGCCTGTTAAAAATCGCGAGAAAAATCTGATCTGTGGCCCAGTCGGACAAGCGCGCGATCGCGTGGTAGAACCTCTGGCGATCGCGTGGTAGACGTTAAAAACTCTCGGGTTAAGAATTTGCACCATCTCGCGATCACGTGGAACGTATCCAGCGATCGCGACTTCCTATTTTCTCGGCTGTACAATTTAGTCCCTGACTTTTAATTGCACCTTCAGTCCTCAACTTTCAATTGTTGCAATTTAGTCCCCAAACTTTATCTTCTTCTCGGTTTGACCATTCAAGCTCTTAATTCATTCAATTAGGTCCTCCAACCTCTGATTTAATCACTTTGGCACCAAGCATGTTTCCCGGTTGTTGTCACAAACTCCTCACTTGTCCAATTTAGCTCCAATTAACATCCAATCGTGTCATTTTTCAATTAATTGCTTCATTCTTCTTCAATTGGGACATTTTCTGAAAAGTAAACAAATAAACATAAATTAAATAGGAAATATTCCCACACGACAATAATTAATCCTAATTTAGACATACAAATAAGTGTATAAAACACGCTTATCAAATACCCCCAAACTAGAATTATTGTTCGTCCTCGAACAATGTAAACTAAACTACAAAAATTCAAAGAAATAAGAGATCAAATATTTTTGTTGTGTCAACATGTTTACCATATGCCTCTCCAGTCCAAACCAGTTTAAGCTTCAGTAAGCGTCATGAACAACAATGCAAAATATTTTCTAGTTATATCCTGCCAGAGTTTCAAGTGTGTGTGTGAATAGCCAGTGTCAAAGACATACTTATGTAAAAGATATACTCAAAACTGTGTGGCTCATTATGCATAATCCAGCCCGAATCCCATGTGGTCAATCTATGATTTCTAATAAAATTCCTTTCAACGCTCATGGATGATCACCACTTTCTGCTTTTTCTCTCGCATCCCAGGTTTTTATATATGTGGGTTCTAAAAATATTCTTAGCTTTTTCCACACAAGACAGTCAAAATCAGAAATATGCATGCACAACTAATCAAAAGAAAGCAGTCCCCAATTCTACAACCTCAACCACCAAAGTTCAGTCAACAAAGCTTATACCATGCAATATTTTTTTTTTTTTTTATGGACGACTTTTTCTTTTAATTGTCCCTGTCTTTTACCATCTTTGTGCAGAACTTTTCATACGGGCTTTCTATATAACCCCTGTAGCGGGCTTTCAGATCGGCAACTCCCAAACCAGACGGCTTTAGGGTACCAGGTTCAGAGAACCCCTCAGACGTACTTGCCCGAGTCATAAAGGCTTAAACAGAAAAGTTAAAGATGTTATAATGTCTTATGTGTAAGTCCACTCTCCGTACTTGCTTTCTAATTGACCCCTGTAGCGAGCTTTAGGTCGATGACTCCCAAGCCAGTTGGCTTTAGGGCACCAGGTTTGAAGGACCCCTCGGACTTACTTACTCGAGTCAAAAAGGCATTTGAGGAGCAGAATAAGACCTTCAGCATTTTTCTGTTTTTATGCTGGAAATGGTTTATACTAGTTGACCAAACTGCAATGACTAAAGTGAAAAACCAAGAACCACAGACCTCCAACCCGTCAATACATACAAATTCCAACAATTTTACCCCCAAACTTGCATTTGAGCATCATTGGTTCTAATTTAGAGGTGGGATAACTTATGATCTAAGTTCAGGGATTTTTAAGTCATTCCTAAGTTCAAATTGCATAAATTTGCCCCACATGTATTAAACAAAATCCCTTACACAAGCAATTATCCAACACTGGCTATGTGCGCAATAAATATGAATCTAGCAAAACATAACTAGTTCAACATAAGTTCATGCTTTCATGTTGTCCAATTTTCAAGCCTAACCACAAATTGATTCATACTATATCCTAGGAAATAAATAAGTTAACACATTTTAAAACTTTTTTTTTTATCCCAATAAAATCGAATGAATATAAAATGAATGAAGAATGTAATGAATCTTCACCCCCAAACTTGAAATGAACATTGTCCTCAATGTTTGTCAAAAGTATTTAACAGTGTAAAACAAGACAAAGAAAAGAGAACGAGAACTTCTCAAGTGTAGAGGATGTATTTCTTTGAAGCTTCCTATAGCACTGCATTGGATGAATCGACCCTTCGTTTGTAATGTTCAATTTGGGTTGGCGTGTTTTGACTGGTGTTTTCCCTGCAAATAAGAAATAATTAACATTAGAATACATAAACACCAATAAGAAGAAATGGAAGTTCAGTACCACACCCCCAAACTAAAGTTAAGGCAAAATTTTGAATTTTCAACATTGGTCGACCACACACATTCAAGCCTTGACATCTCCTAGAAAAACATAAATTTTCCTGAGCCATCCTTTGATACGTTAAAGTTCACCGCATGATTGACAATATATTAAAAATTCAGCTCATTTGAAGATCAATAGGGTCATGAAACAATGTCGAGAAGTAGGTGGCGTGAGTGGATTTTCAGGTGCAACGGCCTGCAATGGGGCTTGCAATGATGCAGTGTTGATTTTCATGATTTTCATGTAATGTAGTGAACTAATTCATGAACTAAGCACACATAATCAATGATAAACATATCATGAAGATAAATGCTCGGAAGGATTTCTCAAATTAGTACAAAAATATCTTTGTGGCATTTCATCAAACACTATATGTGCACTCCAAAAATTAAAGAACTTGCATCAATTTGGAAACATGGATTGACCAAGAAATTTCTACTTAGTAAAGCACAAATCACATTCTCCAACAACTAACTTAAGCCCATACTCCACTCCCCAATAAAGTTGCACTTATGAATTCAAAGAAAATTTCACTCTTTTGAATAACTTGAAGGAAAGTGAAAATTTCATACCTTTGATTGAGTTTGGTAGGTAATGAAAGCAATAAGTTTGATGCAACAAGGTGTTGATGACAAGCACACAAAATGTAAGATCAAATATGAGGTGATTGGGGGAGAGAAAAAAGAGTTTATAATGTTTGAAATTGAAAACATGAGGCACAACACTTAAACTGCCGATTTTACTCTCAGTACAGCCACGCGATCGCCTGGCTGGAGTGCCAGCGATCGCGTGGTTCAAGGTTTAAAAATCTATTGATTTTTTAATGCAAAGTCGCGATCGCCGAAGCCTATTGGCACGCGATCGCTTAGTAAACGGCAGTACTGAAAATTTTTCCTATTTTTGATTTTCAAAATCGTTTTTATCCCCCTAATCACTTCATGATTGATGCAATGATTTTCCAAACATTAACTTCATGATTCAAACTAGTGTGTGTGAGTTTGGAATGACGATAGAAACCTAGCCTAATGTAAAAATGCAAAATCTAAAACATTACTAAATATGCAATAATAGACTAATATGCAAAAGTGTCCTTAACATGAACATGCAAAACACCCAAACAATTTTCCTACCATGCATATATCTAAAATTCAGCAAATAAATAAATTATGAAAGCGTAATAAATAAAAGGGAAGAAAGGTCGGGTTGCCTCCCAACAAGAGCTCGGTTTTAAGTCTAAAGCTCGACTTTTTGCACTTCTTTATCATGGAGGCTTGAATGATCCTCTTGAGGCTTTGCATTTCTTGCAATTCCCTGCCTTGCATATCTCCATTCGTTTTCTCAATTTCTTGAATTCCAAAGCCTCACTTTTAGCCAATTGTTGAGGGATGTTCAGCTTTTCTTCCTTTTTGTCCCTCCATCCATCTTTTTCCTTTACGAACTCGTATTTTGTGATTAGATCCTCCTCGAACTTAATCCCTTGCTTCTCATTTTCTTTTGGTTTCTGAATTACTCCTTCCACCTTGAAGCAACTTTCCTTTAGATATTCGAGATCTTGTCTTGGCTTGATGCTGAAACTGACTTGTTCATGCTCGACTCGAAAAATGATTTCCCCTTTTTCGATGTCTATGAGAGCTCGCCCTGTAGCAAGAAATGGTCTTCCAAATATCAGGGGCATCTGAGAGTCCTCTTCCATATCAAGGATCACAAAGTCAACTGGAAAGAAGAACTTGTCCACTTTCACAATCACGTTCTCCACTATCCCATATGGATACTGTATAGACCTGTTAGCAAGCTTTAGTGTGATATTTGTTGGTTTAGGCTCCCCCAAACATAGTTTCCTGTATACGGACAAAGGCATTAGATTAACACTAGCCCCTAAGTCACACAATACATTGTCAAAAGTGAAATTACCAATAGTGCAAGGGATAGAGAAACTCCCTGGATCAGTCAGTTTTTGTGGTAATTTCTTTTGAAGTATGGCGCTGCACTCCTCGCTCAGTGCTACTGTCTCAAAATCAACCAACTTTCTTTTATTTGACAGCATCTCCTTCATAAACATTAAGTAGAGGGGCATTTGAGCTAACGCCTCTGCAAATGGGATATTTATGTGCAGTTTCTTGAATATTTCCAAAAAACTTTCAAACCGCTGCTCCAACTGATGCTTTATCAGTCTTTGTGAATATGGAACTGGAGGTACATATGCCTTGACTTGCGGTCTAACTCGAACTTCTTCTTCAACTTTTTCTTGAACTTCAGGAGTCGACCTCTGTTCTTTTTCACCTTTTTCCTCTTCCACCTCATTTTTCTTTTGGCTCTTCTGCTTTTCATATTCCTCTGCAGTCACTACGGATAACTGAACCCCGCTCCTCGTTGTTATTGCATTAACATGCTCACGAGGGTTCATTTCAGTGTTGCTTGGTAAATGTCCTGGCTGTCTTGTTGAGCTGCTAGCTGCCAGCTCTCCCATTTGTTTCTTCAATTTTTTTATTTCAACAGCTTGATTCATTATCTCACCATTCTGACTCTTGACCAGCTGAATTAACTCTTCTATGTTCTCGGATATGTTTTTCTGAGATTTTTGTTGTTGCTGTTGCTGAAATCCAGGCGGCCGCTGAACATTGTGATTGTTAGACCAAGAAAAATTAGGGTGATTCTTCCATTCTGGGTTGTAAGTTTGTGAATAAGGACCACCCTGCTGCCTGTTGCCCACAAAATGGACTTGTTCTGGATTTGATTGATTTTGTTGAAGTGAGCAGAAATTTATCGCGTGATTTTCGAAACAAAAATCACACAAAGTTGTATGAACTGAATTCACTGCTTGCACACCCATACTGTCTATTTTCCTTGTTAAAGCATCCAGCTTAGCATTTAATGTTGTAATCTCATTAACTGCAACAATTCCTCCAGACTTTGGTGTAGATCTATCTGAGTACCACTGGTAACTATTCGCTGCCATCTTCTCAAAAATCTCAGAAGCTTCTTCATATGTGATATCCATTACTGATCCTCCAGCTGCTGAGTCGGCGTACTTCTTGTTATCATTTGTCATCCCATTGTAGAATGTTTGAACTAGTATCCAATCAGGGATTCCATGCGTAGGACACTGTCTGATGAGCTCGTTGAACCTTTCCCAAGCCTCAAAAATTGATTCCCCAGGCTGTTGACTGAATGATAAAATCTCACGCCTTAGCTTTGACATGCGGCCAGGTGGGAAAAATTTATCTACAAATTTCTGACTCATGATTTCAAAAGTGGTGATTGTATGTAGGGGCAAAGTGTAGAACCAAGCTTTAGCTTTGTCCGCCAAAGAGAATGAAAATAACTTCAATTTCACAGCATCATCTGAAACTCCATTCATGCGCTGCATTTCACACAATTCCAAAAAGGATCGAAGATGTGCATGAGGATCTTCAGTCGGCAATCCATAGAAAACACATGAGTTTTGGATCAGTGAGATCAAAGAGGTTTTGATCTCAAAATTGTTAGCTTGGATTGCAGGATGTACTATGCATGTTCCAATGTTCCCTACAGGAGGAATCATGTAGTCTCGCAAAACGCGCCTTCCATGATTTTGTTGCTGTCCATTTACAGCCGCTGGCAGATTTTGTTGATTTCCCTGATTATCCTGAATTCTATCATCTGCCATGGCTAAGTCTGTTTGTTGATTCGCTTCCAACTGTTGTCTACGCCTCTGTCGAAAAGTGCGTTCAATTTCTGTATCAAAAGGAAGCAAATCAAATGACTTAGTCCTTCTTAACATAAATTAAAGAAAACAAAAATTAAAAGCAAAAACTGAAAAATAATATAAAAATAAAAATAAAAATAAAAATAAGCAAAATAAAGTTCAAAGTAAAATAAGAACTAATGGGTATCGATATTAATATAAAAACAATCCCCGGCAACGGCGCCAAAAACTTGTTGTGCAATGAAATCGCAAGTGTACGATATCGAAATCAAGTAATAAAGTGGACCTTAGAGTCCGGATTATCGTTCCCACGAGGACTGCTATTAATTACCGAAATATTTCAGTTCTTAACTTTATTTGAACAAATGAAAATCGTTTTAAGAATAAAAATCTAGAATTGAGAAATGGAACTAATGAATTAAAAAGAATTGTTAAATTGTTTTGTTTTCAAATAAGATTGTAAAGTAGTTGGGATTCACGAATTCACCTAGCTAATTAAATCAATTCAAATTCCAGTTTTATTTCCTATTTGTGGGTTCGATCGAATTCACTAATTTAAATTGAGATTCCTCTCTCGAGTTTAAATCAATCCTACCTAAATAAGTCAACCTTGTATCTCTACAGCGGGTCCGAATATTCCTTAACTAGATGCATTACACACAAGAATTCACACACGACCGCAATAATTACAAGAGTATATCTCTATCTCTCTTTCAATTACCGGATTTATTACCTAGATCTATGTTATTAACTCACCTCTCGGATTATGGAAATAACACATGAAATCATGAATAAGTGGCCAGTTCATTCACGCATTAAACGCAATAATAAATCAACACATGCATTAAAGCGTTAAAACAAGGAATATGACATTAAAATAATTAACTAGGCTACATCGTTCATCCCAACGTTAAAATTAGTTACACATCATCATGAAATAACAAAAACAGTAAAAATAAACGTTCATTGGAAAACAATATAAAGAATGGAAAGATTGCACCAATCATCAATTCTTCAATTATCTTCAATTCACGCCCCTCTGCGATGTTGGAATCTCCAAGGATTTGATGTTGAATTCTCAGTTGTGGCTCGTTCTATGGAGAGGCAAAGGTCTAGATCTCGTGCCTCTTATGTTGTATATATAGGTTTTGGAGAAACCCTAGGTCAAAAAGCCCAAAGTCTGTTAAAAATCGCGAGAAAAATCTGATCTGTGGCCCAGTCGGACAAGCGCGTGATCGCGTGGTAGAACCTCTGGCGATCGCGTGGTAGACGTTAAAAACTCTCGGGTTAAGAATTTGCACCATCTCGCGATCGCGTGGAACGTATCCAGCGATCGCGACTTCCTATTTTCTCGGCTGTACAATTTAGTCCCTGACTTTTAATTGCACCTTCAGTCCTCAACTTTCAATTGTTGCAATTTAGTCCCCAAACTTTATCTTCTTCTCGGTTTGACCATTCAAGCTCTTAATTCATTCAATTAGGTCCTCCAACCTCTGATTTAGTCACTTTGGCACCAAGCATGTTTCCCGGTTGTTGTCACAAACTCCCCACTTGTCCAATTTAGCTCCAATTAACATCCAATCGTGTCATTTTTCCATTAATTGCTTCATTCTTCTTCAATTGGGATATTTTCTGAAAAGTAAACAAATAAACATAAATTAAATAGGAAATATTCCCACACGAAAATAATTAATCCTAATTTAGACATACAAATAAGTGTATAAAACACGCTTATCAGTGCTCCATGCGAATATGTCAATATTTCTTCTTAAACGTTGCGACAGTTCTTCCTTCATTAATTTGGGGAGTTCTTTCCCAATTTTGAAACTTTTTCCTTCTGAAATCTGAACTTCTTCTAACTCTTCTACTGGTGACATGCGCTCTTCCACAAGAAGTTCAATTGACATCATATCCGTTTTATTCTTCCTAATACAGCTGATATAACAACTTCTAGCCACTGACTGATTTCCCCGTAGTTTTGTTATGCCTGCGGAAGTTGGGAACTTGATTTCCAGATGATATGTTGATACTATAGCTTTCAAGCTGTTTAGGAATGGTCTTCCCAGGATAGCATTGTAGGCCATAGGGGTCTTTACGACCTGAAACGGAGTAATTTTTGTTACCAGCTTTTCTTCTGATCCAAGTGAAGTAGGAAGGTCAATTAAGACTTCGGGTTTCACAGTTCCTCCACCGAAGCCAGTTAGCGGAGTAATGACATGTCGAAGCCGATCTCTGGGGAGTTGCATCTTGTCGAAGGCTTCCAAGGAATGGACATTGGTGGCACTTCCATTATCGACTAGCACCCTTCTTACATCAAAATTTGCGATCGTGGTACTAATGACAACGGAATCTTCGTGGGGATATGAAACTCCTTCCATATCAGTGTTACTAAAGCTGATGCTGTTTGAAATTTCATGGTCATAATTTCCTGACCTTTCTTCCCGACCACCTAATTCCCGAGCATAATTCTTCCTTGTGCTATTTGAATCACCTCCAGAAGCTATTCCTCCAACGATGAAGTTTATGGTGCCAGCGGATCTATTTTTCTCTTCCCTTTTACCCTGATCATCATCTTTTTTATGTAATGCTTCCCTTGGGGCTTGGGCGGGAAGAATTCTTTCCATCTTCCTGCCTTGATCTCTTATATTCCTATTTGACGGGCTCCGAAGACTGTACAATTGCTCCATGAACTTGGTCTTGTGCCCTAACAGACAACAACGTTTCTTCCATATTTATGTATTTCTCGTCCGTTCCGAGAAGTTCTGTCACATTCGCAGGCGGATTCTTGGACAAGGACATTCTGAATTCCGAACCCCGAATAGCCAAGGTCAGGGCTAAAATGGCGGATGAGATGTGAAGATCTGGAATCTGAAGTCTTTCAGCATTAAAGCGAGTCGTGAACTCCCGCAGTGTTTCATTATGTCCTTGCCTTAACTGCATGAGGGAAGCAGCGATTTTCTTGATCCTTTTGCTACTTGCAAAGAAAGCCGTGAATTTCTCAGTAAGATCAGCGAAGGAAGAGATGGACCCTGGGGGTATTGTAGAAAACCAATCTCGAGCTGAATTTGTTAAAGTTTGTGGGAAGGCCTTACACAAAATCTGATCGGGAGCATTCTGCATGTCCATAACATCAGTGTAGGTATTCAGGTGGTTGTTAGGATCCGTTGTTCCATCATATTCCTTTATCCGAGGATATTTAAATCTTTCTGGTAAGGGGAACGACGTTATTTCAGGAGTAAAAGGGGTTCTTCTTATGAATGAGGTCCTACCTTGCGTGTTTTGCCTTATTCCATCAACAATTCTCTCCTGAATAATTCTGAAGAGTTCTTGCTACGTCAAGTTGGCAGATCCTTCAGTCATGGGATGGGCACCCCCGATTCCAGGGGAGTTGTCAGCTACAGGATTATCTATCATGTGATCTTCCTTGGGAATTGTACCTTGAGTGTTCGGGTCAGGGGGCACTTGACAATTATTCTGTTGTTGAAGAGCCTGACAAAGTTCATGGAGTTGCTTCTGGAGTTCGTTGAAATCTTCCTGACTAACTGGTTCATTGTCTGGTGTGATTTCTGGGTTTTGTTCTTCCCCAACATCTTCAAGAGGTGGAGGATTTTCTTCCTCAGCCGAAGTGTTGGCCGGAAGGGGTTGACCAGTGGATGTGGAGGGAATAGCTTGACATCTATTAACAATGACTGATCGTATCAATTCCCACAGACGACGCCAATTGATGTTGTATGAAATCCTAACCTTGACATGGCAGGATCTGATGATACTTGATTGCTAGAAAAGATGAATGAGTTCGTCTTGGATGACCTGCAAAAGAGGAGAGGAGGATTCTCCCTCTCGCCCCTCCGGTGTGAGAATTAGTATTCTGGAGAAAAATAGAGAGAATATTTAACTGGAAAACGTAAAGAATAATTAATGAAAATATGTGATCAAATGAGCTGTATTTATAGGGCTGAAAAAGTCCACAGCCTCCTTTAATTAAGGAAGGAGTCCTTTTGCTATAAACATACATTTTAAGAAGAGTTCTAAACTTATATGGATTCAATTCCCTTTTTGTAAAGTGTTTCCTTATAGATCGTGTATTGCCTTGAGGCTTTAAGAATATGGCTCATTGTCGAAAGAGATTATGAAGCCTGCTTGCATGGCCCATAGGACGGGAAGAGCCGACCTCATCTTAAGTGTCAACTCGATGTAACAGATCGGGAAGGATATTGCAACAGACCCGGTTCGAATGACACATGTTTTCTACCTTTATTGGAACTTAAAGGATATTGTTCATTCTTCTTCTCGATTTGGAGTTTGACCTTCTCATGGAGAGATTTGACCAACTCTGCTTTTCTATTTCGATCTAAACTACCTCTTTCATGAATAGGAAAAGGAAATAAATCTAGAGGAGTTAGTGGATTAAAACCATAAACAATTTCAAAAGGAGAAAAACAGGTATAGAATGAACACTTCTATTATAAGAAAATTCAACAAATGGTAGACTATCTTCCCAACTTCTAAGATTGCTTTAAAGGATAGTGTGAAGGAGTTGTGTTAAAGTTCTATTAACAGCCTCGATTTGGCCATCGGTTTGGGGATGACAAGTTCTCGAAAATAAAAGTTTGGTCCCCAATTTCACTCACAAGACCTTCCAAAAATGGTTAAGGAATTTGACATCTCTATCCAACACATACTCCTAGGGACTCTATGAAGCCTCACTATCTCCTTAAAGAAAAGGTCGGATATGTGATGAGCATCATCTATTTTGTGACAAGCAATGAAATGTGTCATCTTACTATATCTATCAATGACCACAAAGATGGAATCGCTCCCCTTCTTAGACCTAGGTAGGTCCAAAACAAAGTTCATATAAATCTCGGTCCAAGGCTCTCTAATAATCGGTAGGGGTATAAATAATCCATGAGGTGCTAATTTGGACTTAGCTTTCATACAAGTGATACGCCTAGAACAAATTCTTTCCACATCCCTCCTCATTTTAGGACAAAAGAAATGTTCATCTAAAATTTCCGAAGTCCTCTTCACACCAAAATGCCCATCAACAACCGCCCCCCCCCCCCCCCATGGGCCTCCCTCACCAACAACTCTTTCAACGAGCAATTAGGCATGCAAATTTTATTTTCACGAAACAAAAACCTCTCAAGCCTATAATACTTTTCACATGCAACCTTTTCACAAGACATAAATATATTTGCAAAACCCACATCATTCATATACAAATCTTTAATACTTTCAAAGCCCAACAATTTTGCACCCAAAGTAGTGATAAGAGCATACCTCCCATCGGCCACCACATTTTCCTTACCTTGTTTGTATTTAATGACGTAGGGAAATGTCTCCACATACTCCACCCATTTGGCATACCTATTGCTCAACTTTCCTTGTTCTTTCAATTGCTTCAATGACTTGTGATCGATATGAATGATAAACTTTCTTGGCTACAAGCAATGATGCCATGTCTCCAATGCAAAGAGTTCTTTGTCATATTTAGGGTAGTTCAAGGCGGCCCCATTAAGTTTTTCACTAAATTAAGCGATGGGCCTCTTCTCTTGCATTAGCACCGCTCCAATACCTATCCCTGAAGCATCACATTCAATCTCGAAAATTTTGTCAAAGTTAGTCAATGATAAAACGGGTGCAGTGTACAATCTTTCCTTTATTTCATTAAAAGCCCTTTCTTGTGCCTCCCCCCATTTAAAATTCACATTCTTTTTTACAACCTCAATAAGTGGTGAAACTAATGTGCTAAAATCTTTAACAAAATGATGATAAAAGCTAGCTAGCTCATGAAAGCTTCTTACCTCAGTGACACTTTTGAGAGTTGGCCATTCCTTAATAGCCTTAATCTTCTCCTCATTAACCTCAATCCCCTTAGTGCCTAACAACAAAGCCAAAAAGACAACACTATTCATACAAAAATTACACTTTTTGAGATTGGCATATAATGTTTCTTCTTTTAAAACCAAAAGCACACACCTCAAGTGTTCAATATGCTCATCCAAATTCTTGCTATAAATCAAACTATCATCAAAGTAAACTACCACAAGTTTTCCAATAAATGCATGCAAAACATAAAAATGCTTGGTGCATTAGTGAGACCGAAGGGCATTACCAACTATTCATATAAACTATACTTAGTTTTAAATGAGGTTTTCCATTTATCCACTTCTCTCATCCTAATTTGGTGGTAACCAATTCTCAAATCAATCTTACTAAAAATGTAAGATCCATGCAATTCATCTAGCATGTCATCTAACCTAGGAATGGGATGTCGATACTTTATCGTTATGTTGTTGATGGCTCGGAAATCAACACAGATCCTGTAGGTTCTATCATTCTTGGGAACTAGTAGCACGGGTACGGTACAAGGACTCATGCTCCCACGAACATATCATTTGCTCATCAACTACTTGACTTGATTTTGGAGTTCTTTGGTCTCTTCCTGATTGCTTCGGTATGCCGGTCTATTTGGAATGACGTCTTCGGAATGAAGTCAATTTGGTGTTCGATGTCTCTAATGAGTGGAAGTCCACTAGGCATCTCCTCCGGAAAGACATCCTCGAATTCCTGCAACAAAGAGGTAGCTAAATTGGGGAGGGGAGTGTGAGATTCATCAAGTGTAAGGAGGGACTCCTTATACACCATTAAAAGAATTTGTTGATTTTCCTTTAAAGCCCTCTCCGCATCTCCCTTACTAGCATAAAAATTCTTTTTTTCCTAACCACTTTCTCCCTCTTTTTCTTCTTCTTCTCCCCCTCACTTCTTCCCTCACTACTCTTTTAACCTCTCTTTTCACTCTCTCTTTGGTCCCCACTCACATCCACTCTTTTTCTCCTCCTTTCTTTATGCTCTTCCACCTCCCTTTTTGAGCTTCAATTGGTCCTTGTAGACTTCTTCTAGGCTCGAAGTTAGTAGTGTCAGGGGGTTCTCATTCATTTGGAAGCTATACTGATTCTTTCTCCCATCATACACCACTTTCCTATCATATTGTCAACGCCTATCCAAAAGTATGTGAGTAGCTTGCATGGGAACCATATCACAAAGAACTTGATCCTCATATGTCCAAATGTTGAAAATAAGTACTTGCTTGCTTACCTTCAACTCCCCATAGTCACTCAACCATTGCAATTTATAGGGATTAGGATATGACATCACAGGTAATCCTAGCTTCTCCACCATGCTAGTACTAACCACATTTGTGCAACTCCCGCTATCAATGATGATACTACAAACTTTATCTCTCACAAGACACCTAGTATGAAAGATGTTTTCCCTTTGCTTAGCCATTTCATCAACTTTGGCTTGGGTGTTGAGAGATCTCATGGTAACCAAGTACTTTGGTAAACTAACAACCCCCTCCACCCTTCCTTTTTCACTCTCACTATCATCTTCCCCTTGCACTCACTCTTCCTCATCTTCATCTCCCGAGTACCACTCCCCATTTTTAACGAACATCACTCTATTGTTAGGGCACTCTCGAGAATAATGCCCCCAACCCCTACATTTGAAACACTCAATATCCCTACTCCTAGAAGCGATAGGGACAACCTTGGGCTTATCCTTGATGAAACCAACTTCCTGCCCCTTGGATGTTTCAACCTTGCCCTTAAGTGGCATTTTATTAACCTTATCATTCCCCCACTTAGACTTCCAAGTGGAACTAGTACCTCCCAAATATTTTTCTTGTCCTTTCTTCCTAAATTGCTCCTTCTTTTTCAATTGATCCTCCACTTTGATAGCCATGTGCACCAACTCCTCCATTTCCACATAATGGTGCAACTCCTCTATATTGGCCCTCATCAAAGCCTTCTCCAACTCCTTGTAATAATCATCCACCCCTCTAGAACCTTGAGTAAGAGTTTGTAATCTTTGATACAAGCCCCTATAATAATGATTATGAACAAATCTCTTCCTCATGAGACTTTTCAACTCATCCCAAGTATTAACACTACCTTCCAAATTCGTCCTCCTAGTGAGCAATAAATTATCCCACCATCTAAGGCATATTCGGCAAACTCCACACCACTAATTTAACCTTTTTGTCTTCGGAATACCAGTGGCACTCGAAGATCAATTCCATCTTCCTTTCCCACTCTAAGTAAGCATCTGAATCACTTTTTCCATGAAAAAGAAAGGATCCTCATTTTTATGCTTCCAAGATTACCATCCACCCATCTCTACCTCTATTATTCCTACCATGACCTCGGCAGTTCCCTCTAACCTTTCTACCTCCTCTATTTCTACCCATGTTCCAATTCTGGTCACTACCCCCTTCACTCTTCATTTCATCATCATCAACATCATCATCATCATACTTATCTCTAGCCCTTCTTCTATCGCCCCTCCTAACATTATTATCCCTTGGTGGTGAAACTCCCCCCCCCCCCAGTCTCCAACCTTGCTAATCTCCCCTCTAACCTTCCTCCTGTATCCGCCATTGTAACCGTGAGAGCTTCTATCATATCTCTTAATTCTTGAGTTTAGGCATTTGAATCTTGCCCACTAGAAGTATGTGTATTAGACATGGAATGCAAGTGTGTAAGTGTCCTCACAAAATATTTTATCTCGTGTTTCCACTCAATTTAGGCTTTTACGCTCTAATGAACTCACCACTCTTGCCTTTTTCCATTCCAATTTTTTTCTTACTCAAACTCTCCAAGGAACATAATCAACTAGGTTGGGAAACCAATTCTTTTGTAGCAAAATTTCACAAACAAAATAAGGAAGTAAAGAAAGATTGATACAATAGCAAGTAGAATTTCTTTGCTTGCTATTACACAAGAAAATGAGATTTGAATTTATGGGACAATGTTTTCAAGGTATGATCGCAATAAGCTAGATAAAAGTAACAAGTAATCAACTAGAAATGTGTTTGGTTTTTGGAGAATAGGATTCAACATGAAAGTTCTATTGGAAACATTTTATCAAACAATTACTATACAAACTTTGAATAGCATAAGGATTTCAAGTGTTTGTTCAAATGTAACCCTCAACAATCTCAAATGCGATAGCAATAACAATACCCAAATGTAGGAATCAAGAAATACTCATGGGCATACAAGTTTTTTCAATTTTTCTTGAATTTTCACTTCTTTTTTTTTTGGGACAACAACAACAACAAGAAGAAATGTAAATGATATATTTATCAATTTTAGAGTCAAGCTTTAATACCAAATAATGCGAACCCATTTGGTGTTTGGACAAAAGATTTCACAACAATTTAATATCAAACCTAAGAAAGCTAAAATGGTAAGAAAGTGACAAATCTTGACCCAAGCTAAACCTAACCAAAATTCTAAGGAAAATAAACTCTGGCCCAATGGAGAGAATAAAGCAAATTCCAAGATATATATTTGTGGAATAATCAACAACAATATACAAGAATAATATTCCCAAATATAGTTGAAGAAATTCCAAAGATAGTTACAAGATAAAAAAGAAATCGTACCTCTCTAAATGCTCCAAAGAGTCTTCACAATGTCCAAGCTAATGAACTAGGGTTTCAAGTTGTCTATTTATATTACAAGAGGAAAACAAAATAAAAAACCCGATTTTAAAAATGAAAACTCGCGATTCTATCACATAATTTGACAATTCGATTGCATGGACTTTCCTACCATACGATCGCATGGAAGACTTTTAGGCTGATCCAACTTCGTTGCTTGTCTTCAATTTTGGCTTTCATTCCATTGTACTAGCCTCAGGACCTTCTTCAACGCTCGATGCTTGTCTTTTTAGGTCTCGACCTAGGAAACCGCAATGTATATGACGTTGGCATTGAGATCATCTTCAACTTCGGCTCGACTCCATTGTTTGTGAACAAGTCCCACCATCGACTCTTGAACCTCCTTGGCCTTGGACCTCATCATGGGACCCATTGGCACGCTTATCGAGGGTTGACTTTTTTGACTCCCTTGATTCTCATCAAGTCTCCTATGTTCAAATTGCATAATTTTACTCCACATATATCAAGCATCTCCATACACAAGTAATTATATGATAATGTCTATGTGCTTAAGTTTTAACGAAGTTTTAAATGGATGAATGTTAAGAAAATCAAGTTCACATGTCGTTCAAATTCCTAACTAAAGCAGAAAAGTCAATTCAAATCATATCATAAACAATCAACAAATCAACAAAAAATTTCAAATTTCCAAAATCATAAATCGAATGAGATTTCCAACCCAAATTATGATTTTTTTTACCCAAAATCGAATGTATGTATAATTAAAAGTACATGAATGAGATTTCCAACCCAAACTAGATGTATGCATTGTCCTCACTGTATTCAAAA
Organism: Ligustrum vulgare; assembly: GCA_963555705.1. NCBI lineage: Eukaryota > Viridiplantae > Streptophyta > Magnoliopsida > Lamiales > Oleaceae > Ligustrum > Ligustrum vulgare. The sequence goes on from OY743168.1 coordinate 44,256,267, forward strand.
GCATAAATCGATAAACACAAAATAACAAAGAGGGATAAGGTACTTCCCGGGTTTGAAGAGGAGATGTTCCCATTTTGAAGCTTTAATCTTCATATAGCTTGGATGATTTGACCCTTTTCTAGCTTCGTCATGTTTGGATTGAGATGTTCTCTCATTATGTTCTATGAAAAAGAGAGATAAATAACATTATAATTCATAAATATCACATAGGAAGTGAAGAAAATCAACACAACAGACCCAAACTAAGACTTAGAAAAATTTTGAAATTTTTGAAAAATGGTCGACCACTTACTTTTAGCCCTTAACATCGCCTCGAAAAAGTAAAAATTTCCCGAGACATATCCTGCGCATATGAAAGTACATAACTTGGTCTACAATATATCAAATACTTAGCACATTTGAAGTTCATTTGGGTTATGAAAATATGTGATGAACTAGGTGCAGTGAAGTTAAAATCAGGTGCTGTGGTGCAATGGTGCCTGCAGTGACCTTGTAATGAGGTGCAACAGAATGCAATGATGTTCATGTTGAGTTCTATTCCTTAAATCAGTGTAAACAATGAATGAATGATGCACAAATGATTTATAACATGTGGTCAAGGTGATCATCCAAAAAGAATTGCAAAAACTCATTGTGGCATTGTATCGAGCACCTAGCATGCGTATGAAGAAATAAAAAAATTGCATAGATTTGGATACTTGAATTGTGCCAAAATATTTCACCTATAAACTCACAATTAAATACTCCAATTCTAGTCTAAACCCCATCATCAATTATGCACAATTTCCAATTCCACAAAAAGATATGAAGAACACTAATACTAAGCAAAATCTTGTAAAAATGTGGAAAAGTCCAATATGTCTACATGTCCTAAACTAGGTGTTGAAAATTGTGATGATAAACAACAAAGAAAATTAAAATGCAATTAAAACTAAAAGTGCTAAAACATGCAAAATGAGATAATAGAATTACTTAAAGCACATAACAACTCAATGCATGAATTCTAAACATACTAGTACTTCTGAAATGCAATGTCAAGCCTCTTAACAACTATAAAGTAATAAAATCAATCAAAAGCAATAAACAAAACAAATAAAGAAAAGGGTTTGAGAAATTGGATTGCTTCTCAATAAGCGCTTCATTTATAGTCTAGGGCTAGACTTTATGGCAATTGATTTAGGGGAACCTAAAGAAAGCTTTTGATGTATTGTCCATCTTCTTTCTTTTGCCTTTGTTCCACTCTTCATCTAATCTCCAAAACTCGAAATTGCCCCTCTCCATATTATAAGATATGTCCTTTTCATCCAATTCAAACTCAACTACAAAGACTTTCACCTACTCATCGGGTTTAACCACAAAATCTACTTCCTGGAAATCAACAAAGTCAAATCAATGAAGATTGATTTTTCCTCAATGATGGTCATATCTTTGTTTAGTTTCACTGTGCTTGATATTTCATTTTCTTCAATTATTTCTTCAATAGTCGATTCATCCTTGGGTTGAACGATCGGTACTTCCTCAAACTCCAATGGCAATGACAAGTCTTTCTTATGAACTTTCTCGCGTGGATTATATCCCAACCTTTTAAATTCACTCCAATACATGGAGTCTCCTAGCAGCATATCACCTTCATCTAACTTGGCTAGTTTCTGATAGTATTTTGAAATTACCCTTTCACTCCATAGTGGAGGACCGTCTCCCACAAGAACGGTATCCTCATCCCAATCATTTTGTACACATTCATCAAAGAGCATGTGACTTGCATCTGACGTGTCAATTGCTTGTTTTCGACATTTCAAGTATTCTTTAAACACTAGGAGTTTCGGTGTTACCCAAATATTGCTCGCATCCAAATACTGTTCATTACAATATATTTTGTAGCAAAATTCACAACCTGGATATTCTCCAAACATGTCTTCATAGTCCATGTTGAGATCGTTCACTGCAAGCCAATGGTAGATTCAAATATATCTCGAAAAAAAAAATCAAATATAGGAGGAAGGCTTAAAATTGTGGTGGATAATCCAAAGTAACAAAATAAAAATTAAATTAAATTAAAAAATAAAAAGTCTGAATTAGTGAAAGTAGTCTAAAATAAATTTAAACTACATTAATCCCCAGGAACAGTGCCAAAAACTTGTTGTTGACCGCAAGTGTACGGGTCGCACAAGTATTAAAGTGAATGTGAGTTCAAGTATCAATCCCACGAGAATTGAGTAAATTATATTTTAGATTATATTCATTAACCGGAACTAAGAACAATTTTGAGTTGAGAATTTTGTTTTAAAAACTAAACTAACAATTAAACTAAAATGCACGAAAAGATTTGATTTATGAAAATTATGAAAGAAATATAGAATTATGAATCCACTTTAATCCTATCATCCATATTTTGACTTAAACATTTAACAACAAATTATGAGGTAATGAAAATCCGTGTTCCTATAATTATTAAAACCCTCTTTCGAACGGTGAATTAAAACCTTTTCTTACATGGAATTTGACTGTATTTCTATGACAATTCCAAACATGTAGAAAAGCATTATGGATTTATGAACACTTTTGGGGATTACATTCTATCCCCTATTGAACTGTGTGACAATTAATTCAAATCTAATATAATCATAATCCTTCGAACTTAGAACAACATCACATACATCAATAATCATGTTTCCAAAATCATATATGAAAATAATCCACAATTAATTGCATCAAACCCATAAATTGTATAAATTAAAAATAAAGTCAAAACATGGAATCAAGAATTTAAAATATCATCACAATTCTAACAAAGAAAAACTTAGTCTAAAAACATGATGGAAAATAAATCACAAGAAGAATGAAAAGATATTACCCTATTCATGTTCTTGATCTTGTATCTTAAATCTTGAATTTGACTTTGCATGGATCCATCGACACTTTGGCAGCGTTTTGGCATGAGAATATAACAATTGGAAACCTCTAATGTGTTGTTGTTGTTCATTATTAGTAGAAGTCAAAAATTGGTTGAAAATAGCGTCCAAATTGACTTCCAAAAGAGTTCCAACAGAACAAGGAAAGTTATATTCGCGAGAGATATTTTTGTCTCTGCACAGCATTCTGTATTTTGATCATATCTTTCTATTCCCTTATCTGATTGAGGTGATTCAAAGTTCATTAGAAATAAAAATTAAAGGGATATAATTCTTTATGAAATTGGATTTTCCCAATTCTAACGTTTACTACCCCAAAATTAGCTCTCAAAGCCCGACTAAAAATCTGCCAGAAATCTTGTTTGATTGGAATGAATTTATGGTAATATTCTTATCATATTTCATTACTTTTTTTACTTTTACTTGCATACAATTGACTCCTAAGAATCCTCAAGTATCTTATCATGGTTTGAATCAACCATTGAGTATTTGCAATTTGGTCCTTGAACTTCCAATTTCTTCCATTTTGATTTCTTCTTTGGTTTTTCTTTCAATTAAGCCCTTGATTTACTTCATCAACTCTTCCTTTGCACAATTGAGCTTTTTAATCATCCAATTGACTTGATTTTACTTCAATTCCTCTTTTTATCGACTTAGGGATATTTCTGAAATATAAACAAATAATAACAAAATCAATAGCAAATATTCCAAAACAATGACAGTAAATCCTACTTTTATCACATAAATAAGTGTATAAAATATACTTATCAATACACTAAATATCGCCAAAGTGGAAGGAAATAATTAAAAGTGGACAATTGAACGGGAAACAGCCTTTTTGAGGAAGAAATTGACTCCATTTCGGTAACCGTAGTCAAAGTTATATCCAAAATATCGAAGCATGTTCGATTATTACCCCAATTAGGAAAATGCTACAATCACTTGCCATATTTGCACCTATCCACCAACTCGTATCTCAGAGCTATCAAGGTGTTGTCTAACAGCTCAGCATCGTCTCGTTCGGATCCTTCTGCATCACCATCTTATAGCATGGTGAAATGTTGAATTTTGATGGTGTGGAAGAATCATCCTTTAACTTGATGGGAATGCTTTGTTGTTCATCAAAATTGAGGGATCAAATTCAATTATTTCTACCAAAAAAAAAAATCAAACAAAAAATATAATAATATTAAAGAGAAAAAGAAAAAATAAAATAAAAAAATTAATTAATAAAATTTGTCACAGGACCCCGTTGGAAACCACCTACGACACTGGTGTCCAAAGAATACGAAGATCGAAATCATGTCTTTCAACCTTTTATGATAAGTTCGTCAAAAAAAAAAGAACTAAAGAAAGATCAAAGAATAGGTTTGTTACAAAATAATATTAATACTTTGATCTTTAGCAATAAAAACTCAAAAAATTATTTTATGCACCAAAACTATTTTCACCATCATTTGCATAAAATATTTTCTAAATGATATTTGAACTTAGTTTACATCTCATAAATATCAGTTATCTTTGAAAAACAAGCTAAAAGTATTTTTCAAAGAAGTTCAAATTGGATCAAACTGCACTAAAAATCGAAAAAATAGTTTAGATGACTGATCAACCAAAGGGTAGATCGGTTGACCAAACCAATAGATTGACTTGATCAACCAGTCGATTGGTGTTGACCGATCAACCACATACCCCCAACGGCTAGTTTAGAATCGTTGCGCCTCATCGTAAAGATTATAAATTGATCGATTCCTCATCTGAATTAACCGAAATTTATGCAAATTGTTCTCTATAAAATAAATTTTCTTTTGCATTCAATATATCACAACTTAAAGGCATTAAAGAGAGAATTATCTTGAGAAAAACTTTGAATTTACGTAGTATTTATTTCATTCAAATCTTTATCTTGAAAACTTTGATTGTTTGAATCAATCATCTGAAAGCATCTATTCATCAAAATTTTCTCATCTAACATTTGTGTTATTATTCATTGCCATTCATTGAGGTGTTAGTATCTCTTGATACTTAAATTGTATAAGGATCAGTGCTCCTTGATTGTAAGTAACCGAAAGCTTTGTAAAGATCTTGATTGCATCATAGGTCAGTTAATATACTAAAAAGGTCTTATTTGTGATGGACAGCCCATAACCAAGGATTTAGATTAAGTAGATGGATCCAAGCCTCCTTAAATATATCATTTGCATCATCTCTTCCCTTTTACTTACTTACATTTTGCATTCGATCATCATTTAATTGATCTTTATGTTTTTGAATTGTCTAAATTGAGATTATTTTTTGAAAGACTTTCAAAAACCAATTTACCCTCTCGGTTAGTTATTCTTGGGCTATCAATCGGTATAAGAGCAATGTGCTCATTTTAAAATTAAGACTTTATAATCTTTAGTATTTTTTAATCATAATCTTAAAAGTCTTGAGAGATATTCTACAAATCATCTACCTTTCTTTGATGGTATCTATTATAACTATTGAAAAGCTAGAATGATGATATATATTCAATCAATACATTATAATTCCATTCAGTCAATAGACTATAATATTTGGGAGGTCATCAAATATGGCCTTATGAACCTAAAAAAATTATTACAATTGATGGTAAATCAGAACAAGCTATTTCAAAACCTAGAGAGGAGTACGATAATGAAGAGAAAAGAAAATTATCTTTAACTATTAGAATAAAGAATCTACTTTGTTTTGCTTTAGATAAAAATAAATTTAACCGTATTAGCACATGAAATTCTCCCTATGATATTTAGCATACTGAAAGAATCAATGGTTAATCTTTACGTTAAAGACTTTTCAATTTTCTTAATGAAACAAAATGAATTTATAGATGATATGATTACTCTTTTCATCAATATTATGAAATGCCTAAAAGACTTTGATCGAGAATTTATTAACAATGATTTTGTGAGTAAAATGCTTAGGTATGCCAACACATATCGATTGGAAGATCTCTATAGAACATTGATGATGTATGAACTAAATCACTGTTAAATCAAAAGATAAAAAATAAATAAATAAATAAATAAAAGCAAATAAGAAGAAACTAAGGTGCTTCCTACACAAAAAAATTGCTTTGAAATCGTCATTTGATGAAGGTACCTCAAACTTGAACATGCATGATAAAGAACTTAACGATCTAGTTCTTCTTGTCAATAAATGGAGAGGCTTTCACAATAACCATTGATTTCAAAAGGAGAAGATAAAAGTGAAGGAAATAGTCAAAAAATTGTTTGCAATGATTGTGACAAACTCGATCACAAAATAATTGAGTGTCACAACAAGATAAGATTCCTCAAAAAAGAAAGCAATCCAAGCTACTTAGAATGAATGAGATTATCATGATCATGAAAAAAATGAAAGTCAAGAAGAAGTTCTCAACTTGTGCTTCATGGCTATTGAATATATAAGGTAGACTCAAATGAAAATCCTTCATACGATGAATAACTATAGTTGTTTCAAGGCACTGGAAGATAAGGAAAATCGATATTAACAATGCTTTTTTAAATGGTGAGCTAGAAGAAGTGGTCTACATGACACATCCAGAGCGCTTTATTGACAAAAGCAAACCTTCACATGTATGTAGACTAAGGAAACCCTTTATGGGATAAAACAAGCCCCAAGGGCTTGGTATGACAAACTCAAATTCACTCTCCTGGATTGGGGATTCAATGGGCAAAAATAGACATATCTTTGTTCTTCAAAAGGTCACAAAAATCCATAATTTTCATCCTAATCTATGTTGATGACATTGTCATCACATGAAGTTGCAACTCTGAGCTACATGAGTTTATTAAAAGACTGAATGAAGTCTCTGCACTAAAGGATATAAGAAATCTGAACCAATTCTTGGGAATTGAAGTTGTCAGACATGACTTTGGGCTTCATCTAACTCAAACAAAGTATATTGATGATCTTCTTAAGAGATTCAAAATGGATAATGTTGAACCTTGTCCTACACCTAGCAACTCAGGGATTATTTCATCTAAAGAACAGGGAGAACCTTTAGAGGACTTCAAAAATTATAGAAGTGCAATGAGTGGACTTCAGTACTTGTCACACACAAGACCAGATATCAGTTTTGCAATCAATAAATTTGGTCAGTTTTTACAAAAACCAACCACAGCTCATTGGGCAGCCTTAAAACGTGTCTTCAGATACCTTAAGGGTACTATTGTTCAAGGACTTTAGCTTAAGAGAAATGAAACCAATGACATAACAGCATACTCAGATGCAGATTAGGCCTCCCACTAGTACAGTTTCAGTCATTTGCGTCAGTTGTAAAAGACAATATGCGACGGTTGTGGAAGTGACGCATATGGCGCAAACGTACATGGTAAAGGGAATATGCGTCGGTTGTTATCCGACGCAAAAAAGTATAAATATATGCGTCGGGTGTATAAAAAATCGACGCATATAGTTAAAAAAAAAGTATATGCGTCGGTTGTACACTACAACCGACGCATATAGTACAACAAGATTAATATTAAATAAGTCAATTTATATTAATATTAATGATAGTTATTACAAATGTTCAATACATATACATTAATTACATAAAATATGAAAAATTACATACAAGATTCATAGAAGTATTTAGCCCATAAATTTCTAATCTCGTCCATCTCCACTATTGAGTAAGAATCATGATAAAATGCCTACAAACTGTTAAGATAAATTATTAGTTATTTCTTAATAACTAATACATGGATAATTAAACAATTCGTAGTATTCAATATTTATATATAACCCATTAATCTCATCATTATTGCTCAAACCCTCATTCTCACGTGCGCTCGTCCTAGGAAGGTATACTCTCACCATGCCATATCCACCGTGTTCAACCCACTTTAAAATCACGATGAATCAAATGACTCTTCACTTGCTCAGAACTACAAAACCTTCTCAAATTCTTACAATCACAACAAGGACATAAAATCATTTCTTCCCTTTTCTTTATTTTTTTCCTCAGTACATTTCATAAATTCTTCAACTTCTTTCACATATTCTTGTGTACTACATCTCTCATACATCCAACTCTGATCCATATCTAACCACCTATATATCAAGATATTCACAATGTATTAAAACGAATGAAATCGCCTTAAATTTTAAATTTCATTTTTTAGTTATAAAATCCTATGAAAAATTCAGCAGAATCTCCCCTATAAGTTGGACTTAGCCAACCTGTAGGGGCAATCAAAATTTCACAATAACACCAAAACATATCCAAAACTCAAACTTCAACATCATCAACTACTCCAAAATTAATCCGACTTCAATTCCCAATTCTTCAACATCAAATGTCTATAATCAATTGTATATTATATAAAAACTAACATTCTATAATTTCATTAAAACTCCAACAATTAAAAAATTGAAATATATCCATCTACTAACTCAAAATCAATTACCTAAAATTAACATTCGAACTAAACTAATAAAAATTCATTGAAACTAATTAACACATAAATTAAATCATCATATACATAATAAATATACAACATATATATAAAAAATTACTACACTATATACGTGATATACATAGTGTATGTGTGTGTGTGTGTGTGTGTAGACACACAAACACATATATATACATATATACTTCTCATAACATATATAAACATAAAAATATAGCAATGTATATCTATATTCTATATATACCTTAAAAAAAAGAGAGGCGGCGGTGGGTGGTGGAAATGAGAGGGAAGAAGCGGCAGCTGGTGAGTAATGTGAGGGAGGCGGCGGCGGCGGGTGGCTTGACGGTGGTGCGACGAGGTTGGGGAGGGTTTGAGTGAAAGAGAAAGTGAAGAGAGGTGACTGGGTTTGAGTGGTTTGAGTGAAAAGAGAGTGATGAGATTGCGACCAGGTCTGCAATAAAAAATTGAAAAATATGCGTCGGTTCCCTTTTTAGAACCGACGCATATTGATCAAAAACTATATGCGTTGGTTCTTGTTCAAAGAACTGATGCATATGTTTGATTTTTTGCGTCGGTTCTTTTTTTTAAAACTGACGCTTTTTGTCAATACCCATTTTTTGCGTCGGTTTCTTACACCAAACCGAAAAATATTCTCTTGACATATTTACAAAATTTCCACCGTCATTTTTATACGCGTCGATTTTTCAAAAAAGAGTTTTAAATTACTTATTTTTTTGGTCTAATTTGTACAAGTGTCCTGATGACATGAGGTCAACCGGTGCCTATTGTGTATATCTTGGAGACAACCTCATCTCCTGATCATCCAAGAAACAAATTTCCATTTCTAGGTCAAGCACTGAGGCAGAATACAGAGTTCTTGCCTCTGCAACCGCTAAAATTACTTGGGTGCAGTCCTTATTCAAAGAATTGGGGCTGAAAATAAGCAAAATACCTATTCTATGTTGTGATAACTAGAGCGTAAGTGCTCTGACATCAATTCCGACTTTTCAAGCTAGAACGAAACATATTGAAATATACATACGTTTTGTGAGAGAGAGAATTCTAAGAAAGGAGTTAGACATTGATTACGTGCCTTCCTATGATCAAACAGTAGACTTGCTTGCCAAATCACTCAACAACTCTAGATTTCATATGCTAAAGGATAAGCTTGGACTAACAAAGAGTTACTCCAGCTTAAGGGTAGGAGTTAAGGATGATGAAGAAGATACAGGAACACTAAGGCGCTAAAACCATTCAAACATGTTTTCTTAAGTCTATAGTTGATTACGTTTTTATTAAAAATGTGTCTTTCATTTTTTTTATATCTCGCGTCGTGTGTTTTGTATATCTACTGTTCCTCTTCCTCTTCCTCTGCAGATATCCGCATGTATCTATAGGTTCAACAATCTCAAATTCTTTTAGTTTGTTTTCCTTTCTTTATGCTTTACCATAGATCTTTTCTAATACGTGTACAGCTTGGATTGTTGTTTTAGGACCTTCCTTAAGGTGTATAAATCAGTGTCATTATGTAATTCATTTATCATCTTGAATATAAGAGATATTCCCTCTTGAATTCTTTATATTTCCGTGTCGACACGACACAAGGTACTGATATGAAATATGGGGTGGATCCTTTAATTTTCAGATCGATGTGGCAATCTAGGAAAGCTAACCATGGCAATGCCACTACCAGAGGGAGTAACAAAAAACTTACCAGGATCCCTTGCTTCATGTCGGAGATTGAGAATAATTGAAATCAGCAACAAAGACAGTAAGGAAGAAACATAGAGACGGTAAGAAATATATGAAGAAATGTAGAGGTGCTGTCGATGAAGAAGAAATTCAAAGACTTGATGCTTGGTTTTGAAAAATCTACTTTCCATTCAAATGTATTGGGCTCCTAAACAATTTAAGTGACATGTTCTTCTATTATGTGGGATTATTGGCATAGAACCAAACAAACAAGCCCTTAGAAATGCTATCTTGTTTAATATAAACTTGTGTGGCATTTTGAGGATTACTTAAAGTAATCGGGGGCAAAAATAAAAAAAGGGCTTACAACCGTTAAAATCAATTGGGAACTAATTTTTTAGTGGTTGCATAAATTTGTCAAATGTTTTTACAAGTTATTTTGGACTTGGGTATTTTTACTAAAAAAGGGTCAAGTTTTATAAAGATGGTGCAACAAGTTTTTTCAAAAAGGTGGTACATTTCTCTGGAAAGGGTTTCTAGTTTTCTCTCTTAAAAATAGAACTTGAGTTTTTCTTCACGATAGTCAAGGAAAAGTTTATCTTCTTGATTGGATTGAGAGTGCATGTTTTTGGTTTCCCAATGGAATGGTTGAGAGCCTACATTTCAGTCGATAATCGAATTCATTTTTTTTGGTATTCTTGAAAGATTATTCTTGGCATTCTTGATTGTAAATCAAGGTAAAGATCCTACAGTGGTATCAGAGCTAGTAGGAGGAATTACCAAGTGAATCATAATTTCCAAGAAGCCAGGCTCACCCTGAAGAAGTGAAAGAAAGCCGAGAGAAGTGAAAAAAGGCCAAGAATCCATTGAAGCTAGTGACCGAGAAGTTCAAGGAAAAACCGGTAGTAGCAGAAGACACCGATCGAAGGAAACAAAAAATATGTGGAAGAAATCGGTGCACCGTCAAGAAGATGGAAAGTGAAAGAAGTCTTCTTCCATTTTTGAAAACCTTATCTCCGGCAGGTCAACCGGCGATCTGAAGACACCGGAAGGACCACAACGTCGTGGGGAAGACTCGACTGGAAGTTGGAAGGGATCCGGCGGCTGGAAGTGGCGGAATCAACCAGAATAAGAAAGTTGAACTGTGCATTGAAGACTCCTATTGCAGTTGTACGAATATTTAGGATAATTTCTGAGATCGGGGTTTTGTGAACAAACCGAGGAAGGGCTCGAAGTTGGGGATCCTTGAGGTTCGGGTTTGACAAGATTAGGTTTTAATCTTGGGTGTATTGAATTTGACAAGATTAGGTATTAATCTTAGGTTTGATAGGAGGTCTTCTTGCTGACTTGACGTGAGAATAATATCACGGAGATATTTTTATAAGATTAGGTGTTAATCTTGGGGGTATGCAAGGTTACAAGATTGGGTGTTAATCTTGGGTATTAAATTCTGCATTGTATACCGATTTTTTTGATGTGGTTATTTTACTTGCTGGAATTTGCAAGGGGGAGTGATAAGTATCATTCGGTGAGCAACAGTGTTTTTTGAACAATGGTTTTGAGAATGGGATCTAGGGTCGAGCTGGAGAAGTTCAATGGTAAAGGGGATTTCTCCCTTTGGAAAAAGAAAATGACAGCAGTATTGGTGCAGCAAAGGGTTGCAAAGGCATTGGAGGAACAATCCGAATGGCCGGAGGCATTATTAGCCAAAGATGATGAAGTAGCTGAAATTCAAGAAGTGGCATTTAGCACTTTGATTCTTCATCTCTCAGATAACGTTCTGAGGCAGGTAAACGATTCTAAAACTGCTTTAGAAATCTGGAATAAGCTAGATGAAATTTATGCTGCTAAAACTGTTCCTAATAAGATTTTTCTCTTAGAAAGAATTTTTGGTTTCAAAATGGACCCCTCCAAAGATCTTGAAACAAATTTAAATGCATTTTCTGCAATGACTTTAGATTTAACGAACAGTGGACATAAAATCAAAGATGATCAATTAGCTATAATTTTGGTAAATTCCCTTCCAGAATCTTTCAAAGAACTTACAAATGTTATTAAATATGGAAGAGATACCATCACTCTTGCAAATGTCACTACTTCGATTAGGTCTAAAGCATTAGAAATCAATTTGGAGGAGAAAGCTGTCCATAATGAAACGGCTTATTTTGTTAAAGGTAAATTTGATAAGAAAGAGTCAAATGCTATGAATTTTAACAAGAATAAGGGTAAGAGTAAGGAACAGTGGAAGGGCAAGGGTAGTGGGAGAGATGGAGATAAGTGCTTTCATTGTGGTAAAACGGGACACTTTAAGAAAGATTGCTACGAGTGGCTAAGGAAGAAAGAGGAGCTGCGGGATATAGCTTAAAGTAATACTACTTTGGGGCTTTTGGGAATGATGATGATAAATTGAGAGTGTTAAATGTGACATTAGGTGAGCGGTATCAAGAGTGGATACTTGACTCGGGGTGTTCCTATCATATGACCTCCCATAGGGCTTGGTTTAAGACCTATAAAGAGATAGATGGGGAGAATGTGTATTTAGGGAATGGTGAGTCTTGTACTGTCATGGGAATAGGTGAAGATTTGGTCAAGATGTATAATGGGGTGGTTAGAGTTCTAACTGGGGTGAGACATATACCTGCTTTATCCAAAAATCTTATTTCTTTGAGCACATTGCATATGTCTGGTTTTCATTATGAAACAAAGAATAATAATATGTTAGTATGTAAAGGCAATAACATTGTGATTAAAGGAATATTGAGAAATAAACTTTATTATATGCTTGGCACAACGGTAATTCAAGATCATTCATGCTCACTCATAATTCAAAAAGATAACACTCAATTGAGGGACAAAATGATAGCCCATGAAGGAAATAAATTTCCTTGTATTTCTGTTGTTACTAACAATGTTGCAGGTTTAGCTCCAAATTCACTTGAAAGTGAGTTTTTGGAGGGTAAGGAGTTTGGAATAAACTTAAGTGACCAAGGAACAAGTGGTCAAAAATGTGAAATTCAAAATCAGCTACAAAATAGTGATTTTGAATCAGTTGTTGAGGAAGTTCAGCAAGAAAATGATGAAGAAGTTGTTGAACATGATGGAGTTCAACAAGAAGCTACTCAAGAAAGCTTGTATGACTATCTATTAGTCATGGATGGTGAAAGGAGGCAGGTAAACTCTAATCCTAGTTTTCATTCCATTAGTCTAAAAGAGTGTTCTCTTTTGACAGGTATTAAGGAATCTACAAGTTGTGGAGAAGCTAGGAATATTCAAAGTGCGATGCAAGAGAAGATGTTTTCTCTAAAACCATCAAATCAAAAGGCTTGGAAGGATGAAAGCTTCCAAGAGGACTTTCGGAATAGGTGAAGGTAAATTTAGATTACGTGGAGGTTTGGTTTAAGCCAAGGTGAAGGAATGTGGGATTATTGGCTTAGAACCAAACAAACAAGCCCTTAGAAATGCTATCTTTTTTAACATAAACTTGTGTGGTATTTCAAGGATTACTTAAAGTAATCGGGGGCAAAAATAAAAAAATGGCTTACGACGGTTAAAACCAATTGGGAACTAATTTTTTAGTAGTTGCATAAATTTGTCAAATGTTTTTACAAGTTATTTTGGACTTGGGTATTTTTATTTTTACTAAAAGGGGTCAAGTTTTATAAAGATGGTGCAACAAGTTTTTTCAAAGAGGTTGTGCATTTCTCTAGAAAGGATTTCTAGTTTTCTCTCTTAAAAATAGAACTTGAGTTTTTCTCCAAGATAGTCAAGGAAAAGTTTATCTTCTTGATTAGATTGAGAGTGCATGTTTTTGGTTTCCCAATGGTATGGTTATTAGCCTACATTTCGGTCGATAATCAAATTCATTGTTATTGGTATTCTTGGAAGATTATTCTTGGCATTCTTGATTGTAAATCAAGGTAAAGATCCTACATATTCAAATGTATTAGGTCCCTAAACATTAAATGATCTGCAAAAATTGTCACTTAATTATTAGATAACTTTTTACATTTGAATTTCAGAGAAAAATTGAGGTTTGAAAGACATACTCACGTTTCCGTATATGAAGACTCTGTTCGGATATAATTATAATTAGTTTTTGAGTTTTTTTTTCGCGGAGTTCGAGATAGATCTGAATTAAAAATTGGAGAGAAAAAAGATGTGTAGTTAAAAAGTTGTATTGAAAATTGTACCGATTAAAAAAAAAAAAAAAAACTAAAGTTACCTAACTGGGGAAGTCTCTTTTTACCCATGCCACCCTAACCTATGTACTAGAAAATAAAATATCCAATTCTTTCCAATTTCCATACCCTAGTCCAAGCATCATAGTTCCTAACTATCATGGATTGTTTGTTTATCTGAAGATCCAAAGGGCCTTGTGATGGAATTGGAGAATGTTATGATCCTCAGTCGATGATTGTGGTGAATGCTCCCATGGACCCCCTAGAGTCTCCTTGACCCCGAAATAGCCCAAGCCGTTATGTTGGCATAAACGAGAAAAATGCTTTTTATTGCGATGCTTTACCAGTTGGCCATTCTTTTTTGGATGTTGTGTTGTGTGTGTCGTCTCTTTTCTTTCTCTCACTGTCCTATTTGGGGAGATTTGCTGTCATAGTGTTTGTTGTTATTCACAACTAATTCTGACCTTATTTCATTGTCTATGATGTAACACATATAGTTGTTTCTAGGAATGTGACAGTTAAGGATTTTAATACTGTTGATTTTATTTGCTGTGACAGGTTATCTAATTATTAACCTCGTGTTTGGCCCTCATTTTTTTTTGTGAATAATGTAGTTTGAAATAGTATATTTTGGAGTGTGTGATTAAAAAATATTTGAAAAGTAAAAAATGATAAACTTGATTAAGACGAATGATTGAGTGTTGAATAAATTTGATTTTCAAAAAATAAGTCAAACAAGGGCTAATTTTCGTATGTTCCTTGAAATAATATAGGATTGTCCCACACAAAATAAAAAACTATGTTGGTCATTAAGTAAGTGTTTGGTAGCCCCATTATAATATATGTTTATAATCATTACAATT
Source organism: Ligustrum vulgare (assembly GCA_963555705.1). Classification (NCBI taxonomy): domain Eukaryota; kingdom Viridiplantae; phylum Streptophyta; class Magnoliopsida; order Lamiales; family Oleaceae; genus Ligustrum; species Ligustrum vulgare. Next base: position 44,271,353 of record OY743168.1, read on the forward strand.
TTCAGCATCACTTTTTTATTACATACATTTTTCAAGATCACTTTTTTTGCCACAAATTTTACTTAAAAAACACAAAAATATCTGAAAATAAATAGACACTAAGTCGTAAGTGTACAAAATCATCCCGAATAATTTTGCCTGAGTTCCCTGATCTTAAATTATAGAATGATCACAGATACAAAAGTAGAGTATTGGTTCATCAATTAACTGCACACAGCTAAGATCAATTTTATAAACCAATATTGAGGATCATATATAACTGGGGAAAAATAATCTAGAGCCAGGTAACATACCGATCCATGAAAGGACCTTGAGTATTTCGAGATAGAAAAATATAGATTCAAGAAAGAAATAATTGCAGGAAATCCTTTGATTCTCCGTGACATTTCACAACCAAGACAGAACTAGAGGCGAATCCCGTAAAAAAACAGTTTCGTGGAAGTTTCATCGATAAGAAAATCACCATCACCACCATCCATGAACGGCGTGGTTGCAGGTTTCCTTGATCCAACTGAAGCTCTTTTTGAAAGAATCCTTCATTTTTCCTTCCATGGAGTAGGCCTTGTAACTTGCAATCCTCTTTTTCCTCTGCAACTCAGGGTCATTCAGACTCCAACTTTTTGAAGTTGAAGAAGAAACCCTATTCTTTTGTTTGTTGATCTTGGCTGGATTGTGATCTAGATGGGGTAGTGTTACTGGATGAGGATTGTGAACTGATGATGATCCATATGAAGAAGCAGTAGTGCTGTAACTCCTTAGATCCTGCATGCTAGTTGGAGCTTCTCCATTAATGGAGTCGTACTTCTCTACTTGCACTCTACTTGATTTAGATCTACTGAACTTCTCCATACAAGAACCAAGAACAGAGAGAGATGGAGAGAGAGAGAGAGAGACAGTTTCTTAGAGCTTTGCTTTATATTTATTTTAAGGGCGATGGGAGTGGGGTCTAGTTTAAGGGGGTGACTTTATTCTTAATCTTTATTTTAACGTCTTTTTATCAAATTTACTAGTGAACATCTTTGGATGTTTGCTCAGGAAGCATTTCTTAGTTGAGTAATGATACATGTACAATTGCCTCCATTTGGTAAAAAGAAAAATATATGACCATTGTTGTAAATTATTCCCTAATTTAACTTTACCTAATTTCTACCTAATTTATAACAATAATTTAATAGGTATTAATGACTATATTTGCCCATATCAATTTCTATAAATAGAATTTTTTCTTGTAACATTGATCACACTTGAATTGAATGAGAATTCTCTCATCTTCTCATCTCTCTCTCTCTCTCTCTCTCTCTCTCTCTCTATCTCTATCTCTATATCTAGTATTATTATTATGGTAATTTCACAACACGTTATCAGCATGAGCCGCTAACCTATTGAGTAATATGACGGGAGTATGCTCTACAGTTGCATCTAAATGATGAACCTGTATCAGAAACCTAATTATTATTAATCAACGTGAACCACTCAATTAAATCTCATATCTAGAAAAATTCTTCTTTTACCAACCACGGCCGAGAACTCCACTCCACTACTGCAATTATTTTTGGTCCCATATTGTTGCTAGGAATACTGGAATTGCGAAATTGATCTTGAAGATGAATACTTCGATGAAAAAAAAATGAGAAGAGAAAAGTATCACAACCTCAAATCTAGAAAATTCAGATTAAAGGCATGGCTGTAGTAGTGATCGTGGTGTCCAACACTAACTTGGTGGAAACTAACAAAAGTCCACCAACTTGGTAGGTATAGTGGTAAGATTTTAAATCGTTTCATTATAATTATGCATATTAATTATATGATTAACATTAATAATATTCACAACTAATTAACATTAATCTGTGATCAATAAATTAAAGAGTTTAAACAAGGTATAAGTAATATAATTATTGTCATACGGTGATCGATTGAGTTATTATGGATTGGATTTATACCTTAACTGGATATGACTCATTATCGTAACGGATTGAACTATTATGAATACCTTGACTGGATTTGAAGATATGACTTGCTCACTCATAAAAGGTAATTATTTCATTATGTTGACACTGCCAATATGGTCGGTCTATCAATTGAATACATAGAATATTTTACATATATTCAAATTTTATATTATTTCAAAAACACCTCAGTTGTTGATTAATTCTAACATATTAGAGGTTGTTATCAACATATATACATGGTGGTATAACCCCAATATTATTATTGTTAATATATATACGATATTATTGTTATTTGATATTTCATTTAATGGTACCAGAAATTATCACTACTAAAGTTAAATAATATTTTATCAAATGATACCAGAAGTTATCATTATCAAAAAGTTGGTGAATGTTAATTTATCAAACGGTACCAGAAGTTACCATTATCTGTATTGAAAAGATAGATAAAAATGAATTATCCAACAAGAGAATGTTGATGTATGATAAGATAATATCACATGATAGCACGGATATAGCTAATGTGAAAATAATATCATCAGTATTATGTGATAAATATTAGATGATAAATATCTAGAAAAGTTCTTGCATAAACACTTATGTATTCCAGAAGAAGTACATATTTACTCTAGAAGAAGTAAAGATTATCATCTAAACATAATGAAATGATAATTATTATTATTACTCCTGAAGAAGCATAAACGAGTCATACATGCAAAATACAAAAGGGGGAAACATTTATAATCCTCAAAAGTAGAAGTGTGTATCAGGTATAATAATACTCCATACTCTACCACCCCTAATCATTTTTGTGTGTCTCAAGAGGAAGAATACTCCGTACTCCACCACTCCAAATCCTTTTGAGGTTCACAAGATTAAATTCAAATACTCATCAATATTAAAGGTGTGTCTCAAGAGTAAGAATACCCCGTACTCTACCACCCACAATATTTTGGAGATTCACGAGGATAAATTTACATTAACCAGACTCCATTTTAGCTTGGCACCCCTTCCTTGCGACCAATCTATCTTTAATCATGCTGGATCTTGTATTGAAATATATGATTGCAACTTATCCATCAGTTCCTCGATAGTAGGAGCAGAAATAAGGATTATCCTAGAAAATGGAGAGATGAATCTCTGTTCCACAGCATAATCAAGAAATTTTAGCAAACTATCAAAGAAATTTTTAACATTTAAAACTCCAATAAGCTTGGTATGGAGATCTAATTGAGCCCATGAGGTAATATTAAAAATTTCCTCTAAAATGCCAAAACCTCCAGGCATGGCAATGAAGGCATCAGAACCATATAACATGCAAGTTATGTGTTCATGGATAGATAACGTCTGTACTTCATTCCCTCGTATTTTTCCTGCGATATCAGCTAAAGAAACCAATATAACACCTATCACTTTTGCTTTCTCTGTTTGAGCGGATTGTGAAACACAACCCATCAATCCACTGATACCTATTCCATATACTAGATTGATACATTTCTTTCCCAACTTCTTTCATAAATCCACTGCTGCTTCTAGATACTCAAAACATTTCCCTACTTTTGATCCACAAAATACACAGATAGTTTTGATCTATCGAAGTTTTGGTCCTTCCATCTTTGATAGTATAAGGAAAGAAAAACTTACAAGAAATTTTTATTTTGGGATGCTTTAAACTGCGAAATTACCAGACGTTTTAACTTGAAAATATTCACTATTTACTGCTCTTCTTTTGAAAAAGTTGCTCTTTACTTTTGACTAAATGGCACCACTTTTGATATTGTCTCTGACAGAATATATTTTGCTCCATAATGGATAATCTTTTCTTAATTTTATATTATTGGCATTTCCTATTTTTCACGATTGTGTGATTTAATGAAACTTGATTTAATTACTAAATACGTGTATTTAGTAATTTATTAAGTTTAATTAAATTATGCAAATATTTATTTTCGAGAAAACATTTTTGGAAAGATAATGATCAAGAAAATAGTGATATTTATTTGATCATAATCTCGAAAATATTGATCATAATCTCGAAATATTGATGTGATTATCTTGTGATATATTTTGTGTTTATTCTTGATACTCAAGCTTATTCAAGATATGGTAAGTATCTTCTTGATATGGTCAAGAATATTTTTAATCTTATCTTTGCATATGGTAAGTTTATAAGGTCGAAAATCTTGATTGTGAAGAATATTCATAGGGGCCGAAAATATGGTAATAAATATCAAGATTTATCACTTGATTGATAAATGGTAAGATCTTCTATGATTTATCATTATCATTATTTATGGTAACATTTATTTAAGGATAACTATCTTACCTTTTTACTAATTATCTCTACCGTGTTTTGCAGGTAGTAGAGATCTTATGCAAAAAGGAAAACTTAGGAATCAAGAAAACCTAATTGCACTATAAAGAGAAGAAAAACGGGTTTTTTTGTGTGTGACGTGTAGAATCAAAAATCCGTGTGGTGCTTACAAAAATACACGTCCACTTTCGAAGTCTTGAAGCTTAATTTTCGTGTGGTGCAAATATAATTAAAGCTTCAATTGTGTTGTGACTTCAATACTCCGGGAGGAGGATTCAATCACTTAGAGGAGGAACGAATTCCAGCGTGGAGATCAAACGGGAGGTGTGGATCAAGATCGAACGGGAGTTCGTGTTGCTGAAAAGTGTTGCAGAGTCAAAGAAAACTACTGAAGAGTCATGGAATGCGTAGATTTATCATGTAGTTTAGATTGATCTGTGTAAACTCTTTCCTTATATAGTGATTTGTTTTTGTTCGCAGGATGCGAACCGTGGGTTTTCCCTGTTAGGGTTTTTTCCCACGTTAAGCTCAAATTATTGTGTTCTTGTCTATTTACTATTCTGCACAATTTATTCTGATTGTTTACGTTTTACTATCCAGACGAATCTGCATGAGCAAGATTCATCTGGTACTGTGCTAAACAAACTTAACAAATTATTGTTAACTGGTTACTGTCAAAACACATCTGTGACAATCCATTATTAAAATTTAGACAACCTCAAATTTTCAATTGGTATCAGAGCGGGTTCACTTCTAGAAAGTGAGATTTGGTTGTCTAAATGGAAAATTCTACATCTCTTAGGCCACCTCTGTTAACTGGTAGTAACTATGCATATTGGAAAATCCGTATGGAAATTTTTATTCAATCTATTGATGAACGTTGTTGGACTTCTGTTCTTGAAGGTTACACAGCACCTATTGTCACTGCTGGAGGTGTTGTTACAACTATAGCTAGAAGTGCTTAGATTGCAGATGAATTAGCTAATACAAATTAGAATTCTAAGGCACTTAACGCTATTGTTTCTTTGGTTGATCCAGGTCAATTCAGACTCGTCTCCTCTGTAAGGACTGCCAAAGAAGCATGGGATGCTTTGAGAATTGTAAACGAAGGAACCAATGCTGTCAAAACTTCCAAGCTACAGATGATCACTTTGGAATTTGAACGAGTGTCTATGGATGATAAAGAAGACTTCAAAAGCTTCTATGCCATATTAAGTAATCTCACCAACTCAGCTGAAGCACTTGGGAAAACCTACTCAAATGAGCAGATTGTACAAAAGATCCTTAGATCTTTACCAGACAGGTTTCATGCAAAAGTGATAGCAATTGAAGAAAGCAAGGATCTTTCAACCATGCGAGTTGAAGAACTTGTAGGGTAATTAATGACCTATGAGTTAAATCTGGCTCGAAGAAAGAAGGACAAATCACCAGGGATTGCCTTCAGGACAAACTGTGTGAATCCAGATGACTCTGGCGAGACAGACGAAGATGAAAATTTCGTACTTCTCACCAGACAATTTAAAAGGTTCCTCAAGGGCAAACAAAAAGAAAGATCCACAAATCTTCAAGGCCAGAATAAAAAACAATGGAAGAAAAATAATTTCTATCCAAAGAATAATGCCAACACGTCTGAAGGGAAGCCTAGGAGTCGAATCCAATGTAGAGAATGTGAAGGATATGGACACATTGCAGCTGATTGTCCTAATACTCAAAAGAAGGCCAAGGGAAGGAAGGCCATGAATGTTACATGGAGTGATGGAGACTCAGATAAATCTGAATCAGAATCAGACAGCAGCAATTCTGAAAAACAGGTAACTACCCTTACTACTTTACAGCTGTCTGATACTGAATCTGGTAACTCTTCTTATACAGATAAATCCGGATCAAATACTGAAAACTTGAGGAAGGAACTTCAAGATGCAGAAGAGAAGATTCAACTGTTACAGGCCTTTGCTGAGCACAACAGGGAACGACAACTGGACGACTTATCTGCAGTCTCAGATAATGAACAAAATGAGGTAAGCAGGTTAAGTTCAGAACTTACTAAAGTACAAGACAAAATCAAGAAGCTGGCACGTGGATCCGTCCAGCTTGATGAAATCCTGAACAGTGGCAGACCTGTCAGCTTAAAAACAGGTCTTGGATATGAAGGTAAAGGTAAAAATCATGACCATAAAATAAACTTTGTAAGAGAATCTGGATACAGGTACATGGAACAGAATAGAAATCATACAGATGCGGCTAGGACTCAAAACTTACATCTAGCCTGGAACTATACAAGAAGACAATTTCAGCCGAATCTGTACAAGCTAAATGAGTCTGTCCATCAGAACGGCAGGAAATTTCAACCTATACAGAGTCGGCAGGATACATCTGTTTTCCAGGTATTCTATAATTTTTGTGTTAAATCTGGTCATGATGTATTTAGGTGTCATGAGTACTTGAAATTAATCAATTCACGCAAAAGAAGACTTGTTTCTAGACAAGAGAAGAAAATTCGAACTAATGCCTATATAGTTCAATTGTCTTTGAGTGCCTTGATTCCTAACACATGGTATTTTGATAGTCGATGTTCTAGACACATGACAGGTGATCTCTCTCTACTAACACATTTTGAAAAAGGCGAAACAGGTGTTGTTACATTTGGTGATGGCCAGAAGGGAAAGATAGATAGATCTAGTGTCATCAACATCAAGGGACTGCCTACATTAACAAATGTCTTATATGTTATAGGACTTAAGGCAAATTTGATCAGTGTAGGACAACTATGTGATGATAACTTGCTTGTCGTGTTTTCAAAAGAATATTGTAAGGTTTTAAATTGTGACAAGAAGTCTAACCCGTTAAAAAGTGTGTTGTTTAAGGGAGTTAGATCTAGAGACAAATGTTATACACTTGAGAGTCTCGAAACTTGCAATTCTGTTAAGACCAAAAATGAGAAACTGTAGCATAACAGATTAGGGCATCTAAACTACCATGATCTCATGAAGCTAACCAGACTACAAGCTGTGAGAGGCTTACCCAGCATAAACAATATTCCAGATGAAATCTGTGGTGATTGTCAAAAGGGTAAGCAAATCAAAAGTCAACACAAATCAGGTACATCTGTTAATACCTCTCATAAACTTGAACTAATTCACATAGGTTTGATGAGTCCTATCCAAAAGGAAAGTATTGGTGGCAAGGGGTATATTTATATGTGTGTTGATGATTTCTCAAGATACACCTGGGTCATGTTTATTCGGGATAAATCTGATACCTTTGACAATTTTGTTAATCTTTTCAGAAATTGAGCAATGAAAAGGCTGACGAACAATTAAGAGTCAAAAGGATCAAATGTGATCATGGAAGAGAGTTTGAAAACTACGAGTTTGCTGATTTTTGTATCCAATATGGGATCAAGCATGAGTACTCGTCCCCAAAGACTCCTCAACAGAATGGAGTGGTGGAAAGGAAAAATAGAACTCTACAAGAGATGGCTCGTGTCATACTAAATAGCAACAAATTGCCCACGAAATTTTGGGCAGAAGCCATAAACACTGCTTGTTATATTATCAATAGAGTCATGCTTAGATCTGGAACAAACCAAACTGCATATGAAATTTGGAAGGGTGGAAAACCTAGGGTTGATTACTTCAATGCCTTTGGAAGTAAATGCTACATTTTGAAAGATAGAGAACACCTAGGAAAATTTGACTTAAAATCGGATGATGGAATATTTTTAGGTTATGCTGGCTGAAAGTAGTAGGGTCTATAGAGTTTACAATCTAAGAACCCAAACTGTTCTTGAGTCAATTAATGTGAAAGTGGATGATACTAATTGTGTAAATTCGGATTTGCAGGTAGCAGATGGTGATCAACTAGAAATTCCACCAAAAGAAGAAGCTGGAAGCGAAAAATCAGAAGAAGAACAGCACCAAGCTGAAAGTCTCAATAATACTGAAGAATCCGATCAGGATGAGTCTGGGCACCCAGTAATATCTGCAGATCGAGACGAATCTGATGACCCAGATACACCTGATATTTCTGAATCAGAAGCATCGAGACTACCACCTGCTAGGATCCAAAAGGCACATCCACTTGACAACATTCTCACTGATATGTCTAAGAAAAATGTGACCAGGAGAAAATTTACTGAGATGAGTAACATCTGTCATTTGTCTCAAATTGAGCCAAAAAATGTCAAGGAAGTTTTGACGGATGAACACTGGGTACAAGCTATGCAGGAAGAACTTAACCAATTTGAAAGAAACAATGTCTGGGAGCTGGTTCCACGTCCTAAAGAAGGTAATGTAATTGGAACCAAATGGATCTTCAAGAATAAGTCAAATGAACAAGGAAATGTGGTAAGAAATAAAGCCAGACTTATTGCTCAAGGCTATACCCAAATTGAAGGGATAGACTTTGACGAGACATTTGCTCCAGTAGAAAGTGCCTTTCTGAATGGTGTGCTTAATGAGAAAGCCTATGTAGAGCAGCCTCAAGGCTTCACAAATCCATATCACTCGGATTATGTCTTTAGACTCAAAAAGGCGTTATATGGGTTGAAACAAGCCCCCTGAGCTTGATATGAAAGGCTCACATCATTCTTGCTAAGTAACAGATACAAAAGGGGAGGAACTGATAAAACTCTTTTCATTAAGCATCTAAATCCTAGACTAACTGTAGCTCAAATATATTTTGATGTCATAGTATTTGGGTCTACATCTAAGTCCAAAATTAATGAATTTATAAATACAATGAAAAGAGAATTTGAAATGAGTATGGTTGGTGAGCTAACCTTTTTTCTTGGTTTGCAGGTACAGCAGGATGAATCTGGCATATTAATATCTCAAGCAAAGTACGCTAAAAATCTGGTGAAGAAATTTGGACTTGAAGATGCAAAGGTAATGAGAACTCCCATGGCGACTACTCTAAAACTTTCAAAGGATGACAATGGTAAGGATGTAGATCCATCCCTTTACAAAAGCATGATTGGAAGTCTTCTGTACCTTACTACCAGTAGGCCAGATAAATCCTTCAGTATTGGAGTTTGTGCAAGATATCAAGCCAAACCTAAGGAATCGCATGTTACTGCTGTGAAAAGAATCATCAGATATGCAAGTGGTACGTTGAATTACGAAATTTGGTTTACAAGAGATACCACTGCCAATCTTGCAAGTTTTTCAGACGCAGACTGGGCTGGGAATGTGGATGATTGAAAGAGTACATCTAGAGGATGTTTCTACATTGGAAACAATTTGGTGGCATGGCTAAGTAGAAAGCAAAATTCAGTGTCACTATCCACAGACGAAGTTGAATATATAGCAGCTGGGAGTTGCTGTACACAACTCCTGTGGATGAAACAAATGTTGGAGGACTATGGAATCCCTACAGAACAAGCCACTATATATTGTGACAAGACCAGTGCCATCAATATCTCAAAGAATCCAGTCCAGTACTCCAGAACAAAACATATTGACATCAGACACCACTTCATTAGAGAATTGGTGGAACAAAAGATTATCAATCTGGAGCACATACAGACTGATCTACAGCTGGCAGATTTGTTTACTAAGGCCCTCGATACTGTCAAATTTGAAAGCCTTAGGAAACAAATTGGAGTATCACCTCCTTCTGAATAGGAACATGCATATAAAAAAAAAAAACTCGCATTGTTTTTCTTTTTTGCATTTTGGTTAACTTATCCTATTCTTATATTAAATAGATCATGTTTTTGCTTGCAGATATATCTGAGTGCTTGTGGCTAATAATGAGACAGATACGTCTTGCTGATAGCAGTCAACATGTTTCCGGATGGATCTAACTAGCACTCAAATCCGGACAATCCTAAGGATAAATCACTGCTGTCTAACTAGCACTCAAATCTGGACAATCATAAGGATAAATCACTGTTGTCCATGTCATATGGTTGTTACTGGATGAGATTTTATATTTTGTGTGTAGACCTATGATCTAAATCTTGCTTATTGCATTGCAGGCATTTTTCTTGTTATCCAAGGGCAGGGCTAGTGGAAAAGAAGGTTGTCTATCCAAACCAAGTTCATACCCTTTAGCCTCAAAATACGATGAATTGATATAAATGTGGTAATATTGTAGAAGGGGAAAACCTAGTAAGATAACTTCTGGAGATTGTGTGTATCTACCAATCCAAACCAAGTTCATACCCTTCTTCTAACCTAAAGGGGAACATACTATAAGATAACTTCTGGGGATTGTGTGAAGCTATTTCCATCTCCAAAAGACATTGCCACAATATAGAAAAATTCGACAAGCCAGATTTGAGAAAATGCACTTCTTATAGATTTTGATCGGTCTTATTATGCATTACGGTGATAAATTGATAAGTCAGGCCAATCATATGATTTTTGGTAGTATGTGGATGACTAAGGATCGCTCGGATCACATGCGCACATTAATCAACTTATTTATGTACGTGGTGGATTGTATACTGCCAGATGTATCTGACCCAACAAATACCAACAAGTGCTCCGATGTGTCTCAAGTATTCAGATGCATTTAGATTTTTCTTATTCACAAATTTTTAGATTTTATTCTGAAAATCTTTATTTTTTAAGGCAGTATATCGTGGGCTAATATGTGCAAATCTTGCAGAACAAGTCAGTTGATTGTGGAGCCCAAGTTTGGTAATTATTTGTTTCCTAATTCTTAACATATTTTGTTTCTATACTTATCTATTTTTTTAAGGAAAGAAGTTGACAAGAATCGGGATTCTCCAGTTACCATAATGAACTCTAATTTCTTTCCTATGAGAATTCCTCTTAAACCCCAAAAGCCCTCACACTTCTTCCTTAAAAGCTCGTGTTCCAAAATCTGAAAGCCCCAAAATCCTCTCGTCAAAAACCCTACCTTCCGTCTCCCTGTCTCTCTCAAATCAAAAGAAAGAAAAACCCATTCCAAGACATGGCTCGAAGCAAGCAAACCGGGAGGAGAGTCACCAGAGGCAGCGGTGGCATTGACGAATCACCTCAACCAGACCCATCGGGGATGGGAGCTCCAAGCGGTGCCAGTGTACCTGCACCGCCCGTCGGCACCAGCCCAACGACGACATCTCTCTCTACCGCCAGTACTACTCCCACACCTGCTCTTCTCATGGCCCAAATTGGCCGGAGCACGCCTATCATTCTACAAACCATGTCAGGTAATATTGGGTCCAGCCATATCTCTCCCTTAGATATTCGTAGTGAACTGCAGGGAGCACGAAGACTTGCTGCCATGAGAAGTGCAAGAGATCGACAATAGGAGATGAAGAAGGTGGAGATGAATCGGGTGAAACAAAATCTGGTGATGAAAAGGACAAACCAGAGGAGCAGGAAGAATATGGGGAGATTGACAAAACTGGGGAAGATAATGTAGCAGAAGAATCTGAGGATGATGCACCACCAGAAGAGCCAGAGGAATCTGAGGATAAAGGCGAGTCTGAGCAGTTGGAAGAAGAGTCTGAGAAAGAAGTTGTTATTCCAGATAGAAAAGGAAAACAAAAGATAGTAGCCACTGTGAGTTCGAAGAAGAAAAAGGGTGATACAGCTGCGGGTCCAGTAAGATCCAGGTTTGATGTTTCTTCATTCGTCTGCACCCTCATGCAGACAGCAAGAGGTATGTTTACCCCCTTCAATTTCAAATATTGGTCATCTGAAGCATACACTGATTTCCAAAAACATATTTCGGGTAAACTGTTGCATTATGAGTCTAGAGTAACTGTAGGTGAATTTGATGACTTTGAGATTGATGATATAGTGTACACTTTGGATTGAAAAAATTGACTGATTGTAAGGGAGAGATTACTGAGACTCTGGTCAAGGAATTTTATGCCAACATCCCCATTGACTATAACTCCAAAAAATGCCTTTTTACCACTTCACTTTTGTTAGAGGACAATTAATTAAGATTTCAGCAAAAGAACTTAGAAAGTGGTTAGGACTTAATGACGATGTGGCTGATGATGATGAATCTATGGAAGCCACTAATGATGAAATTGCTATGGAGTTGTCGGAGGGAAAGATCACATGGCCAATGAAGGAGTTAAAACAATTTGCCTAGGTCAGAAATGTCAAAGAAGTATCAAATACTTCACAAAATTGTAAAAGCAAATTTTGACCAACTCATCCATGACTCGAGTTTTAAGAGGGAATTTGCTAGAACTCTTTTTCTGCTGGGGACCAAACGAAATATTGACCTTGCTTCCCGAATCTAGAATTCTATCATTGGAAGGGTCTCGGGAAGTGGTCCTAGACAACGGAATACTTATCTGTTGGTTTATCCTTGGATTATTTCAAAATTTTTGAATGATCAGGGCATCCAAACACTGGAAGATGATCTGGTGATCACCCCCAAAGTGTTAAATAGGGCCAGATGCAGAAAGACTCTGGAGATGCAGACGGGTCACAAGAAGCAGGTTATGGATGAAACTAATGCTGGAAATCAGGATTCAGCTGATAAAGATGCCAGGCTTGGTCAGCTGGAAGCAGGGAATGTTGGGATGAAAGCAGACATATCTGAACTCAGTGTACGTGTTAAATGTCTTGAAGACACACTTGATCAGTTACTTGGTGGGTCTTCGACAAATGTGGCTCCTGTGGAAGCCAAAGAAAAGAGGAAGGTTGCAGCCATGAAGCTCCCTGCCTCTAAGAAGCAAAGGAAGACTCCAGTCTGATCTTAACCCTGCCAGTCTCATCTACTATTTTAAGTGATTTGAAATCATTGTTATCATGTTTTGACTTAACACTTTTGTTCTCTTGTTCGACTTTAGATTGTGAACTTTTTAATGTAGGTTTTGTGATACTTTAGCTTCTCCTCTTTCACCGAAAAGGGGAAGTAGCATTTGGATATCATTTTTTTATGCTCTCTATGTGTTGATTGCTTTACATACATTTATTGATTGTGTTTATCTTGATGCATATCTTGAGGGGGAGATTTTTGATAGGAGGAGCTAATTGATTTCTTGTGATTATAAAAAGATGATTGATTTCGGAAAAATAGAAAAAGTCAAAGGGGGAGATTGTTAATTTTATATTATTGGCATTTCCTATTTTTCACGATTGTGTAATTTAATGAAACTTGATTTAATTACTAAATACGTGTATTTAGTAATTTATTAAGTTTAATTAAATTATGCAAATATTTATTTTCGAGAAAAATATTTTTGGAAAGATAATGATCAAGAAAATAGTCATATTTATTTGATCATAATCTCGAAAATATTGATCATAATCTTGAAATATTGATGTGATTATCTTGTGATATATTTTGTGTTTATTCTTGATACTCAAGCTTATTCAAGATATGGTAAGTATCTTTTTGATATGGTCAACAATATTTTTAATCTTATCTTTGCATATAGTAAGTTTATAAGGTCGAAAATCTTGATTGTGAAGAATATTCATAGGGGCCGAAAATATGGTAATAAATATCAAGGTTTATCACTTTATTGATAAATGGTAAGATCTTCTATGATTTATCATTATCATTATTCATGGTAAGATTTATTTAAGGATAAATATCTTACCTTTTTACTAATTATATCTACTGTGTTTTGCAGGTAGTAGAGATCTTATGCAATAAGGAAAATTTGGGAATCAAGAAAACCTAATTGCACTATAGAGAGAATAAAAACGGGACGTTTTTTGTGTGACGTATAGAATCAAAAATCCGTGTGGTGCTTACAAAAATACACGTCCACTTTCGAAGTCTTGAAGCTTAATTTTCGTGTGGTGCAAATATAATTAAAGCTTCAATTGTGTTGTGACTTCAATACTCCGGGAGGAGGATTCAATCACTTAGATGAGGAAAGAATTTCAGCGTGAAGATCAAACGAGAGGTTTGGATCAAGATCGAACGGGAGTTCGTGTTGCTAAAAAGTTTTGCAGAGTCAAAGAAAACTACTGAAGAGTGGTGGGATGCCAGCTCACATTACATGTCACAGAAGGATCAGGGAGTGATCTATTTCTTGGATGTTTGATAAAGTCTATGCGTAGATTTATCCTGTAGTTTAGATTGATCTATGTAAACTCTTTCCTTATATAGTGATTTATTTTTGTTCGCAGGATGCGAACCGTGGGTTTTCCCAGTTAGGGTTTTTTCCCACGTTAAGCTCAAATTATTGTATTCTTGTTTATTTACTATTCCGCATAATTTATTCTGATTGTTTACGTTTTACTATCCAAACGAATCTGCCTGAGCAAGATTCATCTAGTACTGCGCTAAACAAACTTAACGAATTATTGCTAACTGGTTACTGTCCAAACACATCTGTGACAGTCCATTATTAAAATTTAGACAACCTCAAATTTTCATCTTTCGGTGATCTCTCAGATACCATCTGTTAATACGCGAAAAATGAAAATACAAAATACTTTGTTAAAACATATATACTATACTGATTTACCTCGTATCAATGTTTAGTACCCAAAATATCATTGTTTATAACAGCTGGCAAATAAGATATTTTGCTATTATATTTTTGAGACTATAACGCTCTTTATCACTGATGAATTTAGCCCATAAAGATAGTAGCTCACGTTGTACATACCCACTAGGGTGCGTCTTAAGAGTCAATCGGATATCATCCAATGACTCCTTACTCAGTCCACCCTTAATGAAGTCTATCTTATCATCTCGATTTATGGATGAATATCCTACTGTATTACAACGGGTATTACATGTCCATCGAGAACATTTGTAACAACCTTTCAATCTTTTTGCTCTTCGCTTCTTTGCAAAAGTACTCTTACCTAAGCCAGGCATGTGCTTAAAAAATGAATATAGTAATTCACCAGCTAATCGAACTTTTGCTTCGATCAACCAACGAACATCTTCTGTGATACCTTGATCCATCAGCAGCCTCAATCTTTCGAGTCGAAAAAAAAATTTAAAACATTTATGGGAAGATTTGAGTAGTATTTGCGGATATTTGATAGTATAATATCCATTTTGATGGATCTGATCTTCTCCCAAAGTGATCTATTTAAATGCATTATTTAACGCGTAAAAGAGCGGTGGCTCCGCGTGTCAGTGATTCCACCAAGAAAAGGGAAAATATTTGTAATCAAAAGAAGGGGACAAGGATAATTTTATTGAGATTCCGGTCTAATCATCTTTTTAGATATAATAAATAAAGGTATACTGATTTGTACTATACAGAAATACGAACTGATGAAATGAATACTATATTGAACCAGAAGTTCATACATATGTACAAGTGAAATATCTTACTAAACCAGAAGTTCTATAATTTAGCATGATTGGTTAGATTCCAATTCAATAATGAGATTTATTGAGAATGCAAAATGGCATTCATTAAAGCACCAGAAGATTATTCAGGTTAACAAGTTATCATTGTTGCTTGTTCTCAAGAGCAAATTAATTATCTCACTAAGAAAATGAATGACTGATTATTTGCTCAAGTAATGATATTACGAGCAAAGTAATAAATGCTAGCATGAATATATCTTTAAAGTCATTAATGATTTTTCGAATTAATTGAGATAATAGCATTATGTTGCTAATGGTTTAGCAAATTAAAAGTTTCCAAATATTTGCTATGAGAACAACTTGAATATAAATATTTCTCATGCAGAAATATTCTACATACAAACATATCAATACGATGAAATAAATATTTGCTTGTGAAGCTTTATGATTTCTAAGAAGTGTGATATCTATATATACTCCAACAATACGCACTTGATATATGATTGTGATTATATCCATAATTACGAATGACATGTATTGCGACAATTTTAGCCGACTGATATAATACAATATTCTTGAATATTATGGGGAAATTAAACAATAACACGCATGAAGCATGATCAAGCTTAAAGCGTAATTATGCCTGAAGCATAATGACAATCGATTCCAAAAACAAATATCTCTTGAATAATTGAAATGATCTCTTTTGAGACTAAATACTCATGGTGAGTAAAAGGGACATAGTTAAATGATGAGAGATTCAAGTACCTAATGATAGAATATACAAAGAGATCTCTCTATGTTATATTTATATTGAGATGAAATGGAATCGATAAATAAGTCGACTACACACAACCCTCTTATGAAAATGAGGTTTTTGAAATTATATTACTTTGGTCAAGTATAAAAATCCCAATGTACGGATTATTGTTATAGGACCTGAAGTCCAAACACTTAAATGTGTAATGTCAGTAGTTATTTGTACAAATGATAAATATTACACAGTTGTAAAATACGACTCGTTGCACGCGAAATTTTTCAAAGAACTGGCATGACATATGGTGGATGAGATTATAATCTAGATCACTAGTTTGAGCTCTTTGATATACCAATGAGTGAGATCAAAAAGTGTGATTCTCATCTCGGTACTTTGGGAGTTTTCTTTGATGTACCAGTTGATCGCGGTACGTTGGAATTTCAAGCAAAATGATTATAGATTATATGTCGAAATTGATATCTATTTCAATGATTGATTATACTCCTGCAAATTAGAAATTGCAGTTTATAAAGTGCAAGAACATACATGTATAAATCATTGAAAGATTCAATTTGCCCAGAATAGTATCATTATAGAATGAAATGTGATTCTTAAAATAAAATCACATGAAAAATGATACATATGACCCCATAATATAATATGTTGAAAATGAAATTGGAGTGTACTATTATTATATTTGAATATTTGGACATGCAATTGATTTTCAATATATAAAATTATATTATTCACCAAAAATGAATATTCACCAGAAGTGAATTTGAAAATGAATATTTAATTATTCATCAGAAGTGAATTCTAGATTTTGATAGTTTCACCAGAAGTGAATCAATTCTAGATTTGAGTAATGCAATCAGTCAACTAACTAAATATTGCTTGGTATAGCATGTTCAGTACATCATAAATGAGTCATGACATCATAAATGAGTTATAAACTATTTATAAAAGCTCATCACAAACTATATGTTTGATGAAATGATTTGAGATTGCATTAATATACTTGTGATATTCCTATGAAGGGAACAAATACGCGCTACAGTCTTTTTCCCTTAGCTGAGGTTTTGTCCTACGGGGTTTTCCTAGCAAGGTTTTTAATGAGGCAGCAATTATGGCGTATTAATGAGAATAATGTACTCTTTTTCCCTTCGCTAAGGTTTTGTCCCACAGGGTTTTCCTAGCAAGGTTTTTGAGACACTGTCACAGCTATCTGCAAGTAATAATTCAACAACAAGCTCTCTCTTTAAATTGTGCTGGAATGATATCAACAAATGAAGAAAATCATAGACATCTTATGAAGAATGTTATGATATCGGCTACACACAAGAAGATTTTCATATATACATATTCCAGACGAAAGATGATATCATTATTCAAAAGGTTCATAAATACTTGATTGCACACTTCAAGAGGAGAATCATGTTATACTCTTTTTCCTTCATCCAGGTTTTGTCCTACTGAGTTTTCCTGACAAGGTTTTAACGAGGCAGCGGCTGTACTCTTTTTTCTTCGTTCAGATTTTGTCCCATTGGGTTTTACTAACAAGGTTTTAACGAGGCAGTACTGAAGCACTTCAGCACTTCAAATTTCAGTATATGATTTGTACTACTTATCATTGATGTCATTTTGGATATTAGACTCAATGATTAATGATGGCCAACATCGGGGGAGCAGTTGTACTCTTTTTCCTTCGCTCAAGTTTTATACTACTGGATTTTCTTAGCAAGGTTTTAACGAGGTAGACAATTGAGTTATTGAGCAATAAGTCATTCAAGTGGGAGTGTTGTAATTTATACTCTAATCTAACTTTACCTAATTTCTACCTAACTTATAACAATAATTTAATAGGTATGAATGACTATATTTGCTCATATCAATTCCTATAAATAGGACTTTTTCTTGTAACATTGATCACGCTTGAATTGAATGAGAATTCTCTCCTCTTCTCATCTCTTTATCTCTATCCTATATCTAGTTTTATTATTATGGTAGTTTCACAACAATCATCACAATATTTAATTTTTACACCACATTATAACTATAAAAACATTTTAATTATGAGTTTTATAGATACACCACAATAAATTTACCAATATGTCCCTAATATATATAACTAAAACAAAGAAAGGGAAATTATTATCTTTACACCATGACCATTCATAATTCCTCCCTTCTCTCAATCATCCCTGCCATCACCTCCCCCATCGACCTCACTCACCGACGAAAGGGAAATTCTTAGTACACCACTACCATTTCCCCCCTTCTTTCAATCCTCCCCGCCATCACTTCCCCCATCAACCTCACTCACCGGCGTCGAAAGTTTCATCGTGGGCGCAGATAGGGCATTGTCATTTTAACCCTAGAAGCGTTGATGAAGGCACTGAATGGGCATCTAAAGACCTTTGGGAGCTTGTTGCACACATGACAAATTAATGGTGATACATCAGTTCTATAGCGATTTGATATCCTGTCACTTTATTGGAATACGTAAAAAGAAACAACCTCCGGGATCCTAGTCAGAAGAATCAACTTATTTGTGATGCTCAAAATCTGTCCCTAATAATAGATTACCGGAGGGAGATGGAGGCAAGAACTCAACTGCACGAACAAAATATCAGATGACTAGTATCCATTCCAATTATTGTATCTGTATCTATTTTAATTAACTTGATATTGAAAAATCAAAATTATAAATAACATGAAAAACAATATGATTTAGAAAATTAAATATAAAGAAGATAAGAGGAGATGATTCGAGAGATTGTGATATGCATAAAAAATTAGTGAGATAAATTAAAAAGGATATTTATGTAATTTTATGTATGCCTATTTTTCTAAATAAAGAAAAAAATTAATTTTGTGGTATCCGAAGTAACTTTTGTGGTGACAATACAGTCACCTTGATAAAATGTTCATAAATAAGTTTTTGAACAATACTTTTTTTTCAAATTATCTTTTAGTCACATACATTCCTCCTAATTATTTTTCAATATCATATTTTACCTTGAAAATAAAACATTTTTTTATTATTATTAAAAAACAATTTACGAAACAGAGGCTCGGTTATAGAAAATTTGACAGATACGTATGTTGGTGAAAATATGTTTTTTTTCCACACATTACACATAATCTCCAAAATCAACGATCACAAAATTGCCAACACCATTTATAAACCAATTTGGAGAAAAACATTTGCACAAACATCATTTTCCTTTTTAGTTATTTTTATGTAGAAAAATGGTAGGATCATTTAAATTGTGATACCTGATCAGATCTCAAATTAATCGAACTACGTTTAACGCCAAGTGAATTCGTCTATTCACTATGTTTTTATCTCATGTTTAGTCAACATTCGACGTTTCATGAGTTCAATGGCTCAGAGTTTGAAATATTGTGACTTGGATGGACAGCTTTAGATGTAGTCTCGTCGAGGCAGGTCGTATAGGGATAGTCATATCAAATAGTAATAAGTACAATTTGAAGAGGCCCATACACAAGACCCATGAAATGGTAGAATCAATTAGGCCCTGTTATCTTTATTATTTTCATTTCGTTTTGAATTTTCAATTTTCGAAAATATTGAAAATGCATTCACTTTGCCCATTTTCAGAAATTCGTTTTCCAAAATAAAAAAAAAATAAAAGAAAATACAAAACGAATTTATTGCGTTTTAAATATTTTGTATTAAAAAGTCCAAAACGCGAGTTTTGAACCAAAACGGGCGTTTTGAACTTTTTTTTGTAAATGTGAGACGCTTCCTTCACTTGAAGTTCTTATGTTATTTTGTCATTATATATAGATCCATGTTAAGAATTTTTTTTTTTTTTTTTTTGGGATAAATATGAGACACTTCATTCACTTGAAACTCTTATATTATTTTGTCATTATATATAAATCCATGTTAATTTTATTTTTTTTGGTAAATGTGATACACTTCTTTCACTTGAAATTAATATTTTATTTTGCCATTATTTTTAGATTCATGTTAAGATTTTTTTTTATGTAATTTTTTTTTTTTTTTTTTGGTAAATGTAAGACACTTCCTTCACTTGAAGCTCTTATGTTTTTTTTGGTAAATGTGAGACACTTCTTTCACTTGAAGCTCTTATGTTATTTTGCCATTATATATAGATCCATGTTAAGATTTTGTTGGTATGGAGTTGAATTTTTGTATGACTGAGAAACAATATTAATGATGAATTTATTGATATAGAGAACTAACTGATTTATTGACATTAAGATTAATGTAATTCAACAAATCAACCATTTTTTACATATAAAATATCACAAATTAAATATATCAGAAAATTTTAAAGTAAATGCATTTTTCTATTTTCTATTTTTTAAAACAGTTTTTCAAAATTACAAAGTGAACATGTTTTCAGCAATTCTAAAATAAACAATCAAAATTCAAAATTTTAAACAAAATTCAAAACTCAAAATTCAAAATCAAAACACAAAGAGAACAACCCCTTAGTATTTTGAGTCTGAAATTTCGTCTTTGCCATCAATTTGGTTTAGTCAGGACATTTAAGCCAGGACTATACTCTAATTTTAATTCTGGCCCTGTTTGATTTACATAAAAAATAAATAAAATAGATTTTTTATTTTTGTACATTTAGGTAATAGTTGATGAAATATGTGTTAAAATAAATTTTTTATTTTGATTTAATTTTTATAAACTTTTATTGTTTAAATCAAACATGAGCCTAATGTGTGTAGGGGTGGGCTGATGCCCACCCAACCTGCCAAAACCGCCCAACCCAATAGGTTTGGGTTGGGTTTTGATGAAAATTGGGTTGGGTTGGGTTACAAAAAAAAAAAAAAAATTGTTTGGGTTGGGTTGGGTTGGGTTGTAGGTTGGATGACAAACCCAACCCAACCCGACACAACTCAACCCAATCAAAATTTTAAAAATATAAGATCATTTAAACTTCAAGAATCTTAAATTCTTTTTTAATTTGGATGAAACTCAAATATAATTTGAACATATTTTAGTTTTATTAGCAAGTATTCAATTTATTATATTTGAGCTTATTGTATTGTACATAATTTATTTGAGTTAATAGTTGATTTATGGGTTAATTTTCTAAGAATTTTATTTAATTGGACCAAAGTCCAAACCACCCAATCCGACCGTAACTTGATTGGGTTGAGTTGGGTTGGGTTTGAACTCATGTTTGGGTTGGGTTGGGTTGATTTTTTATCAACCCGACCATAGTGAATTGGGTTCGGGTTGGGCAAAAAACCGATCCAACCCAACTCACGCTCACTCCTAAACAGTGTTCCAAAGCGCGCTTATGAATTTTTTTTATTTTTTTTTTTCAATTTTTTTTTTTTAGGGGTTAAAATATGTGTAAAATTTAAATTTTGTATATAGGAATTGAAAAATGCTTTTTAACGCATACTCCCGCTTAAGCTTGAAAAACTTGACACTCGGGCTCCCCGCTTCATCACGCTTCACGCTTTTTAGAATACTGCTCCTAAATATATGTTCTTTTTTTCTCTTCTCAACAATTTTATTTTTATTTTTATTTTTTTGAAGTAGGTTGACTTTTCTTTGTGTTTTGTGCATGTTGAGGCTGGCTTCTGCGTGACAGTGAATCGTTGATTTTTCCAAAGTAATTCTGACAGCTGCCATACGGAATTTATGAGTCTCGGAATGTTATCAAAATTCAAAATGTTACAATCGTGAACCTTGTATAAATTTGTCAGAAATGCTATTTGAAGTCAAAGTGAGACTGTTTCATTGGACAAATTTATTAAATTTTTTCTTAAATTTTCAATTACACATACATTTTTATATTAGGATCGATCACTTTAATAATGTTTATCCTCTTCTTTTTGTTCAATTCTTTCTATGATTTCATGTTATAATTACTACCTAAGCGTCTGTTCGGCGGCTTCACAGCTGTCATTATTTTTAACTTATGGTATTTTTTAGGTAAAATTTGTGATTAAAAAATTATTTAAAAAATTTGTAAGGTTAAAAATTGGTATTGAAAATTGTAATTGTTATAAAGTTTTATTATAAGTAAGCCGCCGAACACATACTTAAGTATTATGTTCGCATGTTCGGCTCCTTCATTATAATTATTACAATTTTCAATACATTTTTAAATATTGTACATTTTTCAAAATCACTTTATAATTTCAATTTCTACTCAGAAAACACAAATAACGTTATCTCAAAAAGAATTCTCGTCCCAGCTGATTTGAGTTACACATTCAAAAACCTGAACTCTTACCTCAAATGTGCAGTACCAACCAAATTCCTGAAGTAATGGATAGTCATTTTGTGAGTCTAGTCCAGTTATTATTATATTATACTACTAAAAAAATTGGTAATGCGTGCGGATATTCGTATTTATAGTCAAAAGTGAAACAAAAAATCTTCCACTAATATAATTTCTTGAAAATTATTGACGAGTAAAATATTTTCACTACCTAGTGTTAAGCGATCAAGGCTCAGAATCAACCACGAAGAAATACAAGTACGATTTCATAAATAAAACTTCAAAAACTTTATTAAACACAAAATCGCAAAGTATCAAACAAAATATACATATTCAAGTATCTGACTAAAAAATATTCAGAAATCTCAATAAACTCGTAAACCTACAAAGAAAATTACACAGAATCACTATCTTTATAACAACCACTAAGAAATACTGATTTTGCACAAAGAATCAGTATAAACCACTAAGTAAAATGCGAGAAATCAGAGAAATCAAAATATGTTTTCTGGAGAGAAAAAACGAAGATGGAGAGAGTCAGAGAGACAGAGAATGGATGCTTCTGGATCAAAATATGTAACCAAAGCGTCTCAGCCAAGTCTTTATCTCCAGGTGGATGGCTAGGATGAAGGTAATATGATCCAACGGTGCAAATAAAGGCGGTGGTGATAAAAGGCCTAAGTTCCGAGTTGTACAGTTTGGGCTCCAGCATTCAATATTTGGGCTTCCATAAATTTGGTCCAAAGCTGAATAATGCAGACTTCAATATGGGCTTAAAACCGGTCCAACTTATTTAAATCATGGGCTTCAGTGTGGGCTGGTCCAAAAGTATCAACATTCTCCACCTCAATTTGGATCAGCATACCTGCAGACATAAGAAAACAAAGCAGTATCAAAATTCTAACAATTTAAGGGAAATCAAAGCATCTTTAAATTTATTTATAGGTATTATTTTAGTTCCTGCATCTGCAGGATTCAACTGAGTTGAAATTTTAACAAGCTTAATAACTTCCTTTTCAGTTATATCCCTAATAAAGTAAAATTTAACATCAATGTGTTTTGATCTATTATGAAAAACGGGCTTTTTACACAAGTGTAAGGCACTTAAACTATAAGTTCAGAGTTCAATGGCAGAATTATCAATACAAGTAATTTCACACAACAAACATTTCAGCCAAATACATTCTTTTACAACATCTATGGCAACAATATATTCTACCTCAGTTGGGGACAGTGCCACAAGTTTCTGTAATTGTGATTTCCAGCTAATGCATGAATTATTCAGTGTAAAGAAATATGCAGAAGTAGACTTCCTATTATCTATGTTTCCTGCAAAGTCTGAGTCTACAAAACCTTTCAATTTGAAATCATTTTTAGTTTTAGAAAACACTAAACTCAGATTTGCAAAACCTTTAAGGTACTTTAAAAGAGATTTCATAGCTTCCCAGTGTAATTCTCCAGGGTTACTCATAAATCTACTAAAGACACTGACAGCAAAAGCAATATCAGGTCTAGTGTACACCATAAGATACATAACAGATCCTATAGCATTGGAATAAGGTATATTTTTCATTCTAAGTTCTTCTTCTGCGGTTTTAGGACAATGATCAGATGACAATTTAAAATGTGTAGGAAAAGGCAGAGACACAAGTTTGGAATCAATCAAATTAAATCTGGTTAAAATCTTTTCAATATAATGCTTTTGGTTTAAAAATAGATTTCCATATTGTCTATCCCTAAGAATGTCCATACCTAAAATCCTTTTAGCATGCCCTAAGTCTTTCATCTCAAATTCAGAATGCAATCTATTTTTCAGCAGATTAATCTCATGCATATTAGGGCCAGCAATCAACATATCATCAACATATAATAACAGAAACATAAAATCAGAATTATCAGACTTGAAATAAAAACAAGAATCATATTGGCTTTTTTGAAAATTTACTTTGAATATAAGAATCAAATCTCTTATACCATTGTCTAGGGGCTTGTTTTAAGCCATAAAGAGACTTTTTTAGCAAACATACCAAATCAGTTTTACCAAGTTTTTCAAAACCTTTAGGTTATTGCATGTAAATAGTTTCATCCAAAAAACCATACAGGAAGGCAGTCTTAACATCCATTTTTTCTAATTCCAAATCAAATTGAGCAACTAGAGCAAATAATATTCTAATAGAAGTATATTTAACAACTGGAGAAAATATTTCATTGTAGTCTATTCCCTCATTTTGAGAAAAGCCCTTTACTACAAGCCTAGCCTTATATCTAGGTTTTATAGCTTTTGAGTCACCTTCTTTTATTTTGTAAAATCCATTTACAGTCAATTATTCTAGTATTAACAGGTCTGCAGACTAAAGTCCAGGTGCCATTTTTAATAAGAGAATACATCTCTTCTTGCATGGCTGCAAGCCACAGTTTAGAATCAGGAGAAGACATAACTTCTTCAAAAGATTCAGGTTCATATAAAAAAGGTTCAAAAAATGTAGAAGCAGATACAAAATCAGGATCATCATATCTAGCAGGAGGTCTAATCTACCTTCTAGTTCTATCCCTAACTAGCAAGTAATTATCAAGATGTAAATCTATTTTTGTATCAGAAATATTTTTCAGGAATAGGATCAGTATTAGGTGAAACATGACCAAGAGTAAAATTTGGTGAATGTAGGGGTTGCTCCACCTGAAACTGAGTATTGGGCAGACTATTTTCATCACTCAAATGGTATGTGCTCAATTCAGAGGTGAGAAAATCTTGTTCAGAAATAGGATCAGTTAAAATTTCATTTTTACAAGGAAAGAAATTTTCATTAAAAACAACTGATCTACTTAAAATGACTCTATAACCACATTGTTCTTTCACCCACAGCATATAACCTTTAACTCCTTCACCATATCCTAGAAAAACACATTTGAGTGACCTGGAATCAAGTTTAGTCTCAATTTGGTGTGAATAATCAGCACACCCAAAAATTTTCAATTAAGAAAAATCTGGAAGAGAATTGTTCCAAATTTGATCGAAAATTTTGAAGTCATTAGCACTGCAGGGAGAAAGATTAATCAAATATGAAGTTGTTTTAACTGCTTCACCCCAGAAAAAATTTGGCAGATTAGAATCAAGTAAAAGACACCTAGTTCTTTCTAAGAGTGTCCTATTCGTTCTTTCAGCAACCCCACTTTACTGTGGACTGTATGCAACAGTCCTGTGCCTAAGAATTCCTAGACTGCTACAAAAGGAATCAAATTCCTGATTACAAAACTCAAGGCCATTATCTATCCTAATAATTTTAACCTTTTTATCTTTCAAAATTTGAACTAAAGACAGTCCTGTGCCTAAGAATTCCTAGACTACTACAAAAGGAATCAAATTCCTGATTACAAGACTCAAGGCCATTATCTGTCCTAATAATTTTAACCTTTTTATCTTTCAAATTTTGAACTAAAGTGATCCAATTTTTAAATGTCCACACAGTAGCATCTTTGGTTTTTAACAAATGAACCCAAGCTTTTCTAGAGAAATCATCAACAATCAACAAGAAATATCTAAAACCTGAAACAGAGTTAACTGGAGCAGGACCCCACATATGAGCATGTATATATTCAAGAATGTCACTTGACTTATGAATCCCTTTTCCAGAAGAGTTCCTTTTCTGTTTTCCCAAAATACATTTTTTAATGAAATCAAGTTTTTGTAAAACATCTTTACCTAAAACACCTTTCATTTCAAGTAACTTTAACCCTTTTTCTCCTTAGTGACCAAGTCTTTTATGCCATAAGGTAGTTTTATCAAAATCAGAAATAGCATTAAAAAATTAGCACATAGAGGAAAAGAATTTAAGACATAAATTTCATTGATTTTGGGAGTGCAGGAAAGTAACAGATTACCTTTAAAAATAGACAGGTAACCTTTATGCAATCTTATCTCATAGGATTCAGAATCAAGCACACCAAGTGAAATCAAATTCCTTTTTAAATCAAGCACATATCTTGTTTGGTTCAAGACTAATGTCTTGTTACTTTCAAGTTTCACAAATCACATTGTTTCCAAGTTTCAAAAAACCATTACAGTCACTACAGAAGTCTGAAAACAAATTTCTTTCAGGACACATATGGAATGTGCAACCAGAATCAAGTATCCATTCATGTTTATTATCAGATTCAGTAGTAACATATACCACACCATTATTATCTTGGACTGCAGCCTCTATTTGGTTACTGGTTCCAATTTCATTCTTTCTTTCGAAACAATTTTTAATGTGATGTCCAGGTTGGCCACAGTAGAAACAAAGTCCGAGTCTATTAATGTTATCTAATCCCCCCAGTATTGTCTTGCCCCCTGACATTATTCTGATTTCTAAGGTTGTCTTGATTTCTAGAGTTATCATAATCTCTAAAATTGGTCTGATTCCTAGAATTATTGATGTGAACCCCTTCGGTGTTTGAACCAAAAATTCCCACAACAATTTTGTACCAACCCAAGAAAGCTAAAACAGGTAATAAATGAGGAATCTTGACCCAAGTTTAACCCAACCAAGATTCTAAGGAAAGTTAACCCTAACCCAATGGAGAGATTAAGACAAATACCAAGACTTGTGGAATAAACATCAACAAATACATAAGAACAAATCCTCAATATATAAGTTGAATAAAATTCCAAGAAAATAGTTACAAGATAAAGAAAGGATTATACCTCTCCAAAGCTCTCAAGGAGTGTTCTTCAATGGCCAAAACTAACTAGGGTTTGGAAAGCTTTACAAGTATATACAAAAAAGTGAAAGATTAAAAGTTTGAGATATTGCACAAAAAACCCCGCTATTACCTTCGGGAAACTTTCGGTCGACCGAACCGGTCAACCGAAATGGCATTTTCGGTCGTACGAAGGTCAGCCGAACTGGCCTGAAGCTACGTCTCAAAATCCTGCAGAGTTCGGTCAACCGGATGGACTTTCCGTCGACCGAAATGTCCTGAGCTTCCAAACTTAGGCAATTGACCTCGATCTTGCTCTCCTCCATGTGGACTTGATTTCGAAGCTTGAAAATGAGTCCCGCCATCGACTCTTGGACCTCTTTAGCCTTGGATCTTGTCATGGGCTCCACCGGTATTCTGATAGAGAGTTGACCTGTTTGACTTTGACTCGATTGACTCCCTGGATTCTCATCATCCCCTCCCTCTTGAAAAGGATTCGACCTCGAATCTTCACCTGCATCAAAAGGGGATAAGTCAGAGACGTTAAAAGAAGCCGATACATTGTACTCACCAGGAAGGTCAAGCTTGTAGGCATTGTCATTGATTTTCTCTAGGATTTGGAAGGGGCCATCACCACGTGATTGTAATTTTGATTTTCTTTGAGTCGGGAACCGCTCCTTCCTCAAATGCAACCATACCCAATCACCGACCTCAAATGTCATTCGTTTTCTACCTTTGTTGGCACTGGAGGCATATTGTTCATTCTTCTTCTCGATTTGGATTTTGACTTTCTCGTGGAGAGATTTTACCAACTCCGCCTTTCTCTTCCCATCTAAACTACCTCTTTCATCAATAGGTAACGGAATCAAATCCAAAGGAGTTAAAGGGTTAAAACCATAAACAATCTCGAATGTAGATAAAGAAGTAGTAGAATGAACACTTCGATTATATGCAAATTCAACAAAAGGTAAGCACTCTTCCCAATTCTTTAGGTTGCCCTTAAGGATGGTGTGAAGAAGTTGTGTTAAAGTTCTATTAATCACCTCAGTTTGGCCATCAGTTTAGGGATGACAAGTTGTTGAAAACAAAAATTTAGTTCCCAATTTTCCCCACAAGACCTTCCAAAAGTGGCTAAGGAATTTAACGTCCCTATCCGACACAATGCTCCTAGGAATCCCATGGAGTCGCACTATTTCCCTAAAGAATAGGTCGGCTATATGAATGGCATCATCGATTTTATAACAACAAAGGAAATGCACCATTTTACTAAACCTATCTACAACCACGAAAATGGAATCACTACCTCTTTTTAACCTAGGCAATACCAAAATGAAGTCCATAGAAATTTCCGTCCAATGTTCACTAGGGACAGGTAGGGGTGTATATAATCCATGTGGTTCTACCTTGGACTTGGCCTTCCTACAAGTTATGCACCTAGAACAAATTCTCCCAACATCACTACTCGTTTTAGGCCAAAAGAAATGTTCTTGTAAGATTTCCAAGGTTCTCCTTACCCCAAAGTGACCCATTAATCTCCCGCCATGGGCCTCCCTTACCATCAACTCTCTCAATGAGCAATTTGGCACACAAAGTTTACCTTCTCGAAACAAAAACCCCTCATGCCTATAATACTTACCAAATCCAACCTTCTCACATGATATAAATATACTAGCAAAATCCGCATCATGCGCATACAAGTCCTTAATGCTCTCAAAACCCAACAATTTAGCACTCAAGGTAGTAATAAGAGCATACCTAAAAGAAAGGGCGTCGCCGACCACATTCTCCTTACCTTGTTTGTATTTGATGACATAGGGAAAAGTTTCTACGTACTCCACCCATTTGGCATGCCTCTTGCTCAACTTCCCTTACCCCTTCAAGTACTTCAATGACTCATGGTCGGTGTGGATGACGAACTCTCTAGGCCACAAGTAGTGGTGCCATGTCTCTAACGATCTCACCAACGCATAGAGCTCCTTGTCATAGGTGGGGTAGTTCAGGGCGGCTCCACTGAGCTTCTCGCTAAAGTAGGCAATCGGCCTTTTCTCCTGCATCAAAACTGCTCCAATACCTGTGCCTGAAGCATCACATTCAATCTCAAAAATTTTATCAAAATTAGGCAAGGATAAAACCGGGGCGGTGCTCAATTTGTTCTTTATTTCTTTAAAGGCCTTTTCTTGCGCCTCCCTCCATTTAAACCCAACATGCTTTTTGACAACCTCGGTAAGTGGTGAAGCTAGTGTGCTGAAATCCTTGACAAAACTACGGTAAAAACTAGCTAACCCGTGGAAGCTTCTTACCTCGGTGACATTTGTGGGGGTGGGCCATTCCTTAATGGCTTTGATCTTCTTCTCATCGACCTCTATCCCCTTAGTACTAACTACAAATCCAAGAAAGACCGCACTCTTCATGCAAAAATTACACTTGTTGAGGTTAGCATACAATTGTTCTTCTTTCAAAACCACAAGTACACTTCTCAAGTGTTCAATATGCTCATTCAAATTTTTACTATAAATCAAAATATCATCGAAGTAAACTACCACAAATTTCCCAATGAAGGCACGCAAAACATGGTTCATTAATCTCATAAAAGTGCTTGGTGCATTAGTGAGACTGAAGGGCATAACCAACCACTCATATAAACCATATTTAGTTTTAAAAGCGGTTTTTCATTCATCTCCTTCTCTCATCCTAATTTGGTGGTATCAACTTCTCAAGTCGATTTTACTAAAAATGCAAGAACCATGCAACTCATCTAGCATATCATCTAACCTAGGAATGGGGTGTCGATACTTTACCATTATGTTGTTAATGGCTCGGCAATCGACGCACATTCTAAAGGTTCCATCCTTCTTGGACACTAGTAGCACAGGAACGGCACAAGGACTCATGCTCTCAGGAACATATCCTTTACTCATCAACTCCTCAACGTGTTTTTGGAGTTCCTTGGTCTCCTCCGGGTTGCTTCGGTATGCCGGTCTATTTGGAATGACGGCTCCGGGGATGAAATCAATTTAATGCTCGATGCCTCTAATGGGTGGGAGCCCACTAGGCATCTCCTCCGGGAAGACATCCTCGAACTCCTGCAACAAAGAAGTAGCTAAAGTGGGGAGGGAAGTGTGAGGGTCGTCAAGAGTAAGGAGGGACTCCTTATACACCATCAAAAGAATAGAATGATTTTCTTTTAAAGCTCTCTCCACATCATCTTTGCTCGCATAAAAATTTATTCTTTTCTCAATTTCTTTTGCTCTCTTTCTTTTTTCTTGCATCCCCTCATTTTTTTCTCACTATTTTTTCCCCACTTTTTTTTTCACTTTCTTTTTGTCCCCCACTCAACTCCAACTTTTTCCTTCTTCTTTCTTTCTCCTCCTCCTCCTCCCTCTTGAGTTTCAATTGGTCCTTGTAAACTTGAGTTTCAATTGGTCCTTGTAAACTTCTTTCGGACTCAAAGGTAGGAGTGTTACGGGTTTTCCATTCATTTGGAAGCTATACCTATTTTTCCTACCATCATGTAATACCCTCCTATCATATTGCCATGGCCTCCCCAATAATATATGTGTAGCTTGCATGGGCACCACATCACAAAGGACTTGATCCTCATAGGTCCCTATGTTGAAAGTAAGTAATACTTGCTTGCTTACCTTCAACTCACCATAATCACTCAACCATTGTAACTTATAAGGACTAGGATGTGGCATTAAAGGTAATCCCAACCTCTCTACCATACTAGTGCTAACTACATTGGTGCAACTTCCCCCATCAATGATGAGACTACACGCTTTGTCCTTCACAAGACACCTAGTATGGAAGATATTCTCCCTTTGCCTAGCCACCTCATCCACCTTGGCTTGGGTGTTGAGAGACCTAATGGTGACTAAAGACTTGGGTGGACTAACAATTCCCTCCACCTCTTCTTCCTCTCCATCACTATCTCCTCTACAAGGCATCCCCTCTTCGTCCTCTTCATCTTCCGAGTACCACTCCCCATTTTTAATAATCATCACCCTATTGTTAGGGCACTCTCGAGCATAATGCCCCCGTCCCCTACACTTGATGCATTCTATATCCCGACTCCTAGAAATGGTAGGAACAACCTTTGGTTTATTCTTGATGAAGCTAACTTCCTTTCCCTTGGAGGTTTCAATATTGTCCTTAAGTGGTGCCTTATCAACCTTTTCACTCCCCAAATTAGACTTCCAATTGGAACTAGGACCTCCCACGAATTTTTCTTGTCCCTTTCTTTTAAATTGCTCCTTCTTCTTCAATTGAGCCTCCACTCTAATAGCCATGTGTACCAACTCCTCCCTCTCAACATAATGGTGTAATTCAACCACATTGACTATCTCCCTATTCAACCCACTCATAAATCGAGCCATAGTGGCTTCTCTATCCTCCTCTATGTCGGCCCTCATCAAAGCTTTCTCCAACTCCTTGTAATAATCTTCAACCCCTTTTGTTCCTTGAGTAAGAGTTTGTAGTCTTTGTAGAGCCCCCTATAGTAGTGACTTGGTACAAATCTTTTCCTCATAAGGCTCTTCAATTCATCCCAAGTATCCACACTACCCTCTAAATTCCTTCTCCTAGTGAGTAATAAATTATCCCACCAAGATAAGGCATAGTCGGTAAACTCCACTACCGCTAACTTAACCTTTTTATCCTCGGAATACCTATGACATTCAAAAACCAACTCCATCTTCCTCTCCCACTCTAAATAGGCATCCGGATCACTCTTCCCATGGAAAGAAGGAATTTTCATCTTGATACTACCAAGATTACCATCCACTCCATCCCTACCCCTAGGGTTCCTCCCATGACCTCGACCAACCCCCCTCACATTCCTTCATCCTCTATTCCTACCCATGTTCCAATTTTGTTCACTACCTCCTTCACTCTCCAATTCATCATCATCAACATCATCATCCTCATACTCATCTCTAGGCATTCTCCTATCACCCCTCCTAACATTATCATCCCTTGGGGGTGGAGCTTCCCTCCTAGTTTCCAACCTTGCTAACCTCCCCTCCAATCTTCCCCCCATATCCGCCATGGTAACCGTGAGAGCTTGTATCATATCCCTCAAATCTTGAGTTTGTGCATTAGAATCTTGTCCATTCGAAGTATGTGTATTAGCCATGGAGTGTAAGTGTGCAAGTGTCCTCACAAATTATGTTTGCTCGTGTTTCACTCAATTAGGCTTTTTCTCTCTAATGAGCTCACCACTCTTGCCTTTTACCACTCCTCACTTTCTTACCCAAACTTTCCAAGGAACGTAATTCAACTAAATTGAGAATTCAATTCTTGTGTAGCACAAATTCCACAAACAACAAAGGAAGCAAATGAAGGATTGATACAATAGCAAGTAGAATTTAGTTGCTTGCTATTATACAAGGAAGTAAGGAATTGAACTTGACCAATAAGATTTTTAAGGATATAGTCACAATAACTTGATGTAAGACACAAGGAATTCAATTAAGAATGTGTTTGGTAGTTGAATGGTAGGTTTCAATATGAAAACACTCTTTGAAACATTTTATCAAACACTTAGGATGCAAACTTGAATAGTTTGGGATTTTCAAGTGTTTGTTCAAATGTATCCCCAACAAACTTTCAAATTGATGATAACAACAATCCCCAATATGTAGGAATTATGAAATATTCATGGGCAACTAATTTCCCCCAATTTTTGTAATTTTTTTTTTTTTGACTATCGAGAACAACAACAATAAATGTAAAGATAGGACTACCAATTTTAGAGTCAAGCTTTGATACCAAATGATACGAACCCCTTCGTTGTTTGAACCAAAAATTCCCACAACAATTTTGTATCAACCTAAGAAAGCTAAAAAAGGTAATAAATGAGGAATCTTGACCCAAGTTTAACACAACCAAAATTCTAAGGAAATTTAACCCTAACCCAATAGAGAGATTAAGACAAACACCAAGACTTGTGGAATAAACATTAACAAATACACAAGAACAAATTCTCAATATATAAGTTGAATAAAATTCCAAGAAAATAGTTACAAGATAAAGAAAGGATTATACCTCTCCAAAGCTCTCAAGGAGTGTTCTTCAATGTCCAAAACTAACTAGGGTTTGGAAAGCTTTACAAGTATATACAAAAAAGTAAAAGATAAAAAGTTTGAGAAATTGCACAAAAAACCCCGCTATTACATTCGGGAAACTTTCGGTCGACCGAACCGTTCGACCGAAACTATTTCATACTTCAACATCTACTTTTATAGTAGCCATTGAAATGATGACTAAAATGTTTTGAAAGAATTTATCAAGGGTTAAGTCTTTATTACTTCAAATCAAGAATAGACAGACAGATTGAAATGCAGGGTATAATCACAGGATTGAGAAAACAAATAGCAGTATATTGTGCAGTATATTGTGCAGTAATTAAAGGTATCACCTGATGCAAATTTTATATAACTAGAGTTCCACAAAGATGTTAATCCACAAAGATTCAAAACCCACAAGTTCAGTACCACTAAGCTTTTCAGATATGCCACGAAGATCAGCCACCAAAGAATGTAGGATCTAATTAAGATTTTAGTATATTTATAAAGAAATATACTGAAACAAAACCAAAAGATCCCAAAAAATGTGAGACTCAAAATTAAATGAACCAGAAAGTTTAAAACTGAGAAAACCTAATTTTGAAAATAGGTTTTAAACAATTATTTCCACTAAGCAATATATATTCCACAAAGAATATCTTTGAAAAATTTTCAAAAAATTTTCCAAGAAATCTGAAAAAAGAAAATTTCCAGAAACAGAAAAACGTTTTTAAAGGAAGTTTTCATAAAACTTTAAGAAATTGAATTTTCTCAAAGATTACCACCAAGATCTGAAAACCCTAAAACGTAAATTTCAGAAACCACAAAGAAAATCCAGAACATCATAGATCCACAAAGAAATCATCTGGATCTAACAAGATCTGAGTCAAAACAGTGTTTATTACGCGAACCCTAAAGCTCTGATACCACTGTTAAGCGATCGAGGCTCAGAATCAACCACGAAGAAATACAAGTACGATTTCACAAATGAAACTTTGAAAACTTTATTAAACACAAAATCGCAAAGTATCAAACAAAATATACAGATTCAAGTATCTGACTCAAAAATATTCAGAATTCTCAATAAACTCGCAAACCCACAAAGAAAATTACGCAGAATCACTATTTGTATAACAACCAGTAAGAAATACTAATTTTGCACAAAGAATCAGTATAAACCACTAAATAAAATGCGAGAAATCAGAGAAATCAAAATCTGTTATCTGGAGAGAGAAAACGAAGATGGAGAGAGTCAGAGAGACAGAGAATGGAGGCTTCTGGATTAGAATATGTAACCAAAGCGTCTCAGCCAAGTCTTTATCTCCAGGTGGATGGCTAGGATGAAGGTAATGTGATCCAACGGTGCAAATAAAGGCGGTGGTGATAACAGGCCTAAGTTCCGGGTTGTACAGTTTGGGCTCCAACATTCAGTATTTGGGCTTCCATAAATTTGGTCCAAAGCTGAATAATGCAGACTTCAATTTGGGCTTAAAATCGGTCCTGCTTATTTAAATCCTTGGCTTCAGTGTGGGTTGGTCTAATGTTACAATTGATTTTGGGTTATTCGTTATAAGAGGTTTGAGAAGATGAGGATAGACTTCATAATGATTAATTATTATGGTGTGATATGATTTCTTAAAGAAATAGTAGAGATTAATAAAGAGGTTTCTCTAGTCAAAGTCCAATGGGGTAGATAAGGTAGTGCTGAAACTACTTGAGAAAAGAAAGAAGAAAGAAGTCTGGCTTAATACCCAGATATATTTAGATCAAGAAAGTTTAAAATTTCGAGGACGAAATTATTTTAAGTGGAGAAGGTTGTAGCGATCGAGAAATTTTCAAACTTAAAAGACATGTTTTACCAAACTTGTCGCTACGACTCTCCAACCTTAACGATTATTATTCAAAACCAGCGCTCTCGTCTAGTCATATTAATTATTTTAATATTTTAAGAAAGAGATTTAAATTCATTTAAATCTTTAAGTCCAAATTTCGACTTTAAACTTGTCCCAGCTTCATTCTTTATTTTAAAGTTCAATGAGGTAGACATGGTAGTGATGAAGCTACTTGGTTTAAGAAAGAAGAAATCTTGATCAAGTATCCAATTATTTTAAATCAAGAAAATTTTAAATTTCGAGGAAGAAATTATTTTAAGGAGGTAGAGTTGTAGCAACCGAGATTTTTCGTGATTGATTTTGAATAAATATTGTTTATCTTTAAAAACGTGTTGCTACCACTTTGCTCATTTATTTTAAAAGCGTGTGTTCGTCTAGCCTTTTAAGTGGATTTTAAATTTATTAAAAACTTGATCACTTTCAATTCTATTAAAAATCTTCTCATTTTCATAATTTATTCTCCAGTCCAATTTTATCAAAAATATTCTAAGATCATTATTTATTTTTTTAAGTCAAACTTTCAATTTATTTGGATTCAAATTATTTAAGTCCAAAATGTTTTAAATCCCCAATTCATGTTTCATTTCAATTTAAATCCCAAAATTTCAGTCATCAATCAACCATAATCCACCTCCATAACTAATTCCCACAATCTGCCATAACTTACCAAAGTTGAGTCAATAACCAGCAATTCATCAGCCAAATCCTCCCCATCCCCATGTTTATTCATTTGCCTTAATCAGCTGAATCAATTTCCAAAAATCCTCACTCACTCAATCACCAATCATGCGCTTACTAAAATTGGAGCACAACCTATACGTTAATAATCTTCCATTTCCCCATCGTCATTCTCACACACAGACATCACAAAGAATCTCAACAATCAATTCTTCCTCCTCACAAATTCACGGCAAACAAGAAGGAGAGAATACCCATTCACACAATTTCCTTCCCAGGTTCAGCACTCGGTGAGTATCTTCTCCCCCAACCGATGCTCTGCTATTCAACGTGAAGCCACTCAAAACCACCCACAATCTTCCATGGCACATTCACGAACTAAACTCCAAACCACTGCCTCCAACAACCAACCAAACACACCACGAGCTTCATCCAATCCACCAGTTAACGTCACAGCCCGTGCAATCAACCATATCACCACAGATGCTGCCCAACCGCCACCTCCATTGCCCACTCGAACCATGAACAATACACCACACCATCCCACAGTCCATCCAAAACCGAGCCACCATCTCAAACAGACGAAACCCAATCTCACAAAAAAAAACCACCACCGCGTCGAAATCGCCACTTCCGACTGCCACTGCCTTACCCAAAAGCCACAATCATAGTTCCCCCAAATCAAACCCAAAACCAAAGAAATAAGTTAGGCCATATCTTACCTCGACCCATTTCTGGCCGGATTTCCACGGGCGAGACTCCCAAATCGCAACTTTTCAGCCTCGGTTTGGCCTTGTTCTTAGCTCCAAATGCACCCCAAACGTCCTCCTTTTGAGTCACTCACACTCACCTCTTCACCGCCGCCACTCGACGGCGGTCCCACCGCCGGATCTTCGCCCGACGACGTGGAATCGGAGAAGGGCAGCGCCTTCGTCGCCTCCCTCACTCTCTCTGTCGATTGTTATAATGGAGAGGGATGAGAGGATATATATATATATATATACGTATAGTTTGAAAATCGAATCCATCAATCCCTATTGAGTTTTTGAAAAGTTATTATTTCAAGCCCCTGCAGTTTTAAAATATTTTAATTCAGCCCTTTAGTTTTTAAAAGTATTATTTCGATCATTTAATTTTTGTAATATTTTATTCAGCTCTTAAGCTTTGCAAATAATTTATCTTAGCCCCAACTATTTCGAAAATAAAAATAATTAGTCCCCAATATATTTAAAATATATGAGTTAGCTCAATAGTTTTCAAAATCTTTTATTTTAGTATCAACTCATTTCCAATCCCAACTGTGTTTGGTTTTAATTTTAATCCCTAAACTTTTATTTCTTCTTTTAAAACTCTTTCAATTGAAACATTTGATTTTCAAATACCACTTTAAGGTTTATTTACTATTGGCTAGACGAGGCGCTTGGACATTTAGAAGAACAACGTGATTTTTTCGCTCAACTTTCAAACACGTGATTTAAGATAGACTCGCCCCCACTAATTTATTTAAATTATAATTGCATGTTTTATGTGAAATTACGTGATTTACATGTTTTGATGCGTGAGACGAGACAAGAATATCTCTTATGAGATAAGATGAGAAATGATGATGTTATGCATAACTTATGTGTCTTAAGTGCACGAGACGAGACTACCCACGCCCTATGATTTTAACAGCCTTGATTTTGAAAATACAAGAGCCCAAGAATATGATGATGAGGTCACTGTATGATTGCATAATTACGTATTCAATTATTCTGTAAATTAATTATTGGCGATGAGTCTACTGAGTATTTTTCGAAATACTCATTCCATTATTTTAACAGTTTTCGCAGATTTTGGAGATGGCGGCGAATGAAATGACAGCGGTGGAAAAATCAGAAATAATGTTAATTTTCTTTTTAAGTCAAGTTCAATAATCCATATTTGTAGCAATGAAATACTATTATTCCTCCTCCAAGTGATAAATGATTGATTACAAATATCTATTTTATATCTTCTCTATAAAGGACCAGAAATACCTTGTTTACGTATCATAGATTAGATGGATACTGAGGCAGACCGGACCTTTTTTTTATCCCTCTTTACTCTTCAACGAAGAAGTCGTTTTGCTAAGTGTATACGCACTTTCTAATACCCCTTTGGTGTCATTGACATAACAGATGTCGTTTCTAGTCTATCTCTTTCTATTTCTTTTCTATAGGATCGTGATTGGATCCGCATATGTTTGGTAAAGAAAATAATCTTCTCCTTTGAAAATAATCAAAAATGGAAAGTGTTCAATTCATAAATTTCATAAATTTAATTATTTATCATTACTTTACTTTAAAACTTAAGATTTAAGGTTTTTATGAATTTGTTAGAATTATGTTCCTCTATATTTTTTTAAATAATAGATGTGATATTTTATAAATTCATTTCTTCCGTTAAAAAAAAATGTTGTTTCAAAGTTTTCAAATAATAAATATGATGTTTGAAATTTTTTTAATTATTTCTGCAATAAAATCAGATTTAAAGGACGATGTGGCGTCCCGGGCTCCGCGAAATTAGGGGCGTCACATAAATGAATCACATGTGCGTATTTTTTGTTAGAATTTTTCGTATCTCTAAATATTCATGTTGTTACTAAATTAAATCCTAAGATCATGTCTAGAGTTATTTATTGATTAGAGAAATAGTCAATGAGCATATATTGATTATCTAGAAATTATGAAGAGATGGGTTGTTGTATTATATCAATAACAATAACTAATTTAGAGAAAGAGTAAATGATTTTTTTTTTGCATCCATGATCAATTCAATGAATCAATGGTGAGATATGCATTAGGTTGGATACTTGTTTATTTTGATTATTCAATAATTTAGTTCCCTGCCATTGTTTTAATTCAGATTGATTTAATACCCAAAATTCAAAACCCCTTTTTTAGTTTATTGTTCTAGTTTCTAAAAAATTAAATCTAATCAATCCCTTTGAATACGACATTGCTTACTGCTATTACAATTTATACTTTTAGAGTAAGATATTATTATTTTTTTGATTCGATACCCATCAAAATTTTGGTATCATTGTCGGGGATTGGTGTTAGCTAGATTTAGTTTTTCCTAGTTTTTTGCTCTATTTATTTTATGCCTCGTTATTCTCATATAGATGAATTGCAATATAACCTTGAAATTGAAAAGACAACTCAGAGATTGAGGAAGAAAACTAAGTTGCTTAGGCAAGCATCTCTATCTTCATCCTCCGGATTGAATTTAGCAATTGACTCGAATAATTCATCCAGTGATTCATCTAGCAATTCTGAAACAGATCTAGCAATTGCCAATGAAGAAAGATCTTTTAGGGAATCGACTGCATTAAATGAAAATTAACAGCCACTTTGCATTCAATACCCAACTTTGGAGTTGGTGCTATAGTGAATACAACCCCATTGTTGCTAGAGATTTAATCTTCATCATGGCTACTAACACACAGCAATTTGAATTCAAACAAGATACCCATTTAAGAAAGGTGAATGTGGTATATGTATCTTTTCTTGAAAATCAAATAGAGAATCTAACCTCCCTTGTTCAACAAATGGTTTCACGAAATATGTAGCAGGTTAAAGATTGTGGAGTTTGTGCTTCTACTAGTCATCCAATGACATGTGTCCTACACTTCAAGAAGATTCTTTCTAGCAGGCTAATGCGGTTGAAAGACTTTCAGGCCGACCACAAGGAAAGTCTGACCCTTATTCAACTACTTACAACCTAGGATGGAGGGATAATCATAACTTTAGTTATGGAGCAAGACCGCAGTTTCAACAATTCTAGCTTGGACCATACAATCCACCACAACAAACTTCTTCAAATTTAGTTGTGTCCCTAGAATAAGTTTTTAAATAACTTGCAACTAACACATAACAATTTAAACAGGAGAAAATGACAAGCGTCAAAAACTTGGAGAATCAAATAAGTCAACTAACATAAACTATGAACAGATTGGAATCTCAAGGTAAATTACCTTCACAAACTATTGTTAATCCAAAATAAAATGTTAGTTCAACTACCTTGAAAAATGGGAAGCAATTAAAGGAACCTAGCAAAATGAAGCAAGGTAACTCAGAGGAAGAAATTGAGAAAGAATCTATCCTTCAACCTCAATCTGACCATCCTAAAGGCCTTAATAGAGTACAACCAAAAGTTTATTTGAAAAGTCCACCAATCCCTACAAGATTGAGTAAATCCAAGAAGGAGGAACAGAGAGAAATCTTTGAAACTTTCTGAAAGATAGAGGAAAATATTCTATTACTTGAAGCAATTAAAAAATTTCCTCGATATGCTATGTTTTTCAATGAATTGTGAACCAGCAAGAGGATGTTGAAAAGTAATGAAAAGATAAGTGTGTGAGAAAATATTTCTGTTGTCCTCCAAAAAAATTGTCTCCTAAATGCAATGACCCAAGGATGTTCACTATCTCTTGCGAAGTATGTAAAGTAAGAATTGAGAAATCAATGTTAGATATAGGAGCTTCAATAAATATCATGTCTCTTTCTATTTATTCATCTTTGAATGCTGGTCCATTGAAAGAAACATGTGTGATTATTCAACTTGTTGATATGTCTAATATGTATCCTAAGTGAGTCTTAGAGGATGTTTTAGTACAAGTAAATGAATTGGTTTTTCCTGCTAATTTTTATATACTTAGCCATTGTTTGAGACCCATTATTTGATATAATGTGGTTTGTAATAGTGATCTTTTGGAGAATTTGTGGTTATCAGGGAAACTTTTTGGGTTTATGTATCGATTATTTTATTGGTAAAATGTATGGTTGAAAATAAATTTTGAAAAATAAGGTTTTGAATAATGAGTACCAAACATGGGCTTAATATGGAAAAAGATGACTCTTCTAGTTCTACATCGTTTCTGCTAGGAATGCCATTTCTTGAAACCATCTAGGACACAACTTGATGTGCATGCTGGTACACTCACAATGGAATTTGATAGTGAAATTATTAATTTTTATATTTATGATGCCATAAATTGTCCTAATGATGATAATTTTGTCTATTCTATTGATGTTATTGATTGTTTAGCAGAAGAGATTTCCGACCTTATGGCTTGAAAGTTTCTAATTGCAAGCATCACAAAGTGGATGGCCGCATACTTAAACCTTTTCTATGAAGGTAACCAAGTGGAGAACGTGGCAAAATTGAGCCCTGGGAATCCAATTGACGCCAGTTGAAGAGGGATGCAATAAGTCTAGTCAAAGACGTTAAAGAAAGGCGCTTTTGGAAGGTAACCTAAATTTTTCTTTAGTTTTAGCAATCAATTTTTATTTTATCTTTTTTCATTATTATAGCTTATATGACCTTTATAATTTTTTAAAGTGTAATTGATCTTGTTTCTATTTTTGACATGGGCCAATGTTTATTAAGCCGTGGGCACGCTTTATGAAAAAGCAATGAATTCCAATATTAAAACTCTTGGTATAAGATGTGCCCATACCTTATTCAATGTATTCCTCAGTTCGAGAAACCATATAAAAAAGATAAGGAAGAGAAAAAAAAAGACTCAAAACACTTGAGCTTCAACTTGCAAGAATGGAAAAGAATCTGATAGCTTTCTTTGGTCATATGGGATTCATTCCACCGTCACCACCAACTAACATGTAGCTAATATCTACATGATGCTGGACACCTCCAGGAGAGTCCTCTATTTTTTTTATTTTATAATTTTTGCATTTTTTTATTTTGTTACATCGAGGACGGTGTCTAGACTAAGTCTGGGGAAGGTTCTTACTATAATTTTGCCTTGAATTTGAATTCTGGTTTCTTTTCATTTTAGTTGAACTTCAATTTTTAGTTTTAATTCTGGCATAATCTTCTTTTTTTCTATAGTCTTCCACATCTGCTTTACTTTACAAGAAAAATCTTGAAAAATTTCTTCCTAATTTTGGATTCTATCAATTCTTGCCCTTATATGATATGGATTATTGTGCATAATGCGTAGTTGATTTCTTCTAAAAATTGCTTTGTTATGCATTTCGAGATGCCCCTTGATTATTGGATGCATTAAATAAGTAAGGACATTTAGGTGAAGTCAAATTTATCTTTCATAAAAAGCCTACCTTGAATTGTACAGCTACAAAGCCTCTTTCGAGCTCTAACCTTTTTTTTTTTTTTTTTTTTTTGGAAATTAACCACAATACAAGCCAAAAGAATCTTGATTTATTGTATTATGCAATGTTTTCAGACTCGGCCCGGTCATCAACGCCGAAGACTAGGTCAAGGGTCAGACGGTCAACCCATAGTTAACTCATGGTCGACTCGAGTATTAAATAATATTAAGAAATATTTAAAAATTAAAAAAAATCAAAAAATTAAAAAAATCGAGTTTGGGTCATCCGGGTCGGTCAAGTTTCCCGGATCGTTGATCGGGTTTGACCCGACTAGGTTTATATGTGACCCAACCCTTTGTTGGGTCGGGTCACAGGTTTTCGGGTCGATCCGGCTGGATCGGGTTTGAAAACAGTGGTATTATGTGTACGAGGATTTTTTTGTGTTGCTATAAATTGTAATGAGGATTTGTTTTTGGACTTTGATTGTAGTTGCACCAATATAGAAGAACGTGCACTATGTTACATTTGTAGACAGCGGGGGCATTGGCTATTTGATTGCCCGACAAAGCATACATGCCCTTGCTACGGGAAGGGATTTCTCAAGTGATTGGAGGCTGTGGGGACCAAAAACGTTGGAAGGCTACTCTTCAATTGTAGTTGGTCTGAATGGAGCTAGTTTGCATTTTTCTTATTTTTAAAGCTGGTTTGAAGGATATAATTTTGAAGGTTTGAGGGGAAACAATGTTTTGATGGAAATAATATGCTTACCTAAATTTGACATTGCAAAAACATCGCTTGATTGGAGATGCAGTCACAGCCGAAGTATCTACGTTTATCGTCGGAGAAGTTTCACAGCTGGCATTAAGAGGCCTGAATCAATATCATTTGCGGCGAAGATGGTAGCGGAGAATCGGTGACCCCCATCGTCGACCACCATCGTATCATACTATCAGCCATTAAAAGGAACAAGACCATTGTATAGTGGGGATCGCACAGTCCAAGTGAAATGCCAATATCCCAAAAAAATTGAGTTAAAATGAAAGGGTAAATTTGTCATTTAATATTTTATCCACTTTGATCATTTGAATATTTCATATCAGCTGGCCAACCTTTTCATATGTATGAGCGTCTGTACGAATAGTGGGAACATTATTTTTGGTCATGGTGGAAGAGGTTGATTGGCATGATTTACCACCAACTGTGTGTTCTACCTAAAGTTAAAATGCATAGTCGTTTGCCTTTTCCCGAATCATCTTGTCGATCAATTCCATTTGAACTTTGGTTCTCACTTATAAGTGTATTTTATACACTTATTTATCTGTCAATATTTGAATATTATATTATTTTTCTTGAATAATCTCTACTAAGTTGTTGTTATTTATCATTATTTCAGATTTTATCCCAAAAATCAAGAAAATAGAAGAATTGAAGCAAAAATAATACAATTGGATGAAAAGTGGGCCAAAATATGCAAATGGAGGACGATGAATGTTTGCTCTCGCAAGTGTACGAGTTGAGAATTTTGAATTAAAAACTAACTAAAAAGAGCGAGGAGATTTTGTTTTAAGAAAACGATGAATTAAATATGTTAGAATCATGAATCCACGTTAACAATATCATCCACGTGTTTGACTTAAACAATTAACAACAATTTATGGAGAATTGAAAATTTGTATTCCTACATTTGTTTATGTCCCCTTTCTAGCGATGCATAAACACCTTTCTCTACAAGAGACAAGCCTATATTTCTATGACCAATCCAAACATGTAGAAAAGCATTAATCAATTATAAACAATTTTTTTAGGATAACACAAGCATAGAGGTACAGTTCTATCCTCTATCGGACTTTGTGGCAATTAATCAATGTCTAATAATTTCCTACTCTTTGAACATAGAAAATTATCACAAACATCAACAATTATGCGTCCACAATCATAGATGAAAATAAAACATAATTAATTGCATCAACTCCATCAATTGCATAATGTAAATGTTAAATCAAAACATGTAAACAAGAAATTAACGTTTCATCACAATTCTAACAATTGAAAGCCTAGCCTAGATACCTGATAGAAAATAAATAGCAATAAAAGTAAATGGATATCACCCCGTTCATCTTCTTGGAATTATATCTTCAATCTTGATTTTGGCATGACTTGGATCCCCTAGCAATTGGACAGCGTTTTGACATGAATTATGATGATTGGGAACTCCAAATTTCATGCCTTATGCCCTGTATTTATAGATTCTCCCGAAGACTAGGTCAAAAATAAGAGAAATCCGCTAAAAATCGTGCAAAAAGCCAAGATGCTACCCAGAATATAACCATGCGATCACGCAAGGTTCCGGAAAACATTCTAACCATTTTTGTCAAGATCATGCGATCGCACCGTTATAATCCAGGCGATCGCATGGTTATCTGGGTAGAGTGCAATTTTTCATCTTTTGAAGTGCTTTAAGTTGGTCCTCATGTTTTTGTTACACATCAGGTCCTTCAACTTTCGATTGTTGTAATTTGGCCCTTAAACTTCTGATTTCTTCCGAATTTGATTTTTTCTTCGAATTTTCTTCCAATTGGCCCTTTTTGTACTTTATAAACTATTGATTTTCACAATTTGACACTTTTATCATCCAATTGCTTGATTTTAACTTCAATTCCATTGTTTTCTCGATTTTGGGTTAATCCTAAAATATAAACAAATAACAATGAAATAAATAGAAATTACTTTTGGACAAACAGATAATATCCTACTTTTAAGATGGAAATAAGTGTATAA
This sequence comes from Ligustrum vulgare, assembly GCA_963555705.1. Lineage (NCBI taxonomy): Eukaryota > Viridiplantae > Streptophyta > Magnoliopsida > Lamiales > Oleaceae > Ligustrum > Ligustrum vulgare. The sequence goes on from OY743168.1 coordinate 44,316,023, forward strand.
AATACACTTATCAACACCCCCAAACTAGAACTATTGTTCATCCTCAAACAAAATAAAACTAAACTATAAAAATAAAAATGCAAATAATAAAAAAAAATGTTTTCTTTTTGTCAACTTATTTACCATGCGCTTCAACAATCCAAATTAACGATTCACTTTAGAGAAGAAATATGAACAAAAAAATTTATTTTCATTCATCTGATGCTTAACTTCATTGTGTGTATGTGAATAGCCAAAAATCAAATGGAAACTCATGTAAAAATATACTTGACACTATGTGACTAGTCACACAGAAATAAGCCCGAATCTCATGTGGTCAACAATGATTTTCTTTTGATTTTCCTTACACTCTCATGGATGATCACGACCTTACTGTTTTCTCTCATATCTCGTGGTCTTTCCTATTGATGTGGTTTCTAAACATGTATAAATTACATTTTTCCACACAGGGCAGTTAGGATTTGACAAGTATTCACGATAGACCAAGAATAGTCCATCCCCAACCCCACACTCCAGCGTTAGGAATTTCAGTCAACAAAGTTTATACCATTTTCATTCCATTTTTATTTTATTTGCACAACTTTTTATTTTAATGTCCTTATCTTTTACCATCTTTATGCAGAGCTTTTCATACTTGCTTTCTATATGACTCATGTAGCCAGCTTTATGTCGGTAACTCCCAAGCCAGACGACTTTAGGGCACCAGGTTCAAAGACCCCTCGACTTGATTACCTGAGTCATAAAAGCTTAAACAGAAAAGTTAAAGATGTTTTAGATCAGTAGCTCCCAACTCAGTTGAGTTAGGGTATCAGGTTCAAAGAACCCCTCAGACTTAATTACTCAAGTCAAAAAAGCATTTGAATAGTAGAATAAGACTTTCAACATTTTTCTATTTTTATGCTGATTATGTTTTATACCTGTTGATCAAAACCCCTTACACTAAAGATACAAAACCAAGAATATCAGCCTCAATCCATCAATGCCCACTCATTCTAACCTTTCCACCCCCAAACTACTTCTTGAGCAGTTTGGTTCTACATTTTGGTTGGGATCTAAATTCTTAAGGTTTGGGATTTTTCAGTCAATTCTACGATCAATGTGCACAAGTTTATCCCCAAAGTATCAAGAATTCCCCTACACAAGTTATTATTCAAAATTGGCTATGTGTTCAAGATTTAAAGTCTTACAGGATGAATATTTTGAAAAATTAAGTTCACATATTGCCCAATTTTCTAACTAAACCACAAAATTCAATTCAAATCATGTCATGTCATAAGCAGTAAATAAATTAACAAAAAATTTCAAATTTTTCATTTTTTATGATTTTTCAAATTTTTATGAATTTCTGACCCAAAATCAAATATATGTATAAATAAAAACACATGAATGAGATTCCCATCCACTAGAACTATGCATTGTCCTCAATGTATTCCAAACAAATAAATGAAATAAACTCAAAATAACAAAGAGGATTTATGTACTTCCCGGGTTTGAAGATATGGTACTTCCATTTTGAAGCTTTGACTTGAATGCTTGGTTGGATGAAATGACTATTTACTTCATTTTCCATGTTCGGCTTAAAATGTCACATGGTGATATTTTCCTTACAAACAAGAATTAATGATCACTAGAAGCATAAATATCAAATAGGAACTAAAGCAAATCAACACAACACACACAAACTAGCACTTCGAAAAATTTTGAAAATTTTGAAAAGTGGTCGACCACTGATTTTCATTCCTTGACATCACCTCAAAAAAATGAAAATTTCCAGAGACATGTCGCGAAAATATGGAAGTATTACTTGGTGTACAACATATCAAAAATTTAGGACATTTGGAGTTCATATGGGCCATGAAAAGATGTGACAAAGTAGGTGCAGTGAAGCTGAAATTGTGGGCTGTGGTGCAATGGTGCATGCAATGGCCTTGCAATAAGGTGCTTTGTAGTGAAATAATGTCCAAGTTGAGTTCCATACCTTAAATAAGTGTAAACAATGAATAGATGATGCACAAATGATGTATAACATGTAGTAAAGGTAATCATCCAAAAAAAATTGCAAAAACTCAACAAAACATTCATTGTGACATTTAATCGAACACCTTGTGTGCATAGTAAGAAATCAAAGATTTGCATAGAGTTGGAGACTTGAATTTTCCCAAAAATTTTCACCTAGAAACTCATAATTCAACACTCCAATCACTAACTAAAACACATCTCCATCCATCCACAATTTCACAATTTACACAAATATGAAGAATACTAAGATTATGCAAAAATCTTGTAAAGTTGTGATGAAATCCATATCTTTGAATGATTTTGATGCAAAGTGTGGTATGTAAATGGAGTTAGAATGATGTGCAAATATAGGAAAATAGTTGGGGACTCAATGTTGGATGATTTGGGGGAAGAAAATTGTGTTAAAAGCGGTTAAAATGAAAGTTGGGAAAAATATATGGCATTCTGCCTTTTTTTTCCATAAACATACCGTGCGATCGCATGGTTCTTCCACTGTGCAACCGCACAATTCTCCTGAACAGTGTCATAAAATTTTTCAAAATTTGAATTTTGGACCCCTAAATGCTATCTAATGCTTGCAACCATCCTCTAAAATATATGTGCATGTCCTAAGCTAGGTTTTCATGTTAAAGATTGTGATGATAAGCAACGAAACAAATCATTATGCAATGAAAACTAAAAGTGCTAAAACATGCAAGCTAGGCGCAATGAAATATTCAATGCAGTTAACTTGTCAAAGTGTAGTGATCCTAAAATGCAATGTAAAGCAACAAAATAAATCAAAAGCAATAAATAAAACAACTAAAGAAAAGGGTTTCAGAAATTGGGTTGCCTCTCAATAAGCGCTCCGTTTATAATCTAAAGCTCGACTTTTGCCAATTGATTCATGGGAATCTAAAGAAAGCTTTGGATGCCTTGCCCATTTTCCTTCATTTGGCTTTGTTCCACTCCTCATTTACTCTCCAAAACTTGAAACTACCTCTCTCCATATTATAGAACCCGTCCTTTTCATCCAATTCAAATTTAACTACGAAGACTTCCACCTCCTCATTAGGTTTAACCACAAAATCAATTTCTTAGCACTCAACAAAGTCAAAACAATGAAGATTGATTTTTTCCTCAATGATTGCCACATCTTTATTTAGTTCAATTGTGATTGGTATTTTATTTTCTTCAATTATTTCTTTAATAGTCGATTCATCCTTGGGTTGAATGGCTGGTTCTTCCTCAAACTCCACTGGCAATGACAAGTTTTTCTGGTTAATTATCTCAAGTGGATTATACCCCCACTTTTAAATTCACTCCAATACATGCAGTCTCCCAACAGCATATCACCTTCATCTAACTTGGTTAGCTGCTGATGGTATTTTGAAATTACACTTTCGCTCCATAGTGGAGGACCATCTCCCATAAGAATGATGTTCTCGTCCCAATCGTTCGGTACACACTCATCAAAGAGCATGTGACTTGCATCCGACGTGCCAATTTCTTGTTGTCGAAATTTTAAGTATTCTTTAAACAATAGGAGTTTCGATGTGACCTAAATATTCTTCGGGAGCAACCAATCTCTATAACAACATATTTTGTAGCAAAATTCACAACCTGCATATTCTCCAAATATGTCTTCATAGTCCATGTTGAGATCGTTCATTGCAAGCCAATGGTAGATTCAAATATGCCTCGAAAGAAAATCCAAACATATGAAAGCTTAAAATTGTGGTGGATAATCCAAAGTAACAAAATAAAAACAAAATAAATTAAAAAGTAAAAAAGTCTGAATTAATGAAAGTAATCTAATAATATATTTAAACTACAATCCCAGGTAACGGTACCAAAAACTTGTTCGCTCCTGCAAGTGTACTGGTCGTGCAAGTAATATAATGGACGTGAGTCCAAGTATCGATCCCACGAGGTTTGTTGTAAATTGTATTTTAGACTACGAACCTTAACCGGAATGAGAAACTTGATGGAGTTGAGAATTTTGATTTAAAAGTTAACTAAAAAGAGCGAGGAAATTTTGCATTAAGAAAACGATGAATTAAATATGTTAGAATCATGAATCCATGTTAACCCTATCATCCATGTGTTTGACTTAAACAATTAACAACAATTTATGGAGAATTGAAAATATGTGTTCCTATAGTTGTTTATATCCCCTTTCGAGCGATGCATAAACACATTTTTCTACAAAAGACGAGCATATATTTCTATGATCAATCCAAACATGTAGAAAGCATTAATCAATTATGAACACTTTTTTTAAGATAACACAAAGTATAAGGGTATATTTCTATACTCTATCGGACTTTGTGACAATTAATCAAGGTCTAATAATTTCCTACTCTTTCGAACATAGAAAATTATCACAAACATCAACAATTATACGTCCACAATCATAGATGAAGATAAAACATAATTAATTGCATCAACTCCATCAATTGCATAATGTAAATATTAAATCAAAACATGGAATCAAGAAATTAACATTTCACCACAATTCTAACAATTAAAAGCCTAGCCTAGATACATGATAAAAAATAAATATAAAGAAAAGTAAATGGATGTTACCCCATTCATCTTCTTGAAATTATATCTTCAATCTTTATTTTGGCATGACTTGGATCCCCTGGCAATTAGACAGCATTTTGGCATGAATTATGATGATTGAGTACTCCTAATTTCGTGCCTTATGCCTTGTATTTATAGATTCTCCCGAAACCTAGGTCAAAAATAAGAGAAATCCGTTGAAAATAGCACAAAAAGTCTATCTGCAGCCCAAAATATAACCATGCAATCGTGCAAGCTTCCGAAAAACATTTTGACCATTTTTGTCAAGACCATGCGATCACGCTGTTATAATCCATACAACGCATGGTTATTTGGGTAGAGTGCAATTTTTCATCTTTTAAAGTGCTTTAAGTTGGTCCTCATGTTTTTATTGAACATCATGTCCTTCAACTTCAAATTGTTATAATTTGACCCCTAAACTTCTGATTTCTTCAAAGCATGATTTTTTTTCTTGGAATTTTCTTCCAATTAGCCCTTTATGTACTTTATCAACTCCTGATTTTCACACTTTGACACGTTTATCATCCAATTGCTTGATTTTGTCTTCAATTCCATTATTTTCTCGATTTTTGGTTAATCCTGAAATATAAATAAATAACAATAAAATAAATAGCAAATACTATTAAAAAAACAGATAAAATCCTACTTTTTGGATGGAAATGAGTGTATAAAATACACTTATCAATGAAGTTAATTGAATAGGAAGAAGGAAGAAGTTAGAGGGTGCAATTGAAGAAATCGAGAAAAGAAAGGACTCAATTGAAGACATTTAGAAGTATGGAGACCAAATTGATCGAATCAGAAGTTGAAGTCTTCAAGTGCAATTAAAGATTGTGGACCTACTTAAATGTATTGAAAAGATGGAAATCGCATAACCAAGCGATCGCTTCGTTTTCAGGTTGGGCCAATTCATGGGCTTGAAACACGAATTTTTATCCACAATTCCTCTTTATTAACCTAACTAGTAATCGCACCCGTGCGATGCACCGAAGATATAATTCACAATTATTGTAACACCCCAAATTTTCGTAAACCCGGGACACCACGTCGTCCTTTAAAATTGGATTTCAAATAATAATTTGTGCGAAAAAATAACTGAGATTTAATTTAAATAGTTTCATTCAAGAATTTAAACATTAAATAAATTCAAAGTTTAACATAAATTGGATAGAGTAAATAAGTTCTCAAATTTCTAAACAAAAACATTTTATAAAAATTGTTCAATAGCCACCACCGCACGTTCGGTCATCAACTTCGAAACCTACAATTTGTAAGTTTAAAAATATGGGTGAGCATTTCATAGAAATTCTCAGTAGGTTCAGCGCAATTTAAATAAATTATACCGTAAATAACACATATAATCATGCAACTTAAGTCATAAATCCTCATTCTCATGCAATAAGCAAGTGGATCTCATAAGTCATAAATTTTCATGCCCGAAGACATGTGGATCTAGGCCCGAAGGCAACTGGTTCTCATAAATTACGTAATCATATGCATAAATTTACAATACGGGTTTACTTAATATTGCACATTTAAGATAAAATATTTTTGAAGTAATGAACCTACCCGAAAGTATTCTCGAGTTTGTTGAGCGAAAAAACGTAAATCTTCTAAACGTCCAAGCGCCTCGTCTAGCCAATATATATATATATATATATATATATATATATCTTAAACTAGTATTTTGGAATTCAAATGTTTTAAAACGAAAGAGTTTAAAAGAAGAATAAATGTTTAGGGTTTAAATTGAAAAATAAACATAGTTGGAATTTTAAAAGAGTTGAGACCGAAATAAATAATTTTGAAAGCGATTGGGCTAACTCATATGTTTTTTAGAAATCTTGGGGACTAACATTATTTTCAAAACAAAGTGGACGACAGTCAAGGTGAGTCTATAGATTAATTTATTCTTGGTTTTGGCTTGTGTTTGGAGTAAATCTCTTCATTGGCGATTTTCAAGATTCGAGGTGGCGGCTATGGTGTTTCAGTGTGGCGGTGATGGAAGCTCGGATGATTGGTTATTATGGTGTGGAAATCTGCATAGCCAGTTTTTTGGTTTGGCATATTGGTGTATAGAGGTTTTGGTTTCGAGTCTGGCGGTGGTGGTTGAGCTCGTGTGTGTGAAGTTTGAAGTTTGCAGATTGTATAAGTTGTGGTTTGGCGTGGGTGATGGAGCAGTGGTGCTGGGTTTGGTTTGGGGAGGTTGAACGCAGTGAGGGTGTTTCGACCATGTCTATGGTTCTTGCAGCTAGAGACAGGGATGTTCGGTTTATGGAGATTGAAGGCTCGAGTTGTGAAAGACACTGAAGGTTTGGGTTATCTGGAATGGTTCGTTCGGATGTGGTGGTTCGGTTGACCCTGCCGAGAAGAGAAATTGATCTTTGAGAAGTTGATAATTTTGTGTCGTGAATTGGACTAAGAGAATGAGTGTGTATATATAGATTTGGTATGGAAAGTGTTGTAATTGGAATATAACAGTAAAATGTTGGATATGGAAACGTTTGAATTAGAGTACGATTTTGTAAAAACTTGGGAAACAAGAATATTATTTCGAATAAAATATCTTACTAAAAATAACTATTTAAAAGATGAAACTTTGATGAAAAATAAATTTTGATAATAATAAAATCGATATTTGAATTTTTAGAATTCAAATAATTCGGGTTTAAAATAAATAATAATTTTGGGCTTGGACAATATTTAAAAATATGAAATTGGACTAGGAATCAAATTGGATTCAAATTATATTTTATTTACTCAAAATATTCGACATGACTAGACGAGCACGCTTAAATTTTTTTTTTAAAAATGGTGAAATTATAGTGACACGTTTTTGAGGAATTAAATATTTATTTTATAATCAATTTAAAAATTCCCCGGTCTCTACAATTATTTATTGAATAAATTGTAAAAATACAAAATCTGACATAAATTGTGCATTTATACATAATAAAAAATAATCGAAAAAGTAAAACATAAAATTGAGACTTGCATATTTCTTTTAACATCTAATTATTTATTCTCTTGTTTTCTTTGTTTATTTAGACAAAGTAAGATATGAACATGTGACTTATTCTATACTTTACAATTCTAATTTGATGACTGAAGTTGAGTTTATGGTTTTTTGATTTCTAAAAGTTGAAATATTTACAACTTTCAAATCGTAAAATGAAAAAAGAGTGAAAATGAGTGAGAAATTATGTGCATAAAATAATGACTGTTATCCTATTATTATTTATGTGTAGATTAAATGAGATAAATTAAAAAGATTGGATGTTGGAAAAAAGTAAAAGTAAAGCTTTTACATTACATTGTTACATTATTATTTTAATAAAAATTACTAATCAATCAATTATTTAATAGAAATTATATGAACTAATTAATAAAATTTGTAATATATTTTTGCATATTTTAGCTATTTAAATTTATAATGAAAAATAGAAAAAGTAAACATAATCAATAAATAAATAAAAATAATATGAAAATGATGAATGTATTGAATAAATCTTAAGTTTGTAAAATTAACTCAACTTAAATGTATCTGACTTAAAATTCGTATAGTTATTATTTATTTTAATTTGATGAGAAAAAATCAGAACATAAATTAATCATCTATGACTAAAATGAATTTAGTTAACTAATTATAGATAATATTATTGGACTTAAAATAAAATAATTTAAAATGAATTAGTTATTGAGAAAAAATATAAAATATAAAATAAAACTTTACCTTTAATTTTTTATATGGTTTTACGGACAATATATTTACAATTTACTCTCGCTTGTTAGCTTACATTAAATTTCTCACTCCGCTCTTTAATTTGACAGCCATAGTGTACATATTTTCGATTTCAAAAAATAATACAATAATTATTAAAAGAATAATATACAATAATTATTAAAAGAATAATAATAAAATGAAAAAATAACATTTTGGTGTTATTAATAGCATAATACGGATGACAATGCAATTAATGACACATGTAAAATAATAATTGCTAAAATATTTAATATACTATTTTTTAGAAAAAATTTCAAATTTAGAAAATAAATTTAGCGAAAAATTATGTGTGTATTTTGGTGACAGCCATTCAACTATAATAATTATAATAATAATAATAATAATAATAATTAAGATTAAAATTAAGATATTAAGATAAGATTAAGATTTCATCGGATTTTCGAGCCAAGCAGCAGATGAGTGAAATTTCTTAGAACCCCAGGTGCCTCCCTTCATGTAATTCCACCCATAATCACTCAATTATTTTTGGGGATTCAAAGGGGAAAAAGTGAGGGCTTGGGAAAATCGACAAAGCTTGGATAATTTCTTGGTGCAAGAGGATGTTTGGCTTTGGTTCTCCTCAAATCCGAGTTTTGTTCATGTTTTATTTATTGTTTTTCATTCAATTTCTATTAGTAAATAATTTAACAATCGGAATTGATGTTGTAGACTTAATATTTTTAGTTTAATTTTAATTCTCAAGTTGGTGTTTTGGTGTTCATGTATTGATTTTACTATTGATTTTAATGCTTGAATTAATTAGTTAATAGTTCATGATTTTATGATTATTTCCATAATTCGAGGAGTGAGTTAATAATTAGATCACGTAGTAAAATTCGATAATTTCAACAAAAAAGATAGAGATATGAATTTGTGGTTGCATGTGATCATTAATAAATTCTTATAAGATTTTATACATTTGGCTAAGGAAAACTATGATCCTCTGTAGAGATACACAATTAATTTAGTTAAATAGATTTAATTTGAACTCAAGAGATGTAAATGAGATATATACGTGAATCTGATAAAATACAATTTTAGAAAATAACTTGAGATGCGAAATAAAGTTAGAATATTACTTCGAAATTGTTGATCCCGATATTATTTTAATTGTTAGAAAAACATTCATTCTTTTAATTTTATTGTTCTTTACAATTAGTTTAATTTTCTATTTCTTTTAGTTATTTCTTGAATTCCTAAATTTTATTGTCATTATTTCATTCTTTTGCTTTTCAATTTCATAGTATAGTTTTGGCCTTTAGTTTAGGAATCTTTGAATCAAAGTGAGTTGATAACAAATAAATTAATCCCCGTGGGATCTATAATTCGGACTCAAAAGTCCACTATATTACTTGTTAACAATATTGTACACTTACGATATTCAATCACAACAGTTACCTCCAATGACTAGACCAATTTGTGAAACTGAAATAAAAATAAGATTAAGAATCAGAAATTAATGAAAAAAAGTTAGCTTAATCGAAAACATGATATACAAAGAGGTTTTTCAGGGTAAAATCATTCATTTTCCGTTCGTTAAGTCACTGAAGGATGTTCTTGATCCATGCCGTGAAGTGCAACCGTAGATAAGTAGATTTCAGTTGAGCAAACATAATTTGGTTTGTTTTCGTGTGAACAGGCGTTCAAAGATGCATTCTGGTTGCCTGCACAAAAACAATTTGGGCAAAAAATATTTATCCATGAATGCATTTTCTATTACTCCTTCCGTCCCATTTATATAAACATATTTGACTTTTCACATAAATTAAAAAAAAAACATATTTAATGTTATTGAAAAGCTAATTTTGTAAAGTAAATTCTCAAATTACCTTTATTTAAGTATCAAAATTATTATTATTGAAAGTAATAAATTGGGTATATTAGCAAATAAGCAAAATAAATACTTCTCGATAAAGAAAGATGTTTATATAATTGAGAAAAGAGAGAAAGGAAATGAAACCTATATAAATGAGACGAAGAGAGTATTAAATTACCCAGGTGATTGAGGGTGATAATTACTTCTGTCTTAATAAATTGAAGTCTTTTTGTGCCATGGGATAATTTAAATCATTCCATAATTTTATTTTAAAATAATTGAATGACTTCTAGCTAGAGCCTCGCAAACGGACTTCTAGGTAAGTAATATCTAGTCCTTTAATCCAGAATGATGTCCAATTCAAAAAAAAAAAAAAAAAAAATCCAGAATGATGATAATTTCATGGACGATCTATCAAGTAATTAATATATTTTTATTGTATTAAGAAGTTATGCTTTCTAAATGATAGAAAGCCTTTCTATTATTTAAATAATAGATTTTAGTGACGATCTATCAAGTAATTAATATATTTTTATTGACTTAATTTATGCTTTCTAAATGAAACAAAGTCTTTCTATTATTTAAATAATAGATTTTAGTTACGATCTATCAAGTAATTAATATATTTGTATTTACTTAAGAAGTGCTGCTTTCTAAATTATACAAAGTCATTCAATTATTTAAATAATAGATTTTAGAGGAGGATCTATCAAATAATTAATTTATTTTTACCATTGAAGAAGTTGAGATTTCTGAATGATGGAAAGCATTTCTATTATTTACATAATATACAGTTGATGATCTATCAAGTAATACTTCCTCCGTCCCACAAAGATATGCTTGTTTTTCTTTTTTGTTTATTTCACAAAGATATGTTACTTTCCTTTTTGAGAGTATATTATCTTCATTTTCTAATATACTCATATTTAATATGTATTATTATCAACAAATATGAACAACTTATTATTTAATGTACGGCATATTAGGTAGATTTATAGTTCTAACATATATTAATTATGTTTTCTTAATTCGTGTAAAAATAAAATTATACGTCTATTTTTATGAGACGAAGTGAGTTTATTTTTTATTTTTATTTTTTTGAAAGTCGGAGTGAGTTTATTTTAACCATTGAAGAAGTTATGCTTTCTAAATGATGGAAAGCTTTTATTGATTTTAAATAATAAATTTAGAGGAGGTATTGATTTTCGCTGCACCAATTTTGATGGGACTTTATCTATATTTTAGGTACAATTTTGAATCGTTCACGACATTTTATTATACTAATATTTCACTTGTGCGATAAACGAAAATTATTATTCGTAATATCGATTTCAATGAGTATTCGTAAAATTTTAGTGCATATACATAATCAACACATATATAAATACATAAAAAAGAATTCTCTATTACAATAATTATTAGAATTTAAAAAATAACATAAGTAATTCAAATTATTTAAAAAATTCTTTGAATACTAAACGTCAATTTATGTATTTAAATAATAAATTATTATTGATTTCAATAATTTTTATGAATTATTAATAATTTCATTGAAAATGTAAATTTAGTAATTTTTTAATGGTATATCGTATTTGATATAAATTATGTGCACGAATATTGATCTATGTGAAAGGTATTAGCATATTTCTCATAACTTCTACATTTGCTTCTTGTATTTATCGTACTTCTTAATTTTCATTCAATAACATCAATCACAATAATTAAAAAAGAAATAGTTAAAATGTTTGAATTTAATCAATAAAACTTTATTTACAAAAATAAGTAGTCAAAATAATTACTTTGAAAATCTAGCTATTATCATGATACGACACTCAAGTAAAGTTGGAAATTAAGAAATTATACCGAAAATTAAACCCTATAATCTTTTTAAAAATTATTAAAATTAAGAATGATTAAAAAATATTAATCATTCTATTAATATTATTAACTAAAAAAATCAAAGCATTAATTCTTCAATATTAACATTCGTTCAATAATTTTTTCTATAAATTATTTATAAGCAGCACATTTTTTTCAACTCACTTTTTAACCACATATTTTTTCAAAACTATTTTTTAACCACACATTTTATCTCGAAATAAAAATATAGTTGCTGAACAGATGCTTAATTTATTAAAATATTTAATAATAATAATAATAATAATAATAATAATAATAATAATAATAACACAATTTAATTATTGATGGCAACACATAGGATTTATAATATTAAGAACAATAAATAAATAAAAAATCAATAATTAAACAATAATTTTAATACTGATAACTAAAAATATTGATTGAACTCATTCAATATTAACGTTAGTAATAAAAATAATAATAATTATAACCAAAATATACAAATAACAATAACATCATATTAATTATTTACTTTAATACTAAAACATAAAGAATTTAAGAATTAAATTTTGTTAAACTATCATACTTTTATATATAGTATAGATTTTCACGAGTGCGATTAACTAAAATTGTTATCCGCAATAGATAAGTATTCATAAAATTTAATGATTATATCATAATCAACACAAATAAAAAAGATATAAAAAATTTATTACAATAATTATTAAAATTTAAAAACAATATAAATAATCCAAATTATCGAAAACTTCATTAAACGATAAATGCAAATACTGATAAGAATCGAAGCGCGAAATAAACGCCGGAAAGTTCTGATCTCAGGTTTGTTGCGGATGGAGGAATCTTGACCTGACAATCACGACGCGGAATCAACGATGCTGATTGAAGAACCAAGATTTGCGAAACGCCACATGGACAAGTCCAATTTTCCTTGATAATTTTCTTGTTTTGAACGTCACAAATATTCTTGCGAATATTTGATAAGTTCGGGATGAACGCCACAAAGAATCACTCTTTCATAAGTTCGAAGAAATATAGGAAATCCACCTATAATTTTTTTATTAAATCCTCAATAAACTGTTTATCAAACCAAAAGTATTTTACAATGACTGGAAATAACATATAAATAACGAAAAATAACATAACTAACCATAGCCGCTAATGGGCTCAAAACCCTAACTAAACAATTCAAAATAGAAAAATAAACTAAAATACTAACCCCCCCCCCTCTTCAGAAAAGCGGCGCGCCATCAGATTCTCACTTACGGCCGTAATCTTAATTCTGCGAAAATTGATGATAATAGAGTTACGGCCGTGAGTGAGTTAGGTACGGCTGTAACTAACATTCTGTACAATTTTGCGATCATTTGAGTAGCTTGATCCGATTTGAATCTCGATTCGCGCCAAACATGAAACTTGCTCGTTTTTCCATGTAGAATGGTTTTATATTGCCCGTGTCTTGATTTCTTGAGCTCCTATCTCAGATCTCATCATCCCCCCTCTCTTGACAAGGATTCAACCTAGAATCAATTTTTGACCTGCTTGTCAAACATTTCCTACTCTTGGGGCATTGCAATAAAATTGCTCCACCTAGATCGAATGGAAATTTGTTGATTCCTCGCCACAGGATCAACCAATAGTGCTTTGTAACTTTTATACGGATGGATGAAATCATAATCTCCATTGGGCGTAGGTGGTGTTGCCAAAAATCCCAAGCGCAATTACCCTGCAAGAAATAATTAAATAAAAAGGGGAGGGAAATGTTAGCTTTATGAGGTATAAGGTATGGATCCTTATATTCATGAATCATCTCCGTCAATCCCACTTTTTGAACCACGAGGCCCTTCTCTTCACCTCGTTCTCCTTTGCAACTTTTTTCTCTCCTTTCATACTATCAAGCCCAACTACCTCTTCTAACTCCACATTTTCATCAACAATTTCATGCACTCCCCCAACACTACCCAAATGTGGTTCTCCAACTTCAAAGTTTAGAATTTGCTCTTCTACCCCCCACTTCCAACTCATGTTTCTCATCAACAACAATTGTATTCTCAATCTCCTCCCTGCTGCCCAACTCCTCATTTTCCTCATCAAAAATTGGAGTTTGATCATCTATTTTTTATTTCGACTCTCCCTCATTCTTCTCAATATCCTTATCCACATGATACTTCCTATTACACCACTTTTCACTTTCATTCCTTACCCTCTGTGAATCTTCTAGTGCATCCTCTACTGTCAACCCAAATAGTGTGCATGTTTTCCCTTTTTTAAGGAATTTGTATATGTGCATACCCTTATCATAAACAGCCTCCCTCCTACGTCTCTACGTCTCCATAGTTTTCCCAATAAAATATGATAAGATTTTAATGGCACTACATAACGCCATACATCCTTACTATACCTTCCATGGGAAATAGGCACTAAAACTTGTTTGGCTACTTTGAACTTCCCAAACTCCTTCATCCACGTCATCCTATAAGGTTTATAGTGTTGTACTAGGGGTAATCCTAATTTTTCAACCACGGTTCTACTAACAAAATTAGTAAAACACTCTTTATCAATTGCCACTACACCCCTTATGATACACATAACATCTAATTTTGAACAAGGAGACCGGATCATAATTCATTCCTTATGTGGCGTTAAAAAAATTCAAGAACGAACAGGATTTAGACATCAAATAGCAAGAACGAATTTTATTGACTTGGAAAGAAATGAATACTAAGAATTTTAAAGAAACTCAAGAAAGTGGTTCTTGAATTTTGGAATGACTCCCTTTTTTATTTTATTTTTAATAAGGAATTTTTCGAAATAAATAATGGACACAGAAACAACCTGTGAATTTTCTTACGAGATTTTTTGGATAAAAGACTCAACATATGATGAAGAACAAAAATAAAGACTCGACAACAAAAAAAAATAAAAACAAGATAAAAACAAGATATGAATGATTCTGTGTATACTCGATGACAAAAACGCAGAATCAAATTAGGATAGAAAAAAGACAAAACCTGAATCCATAGTACAACTCTGATACCAAATGATAAGAATCGAAGCATAGAATAAATGCCTGGAAAGTTCCGAACCCAGACGGAGGAATCTTGACCCGACAATCACAACGTGGAATCGACGATGCGAATTGAAGAACCAAGATTTGCGAAACGTCACAAGGACTTGTCCAATTTTCCTTGATATGTTTCTGGTTTTGAACGCCACAAATATTTTCGCGAATATTTGAAAAGTTCGGGATAAATGCCACAAAGAATCACTCTTTAATAAGTTCGAAGAAATATAGAAAATCCACCTATAATTTTTTTAGCTGGTGGTTGTTAGCTACGGTGGCAGGTGAGGGAAGAGAGGACAAGAGAGGTTGAGAGAGATGAAAATCGAGAGAGTGAGAGTGAGAGATAAGGTTTGGGATCGGGGGTAGGGCTTTAAATCCAAGATTTCGAAAATTGCAATTTAGTCCCGACTTTAGACAAATGTACAATTTAACCCAAAATGACTATCTTTTGCAACGTACAAGACTTTTGGCAAAATATATTTACATTTTGCAACAAGCATTGCGCATTACGAAATGATAGTCTTTTGGCAACGCGCAGTTGTGTGTTGCAAAAAGCCTACCTTTTGTAACGTGCATTTGCGTGTTGCAAAAAGGATACATTTTGCAACGCGCATTGAATGTTACAAATGGTTGAAATTTTTGCAACATTCACCGCACGTTGCAGAGGACACTTATTAGGAAACATGCAATCACTGAATGTTGCAATAGATACATTTAACAAAAAGCAATCAACAAATGTTGCGATTTGCATGTTTCAAATGGTCTTTTTTGTTGTAGTGTACATTGTATCCACCGTGTTAGAAATCTTAACAACTTTTAATGGCAGGACCACGATTTCAATACTCTACATTGTCGCTTTCGACTATTTGATATAGTGTATTGACCTTGCAAATTCTATTCTCAAGTTCATCGTTTATTGTGTGACAAGTGGATGTGAAAATTTGACTAATTTGCTGGGATGATTGGTTTGTCCCTCCAATATGCTATAAATTCTTTTTATATATAAAATTAGTGTCAATTTAAATAATAAACAACACATAAAAAAATGGTTGTTCGTACCTGAACTTTACATTTTAATCTAATATCTTGTCATATGACACAATAACAATCCCCTAAATGATTTTGTGCGGCATATCTGCGGTAAAACAATCAACAGTCTATCGTTAGAAGCTTCGATGAATTCTTGCATGACATCATCATAGTCTGCCCACAATGTGTAGGACAATCGAGTGGTTTTTCACCACGGAAAAAAAAACTTGTTAGTATAATATACAGTTTGGATTAATAAATAAATAAATAAAGTAGCATTTTTTTTTAATTTGGTAGGTTTCTTACTACAAGTCTTCCAAGAGGACTTCTAAATTCCTCGCTCCCTTTCTAGTTGTACGTCCGCATCCTACTGATGTCCATTCCAACAACATTTCCCAAAATGTTTATGTTTCAAAGAGTTTGTAGGCATATATAGTCTTCAATATATGGATGAGAAATTTAGTAGAAACTGGGAATACAACCGTATCATATAACTGTCAAAAAATATTAGTAATTCATCTAGAAGATTGCATGTGAAATCTGTATATATCTAAATTAGTATGGAATAGAAATAATAGAATTTATGTAAATATACCGGAAAAAAGTTGTGTTCTTTGAATGCATGGCGTTCAAAAAGTTAGTGAATCATAAATTGTAGATGTTCTGTATGAAATTACGATAACTTATTTTCCCGACATAAGTCTTGTATAAGAAAAAGAGATAGAATTGATGATTATTTGCAGGATAATTGCATTTGTTATCCCCGGCTGAGACTTGCTTGATGTAGTAGAGTTCACGTTCTTGCATCGGGGGGGGGGGGGGGGGGGGGGTTGTCGTATTTTCAATTTGATGACCCTTTACAGTTGCTTGAATCATGTTATCCTATGCAATTGAATTTATAATAATTTGTTCATAGAATAAAATTACAAAAAAGGGAACCATTATGATTTAGATCGGATACATGGGAAAAAAAAAAACTAATAGAACATTTTAAGGTCATATCTCTTTATCCACGAAGACCATCTCCAAGCTTTTGGGAGTTCTGCCGAATTCAGGAACCAACTATTTTCTTGCACAATGAACCTTAAGTTTTTAGTTTGAACGGTGCTTCATAATGTATTTCAGGAGTACGAACGTCGATGCCATTGTACGAGGATGAATACAACATTAGGAAGAAAATTAACCGTGAGAAAGAAGTTAGCAAACCTTGGGTTTCAATGTGATTTTTTTAAGGACATTATTAGATATAAACATGTCTACGTAATGTTTACCCAGTAATTGTGGAATTCTAGGATTCGGCCAGCATATAGAAGATGACTACCATATTACGAAAAAACGTGCAATTTTTCAAATCACAATTGATTGCTAAAAATTTAATAAATGTCTAATAGAAAAATGGGAAAGTGTGTATTAATATTGAGTGTTTTGTAAGAAATGGTAGAAGTTGAATAAAAAAACCAGAAATAAGGGCTGGATTGGGGAGGGAAATTGACATTGGGTATATATATATATATATATATATGGGTGTCAAATCCAAGATCTCAACGGGAAGTCTTAATCTTAATCTTAATCTTAATCTTATCTTATCTTATCTTATCTTAATCTTAATATATAAAAGTAGAATAACCGTCACCAAAATACACACATAGTTTTCCACCAAAAAAACTTTCTAAATTTGATTTCTTTTGCGAAAAAATAGTATATTAAATATTTTAGCAATTATTATTTTACATGTTTTATTAATTGCATTAGCATCCGTGCTATGCTATTAATTAATAATATCAAAATGTTATTTTTCTATTTTATTATTATTTTTCTAATAATTATTGTATTATTTTGAAATAAAAAAATATGTAATATGATTATCAAATTAAATATCACAGTGAGAAGTTTAATTCAAACTAACAAGTGAGAGCAAATTGTAAATATATTGTCCTTAAATCATATAAAAAATTAAAGGTAAAGTTTTATTTATATTTTTTATTTTTCCTCAATATCTAATTCATTTTAAATTATATCATTTAAGTCATATAATATTATCTATAATTAGTTAACTAAATTCATTTTAGTCATAGACGATTAATTTCTTTTCTGGTTTTTTCTTATCAAATTAAAATAAATAATAACTATAAGACTTTTTAAGGCAAATCCAATTAAGTTGTGTTAATTTTACGAACTTAATATTTCTTTGGAAATTACATCAAATACCCTCAAAATTCAAGGAATTTGATTAATACCCTTTTAAACCTTTAACTGCAGTAAAAATATGTTCTAAATCTCAAAAATCCTAAATCCAAATCAAAGCAAAGTTGCATCTTCAAGAATAGTATCCATTGATGTTTCTGTCTTGCACAAAACGGGCTTTTCTCTTCTATCAGAAAGATTTCATCCCATCTGATCACGAGCTTGGTATTCAATCATCCCGTGATTTCTCATCAGACGTTGAAGAAGAATGCAAGAAAGCAAGAAATCTATACTTTATTTGGGTCCAAGAAAGATCAATCATGGAGATTCGAATCCATCCAATATCATTCTTAAAGAAAGAAATAGTTCCGTGGAGAATTCTTTTCAAGCAAAAATCAGTGGTTTTGGTTTGACCTCGATCAAGAGTAATTCTACACAGAACCCAAAACCAACAGGAATCGATCTAGGTATTTGATTAGCCCCAAATGAACCCGAATCTTCGCCCGACATTCTCGTCCTTGTGTAGGATATTATGCTATATCAAGAAGACCCTCCTCATTATGAATCATGACCATGGCCATCTAGATTCTGCTCTACCACTTGTTGATTATTGACATTATGACTTTGAGGCTGGTTACTTGCAATGATTTGGCACCGGTGTCTCAAATTTAGATATTTGGTTATAAACTTAAAGAATGAATCTCTAGAAAGAATTGGAATTTAAAAAGTGATGGATCTATAGTTCATCGTGCAACATCCATGTTTAAGCAATAGTCCTTTTTCCAAAAGCTGCATGGTGAATTGTTGGTTTTTCTAGGATTAACATGTGGTGTTGATTTGAGAAGTCATATCTGATAGCATAGAAAATTAACTCCATTTTTTTGTGGGTTTGGCCGAGCCAAATAACAAAAGTACTAGTATTTTATTAATTTGAGGAATCTAGGTCATTCTTAATTTGCAAAACATGACATTCAAGTAAAAAAAAAGTGACAAAATTTCAATGTTTTATTAAAAAGTGACTATGTCACTTTTTTAATTAAAAAAGAACGTGAGTTAAAAGAAAAAATAATTGTTTCACTTTTAAATGCCCATCGATCAAGTAGCAAAAAGTGACAAAATTAAACGTCACTTTTTTACTATGTTTTACTAAAGGAAATTATATTCACACTACAATTATTGTTAATAACGCCACATTTTAATTACAATAAATATTCCTATTGTTTTGCTTATTTTGAAAATTATTCTGTTATTATTTTTTTGTCGAATTCTTATTTTTATCATTAATAATTAATTATTATATCTTATCTCTATTGACAATTTTATTTTAAATATTCTATTATTTTGGAAAAAAATATTTTTTTTTAATTCTTGCAATTATTGCCATCTTACTTATTTAAATATAAGAGATGTAAATAAAAAAAATTTCTTCGCTCCTAAAATTTTTTTATCCATTCTTATCGCGATAAACTGTGCTAATTAATAGAAATTGAGGATTTAAAAATAAGACAAAAAAGTTAAGAAGTATAAACGCAAAAATTAATAAAACCTAAGGATTATCATTGCAATTAAATTGTGGTGCACTTAACAAAAAATGTGGTATTAATATAATTACCCTTTTACTAAAAAGCGACAAAACGTCATTTTTTTACTAAAAAAGGACACCGAGTCACTTTTTAATCATTTTTTAATTAAAAAGTGACATTTTTTTTAAATTAAAAGAGAATGTGAATTTAAAGAAAGAATTATGAGAAGTGATATTTTGTCACTTTTTTGTGTAATTTGTTAGTTAATGATGGATATTACAAAAATTGAAAATTTGACATTCGATTAGAGTAGAAAAAAAATGACAAATTTGTCTCTTTTTTAGATAAAAGAAAAATTAATAAAAAGACATTATGTCACTTTAAAAAAAAAAAAAAAAACAAATAGCATTGTGTCACTTTTTTAAAAAAATGACACAATTATTTTAATATTTTGAATAAAATTAATAAGTCATGAATTTATTCTAAACTTTTAATTTATGTTTGATTGAAAAAGTAAATAACATGCCATTTTTAAAAAAATAAGTAACATTATGTCACTTTTTTTAAAAAGTGACAAAACTAATAAAAAAGTGATTTTTTTTAAAAAAAAGTGGTACTCAAAATTTACATAGTATTTTTACTTCAAAAAATTTCTAAAATGTATATAAATGGTCCAAAAATATGGATATTTGTGTTAAGTACCCCTTCATTATTTTGCGATTTAAACAAAATACGCTAAATACAAAATTAATTACATTAATACAATTAAACTAAATTAACTTGTTACTAACCGTAATAATTACCGCAATTTCATTTCAATTCCAAACACAGGGTCAGATCACTACAAGTCTAAAATCTTGCTTTTCATTTTAAAATTTTTTATCATTTAAATATTTTTCATCTGATGCGTATTTTACGCTAAGGTCATGATAAATATATTTTGATGAAGTTTAAATGTCGAAAATTATATTATTGAATGCAAAATAAGCCATATTTATTAAGTTCATTTTTGACTTGCTATTATGAATTCGTCGCCTGTCTATTTTAAATTCGAATGATGTATATTAAAATTTATCGTGAATACTACCTTACGTGGCAAGTGAAGAAATACAGCCCGTATATAAACTAAAGAGGTTATGTCAAAGTAGGAAATTAGAAGGGAGAAATTTGTTGTTGTTTAGACCACGCCTTAAATAAGCTTAACACGTTATCCATGGGAAGTCACATGGGGCCTACTGGTTACCATCTATACTCCTAACTCTGTACATTACTATTTTGCAAGGTGAAATATCGTCCGAACTCCATATGGTCGAACTTTTTAGTCCAAACTGGTATTATTCAAGGTCTATGCTCCAGACTGGTGACAGGACTAGTCAGTTGTGTCAGAGAGATTTGACCCCTTCTGCAAGTTACGGCTTGATGGAACAACACATTTAATAAGGATATGATGGTTGCCGCAAGCCTATAGCACGTAGTAATGATTATAACCAAATAAATGATTTACCTCAAAAATGGTTAGAAGCTTACCACTTGTAAACTATAACATGTGTCATGATCTAGGATGATTATTATCACTATAAATAGACTACATTTGCCTCCAAGTAAAATGTTAGAAATTAAATACTCAAACTCAATATACAAATCTCACTTCCCTTTTTCTCTTTTACATAGTTATATTTCTCACACCTAAATTATATTTACTTGAAATGAAGTCTGATATGAGTGTCGGAGTGCATATGAGAGCCACCCAACCCCCTTGCACGTTGATTGTTTGTCCAAGTGCGCAGGAAGTTCACATGTTCAAGAAGAATGAGCTGAGATATGTTGATCCAATTCCACTAAGTTTTTTAGTCAACAGTTGTCATTCAAAAAAATGACATCACGTAATTATTTATCGGTTTATTGAATAACTCTCAAATTCAAATTTAAATTCAAGTTAATATAAATAAAAATGTATTAAAAAATTTATAAAATCACTTGGTTGATTGATATTAAATATATTTTTTATTTTTTTAATAAAAATTGACATTTTACACAATTCACAGTGGAATATGTGGTTAAAAATAAATGTAAGTAAAATCTGTAAAAACATATGGAACCAAACATGCGCTTACATTCAAATATTTTTCATGCAATCTTTGAAAAAGGGAAATTTATGCAACTACCTGATTGTAATGTGTGGTAATTGAAAATATGTAATTTTAATATTATTTGTAATTTTACATAATTTCATTCCTCGCTTTTAAAAAAAATACTGAATTTCAGGAGAGCTAAAGTATTTTTAATTATTTTGATTAATTATGGGAACATTATATTTAGGGATGATGGAGAGTGAAGGTAATTAATAATTAATTTAATTAATTATGATAACCTTAATTTTAAGGGCGTGGTTTACATTTAAAATAGACTAATAATATGTAAGTTACAATTAATCAAATAACAATTACTACAGGAAATTTTACAAATTTGAAGTGATTACTGAGTATTACGAATGTGTTGTATATGTGGTATACATTTAAAATAGACTAATAATATGTAAGTTACAATTAATCAAATAACAATTATTACAGGAAATTTTACAAATTTGAAGTGATTACTGAGTATTACGAATGTGTTGTATATTTTGTTACTAAATGAGACATAAAAAATTTTGTAACTTGGAGCTGCCATATAATTGTATTGGCATAAACCATAATTCTCATGGAATGACATTGCATTACACGGATTGTAATGGTTGATAACAAAGTATCACATAGTACATTCATAAAGTGTAACCTCAATTACAAGACACGTGTTATAATATAATCATGTAGTTTTAAAGACATTACACTTCATCACACAGACTGTAATACTCAGTCATTAAGTATTACATAATACATTACATAACGTTCATGTTATGTATTATACATAACTCTATTGTAATATAATCATGTAGGAATTACATTTTATTGCATAGATAGTAATACTCTTCAAATGCATATCATTTAGTAACGAAATACATATCATTACTACATCCTAATGCTCAACAATCACTTCAAAATTTTAATGTCCCATGTAGTAATGTTTTTATTTGATTCATTATAGCATTCATAATTATTACTGAAATATACTGCATATATCGATACATGTATTACTACCTGGACTACTTAACATCTTTAAACTGAAGCTATTGGGGTTTAAAGATATTTTGACATTTACTTAGATTCTTTTTGACAAATAATTATAATATAACATGTTTAAGTTAATCATGAGTTTATAAAATAAGTTTAATTGAATTATAAATATGAAAAGTAAAATTAAACAGCATATTTATGAAACACATATACGCATTTTTGCTTGTTAACACAATCATATTTGTATTCCATGCGATATACTAAAAATTTGATTTTTGATCACTGCATCTGTATGTAGTTACTTTTTGCAGTTTAAAACTTGGCGCCAAAGTTCATTAAACAAAAAAAACTGATATGTATATCAATACATATATGTAGGACAATGAACATAACACGTAATTTATATATCAAAACATAGTTAACTTTTACATGATTGACAGGTGACTTAACAGAGTTCAAAAAGTAACCCTGTGTCTTTATTTATGCAAAACTACATATTAGTAAAACTATATTCATCAGTATACAGTAACTCAAAAGTATGGACATCATAATATTCATTTTTTACTTTAGTAAACTCATAACAATACAAGGTCAGGAAATGGGGCGAATAACTTCAAATCTATACTTTAGTGGTGTATATGTACATGGAGTCATCCCTTGATAACTTCCACCCATTAGATTCTGCTTTAAAAACATTATACTCAAGCTTCTGCACAATTGGAAAATATGGAAAATTTGAATACAAAAGTATTCAATAAGTAACCAATTTTGTTTAAAAATATGATTTCCCATGGGCCCGTATTACAATCAAGTATTATCCTAAGCGCACAATAGTTCACAAAGGGTATACAACCCAATTCAAATATTTCACATGATGTTTACTCAAGACATCAACCCAATATTCAAATGTTTCCACAATATAACATGAGCGCCATTAGGCGTAATCACAAGCAGGATAACATAATGGTTGTAATAATGCAAGAAAATCTTTTGTCATGCCATAATCACTGTTAAGATTTTGTAATTGGAAATTCTGTGAAAAAGGGAATAAATTGAACATTTGTAAAAGTCAAGGACTTAGGTACAATTTTGTATAGTTGATAAGGTAGGTTAGGATTAGAAGCTATAGATCACGCTAGCCTCATGCTCGAGCGTGATTTCCAGAACCCTACCCCTCGAGCGGTCCATGCCCAGAAACAGGACGCTCAAATTCAGCTGGAGCGATTGACAGCCAAAATGCGCCCTCATATCATTCTACTATATATACCAAGCCTATGCACGAAAATCAAATAGGTTGTTGTCTAGTTTTTAAGAGCCATAACATATACACATATCATAATCTTGATCTCTTGATTTGAAGATCCAAGAACCAAATTCATCTTTGATCGAATTTATTCGTTTCTTGTGATCCGACAACCCGTATTAGGAAAACATCAATTGTTCTTAATCAAACACTCAACATCCTTTGATCTAAGGATTACTTCTTCAATTATGAAACTTCAGAGCTGCTGGAGGTTGAAGAAGGTTTGATTACAAGCGCAGGAAGTTTAACAAAAATGAGGAGTTCTTGGGGTATCCACTTGAAAGAAGCATCAAGATCTGGAAGTTGCTGGAGGTAGTTGTATCTTGGGTTAGCAAGGGTATATTTACATTTTCTAGTGAGGGAAGCTGGATAAATCTAACTGTAATCGAAATTGCTTATAGTGGCCTGGAGTTTTTCCCACATTAGGTTCCTCCGTCATCAGATTATTGTTTTGATTATTTATTGCATTTCATTATTGCAATTGTGGTAATTTAACATAAGAAAATTGGTCTTGTTTGTTTAATCATCTAGAAATTATTAAAAGTACTGAGTTCGTTTTAATAGTGACTATTCCGCACATAAGGTCGAACTTTGGGGTGTCCCAAAACTTTCAATTGGTATCAGAGCCTAATTTCGATTCCTAACCTTAATTTTTTGCTAGATGAGTAGTTCACTATCTGTTCCGCCATTCTTTGATGGCTCAATTTACCCTTATTGATAGGTTAGGATGAGGGTCTTCTTAAAGTCCATAGATGAACAAGTTTGGTGTAATATTTTAAATGGATGGTCAGAAGCATCTACTACTGTTGCTGGAGTAGTCACCTTCACACCCATAGCAAATTGGACTAGGAATGAGAGAGATGAGTGCAACTAGAACAAAAAAGTCTTACACGCCCTATTTATGGCTATCTCCCAAGAAGAATTTAGGAGAATATCCATGTGTGAGGTAGCTAAAGAGGTTTGAGATATTTTACAGACCACACAGGAGGGAACTCAGGCTGTTAAATACTCTAAATTGCAAATGTTGACCACTATGTTTGAAGAAATTAGAATGAGTGATGATGAGACTTTTGATGTCTTTTATGCGAGTCTAAATGACATAGTCAACTCTAGTTTCAACCTAGGTGAAAGGATTCCTAAGTCCAAAATTGTGAGAAAAATTCTTAAATCTTTACCTGAACTTTTCAGACCTAAAGTCACAGCTGTTGAAGAGAGTAAG
This sequence comes from Ligustrum vulgare, assembly GCA_963555705.1. Lineage (NCBI taxonomy): Eukaryota > Viridiplantae > Streptophyta > Magnoliopsida > Lamiales > Oleaceae > Ligustrum > Ligustrum vulgare. Next base: position 44,341,523 of record OY743168.1, read on the forward strand.
GACATAGACACCATAAAAATTAAAGAACTGGTAGGATCCCTTTAGAGTTATGAGCTTACATTGGATAAACTTGCTAAATCTAAGTCTATTGCCTTGAACACCTCTAGGAATGATGAATCTGATTCTACTGATGAAAGTGTTAAAATAAGGATGTTGCCTATATGATTAAGAAGTTCAAAAATTTCTTTAAGTCTAAGAAAGGGCAATTGGGGAAATTCCAGGATGAGTCTAGTAATTTTAGAAAGGGAAAGAAAGATAAAGAAAAACTGGAGAGTCCAAGATAGCACCTAAGCATGTGAGGTATCATGAGTGTCAATGATTTGGGCGCATGAGAGCTGAGTGTCCTAGTAATAGGAAGAAGCCTAGCAAGGCTATGAATGCCACTCTAACTGATAGTGAGTTAGAATAAGGTAACTAAAATAATGAGTTCACCCACGAGGAAAGTGAAAATTAAATGGCCTTCCCTTCTAAGATAAAAAGTGAATCTGAGAGTCCCAGTAAGAAGAGTGTTGACCCAGATAGTAATGAGTCTTCAGGAGAAGAGTCTGAGGGTCAAGAGGATATTCATGAGGTGTTTGACCAATTATATGAGGAGTTCCTTAAATTGAAGAAAGTGAGTATGCCGCCTTTAAGAAACTGAATAAAGTTTAAATAAAACTAAATAAAGTTTAAATAGAAAATGAAGGCTTGTTGATCAAACTAGAAGAGTCCAATAGCTAGTTGCAAGTTGTGACTAATGTGAGAGAGACCCAAGAAAAGGAGGTTATGTGTTTAGAAAGTGAACTTGTGAAGAGCTCCAGGTTAGCCAGTGAGCTGAGTGCTGAGAAAGGAAATTTAGAAATCCAAGTTAGCAACCTGTTGAGTGAACTTGAACATTCCAAAGCTCAATTCCTTTTTTTTTTCTAGTATTTTTTACAAGTTAGAAAATATTTTAAGAATGAGCAAGCCTACTGGTAATAGGGATGGTCTAGGTTTTGATAAAAACTTTGCTAGTACATTTAAGACTACATTTATCCTTGCATGTGGCTAGCCCAAATATGTTCCTAACCCTCAGCGTAGGACTCATCAACCTAGGAACAGATGTCAGTATTCATAAAACAATAGTCTGAGGTTTGTCCCTACTTGTTTTCACTATGGTGAGTTAGGTCACATACGTCCCAGATGTCATCATATCCTAAACAGAAAACATAACATGAGATTTAATAGGAATCATAATCAGGAGTCTGTTGGTCAAGTTAACAGATTGACCAAATTGGTGACACAAATGTTTGGTAAGTTTTCTACTACTAGACAGAATTGAGTATTTTTTGTGCATGCATGTGGTTATAACATGATTTATTGCTACATGCATCCTATTTGTTTACCTGTTTTTTAGGTAGTTATTTTATTTCTTGCATGTGCATTTTTGCGATTGTTTTAGCACGTGCATGTTTTGTTTTTGACATGTGCTTGATATTTTTTTTATTTTGTGTGTGATGCATTCTCATGCTTTTTACATTGAAAAATTCAAAAAACATTGAAATATTTGAACAATGACAAAAACACTTTGTTTGAATTGGGTATGTTTACAACATGATGTGAAACTTACTTAAACTTGTGTGTTGTGATTAAGTTAATTTAATAGCATAATTTTCGTTGCTTGCTTAGGTTACTATGAAGTACTTTGTATGTGCCTACATGTACCATCTGAACTACACGCACTTTGATCTTGTAAGTGGAACTTAATTGCATGTGGGAGATTTGGGATGGTAGTTATTTGTTGGTAAGATGACTTTGAACATGAATTGACCAATTTTAGTAGACCTAAGCTCTTATGAATCCCTTGTAATAAAAATTCTTATATATTAATGTTCTTCGTCGGGGCCTATTTGACTCGAGTTATTACGCCTAAGGAGTGCTTTCTTTCCTGGTGCCTATGGTCAACTGGCTTGAGTTATCCTACAGAAAGCTTGCTACAGGGCACATCTTTGTCGCCTAATGAGGGAAACTTGTACTTAAGATGAAAAATAATGAGCTTGATGAAGTTTGAAAATTTATTAGAAAAATATGGTTGAAATAAGGGGGAGTTTGATACAAATTTGTTTATGAGCTTCTATTTTAAGGTCCTACTTTGCATTATAACAGTTTGACTTTCATAAGTAGGGGGATAAGTTTATTGGAAGTGATGTTTTGCATGTTCTTTCTCTCAAATATATGGTGGAGTCTTACTTACAAAGTATTAATGACACATAACACACATGAGTCGCTTATACAATTTACTCAATTTTAACTTGGGTTAAGTATGTGGGAAGAGTTTGCATTCATTACTTATACTTATGCATTCCAACTACATCATTTTTAAGTTGTTTCATTATTATGCTCAAAATTGATTTGAAAATTGCACCATTTGTCATTTGTGACAAAAAGGGGGAGAAAAGTGAATGGAATAAAAAGTGTTGCATGAAATTCAATTCCACATTGGCATTGCATGAATTCTATTTTTGTGAGGTTTTTGGGGAGAGATATAGATACATTATATTCTACTGCATTCAAAATTTTAAGTGTTGCAGTAAGGGGGAGCATTTTTTGTGTTTGCACTGCATGCATTCCATTTTTTGCATAGTTATTTGAGTTTTGATGTTTTGTGGTATAAATGTTTGTTTTGGTGTTAGATTAGCATTTATATCACGTCTCAAACTAACATGCTTGATTGATACTTCGTGCTTTGATTATTGATTTTGTTTATTTTATGGTTATTCTTGTATCCTGTGCTTTTATACTGAGTATTTTAGGTGGCGTTCTGTTTGTATTTTATTTTGTATTTTCATTTTCGAAAATATTTTGTGTTTTCATTTTTGTTTTCAAATTTGTTGAAAACGCGTTTGGTTTGTCATTTCTGAAAACTGTTTTTGAAAATGAAAAGTTGGAAAACACGTTCTGTTTGAAATTTTGCAGAATACTATTTAAACTATTTTTAATTAATTTGCTTGCAGAATACTACTAACTCCAACTCAAATTTCCTTTCACAATACACTACAAATATGGTTACATGCAACACACTAATGTGAGCATTAAGAGTCTATATTAATACAGTTTGGTCAGGTTCGGGACTTGAGAAAGCTCTACTTCTATTAAAATCCAGAAAATGCAAGTTCTTTCAAAACCACCAGAGTCCATTTATCATTGCATTTTTTGAAATATAACAACAAGAATTCTCATTTAATTTTTTTTTGTAATGTTGATATTGAATTCAATAAAACTTTATTTAAACTAAGTTCCAAGTTAGGATAATTCTCAAAAAAAAAAAAAAAATTCTTTATTTAGGCTTAGTTCCAAGCTAGGATAATTCTAAAAAAAATAATAAAAAAATAAAAAAAATAAAAACTTTATATTAAGTTTAGTTCTAAGTTAAGATAATTCTATAAATAAAAAAATAATAAAAAAAATTCCCAAAACGCGTTTTCCGCGTTTTGGGCATTTTTTTGTCGAAATACACACAAAACGCTCAAAACGATGTTTCGGGCGTTTTCCGTTTTGTGTACAAATTTTTTTTTTGTTTTCCAAAATGCGTTTTCGAAAATGGTAAAAAGAACGCGTTTTCAGCGTTTTCGAAAATAAAAATAGAAAACGAACTCAAAACAGCAAAGAGAATAGGGGCTTAGTGTTTTTGGTTTCAGGAAACAAGAAATTCAAGAAACAAGACTTGACTTGGCTTGGATTGGCTTAGTTTTGGTTTTGTTTTTAGTACCTTGACTTAATGAGTTGTTTTGTCACGGAATGCCAAAGGTGGAGTTTGTTAGGATTTTGTAATCGGCAACTCTGTGAAAACGGACTAAATTGAACATTTGTAAAAATTAAGAACTTATGTGCAATTTTGTATAACTAGTGTTATACCCGTGCGATGCACGGTCATTTGTTACTTACATATATCAAATCTATATTTTAACATATAAAATGAATATTTAATTAAAAATGATAAATGAATGAAGACAATTAATTACAGAGGTACATTACACATGCCTTAATTTTTTTTACGGTTCGTATGTTTATCGTTTTATGAATTTCTTTAAATATTGTAATTTGAATTGATTTAAACTTAAAATGTAAAAGAGAAATTACATTTAAATAGAATTTCTGATAAGTAGAAAAATAGATTTATTTGTGATATACGCTTAGAATTTTATTAATAGAATGTTAGTTAAAAATTATTTTTATAAAAATGAGGATTTGAGTAAAGTGGACTGAATATGGGCCAAATTTTTTTTCTAAGTCACCACAATTGTAATAGTTAGGAAATTAAATAACTTATTACTTAAAAAAAAAATACTTTAATGAACATTTGCAAAACTATTCAATTTTAATGATTATTGATGTAATTAATCTTTTCAAAATATAATTTTTAGATTATTACAAATAATTTATCACTATCAGAATAATACTATTAGAATTGATACTAACTATTTTTTTATAACATTTTATATTTATATATATTAAACAAATATTTCATTAAATATTTACTTTAACATTACAAATTAAATACACGTGGTCATATATTTAAATAAATGTAGCAATTAAGCAACATAAAATGTTAGTTTTGATTAAATTTTAATGAATGTATATCGCAAATACATTTAATTTTATATATTAAGAAATCATCTATGTATCTGGATTCTAAAAGCGGAGCGGTTATTTAACCCACAAGATATAGTACATTATCACTTACTCATATGGAATTCATTTTTCAAAAATAATTTTTTCTGAACATTCATTCTTAATCACACATTCTTTAAAAAGTATTTTTTTTTTTTACTATTTTTCATACTACTTTTTAACTATACATTCTAAAAAATCACTTTTTCACAAAAACAATTCTAAAAAAATCAAAGTCAAATAGTTAACAACTGAATAAAGTTGGAGATCACGAAATTATACAAAAAATCTTATACCCTATAATCTTTAAAAATTTATTAAAATTAAGAATGATTAATAATCATTCTATTGATATTATTAACTAAAAAGAAATCAAAGCATAACTATTCAATATTAATAAAAAAAAATTACATTTAAACATACCTTAAATTTTTTTTAACGGTTTTTATGTTTACCTTCTAGGAAATTTTTTTAAACATTGTAATTTAAATTGACTTAAAACTTAAAGTGAAAAAACAAAATTACATTTAAATAGAATTTCTAATTAGTGAAAAAATAGATATATCTATTATATAAGCTCAAAATTTTATTAAAATGAAAAGGAAAGAAAAAATAGATCGATAAGCGCTATTATTTTATTCTCTTTGGTTTTCTATTTTTGAAAAAAAAAATATTTATGTAATAATTAATAAAAATTTGAAGAGAAAAAGACCATAAAAATAGAGAAAATAAAAAAAGAGTTGGTTTATAAACGGGTTTATTTATAATTTTGAGTAAAAAAACAGTGGTTAAAAATTAGAGAAAGAAAATGTGTGTGGTTAAAAAGTAGTTTAAAAAATTGTGTAGTTTATAAATTGGTTTATAAATCAATTTATTTTATTTACCAAGAGGATGCTAAACGAAATGCGGAGGTAATACAATTTTTCATAATTTTTTTTTACCCAAATCCATGTTGAAAAATTAGAGAGAAAAAAGACGTTTTATTAAAAAGTAATTTAAAAAATTATTTAATTTATAAATTGGTTTATAAACCAATTTATTTTATTTACCAAACGGATGCTTAATGCGACGGTAATACAATATCCCATAATTTTTTTTATCCAAATTCATGTTGAATGGTAAGAAAGTTCAATAATCCTTTTTATACATATATATAATCAAGTAGACGAAAATATTATAAAAATGATACAGTCTTCAAAATCACCAATGAATTTGATTACCATAAAAATAATAAATATAAATACCATTAATTTAAAACATGTGTTCACACTAAATCACTTACTGACAACATGCGTTCACACCCCTATAACCTTTAAAAATTTATTAAAATTAAGAATGATTAAAAAAAATATTGATCATTCTATTGATATTATTAAATAAAAAGAAATCAAAGTATTAACTATTCAATATTACTCTTCGTTTAATAACTTTTTTATAAATTATTTATAAGTATCACATTTTTTCAACTACATATATATTTTGGAAAATATGATTTTTAATATTAAAGATAACAAATGATTTGACCATTAATAATTAAAACATAATTATTATATTGATGGCTACATATAGAATTTATATTACTAAGAACAACAAATAAATAAAAAATAATCATTAAATAATAATTTTAATACCGATAACTAAAAAAATTAATTGAACACATTCACTATTAGTGTTATTAATAAAATTAAAATTGATTAAAAAAATATCAACCATTATTTAGTATTCATAATATATATATATATATATATATATATATATATATATATATATATATATATATAAGGCAATAAATGTGTTCACACTAATTCAGATTTTGCATTCACACTAAACCATTTTGTGTTCACATTCACCAGACTTTCCTCCCTTTATATATTATTACTAGTGTTATACCCGTGCGATGCACGGTCATTTGTTACTTACATATATCAAATCTATATTTTAAAATATAAAATGAATATTTAATTAAAAATGAGAAATGAATGAAGAAAATTAAGTACAGAGGTACATTACACATGCCTTAATTTTTTTTACGGTTCGTATGTTTATCGTTTTATGAATTTCTTTAAATATTGTAATTTGAATTGATTTAAACTTAAAATGTAAAAGAAAAACTACATTTAAATAGAATTTCTAATAAGTAGAAAAATAGATATATTTGTGATATATGCTTAGAATTTTATTAATAGAATGTTAGTTAAAAATGATTTTTATAAAAATGAGGATTTGAATAAAGTGGACTGAATATGGGCCAAAATTTTTTTCCAAGTCACTACAATTGTAATAGTTAGGAACTTAAAAAAAAAATACTTCAATGAATATTTGCATAACTCATTTGCAAAACTATTCAGTTTTAATGATTATTGATGTAATTAATCTTTTCAAAATATAATTTCTAGATTATTACAAATAATTTATCACTATCAGAATAGTACTATTAGAATTGATACTAACAATTTTTTTATAATATTTTATATTATATATATATATATATATATATTAAACAAATATTTCATTAAATATTTACTTTAACATTACAAATTAAATACATGTGGTCATATATTTAAATGAATGTAGCAATTAAGCAACATAAAATGTTAGTTTTGATTAAATTTTAATGAATGTATATCTCAAATACATTTAATTTTATATATTAAGAAATTATCTATGCATCTTGATTCTAAAAACGGAGCGGTTATTTAACCCACAAGATATAGTACATTATCACTTACTCATATGGAATTCATTTTTCAAAAATAAATTTTTCTGAACATTCATTCTTAATCACACATTCTTTAAAAAGTATTTTTTTACTATTTTTCATACTACTTTTTAACTATACATTCTAAAAAATCACTTTTTCACAAAAACAATTCGAAAAAAATCAAAGTCAAATATTTAACAACCGAATAAAGTTGGAGATCACGAAATTATACAAAAAATCTTATACCCTATAATCTTTAAAAATTTATTAAAATTAAGAATGATTAATAATCATTCTATTGATATTATTAACTAAAAAGAAATCAAAGCATAACTATTCAATATTAATAAAAAAAATTACATTTAAACATACCTTAAATTTTTTTTAACGGTTTGTATGTTTACCTTCTAGGAAATTTTTTTAAACATTGTAATTTAAATTGACTTAAAACTTAAAGTGAAAAAAAAAATTACATTTAAATAGAATTTCTAATTAGTGAAAAAATAGATATATCTATTATATAAGCTCAAAATTTTATTAAAATGAAAAGGAAAGAAAAAATAAATCGATAAGCGCTATTATTTTATTCTCTTTGATTTTCTATTTTTGAAAAAAAAAATATTTATGTAATAATTAATAAAAAGTTGAAGAGAAAAATACCATAAAAATAGAGAAAATAAAAAAAAGAGTAATTTGGTTTATAAATGGGTTTATTTATAATTTTGAGTAAAAAAATAGTGGTTAAAAATTAGAGAAAGAAAATGTGTGTGGTTAAAAAGTAGTTTAAAAAATTGTGTAGTTTATAAATTGGTTTATAAATCAATTTATTTTATTTACCAAGCGGATGCTAAACGAAATGCGGAGGTAATACAATTTTTCATAATTTTTTTTTACCCAAATCCATGTTGAAAAATTAAAGAGAAAAAATGCGTTTTATTAAAAAGTAATTTAAAAAATTATTTAATTTATAAATTGGTTTATAAACCAATTTATTTTATTTACCAAACGGATGCTTAATGCGACGGTAATACAATATCCCATAATTTTTTTTTATCCAAATTCATGTTGAATGGTAAGAAAGTTCAATAATCCTTTTTATACATATATATAATCAAGTAGAAGAAAATATTATAAAAATGATACAGTCTTCAAAATCACCAATGAATTTGATTAACATAAAAATAATAAATATAAATATCATTAATTTAAAACATGTGTTCACACTAAACCACTTACTCACAACATACGTTCACACCAAACTACTTCCTTACTTTTAATATATATATATATGAATTTAACCAATAAGTAGTCAAAATAATAATTGAAAAATATCGCAATTATCATGATACAATAACCGAGTAAAGTTGGATATCACGAAATTATGTAGAAAATCATATACCCTATAACCTTTAAAAAATTATTAAAATTAAGAATGATTAAAAAAAATATTGATCATTCTATTGATATTATTAAATAAAAAAGAATCAAAGTATTAACTATTCAATATTAGTCTTCGTTTAATAACTTTTTTTATAAATTATTTATAAGTATCGCATTTTTTCAATCACATATATATTTTGGAAAATATGATTTTTAATATTAAAGATAACAAATGATTTGACCTTTAATAATTAAAACATAATTCTTATATTGATGGCTACATATACAATTTATATTATTAAGAACAACAAATAAATAAATAAATAATCATTAAATAATAATTTTAATACCGATAACTAAAAATATTAATTGAACACATTCTGTATTAGTGTTAATAATAAAATTAAAATTGATTAAAAAAATATCAACCATTATTTAGTAATCATAATATAAATGTGTTCACACTAATTCAGATTTTGCATTCACACTAAACCATTTTGTGTTCACATTCACCAGACTTTCCTCCGTTTATATATTATATATAGATATATAGATAATAATTTTAATACTGATAACTAAAAATATTAATTGAACACATTCAGTATTAATGTTAATAATAAAATTAAAATTGATTAAAAAAATATCAACCATTATTTAGTATTACCATATATATATAAGGTAATAAATGTGTTCACACTAATTCAGATTTTGCATTCACACTAAACCATTTTGTGTTCACATTCACCAGACTTTCCTCCCTTTATATATAGTATAGATATAGATTGATAAGGTAGGTTAGGGTTGGGCTGAAAAGAGAGGCTGAAATTTGGAAGTTGCTGATCACGCTCGCCTCATGCTCGAGTGTGATTTCTAGAACCCTGTCGCTGGAGTCCCACTCGAATTGCCCTCGAGCGGTCCATGCCCAGAAAGTTACTACTCAAGTTCAGCTCGAGCGATCAATGGCCAAAACGCTCCCTAATTATGTTTTTAACCTATTTTTGGTGGCCCAAATCATTTTTTACTATATATACCAAGTCTATGCATGAAAATCAAATAGGACGTTGTCTATTTTTTCAGAGCCCTAACATATACACATCATAACCTTGATCCTTTGATTTGAAGATCCAATAACCAAATTCATCTTTGATTGAATTCATTCGTGTCTTGTGATCCAACAACCCATATTAGGAAAACATCAATTGTTCCTAATCAAACACTTGGCATCCTTTGACCTAAGGATTACTTTTTCAATTATGAAACTCCAGAGCTGCTGGAGGTTGAAGAAAGTTGGACTATAAGTGCAGGAAGTTTAACAAGAATGAGGAGTTCTTGGGGTATCCACTTGGAAAAAGCATCAAAATTTGGAAGTTGCTGGAGATAGCTGTAACTTGGGTTAGTAGGGGTAGATTTGTGTTGTCTAGCGAGGGAAGTTGGAAAAATCTAATTGTAACTAAAATTGCTTATAGTGGAGGTAACTGGCTTGGTCCTTGAATTTTTTCCACATTGGGTTTTTCCTTCATCATATTGTTGTCTTGATTATTTATTGCTTTTCATTATTGTAATTGTGGTAATTCAACATAGGGGAAATTGGACTTATTTGTTTAATCATCTAGAAACTATTAAAAATGACGAGTTCGTTTTAATAGTAACTATTCCGCGCATAAGGTCGAACTTGGGGTGTCCCAGAACTTTCAATCTCATAATCAAATAATTGCACGAAGTAACATTTAAGACTATTAAAAGGTACATTGTTACTTACCTTTTTGTAAACCTGAAATAACAAAAGGATCAAAATTAAACTTCTGTATTATGAAAATAATCATGTATCGATACATATAAAATTGCTTCTATAGTTAATCTTGATCCCTTTGAAGATCTTCTAGTTTTGTTTGTTTAAACACTTTAGGGTCATTACAAGAGCACATAAGATCATGTTAGAATACCGATACGTTAACTTGTTTGCTAAATGAATCTTTTCGAGTGTAATGTTAACTTGTTTGGTTAACAAATATTTTAACAGCTGACATAATAATTTGTTTTGAAAACAGAAGAGAGAAACATTAAATAGTTACTTATAAGTAAATTTAGCACATTCAATGTGACAATCAAATAATAGTTAAAATTAACATGTAGATGTCACACTTAACATCTATTTTTGTCGTCTACGTGTCCATTTGTTAACTTTTGGGTTTAAAAAAATACTCTCCAGTCCCGTGAAGATATGCTTGCTTCTATTTTGCACGTAGATTAAGAAAAGGATAATTATACACACCACAACATTTGTTAACTACACTGCACTACATTTTATTTTTAATGAATATGCCTAATTTTTTCTTATTTTTACACTTATGCTCTCAAGTTTTTATATAAATCTTTTATCATCAACCATCTATTAATTTTCATCTCTTGTCCAAAAAGATGATTTTTATCCAAAATATTTTTTATAAGGGCAAAAAATACTTATTTATCTATCATATTTTTAAATAATTGAAGTAAATAACTAATATAAAAGTCCAAAATAAATATTTTTTCCTTTTTTTCAATTCACATTGGCACAATATTTGGATATAAATTGCGATTAAAAATAAAATATGTTAATTAATTGAAAGTTAAGAATAATAATGCTTTAAAAAAATTGAGGATATAAGAGCAAAAGTGAACAAATATTAAAAATCTTTCATGTAATTAAAATGTGGTGTGGATATTAAAAATTGTAGTGTAAATATAACTACCCTTAACAAAATGTCAATCATACATTTTACTAATATATCCATACATTAAATAATTTAATAAATATGATTATTTTATATTTATTAATAACAATGTATATTAAATGAGGACATATTAGAAAACTTAAGAATATGTTGATTTTCAATAAGAAAAGTGACCTATAATTTAGGACGGATAAATAAGGAATACAAGTCTATTTTCACGAGACGAAGTGAATATTTTTGGGTAAATATATTGACACCATACTTTTTATTAAGCATACCACATTTTAATTTTAATGAAAACCCTTAAGTTTTCTTTACTCTTACATTTACCTTGCCAATTTTTATTTATTTTTAATAATTTTTTATTATCAACTCTTTATTAATTTTCGCATCTTGTCTTTAGAGACAATTTTCATCCAAAATATTTGTTAAGAGGGCGAAAAATATTTATTTATCTCTCATACTTTTAAATAATCAAAATAAATAATTAATACAAAAGTTTAAAAAAATATTTGCACATCTTTTCAATGCAAATTAGAAGAATATTTGATTAGAAATTGTGATTAGAAACAAAATATGTAAATTCTTGAATGTTATGAATAATAATGAGATTGAAAAAAAAAATTGAGGACATAAGAGTAAAAGTAAACAAATATTGAAGATATTTTTTTTAATTAAATTGTGGTGTAAATATAAAAAAGTGTGGTGTTAATATAATTATTGATATTTTTTTATATTTTTCAGGTAAAATACATGATTAAAAAATAAAGAAAAAGATATGTGAAATTAAAAAATGATTTTGAGGATTCTACGCCCTTTTTAAATCAAGGTCTTGAACCAAAAAAAATTTTCTATTCAAGAAGAACTGATTGATGATTGAATCTACACGTGTCATATGTAGGAGTATTCTAATCAATAAAATCTTTCCCACACAATTCCCTCTCTCTCTCTCTCTCTTGCTAGCTCGGCTCCCAAAGAACCAAAAAAGAAAAAAATGAATTCATAAGCTGAGATCCCTTTTCAGTTCTTGGATTCTTTTAAGTGATTCATCAATTTGGTAAGCATATTTTAGCTGTTTCTTTTATGGAAATTACTGTTGATTTTAGTTCTTGGATATATGTATATATATATATTGAATCAAATTTAATTGTTGTTCAAGAAGGATTTTAATAGTTGGGTGAATTTTTTGAGAAGTAATTTTGTTTAGTAATTTAGAAAACCCAGATTTCAAGAGGCTGATAAAGGTTACCTTAGATCCATGAAACGTAGGTAATATGTGGCAAAAAGCCTCAATCTTTAAGGATTTTCACGTGAATTTTGAGGGTGTCTGGTTTCCTTTTTCCTAGGTTCTTTTCCGTGAACCCCTTTGTTGTTTCTCCTTGTTGAATTTACGGATAAGGGATTGATTTTTTCTCTTTCTTCATGTTGTTGAGTATACAAGGGTTGGTGGTAGAGGTGCCGATTTGGTGTTCTTGTGTGTAAAGAATAGAAACTCGAAGCAGATGATTTTGGTAACTTCACATACTTGGAGATTCTTCTACTCTTTTCAGATTTAAATTCCTGTATATGGAATTTTAGTTCCTATCTTCCTCCTAGCAGATCCGATATGTTTGTTCATTCTTTCAGACTTTTTTCGCTCTGGGTCGCTTTCCTAGTTTTCATGTTTTCCTCGGAGAAGTCTTGGAGTTAATCTTGTGCCCCGTTTGACTACAACTTTTCACTAATCAACTGTTCTTGGGCTGAGTATCAATTTTTTTTTTTTTTTGGGTGGGTTGTGATGCTGTTTTTAATGTTCCAGGTGTTGAATAACCTTCCTGGCTTTTTTAAAGTTTGTAGTTGGTAAGAGATGAATAGTTAAATAAGTGATTGATCCGAGTGTTTGGAGAGAGACTTATTGACAAGTTTTGTTACTGGTATTACAAAGGGGGGATGATGGAAGAAATGTCTCCATCAGTTGCCGTTACTCTTGGATTTGGTAATTCTGTTTGTGAAAATCCAGGAGTTGTAAACCATGTAGAAATCACGCGACTCAAATTAGTGACAGACGCAGCAAGCTTGCTGTCAGATCCAGCACCAGTACCAAATGATAATTCTAATTCTAGTTTGGTTAAGGGGATTCCATTATCAATGCCTGGAAGGAGTGTTGTGACACCTGATATATCACAGACGATATGTAAGGCTGAAAATGGTCAGTTTATTCACAATACCATGATTCAAGAAAATGAAGAAGATGAAGTCTTATCAGCGGGGGATGACCCTAGCGTAATTAATAGCTTGGAGTTGCTGCCCTTGGATCACAGTTCAAATATAAGCTTGCCACTAAATGCTACTTTCGAGAGAAGCTTGCCCTTTGCTGTCGAAATTGAGGGCACTGAGAATGGTCAAATAGTTGCAAAAGTCATCAGTGTGGAGGAGAGACGTGTACAAAAGGAAGTACCTGATGATGTCCTAATGATGCCTGCTAAACCAAATGAAGAATGTTCTAATGGACCTACAGTGAAGGCGTCAGTAGTTGCTCTTCAGTTGACCAGTGAAAAGGTTCCATGCAAAGGAGGTGTTAAGAGTGTCTTTGAGTTGGAGTGTGTGCCCCTGTGGGGTTCTGTTTCTATTCGCGGAGACAGGCCAGAGATGGAAGATTCTGTCATGGCCGTACCTCATTTTGCGAAAATTCCTACTAAAATGCTTATTGGTGATCGTCCAATCGGTGGGATAAGCCAGACTTTAAGTCACTTGACCTCTCATTTTTTTGGTGTATATGATGGTCATGGGGGATCTCAGGTATGTATGTATGTTTTTCAATGTTGATGATTTGTTTCTTTTCGGAGACTACTTGGCTTGGTTTTTCACTTTGGGAAATAAGTGATGACATAATTTTTAGTGACATAGTTTCTGGACAAAGAAACTAGACTACTCTAGTGTGTGTTTGCAGGATCGTATGTTTTGCTTGACATAGTTTCTAATGAATTTTTTTTCCCTTGAACTCATTCATTTCTCACCAATTCACTTCTTTGAGATAGTTCATCCGTTTGTAAAACCTTTTATTGGACTCCCCAAAGGTGTTTAACCATCCATCTCTTGAGACAACGTAAGGAGCGACGTCCTTTTCAAAATGAATTTTGCTTCTTGAACTCATCCAGTTTTTTCATCAATTCTCTCTTTTTTGAAATATATAGTTTGTCTGATTGAAAAATCTGTGGTTAGACTGACCAAAGGTTTTAACCTTCCAGCTCTTGAGACAACTTAAGTTGCAACTTCCTCGACATTATTTAGTTACTCTTTCAATTCTACACATTCACAACCGCAGTTAATATTCATCTTGAGTAAATTTGTAACTGAGTGGATCTTCATTGTGTAGGTTGCAAATTATTGTCGTGACCGTATCCATTTAGCTTTAGTAGAAGAGCTAAAAAGTTACAAGGATGATGTGGTGAATGGAAGTACTATAGACACACGACAGGTGCACTGGGAGAAGGTCTTTACAAATTGCTTTTGCAAAGTTGATAATGAAGTTGGGGGAAAAGCAAACAGAAACATCCCTAAAGAAAGTACAGAATCATGTAGTACCACCTTTGAAGCCGTTGCCCCCGAAACTGTTGGGTCAACTGCTGTTGTTGCAGTGCTTTGTTCATCTCATATTGTAGTTGCCAACTGTGGGGACTCGAGAGCAGTTCTTTACCGTGGTAAAGAAGCAATTGCATTATCAAGTGATCATAAAGTAAGCTTGTCTTTATTATTTTGGTTGCTATCATCATTCCCTATCCTCGTAAAGAAATTCATTTCTTGTCCTTCTAACTAACTTGCCAGCCAAATCGAGAGGATGAATATGCTAGGATTGAAGCATCTGGGGGTAAAGTCATACCGTGGAATGGACACCGTGTTTTCGGTGTTCTTGCTATGTCGAGGTCCATTGGTAGGTCTATTAATATTTGCAGCAATAAATTTTCTGATTCTTGCATTTGTGCATGCGCATATAAATGGAGGTGTGTATGTTAAAATCTCTTATCAAAATTTGGAGATGTTATTTGTCCTGCCAATTTGAAATTGATTTGTATGAAGTTTTACCATTATTCATTTTGCTGTCATTAGTTAAGGCCAAAATCATGAAGAATTTGTCTTGAGGGGTTTTGATTCAGCAAATTCCATTTCAGCGAGAGAGTTTCTATCTATGATCCAGCTGTTGTTGACCTGACAGACTGCTGTGCAACTTCATAGCATTATTATTAGCGCCATTCTTTTACTGGTTAACTCCGTTTATTCTAAGTCAAGTGGCTTATTGCTCGTCAAGTTTGCATCTCCGTTTTTACGTTTTTCACCTTCTCCCATACGTTATTAATTATTATTAGCACCATCCTTTTTAAAATATTATGCCCCTTAAAAAGTTGATAAAAATTTAAATTAAAGTCAACTAATTTTAACCCTACATTTCATGGGCCCCACAACTTTTATCAATTTTTCAACCACATTTTGCATTAAGTTTTATCAAAATATACTAAAAATCTAATTTTTAGCTTCCCCGAACGGCCTAAATCTTTTTTATTTATTTTTTTGGTTCAAGGGTAGCAGCTGGGATTGAGGCTTGATTTTTTGTTGCTACTTTTTATTTACCTCTGTTGTATGCAGCATCAACCAACGATTACAGATCCTAAACAATGTTACACAATCGATGGAGGAAATGTTATTGACATTAAGCTCTCGATGATCCTCTATTTTCTCTCAGGTGACAGATTCTTGAAGCCATGGATTATACCAGAACCAGAAGTCATGTTTATGCCCCGAGCTCGAGAAGACGAGTGCCTCGTTTTGGCGAGTGACGGTTTGTGGGACGTCATGACTAATGAGGAAGCATGCGAAGCAGCTAGGAAACGGATTTTGATTTGGCACAAAAGGAACGGGACTAACCCATTGGTGGATAGAGGCCAAGGTATCGATCCTGCAGCGCAAGCAGCAGCCGAGTACCTTTCGTTGATGGCACTTCAAAAAGGGAGCAAGGATAATATTTCTGTGATTGTTGTGGACTTGAAAGCTCAGAGGAAGTTCAAGAGCAAATCATGATGACAATCACTTGGTGCTTTGATAGTTCTTTATTTACTACATAAGCATCTCATTAATACATGAACTGTCCATTAATTTTTCACACGGGCATCAAGCGTGTGTGAGAATAGTATTTTAGCATGTACTATAGAAACAGTTAAGTAAATGAGCGGTGTCCAAATTTTGGTTATGTAAATTGAATATATATCTATATATGTAGTAGAGTTGTAAGTTTGACAGATTAGATTCTAATTTTGTATGCAACGTGTATGTAATGTGTTTAGTTCAGTGTAAAACCTTCTTCGAATTCATTAATGATGAAATCGAGAATGTGGCTGGATCATGTTTCAAGGGATTGACTTTTAGAAAGGTGATTCTAGTCGATTGCTTTATTATGTTTGGTGGAAGTTTTTTTTTTTTTTTTGAAACAAAGGGCTTGTTTGGTCTCTTACAAAATTTTCAACATTTTGCTTCAATCGGCTTGGTGAGATTTTTTTTTTTTTTTTTAAATCAATGGATATATTTGGTCTAATATACAAAATTTTCAACATTTTCCTGGATTTATTTTCAATTATATACATTTATATGGGATCGCTCACTTTTCACTTTCAATATCTTTTCAATAGCACATCCTCTCAAAATCTAAAATTTTTTAAAAAACTTCCTTACACCAAACAACCTCAACAAATTTTAAATTTGTATACTTTTTGAACTTCTCTCCACCTCAACACCACCTTCAACTTATTTGAATGAATAATGGCGAAAAATAAAAATAAAAAATATCAGCATTTATAAATATTAAGAGCTACACATCTTCATAGAGTATAAGTTGCATGCCAAAAATAAGTGAAACTATAATAATCACAGAATTTGTAAAAAAGTTACAATAGTTAAATACCTCAAAAATTATTGTTCATACTTTTTAACAGACAATGGAAACATTGGTGAGCAGAGTCTTATTTCAGTACTAAAGATATATCATTTATTGGAGGCTAATCCCTGAATCACCTCTCTAAGTGATTCTTTCTCTTGCTTTATGTATTCAATACACCTTGCTTTGATTCTTACTAGTTCTAGGCTTTTGTTTCAGATTCATGGCAACTGATGGAACCGGGTGGGTTGCGAAAAACTCTTCCACTTCGTCCGCCATCTCATGGCTGCTAAACTGTAAACATTTCATGAAGATTTATAAGCAGAAAAGGTAAGGGTGCATGTTTAGGCATTTCGCTTACTTAGCATGTGTTTGGTAAATGCTTTATAAACCAAACAATTTCTCAAATCACTTTTTAATCACATACATTTTCTCTCTCCAATTTTTAACCATATATTTTATCTCAATAAATAAACCAGTTAATAAATCGCTACATGTTGGTCAAGTCGTGCTTTTCTTTTTAAGAAATTGCATTTAGATACTAAGACTTTGTCAAACAAACACACTTTTTTGTCTACCCTGACAATGTAAATCATACAAGTCTCGGGTTTTCCATGCCAAATCATCATTTCTGTTAGCCAAGCCAGCATTTTAGTTAATTCCATAGGACCAAGTGTCTAGATAGAAACAAAAACAAGTTCGATGACCAAAGCGAATCAACGCTACGCATTTAGGAGACTAATAATGTTCTTAGCCCGAAGTATAATACGCAGTTTCATTTGACACTTACTGGTGAGATTATGTCTCTAATGAAATAAGTCAGAAGCATTTCTGGTGCCCATGTTTTAAGGATCTGATCCCAGTTTTCCTGCATTCATCCCAGTTTAATACCTCAGCAGATAACATCCAATTCAGATTTCAGAACTTCAGTAACTATAATTGGGTCTGGAGAAGATGCTATACATCCTAGATAAAGTCATAAAAATAAATGAAGCTCTCACTGATATAAAGACATCGGTAGTGAAAGAATAACATTCAACAAAATGCAAGTTCTTACGTAAGATCCTGGTCTCTTCCCGCGCTTCGCCAACTTCTCTATATATCTTTAGGAGGCAATCCAATCCAATCCTTTCCTATTCTCAGTACTTGTATTCCTCATTATAGCTGTATACGCAGCCTGCAAAATGTTTTAATCGCATGATTCGTAAGGTGGAGTAGACAATCTCAAACAGTATCAATAAAGAAAAAATGAATAAAATCTTGTCAGATTTATGTCTAGCTTTATAAATATGTGATGTAACCTTTCTGGTGTTAACCGGAAGAAGTGACGTGTTTGTATCGCCTAAAAATGCATGAAATCGCTTCCTTGCTTCTTCATGAGTTTGAGGATGGCCAAAACTAGCCAATGCCGTCAGAACCTCTTCCCTCATCAATGCATTTAAATGGCTTTCTTCAGATGTGGAATCCCAGCCTAGTTTTCTAGATATTGTGGTCCATATTTATAAATCAGATACTTAGTTCCTTGAACTTCCTCAGAAAAATTTCAACACATAATAAGTAGCAGAGATATAAAAACAAGTGTTGGTTACTGATTTGGAAAGAAGAAGTTCAAGCCAGTAACTTCAAATAACTGAGAATTAACAAGGATACAAGAACTCACTTTGCTGATAATAGGAGGAGATTGAAGCAGAATTGTTTCAAATGAGACACCAATTTTGGAATGGCGTCGCTTATAATTTTCAGGGCACTACGACATACCTGTTGGTAAAATATACAGAATTACAATCGCTATAATTTATATGCATGATTCATAAAATACAAGAGGGACTTCTTACTTCAACAAGTCTTGATAGGATGATGTAATCAAGTTCCTTCCTGTACACATCCATCAGGCAAAGCAAAGACGAAAATGGCATCTCACAAGCCTCACAAAGAGAGAATGTATCATCCAAAATTCCTGAGAAGAAATTTTATATTGAATAGACAATGAATAAATAGCATTGACGCAGCTATGTCAGTTATAGCATGTCTGGTATGTTGGACTACACAATACTCGATAGTATTAAGAAAGTAGAAAAAGCAAAAGTTTTGTTCATTATATTATTGAGTCGAGTCTAGAATTGTATACCATACATACACTTTAAGAGTGCTAACTAATTAAACAGCCAAGACAAATGTTACCAAGTGGAGTAGAAAGAATGGTTAACAACAAATCCAAGTTCTAATTAAGCAGTGGAGCTTGCTGACTGTGTCTAGCTCTGATGCCATGCAAACCAGATGACCTAATTTAGATCAGATAAGCATGTTATGTTCTAGTCTACAAATAACAAACGCAACAAACTATCGAGCAAGAGGACTAAACCCTTGTTTGGTAGATATTTTTGGAGAATGTACAGTTAAAATGTAAGGAAAAGTTATGGAAAAAAATGATTTTTAGAAAACGCGGGCTAAACAGGGTTAAATCAAGTAATTATCATGGAAAGAAGTTACAGAAATTAATGTACCAAATTCATCTGCTGCTGACAAGTAGCTTCCCTGTATAGCTTTCTTTAACCGAGCCATCAGATTATCATCATACTTCACCCTGTAAAAACCAGCCTGAAGTACATTTACTTTGATCCACCAATTAATGTCAAAATTCTCCTGGTTATGCCTTTTGTGCCCGCTTGAATCTTCTATATCAGAAGAATGGAAAAAGTCTATTACATCCAATATGCCCATTTTTCTTTTGTAGAAGGAACTTGTTTTGCTTGTTGTATGGACCAAGGGACAGGGTCATTGGGACCATCCACTGACTATCAGAACGCAAACCAGAAGATATCATTTGTTTCTGCAAATCGCAGAGAAGTATCACTTTATGGTAAAATAGAATCTGTTCACATATTGATTATTTATCAGAAATAAGAACCTGCTCAAATCGTAAAGTATGGTCTTTCAGCTCTACTGAGATAACTGGATAGCCTTTTTGTTTTATCCATATCTCCATCATTGTGTTAACGTCAACACCAGATACCTCTGTTAGAACATTCCATAAGTCTTCAGTCTTGGCATTCGCGTCTGCATATCTCTTCATGTACAAACCTGAAGATTTCTGACATAAGAAAGAAGGACAGTTGGCAAAAATTTCAAAATTACGATCTTCTATTAATGTAAGCACATAAAGAAGGAAAAAATGTAACATTGACTTTGTATTTACAATCATTCGAAAGTTGGCTAATGGATTCTCCTACCTGGAATATTTCATCACCAAGATAATCCTGTAACATTCGAATAACAGAAGAGCCCTTTCTGTAACTTATTGCATCAAAATATTCAAGAACTGATCGAGCTTGGTGTATTTCCACCTGAGCAAATATTTTGTAGTGACACAAGAAATGACTCACTCAGGCATGAGAAATGGTAACAATATATTCTACATCTACAACATTTACCTCGACTGGATGAGATTGTTCCAAGGCATCCATACGCAGCGCACTTGACATCTCATTAAGAAACCGATTCCAAATTTTCCATTCAGCGAATAATTTATCAGTAACTAAATGGGGAATTAGTTGGGGTGAACCCCATTCACAAAATATTTGTCTAAATAGCCTTTGACCAAAAATTAATAAATAAGAGCAAAAAATAAAAAGAGGAAAAATAAGTTACGTGTTAAAAGACTACTTTGTCCAAATACCTAAACCTAATATTTTTGAATTCCTTCGCATTTTCTTCCACTTTTCTCGTGGGCTCAAACACAGCGACGCCTCCAGCCATTCTTGCTTCTCCAACGGTAGTGTCCCTGCAACCTCTGCAATCTCGGGCGAAGAAGACGACCATTTTTCCAGAACCGAATACTCCCTGCAACCTCTGCAATCGGCGGAAGAAGGTAAGCAGTGTTCCCCACCCCCTTCAGCATCTCCCCTGCTTTATAGATACGTTTACATATATACACACTGGCTTTTTGTGATTTGCGCTTTAATCATTTGAAAAATCTTGAATGTAGATTTTTTTTATTATTTTATTTTAAGTAATTATTGGTAATCTAGGTTGCACTTTATTCATATATTTGTTACGAGATATATTGGCTATGTCAGATAATTCTGCAATTTAGATTTTTATTTTTTATTTTTTTACTGCTACATTTTGGGTTTTGGGGCCTCTGTTTTGTATTCATTTGATTTCATGCTTCTGAATAGTTTTGTTTTCTTGCCGGGTAATTTACCAGTAAAAGTTATTCCCCCCTTTTTTTTGGGAGGATCGCTTTTGCTTTCTGTGGCAATTTTTTCTTGTTCCTTTTTTCTTTTGCGGTGGGCTGGAGTGTGAGATACGTAGTTTGTTCTAGGAATCTAGAGGTTTTCCGATCACCAGAGGCCAAAGCAATGTTGAATTTTTTTTATTTTTTTTAAGCTTGTCTTGTTGATGAAAAAAAAGTCAGAGTTTGTTGTTGAGAAGACTGCTGGTCCTAAAAGTGAAAAAGATTTTACCAATTCCTTACTGGAGAACGATTGTCGATACGATGTCTATTACTTAGATTTTGCGAATTTTGAAAATTGTCAGAAGAGCAAAATATTCTTCTAATCCCTTCTTTTATTGTTATAATTAGGTTACTCAATCATCTGCACTTCGTCAATTTTCACCCCTATGTTTATCCTTTATCTTTGTCTTGCATAAGCCTTTGTTTAGTTTTACTCTGATACAACTGTGCTTTAGAACTCAAAACTAATTTGAAAGGAATCTATAGCTTAACGAACATTTATTTAATGAATTTCCAATATCATTTATGCCTTTGGTAGCAATGTCTTGATGATTTTAAATAGCATTGGTTAAGTTGATACTATCATTTGGTAGAATGACATGTATGTTAATCAGGTCTGCTGAAAAGATGTTATATGCTACATCCAAGGGCAGGTTGAAACGAGAATTTGATGGTGTCCATTATGAGATTCAAGTAACCAATCCTACAGAATTGGATCTTGAAGTGATTAGAGACCGTGTCCACTGAAGTTTTGGAATTTAGAGGATTCGCTTCGGTCAAATTTATAATTTTGCCGACACTGAATTTTTACCCATTTTTTTCATTTGGTTTTGATGGTAAAAATTAAAAACAAATTGCAGATTAGAGAAATGGTGGAGTTGATTGTTTAGTGTGTTCTTTAAGCCACATTTTTCTATTTATTTTACATATTAACACGTTAAAACTGTTGCACTACACAAGTAACTCCCATCTAGTTCACAAAATTTTCTAAATATCACTATAGTTAGACACTAGTTACATTATGCCTTGTCCTCGTATAAAACAACCTAATTTATAACTAGGAGAATTAGATTGACAATAATCATGGCCATTAGTTAATGCCCCAAGAGTAAAGAGTGTAAGCAAATAATGAGTGCCACTGACATCAAAACTTTTGTAGGTTCTTACTGTTATATACTGCAACTATTATAATTAATTGTTTTGTATTTTGAAACTAATTATATGTTAGATTATATTTTGCAGTGCTATGGAGAATTTGCAGACCGATGCTACAATAACAACAAGATGCAAATTGAAAATGGTGAATGAGGTGTTTGAGAAGCTGGATCCAAATCATAAGAATAAACTTCAGGAGAGTTGTTTTGGGTCTCTTCTAAGATTACAAGATATTAAGTTGGCCTCGCAAGTTGTTCATCAATTAGTTTTGAGAGTGGCGAAGACTTCGAAGGAAAATGAAGTATGGTTTAAGATAGGAGAGAAGCGTGCTAGGTTTGGGATTGAGGAATTCGTATTAGTCACTGGGTTAAATGCAGGAGGGACTACACATGTTGATAAGACGTTGGGGGCAGAGTGTAGGATTGTAAAGGAATACTTTAAGAAGAGTAAGGGCAAAATAACAAAGTGGGATGTGTATAGTGCATTTCTAAGTTGCAAGAAGCGGAAGAGTGATAAATACAAGTTGGGTTTGCTCGTTATACTGGCATACGTCCTATGGGCCCCAGAGGAGAACACATACATGGATCTATGGTGGTTTGAACTTGTAGATGATCTCGACAGGTTCGAGAAGTATCCATGGGGGAAGTTATGTTTTGAATACACGATTAATGTATTCAAGCGCGACATGGGAAGTAAAGTAAAAAATTCAGATGTAGGTGGAGAAACTCGTTGGAGATATTCCTTACACGGCTTTCCCCTTGCAATTATGGTATGATTGAACTATACACCTGTCTTTGTTTTATGTTATGACTATAAATTTATTTTCGTGAGATAATGATGTTCATTTTACTTAAAACAGATTTGGGCATTTGAGGCAATTCCAAAGCTTGGGAATGAAGTTTTCCAAGAAATATGAAGATGCAACTCCAAGAATGGTTGCCTGGAAATTGCCGAAGAGATTGACATCGATTGCTGTTGATAAGGTGTTGCGATCAAGAGAGGTAAATTTGGGATTTTAAAATAAATATAATAGGCTTGGATTGTGGAAATGAATTACTTTAATCCCTAATTTTCTGTTTAACTTAATATTTGCAGTTAGAGGTTAAATCTAGACTGGTTCCTAACGAAGCTGAAATGGAGGAGACATATTGGAAAGAATTGACAGTGGAGGAGGAAGAAGATGAGAATGATTCTCATCAGTCTGAGGGAGATGAGCCTGAGCAAGTTGACGAGCAACACTCACCTCGGCCATCTCAACCACCGTCCGTACCTTCTGACCTCAACTTAGCAAACTTGGTAAGAATTGAAATGGAGAAAGTTGAGGGAAGGCTACTAGGGGTGTTAACTGCCCGTTTTGATCGCATGGAGCGCAAAATTGATCGGTTCATTGAATTGGCCGAGAAGAGTCAATCTCATTCAACACCTAGTGCATTTGTGGGTGGCACTAGCAGTGCAGCCTATGTACCGAGCGGTGATATGATGGATGACAAAGGGACCAGAAAGATGGAGGAGGAAGTCGGAGAGGAGATTGAGAAAGGAAAACAAGTGGATGTTGAAGGAGATGAGGGGGAGAAAGAAACTAGATTTCAGACACCAGAGATAGGTGAGGGGGATGCTACCCAGTCCAGTGTAGGTATGTTAGTTAATAAGTCATTAGTTATTTTTCATATAATCGCATCTAACACAAAGTCATTATTTACTCAATTGTTATGAAAAATGTAGGGGAAAGTGTACAGATCCAAGAGGTAGGATCTGACCCACCGAAAGGACGGGGGCATCGAACAAAGAGAAAAACACAATATTTATGTTCGCCCTTCATGGATCCAACAAAGAGGAGAAAGCTGGAGGTGGTTGACAAGTTTGATCCATATCGCGAAGTTGATCCTTCAAAGTTGGAAGTGCTGGATAGATGGCTTCCAAATGCATCTTCGTGGTAATCTGATACATATAGCTTATATTACATTTGAAATTAACAATTTTTTCATAATATGAAGCATGTTGTAATTATTTTTTTATGTGTGTAGTCAGATTATACCACTACATTGTACCAATGTTTCCGCAGAAAATTTGATAAACCTTTTGAATGAGGACGGTTGGTTGACTGGAAACGCAAGTAATCAATTTCAGTGCTATTACAAAATAGTGCTAATGAAGTTATTTTCCACTAATAACTTTTATGTGTACAGATTATTGAAGAGGCCCTATACCAAATGCGTGACAGAGCTAGGTTGTATCCAAATGTGTTCCAATAAAACTGCAGTATCTTGGACACATACTTTCACCGGTTCATTTGGAATGCACATGAAGCGTTGTCGCAGACGAAGGAATTCAAATGCAGTAAGAGTCTGCTGAATTACGTCTTGGGAGCTGCTCCAGAACTAGGAAAGCCTTGGAAGGATTGCAAACATTTGTATCTCCCATGCAATAGCAACGGCCACTGGTTTGCAATACAAATAGATTTGGAGCAACGCACGATTTTCATGTTCGATAGTTTGAAGGGTCATGTGCGTAGGGAGGCTTTGGAGACATTCATCTTGCCATTACAGGAGGTCATTCCCTTGTTGATTAAATTTCATGCCACATCGGATGAGCATTACAGCACGGAGAAGTTCAACTTTGTGAAAATTAATAAGGTGCCGCAACAAAGAAATGGGTAAGCTTACAAATTTATTTATTTTTTAAACCTAGTTTCTATTTGCGTTCTTGATAAGTAACCTAACCTAACTATTTAAAATGCGTAGATCTGATTGTGGGATGCTTGCATTGAAGTATATTGAATTTCTCCAAGCCAAAATGGACGTCAATGAAATCCGCATTGAATGCATACCAATGTGGCGGAAGAAATTAGTTGCAGAGTTACTGGCGTGGAACTTCGAGCCTTAATGTTTACCGATGTATATGGCGGTTTTGTTTTAGACATAATCTTTTTGAGCATTTTTGTTGATTGGTTTGTATTGTGAAGTGTCTCGTTTTTGGCAGTTAGGCTAGCAATGAACAAGTATATTTAGGATACGGATGTCCTATGGAAGTTATGAAAACAATGAACGTTTTTGTTGGCTGTGGACTGTATATGGCTGTTAACTAAATTTGTGTTCAATGATCACGTACAGGAATTGTCATTTTTTGTCTAGAAATGATTGCTGTAATGTTCCAGTTATGAATTGTACCATGCAGTGTTTAATCTACGCAAAACGAGTTCTAAGTCGTTACTTTGTATACAAAACGATTTTAATGTCGTTCCACTCAAACAAGACAAATAACAACATCGAATTCGTTCTGAACTATATTAAATGTCGTTACTCAATAAACCACTCTGATTCTTACATTTTCAAAGTAACGACTTCGGTGGCGTTCCAAACGACATTAATGTCGTTACAGTTGAAAAACCTTTCTGCTTAACTGTTGCTCATAACGACATATAAGTCGTTACGTTGCCATAAAAACGATTTTAATGTCGTTCCAGACAAACAAGACAAATAACAACATCGAATTTGTTCTGAACTATATTAAATGTCGTTACTCAGTAAACCACTCTGCTTCTTACATTTTCAAATTAACGATTTCGGAGTCGTTCAGAACGACATTAATGTCGTTACAGTTGAAAAACATTTCTGCTTAACTGTTGCTCATAACGACATAGA
This sequence comes from Ligustrum vulgare, assembly GCA_963555705.1. NCBI lineage: Eukaryota > Viridiplantae > Streptophyta > Magnoliopsida > Lamiales > Oleaceae > Ligustrum > Ligustrum vulgare. The sequence continues at coordinate 44,367,882 of OY743168.1, forward strand.
AGTCGTTACTTTGCCATCTAACGACATAATTGTCGTTACATATATTTACAGATATACCCTCGTCGTGTCTCATTTCCCAACGGTCGACAAAGTCGCACTAACTTCTGAAGAACGATGTTGAAGTCGTTGTAATGACTTCAAATCCGTTATCGTCTGAAAGGTCGTTCCATTGTAAACGTAACAACAATGATCTCGTTTCCGTAGAAAAAAGCCTAAAACGATGTGGATGTCGTTCACGTTTCAGTAGAACGAGTTATAGATCGTTATGTTTCAGTGTCAGAAAGTAACGTAACGATAATTATGTCGTTTGTTTGTAAATTTGACGACATTAAGCTTGTTCCAGTGTACTTTACAACTAAAACGTTATAAATATAGTTTCTTCAATAACAAAACTATATTGGAATCGTTATGTTCTTGGCCGAATAAATATCATAACGAGTTCAATGTCGTTCTTTTGTGATTCTAGCGAAGTCCATGTCGTTCCAGTGTAAATTATTACTATAACGTCGTGTATATCGTTACCTCGTGCGAATCACGACATTTATATCGTTATGGCGCAAATCGTCGATTTGATCGTTTCTTGTCGTCCGAAGTTCCTCCAATAGACGTAATCTATCAAAAATGGGTCGTAGAAGCTGATTCAAATACCTTGTAAATCGACATGATGAGGAAGAGATGATCAAAATGAGATGTAGAAGTTCCAAGGTAATAGTTATCTAAAGGAACTTATTTTGATCATCTCTTCCTCATCATGTCGATTTACAAGGTGTTTGAATCAGCTTCTACGATCCATTTTTGATAGATTACGTCTGTTGGAGGAACTTCCGATGACAAGGAACGATCAAATCGACGATTTGCGCCATAACGATATAAATGTCGTGATTCGCACGAGGTAACGATATACACGACGTTATAGTAATAATTTACACTGGAACGACATGGACTTCGCTAGAATCACAAAAGAACGACATTGAACTCGTTATGATATTTATTCGGCCAAGAACATAACGATTCCAATATAGTTTTGTTATTGAAGAAACTATATTTATATCGTTTTAGTTGTAAAGTACACTGGAACAAGCTTAATGTCGTCAAATTTACAAACAAACGACATAATTATCGTTACGTTACTTTCTGACACTGAAACATAACGATCTATAACTCGTTCTACTGAAACGTGAACGACATCCACATCGTTTTAGGCTTTTTTCTACGGAAACGAGATCATTGTTGTTACGTTTACAATGGAACGACCTTTCAGACGATAACGGATTTGAAGTCGTTACAACGACTTCAACATCGTTCTTCAGAAGTTAGTGCGACTTTGTCGACCGTTGGGAAATGAGACATGACGAGGGTATATCTGTAAATATATGTAACGACAATTATGTCGTTAGATGGAAAAGTAACGACTTCTATGTCGTTATGAGCAACAGTTAAGCAGAAATGTTTTTCAACTGTAACGACATTAATGTCGTTCTGAACGACTCCGAAATCGTTACTTTGAAAATGTAAGAAGCAGAGTGGTTTACTGAGTAACGACATTTAATATAGTTCAGAACGAATTCGATGTTGTTATTTGTCTTGTTTGTCTGTAACGACATTAAAATCGTTTTTATGGCAAAGTAACGACTTATATGTCGTTATGAGCAACAGTTAAGCAGAAAGGTTTTTCAACAATAACGACATTAATGTCGTTTGGAACGCCACCGAAGTCGTTACTTTGAAAATGTAAGAATCAGAGTGGTTTACTGAGTAACGACATTTAATATAGTTCAGAACGAATTCGATGTTGTTATTTGTCTTGTTTGACTAGAACGACATTAAAATCGTTTGGTGTACAAAGTACCGACTTATATGTCGTTATGAGCAACAGTTAAGCAGAAAGGTTTTTCAACTGTAACGACATTAATGTCGTTCCGAACGGCACCGAAGTCGTTACTTTGAAAATGTAAGAGGCAGTGTGGTTTACTAAGTAACGACATTTAATATAGTTGCGAACGACTTCGATGTTGGTATTTGGCTTGTTTGCCTGGAACGACATTAAAATCGTTTTGTATACAAAGTAACGACTTAGAACTCGTTTTGCGTAGATTAAACACTGCATGGTACAATTCATAACTGGAACATTACAGCAATCATTTCTGGACAAAAAATGACAATTCCTATACGTGATCATTGAACACAAATTTAGAACGATATAAATTGACTACAACCTCGTTCCAATACAACAAATAAAATAGCAAAATAGCGTATGTAAGTGAAATTATAATAAGAAAAGAAGTTTTTCACTCCGTCCATTATTGTTGATCCCCAGCTCCAAGGCTCGTACAAGTGGACCTATTATGACCTGATTTTTTGCACTTACTGCACTTGCGAGGATTGCGTGATTCTCCAGCAGATCTTTTCCTCTTTTTTGATGGGCGACCACTTTGTTTTCGCTTCAAAGGTGGTAATACATTTCTGGACATCACATGCTCCGGAATTTTCCATTCAACTTCGTTCGGCAAAGGATACACAAACTCAGAATATGCTTGCTTCCAATAAGTAGTAGTATAAAAGGGACTGCATATACTGTAACCATCATCCCCTTTATACCTTAGCGCAGCAATTGCATGCTCACATGGGAACCTGTCAAGATCAAACATCTTGCATGTACATCTTCGTGCATCTAAGTCGACTATGTACCGGCCCAGATTGTTACCAACATCATAAATGTCAGGAGAAATGGGATTTACATCCAGACCATTCGATTCATTATATTTCATGCACATCTTCTTTTCCAAAGCTGGGGTGAGAATGGTCGCACATTTCCCTGCTTCGACGTGTCTTTCATAAAACCACCTTTGTTGTGTCTCTCGGATATGGTCAATCAAACCAATTATAGGAAAATCTCGAGCACTCTTCAGCAAACCATTCAGTGTCTCTGCATTGTTTGTGGTCATGATATTGTACCGTATACCATCAAAGTGCGCTCTAGACCAATAACAATAATCTTCTTCCAGCAAGTAGTCCTTAATTCCGTCATTCTTACTTAACAATGCTGCCAAATAATTCTCAAATTCAGGGACTGTATAAGCCTCCGCTGTTGTCATGAATAAATGTGCAAGATCACAACGTGGAAATCGACTCTTCAGGTTCGTTTGGATGTGGTAAATACAATTTCCATGATGGGCAAGCTTGAAAACTTTATGAAAGCCATGTTTAATGCTTGTTGCACGGTCGGAAATTATCACAAGGTCATCTGTATCGCCCGTGATTGTCTGCAACTTTCTAAAGAACCATGTCCATGACTTATTATTTTCTGAATCTACTATTCCCCAAGCGAGCGGATATATTTGGTAATTTCCATCCTGACAAGTTGCTAAAAGTAGAGTACCTTTTCGACTCGATGTCAAGAATGTCCCATCCACAGAAATTACTCGTCGAATCGAGGTAAGAAATCCACGTATGCTTGGTCCCAATGCCATAAAAAAGTATTTGAAACGCTGCTCTCTAGTAGTTCGAATGAATGTTTGGGTGCCTAGATTTTGCAACTCCAACATATGACAATACGATGACAATTTAGCATAACTTTCACGGGGATTCCCCCGAATCAATGCAGCAGCATAATCTTTCACCATGTATGCCTTGGTATAACTTATCGTTATGCCAAGTTCTCGACGAACATCGTTAATAATATCTCTCGGCCTATAAATTCGGTTGGCATCTTGATACTTTGAGACAATGTGTTTTCCAATAACCATATAGGACGCATGCCTATGGTCTTTGCGACGAACACTCATAGAGCAATTATGAAGACCTTGATATTTTCGAACTTGAAAGATATTAGAATTTTTCATTTTGGTTGCCCGCAACTGCCACTTGCAGTTTTCCTCCACACAAACAACTATATAAATGCTCTTATTTGACTTCTTAACTTTGAATTCAAAGTGACACTTCAGAGCAAGCCACTGCAATTTTTCTATCAAGGCGTTCTTTGTTGGAAACAACTGTTTTGCTTGAATATCTTCTTCTTCTGGAATTCTTACAGACGAACCGCAATGGACAGAAGGAAAACTTGAAACTACAGCCTGCGAATAGCCCTCATTTGTTCGGCCATCAATATTGTCATCTGCAAGATTCTGAGTATGGGAGTCAGGTTCACTCAAATCAGCATTATTGTCACCTGCTCCTGTCTGACTAAAAGGTTCAATTTCAAGCAACCCGACATCATCCGTGGCTCCCAAGCATTGTGCAGTTGGCCTTTGAGGGCTATCTCGAATTACATGAAAATCGTTCCAATCTAACAACATTCTACAATCATTGCCATCGGTCGCAACATTGTCCTTTTGTACAACATCTGCCTCTGTGTTCATATTTTCAACTTCTTTCTCACGCCCCACTCGTGATACACATGTATCAAGATCAATCCATTCTCGATTTCCAGGAGGTTTTTTCAAAAGAGTTATGCATAGAGGTGTTTCTCTACATACCGACATAAACCACTTCACATTGTTGTCACAATCAATGACAATCGGTGCTATTGAAATCTTAGATATCATTGGGGAAGCACATGCCATCTCTATTTGTATCCTTGAATCAATGTTGAGCTCCTGTTTCACTTTGTCATACAATTCTACGTACGAAATCGTCCTCGAAACAAGAATAGGAAATGTTCTCCCTCTTTCATTCCCCACATATTTCCATATCCATATACCTTCAAGATTCTGTTCAAACTCACCTGGGTAACATGCTGATATCCACACCATATCCACATTGTCCATAACTGCAATTCAAAATAGCTTTTTAAAGTAAAACATGCAATATCTAACTGTGGTGAAACACAAATGCATAGGACATGCTTCAGATATTGTTCCAACTTTTAGATATGGTGCGAAGCATATATTTACCAACATATATATTACTTCAACAATAACAAGTATCGATGAAAAGAATAAATTCAGAATAACGACATCCGTATTCCCAAAAAGACTTCTAAATCGTTACGCACAGAATCACAACATAAAATCAAAAAAACATCATGAAGGTTTTGATTCAGACATTGCTTAGATATAATGGTTACAAATTGTTCAAATTAAACCTTAGAATCTCTTTTTCTCCAAATGCCCAATACCAATGTTGCAAAATAGATTTTCAACCTTCAACAATATAATCACTCAAAGGAAGATAATGTATTTCTTGGTTCAAAGAAGGAGATATTGTTCCAACTTTTAGATATGATGAGAAACATGTATTTACCAACATATATATTACTTCAACTATCATAAATATCGATGAAAAGAATACATTCATAATAACGACATCCGTATGCCCAAAACGACTTCTAAATCGTTACGCGCAGAATCGCAACACAAAATCAAAAATACATCATGAAGGTTTTGATTCAGACATTGTTTATATAAAATGGTTACGAATTTTTCAGATTAAAACTTACCTTCTCTTCTTCTCCAAATGCCCAATACCAATGTTGCAAAATAGATTTCCAAACTTCAACAAGATTATTACTCAAAGGAAGACAATGTATTTCTGGGTTCAAAGATGGAAGTGCAGCTGGGTTCCAGAAGAGGGAAGAGCAGGGAGATGGCGCGAAAATGTTCGTTTGTGGGAGAGGAAGAAGACCCAGCAGCTGACCACGTTTGGCAATTGGAAGAAAGAAAGAATTAGGTTTTGTTTTGAACTCAAGGACATTTGGGTAATTATATAAATTATTTTCTCATTTTTTCCAACTAAGAGGCTATTGAACTCATAAATTATCATAGTGGTCTTTTTAAATGAAAGTTTTGTTTGACTATCCCCTTTAAATAAAGCAGCCTCATTGGGAAATTACCTAATAGCAATGCATTGCAAAATTAGAAGATAGAAAAAATGTTATAATCGCTGAATCGCCCCCATGCTGAGAAAGATTACCCAAGTAGCAATCCCATCCTTAAGCCATAGATGAGTCCACCATTCCATTGTGACCAAGTTACCAAACCAGTGATGAGCAATTTCATGTGCCACAATAATTGTAAGCTGGGAAAGCAAAAGTAAATCACATTTGAGAAATCAGGGAAAAATCGAATCCACTGTACTTCTTGTTATCATATTTTCCGAGGCAAAAAAGGGTAAAATATATATATCAGATTTGTAACCTACCCTCAGTATGTTAGCTACAGCAGAATGCAATTCCTCTTGAAGCAGCTCAGTTTCTCGAAATGTAATCAAACCAAAATTCTCCATGGCTCCATCAGAAAATTCAGGAACTGAAACCATATCCAGCTTCGGAAGAGAGGATAAGGCATTGAGAAGTACCCGTAATTTAAAATTCAATCAAATATTAAAAAAGAAAAATGAACCTAAAATTTAATCTGAATAAAAATTAAACAATTTTCTGTTTCATTTTTTTGATTTCGCATACAACAGTCCTCGCTACACTGCCAATCTTCGACATAAATTCTGATGATGCTATTATCAGGTTCAGAATTTCATTAATTTTTTGTGAAATGTCCTAAATATGATCTATCTCCAACAGATATGTTTGAAGGACTGAGATGCTGAGAAACGATAGTAATATTGACCCAGTTCTTCTGAATCCTTGGTTCTTTAGCTTTCTATTAAATTGGTGTATACTTAAGCTCACTTACTTCTCAAAAAAGTCCAGTGTCTTCATTGGGAAATTAGTTGGGATGTCCTTGGCTGAAAGATCTTTTGTCCAAGTAACCCCTTGACCAAAATAAGAATATAAGAGAAAAAGAAAAATATATTTAAATATCAAATGACCTTTTTACCCTTAATGAAAAAACAAAAAGATATCTTTCATTTTTTCTAAATGTGCAAGACAAAGATTCGAACCTTGTACTTGAAGGTAAAAAGTTTGAAGCTCGGACCACTTCAACCAACAATATTATGTGTATTAAATTATCTCTAACAAATATATATTGTATTCTAAAAATTGTATTTCCCTTCACATAAATATAAGGTTGCAAGGAACTAAACCTTGGACATTTTAAGAACTTAACCACTTGAACCAATAATATTTTATGTAATAAATTATATCTAATAAATATATTGTATTCTAAAAATATTTTAAATTTAATATTGCAAGGAATTGAACCTTTAACATCTAGTAAACATATAAGCAGTGATAGACGCATACAATTAGTAATGGTGGGACACGGAGATGGACATATATTTTTCGTGATGAACATTTCAGGTCCCCTGAATTTTTTTTTAGGAAGAGCTCGAAAATAAAGAAAAAAATTTAAATTCATACAAAACAAATATACTAAATAATATGCAAACGCACCCGCATGTGTAGTTTTTTATTTTGAAAATCAAGGCTCTGTTTGATAAATAATTTTTATTTATAAATAAGGAATGTTATAATTTCGAGGTAAAATACGTTGTTGAAAAGTGGTTTGAAAAAATGTGTGGTTAAAAAGTGATTTGAGAAAATAGGTTATTTATTGTTATAGATGAGTTTTTGTAGCTATAGGTACCTTGTAACAGAACTCATAACAATGGGAGAACTATTTTGAGGTCTAAGTCATTACTTTATTCACATAACGAATTTAAAATCATTATAGTAAAAAGAAAAGTAGTAACGAGCTTGAAGTCGTTACTGTGTACACATAACGAGTTTCATGTCGTTGTAGTTACTGCTTCAAATCTATTTATAACGAGTTACAAATCGTTACTTTGTACACATAACGAGGTTTATGTCGTTACAATATATTTACAATAATACCCTCGTCGTTCATAAACCCAAACAGTCAATAAACTCGCACAAATTTTGTCGTAACGATGTTTAAGTCGTTGTAACGATTTCAAAATCGTGATCATTTGATAAATCGTTCCAATGTAATAATAACGATTTTGAGATCGTTGGAGTTGAAAATAAAACTATAACGATAAATATGTCTTTTCATTTGACATATAACGAGTTACATATCGTTCTGATTCAGCCTCAGAAAATAATATAACGACAACTATGTCGTTTCTGTACAAATTGAACGACATTAAGATCGTTCTAGTTTAAATTTTAACTAAAACGATATTGACATAGTTTCTTTGCACATGCAACGATATTAAAATCGTTTTGTAAAAAACCGACAAACCATCATAACGTCTTCCATATCGTTCTAGTGTTAAATTAATGAACTGCATCTCGTTCCAATGTAAATTATAACTATAACGGCTTAGATATCGTTTCTTCATGTGGAACACGACTTGTGTATCGTTATGGATGAAATTGATGATTCGATCGTTCTTTACCATCCGAAATGCTTCCAACAGGCGTAATCTAACAAAAATGGGTCGTAGAAAGTGATTCAAACACTTTGTAAATCGGCATGATTAGAAAGATATGATCATTTCACTCAAGTGTAGAAGTTCCAAGGTAATAGATAACTAAAAGAACTTCATCTCATATTGATCCTATCTTTCTAATCATGTCGATTTACAAAGTGTTTGAATCACCTTTTATGACTCATTTTTGTTAGATTACGTCTATTGGAGGCACTTCGGACGGCAAAGAACGATCGGCTCGACGATTTGAACCATAACGATATACATGTCGTGTTGCGATGGAAGAAACGATACAGACGACGTTATAGTAATAATTTACACTTAAACGATATAGAGTTCGCCAAACTTACAAAAGAACGACATTTAACTCGTTATGATATTTATTCGGCTATGAATATAACGATTCCGATATCGTTTTGTTATTGAAAAAACGACATTGACATCGTTTTGGTAATATAATACACTGGAACGAGCTTAATGTCGTCAAATTTGTAAACAAACGACATAATTATCGTTACGTGACTTTCTGAGCCTGAAACATAACGACCTAGAACTCGTTCTACTAAAACAGTAACGAGCTCCACATCGTTTTAGGCTATTTTCCACACAAACGAGCTCAATGTTGTTACGATTACAATGAAACGATCTTCCAAATTATAACGGATTTGAAGTCGTTACAACGACTTAAACATCGTTTTTGAAAAGTTAGTGCGACTTTGTTGACCGTTGGGGATTTTGAACGACGAGGGCATATCCGTAAATATATGTAACGACATTTATGTCGTTATTTTTATGAAGTAACGATTTCAATGTCGTTATGAACAACAGTAAAGCAGTAAGGTATTTTCAACTGTAACGACATTAATATCGTTACGAACGACTTCGAAGCAGTAACTACAACGACATTTCAGTCGTTACGTGTACACAGTAACGAGTTCAACCTCGTTATGGACAGATATAAAGCAATAAGGTTTTTTCAAAAGGAACGATGTTGAACACGTTATGTTTATGAAGTAACGATTTATACCTCGTTACTATATTTTTTTAGATGGGAACGACGTTAAAGTCGTTATGAGTGCAAAGTAACGAATTAAACCTCGTTATAGTTTAAAATCAAATGAATAACATCCTGCTAAAAATCAATCATTCTTATTCCAACAAAAATTGATAAACATAGTTCCTAATACAAACCAAACAAATAAACAACTATACAAAAAGATTCTTAATTAGATAAACAAAATCCAGATTCATCACTACAAACTAAGGCTCGAGTTCCATGCCAATAACTCCATGGTCAATTTCTTCCTCCACATATAAACAACAACACAAAAAGATTCTTAACTAGACAAACAAAATCCAGATTCATCAATACAAACTAAGGCACGAAGTTCCATGCCAAAACTCCACGGTCAATTTCTTCCTCTACATTGGTACGCATTTCGAGCGATTGCATTCACGTCCATATTTCCTTGGAGAAATTCAATGTACTTCAAGTTCTTATCAAGTGGAACGATGTTGAACTCTCAAGCAAATCATTCAGTGACTCGACATTGTCCATAACTGCAATTCAACATAACTTTTTTAAGAGAATGAGAAAAACTCTAACTGCTAACTAAAAACAAATGTAAAGAAACATGCTCTCAGATTCATTATAACAATATCAATATGACCAAAACATATATATTACTTCAACTAATAAAAATATGAATTACAAGGACTTATCAATTCCGCTTTTATATTAAAAAACAAAAGAAAAATGAACGACAATGACAGATTCATGATAACGACATCAATATGTACAAAACGACTTTGAAATCGTTACGCGCGCAGATGAACAGCATAAAAACAAAATTACTTCAATAGGAACTGATTCAACTATTGCTCGAATAAAATGGTTAAGAATTGTTCAAATTCAACCTTACCTTCTCTTCTTCCCCAAATGCCCAATATCAATGTTGTAAAATGGATTTTCGACCTTCAATAACTCAAGGGAATGACAATACCCATTTGGATAAAATGAAGTGCAGTTGCCATTCTTGAAGAAGGAATAACAGAGACCGATGTTATGATTCAGAAATACATCATCACTGTTATGATTCAGACATTGCTTATATAAAATGGTTACGAATTTTTTAGATTAAAACTTACCTTCTCTTCTTCTCCAAATGCTCAATACCAATGTTACAAAATAGATTTCCAAACTTTAACAAGATTATTACTCAAAGGAAGACAATGTATTTCTTGTTTCAAATATGGAAGTGCAGCTGGTTCCAGAAGAGGGAAGAGCAGGGAGATGGCACGAAAATGTTTGTTTGTGGGAGAGGAAGGAGACCCAGCAGCTGGTCACATTTGGCAATTGAAAGAAATAATTATGTTTTGTTTTGCACTCAAGGACATTTGGGTAATTGTATAAATCATTTTTTCATTTTTTCCAACTAAGAGGCTATTGAACTCATAAATTATCAAAGGGGTCTTTTTAAATGAAAGTTTTGTTTGACCATGCCTTTTAAACAAAGCAGCCAGCCGTCTTCATTGCTATATTTAGAGCAAACTTTCCCTTTTCACTTTTACCTATAGGAGTATATACTCGGATCTTGATTCCTGCACAAATAGTTAAGAATTATTTAAACTTTAGCCATGGAGAAATACCAATATATTTATGTTGCATCCCCTTGACAATATTTATACGCATACCATCATCTGTTATGTCTTCAATGTAGTCATACAAACCAGCTACAGCAGCCACCAAATAAGTCGACATAACTATTGGTTCTTCAAAATAAACAATCTTAAGGTGCCCATCAATTTTTTCCTCGAAAACAGGCATATTGGACAATCCCGTCAATTCCGATGGAACATTTTCTAATGTTATCTTGAAGGTAGCCTGCCAAGAGGATATTGTCACAAGACCAAACATGTCACGACCCGTCCCAAATCACCCTACTGGACCTGAAACGTGACGTGTGCCGATGGCAGGCGACAACTAGATGTTGGACTCACCACCAAGACAAACTTGACTTTTCTTATCTTTCAGATTCCCTTTTTTATTAAATTTGATCCCATAAGTATTTATAAAATTTTTGATAGAGTCTCCCCTATATTATTGACATAACCAACCTGTAATTCAACGTCAAATCCTCAACAATCATGCATAATAATTATAAAGACTTCCCAAAACCTTCCAAACATAACATTAATGCAATAAGTCAATTCTTTTAATAAATGTACATACAACCCGTATTACATAATCACCGGGCCTATTACCGACAAGGCCACAAAAGAATATCACAGCCTATAATATGAGCCCAAAAGATAACTTCTAAATGCTATATCAGAATAGACCATAGAAATGCCTACGTTTAGCTCGTCTGGCGGCGATGTCTCTATCCAAGCTGCTCAAAATCTGTAACTTTTTCCTATAAGGAAGAGATAAGGAGAAACGTGAGCTTGTAACTCAGTGAGTGGAGTTTATGAAGTAATTTCCTTTATAAATCATTTTTGAAAACATAATTTATTTCATAAGCTTTTGCCACTTTAAATCAAATCATACATGCTAAGAATAATCATAAAGATAGTGGAATAATCATCTGTGGCTTAACTGATAAACTGCAATACATAAGAAAATCACACCAAAGGTACCCAACTAAATCATCTGAAATCTGTATCTAGTCATACGCGCGTATACTACTGAGCACCTCCGTACCCGGCCCAAAGCCCCTCTGGGTACAAAAGTGGGTCCCAAAGACCTCATATATACACCCTTACACACGGGCCATAGGCCCCCTCCGTGCATAAGAGTGGATCTTAAGATCATCTGAACACGGGTCATAGGCCCCCTCCGTGACAGAGCCTTAAGATCACAAATAATATCCGCTAGTACACGGGCCCAAGGCCCCCTCCGTGCACTAACACAAGAACAGATAACCACATCGGGTACTTTTGGTAGTTTTGAAATCATACATGCCAACTTAACTAATCATGCTCGTAAAACATAGTAAAAAGAGTCATCATGATAAACAAACTTAATTTTAAAACATTTGTTTTGATAATCATACTAAAAGTAAGTAATTTAAAAATCATTTGTAACTTGTAGAAAATCATTGTGAATAGAAAACTTGAATAATGTAAATTCTTTTAAGTTTTCTCCACTCACAAAATAATTGACAATCCGCTAGCTTGGTCGATATATAGCGCCAACTTCCTCGTCACCTCCTGAGATAAAATAAAATCTTTACATCAACATTTAAAATCACCTTAATAGATAATATAGCAAAAGAACCTCATTCTTGAATTAACCCATTCGACTTGTTTCCTCATATTACACCATACCTACCCTTTTACTTAGAAACATAAAATCAACTCTAAAGACTAATTAAGTTCTAATATCACTTAAGATTTCAAAATTAAAGCCACATTGATCTAAATCCCAATTTTCCATTTTTACAAGCTTACTAGTTTATTTACCCATCTTCATAACTAAACCAACATTCATCATCAACACCAACAATTCCATTTCTAGCACAAAACAAACCAAAATACAAGTTTATCTCAACTTAATCACTAATTTAACCCAATGGCATAAAACCCTAATCTTTAATATCAAGCATTTATTTCAATAAACTTAACTATATAACTAGAATCACCAAAATCATCATTCCCACATTCATATATAACTCACATTTAAAGTATAATTCAAAAGCCCTAATTTTACACATTATTGAACAATAAATATTTTACCACTTACCTCCTAATGCTAGGAAAATATGGTAGAATAATAAAACACACTTTGAGTTGGATGGCTCTTCCTTCTTCTTCCCTTCCTTTCTTTTTCTTTTCTTCTTTTTCTCTTTTTTTTTTCCTCCTTTCTCCCGATTTTTTTCCTCCTCTCGAAGCCTCTGCTGGTCCTTCTCTTTTTGTTTGGCAATTGTTTGTTATATTTATTGTTGTAACATGTAAAGTATTTGTTTATTGCCAAAAGGTCCCCACTCTTATTTCTTGATTTAATTAAAGTCCTCAACTTATATAAGTTTTAGAAAAATAACCCCAACAAATAAAATAGTATTATTTGGTCCTAATTTAACTTTGACTTGACCATTCCATATATGACTTTGACTAGTAAAAGTTTGACTAAAAAAAATAATAATTGGGTTGTTACAAAACATGTTGACAAAAACAATATTACAATCAAAGCAGAAGGTTTATCACAAAACTAAGAAAGTAATGTACTATTAAACTGCATAAATTTCACAGATTGGTACTCATTCTCGTTTCAGCAAGATGAAATTGTTCTTGCACCAGCTCCTACTTATTTAAAAACCCTGGTCTTCCCAAAGAGAACCAAATCAACTTCATAAAATCGTACGTGTTTTCGCACATTGACCTTTAGAGCAGGTTCATCCCAGCATGGAAAGCACCTCCGCGCATCCACTGCCTCAAATTGAGTTGCAGCCATATTCTTCTTCTCTCCTTCATCCATGTAAGTACTGCCATGATTAACTTCCAAAGTTAGAATGTAGCAAGATTCAACATTTTGACATATTTTGTTCAGACATCCAAAACTTCTAAACCATAGAGCATTTTGAACAAATGGTCGAAGTTAAGAGAACTGTATTTTCTACTTTGATCACAAAATAATCAATGAGACTGCAAGTTCTCTTCTAAAACTATCAATATTTTACTGCAATCATGTTTTCTTTTAATATATCGAAATTGAGCTACTAATTACTATTTCAAAGGTCAAAAACAACTTATCTCCCATATTTCAGAAGGTCTCAAAGGTTTTCCAAAAACATTGTTTATCCCCATTTTAAATTGCTCATTCCGTAATTCAAAATTGACAAAAATATCTTTCATCAAATCAATTCAAGGTAGAAAATATGTAGAAAAGAGGAAATTGAAAAAATTAAAAAATAGAGAAGGCACCATCTATAGAAACCCATCGAGTGTTCATTAAGAATGTTGAGAAAATTTCTTTCTCAAAGTGAAATATCCGCTTGTAATGAAGTTGACACTAATGAGAAATCAAAGAATCAAGATTATGAAGAATTAATTTGGAAGAACAATATCGGACTTGAATCGCATAGAATGCTATCCTAAAAGTGAAATTTGTGCCCTTTCGTAATGAGAATGCTAAAGGACCTCCAAGCAAATTGCTTTAGCGGATTTCAAGCCTCAAGCCAAGTATCAAATAGCACAATTGATAAACTTTGGGAATAAGAACAAAAAGAGCAAATTTGGAAGATTCTAAGTATAAAAGATCAAAAATTTGGGATGATAATCACAAGTGAGGTATGATGAAAAAAGGTGTTTAAAACCATGAATTCTATACCTATTTATAGAATTCCATCACTCCAATTCGTGATCTACACAACTCTTCATGAAAGTGTAAGTTATTGTTGAAAAGGTGCATGAGAAAGTCTGAAAATTTTCTCCAACGGTTATTTTTTATGACCACATGATCGCGCTGTATGAGGCCCATGCGATCGCGTGATGCCCATTATTTTGAACAGAGACAAATCCCTCAACCACGTGATCGCTGGACCATAAACCACGAGATCGCTTGGTTCTCATTTTGGCCGGACTTCCAGGTCCGGTCCGGACCAATTGGTCCGTCCAAATTATATTTGGTCCGATTTTCGCACTTCTTGGACCGGTTCTCTATATTTTAGACCGGTTCTTGCACGTTTTCAACTTTATATATATATATTTGAATAACATTTCATAACAATCCCCCACTTGTTCAAATATATAAACTCAACTTAGAATCATAAATGATGCTACGCGTAAAATAAGGTATCTTTCGATTTTAACCTTATATTAGTGCTAACATTGCAAAGTGATATCGAGATCCCAGACAGCCTTGGCTTTGAACCAGTTATCCCTTATGACATTACCGGCGATATCGCACACGTGAACATTCTTGCTCAATACGTTCCACACAATTTACTTTGGCGCGTTAATGGCCTTGCGCCCATCATAGTTAATGAACTTTTCAGAAAGTAACTCCAAAAATTTCCTTTAAGCGGAATCACTTCTAAGTTCATATAGGAGAAATTCTTATAGTGTCTTGGTAACTTTTAAAGATACTTGTACTAAGTACTGAATTTCTTTAAGATTTATTCAACCCTCCAAAACAGTTACCCCAACACTTACATCCTTAGGATAGGGCCTTTAAATTAATTTTCTACCTGCTGCAACAATTCACTTATCGAATGACTTGTTGTTACCCTTTGAACTTGTGAATTACTCATTTCGTAATGACAGGTAGGGTTGCCGTCATCGGTGAATTTATAATAGGAGTTTTAGCCCTATCCTACTCGATGTTTGTCTTACCAACTCTTTGGTAAGTGGTTTTGTGAATGGATCAGTCAAATTTTCACTTGACCTCACATAGGTAAGTGATATTATTCCATCCTTTATTAATTTTCTTATGTAATCATGTCTAAGACTCATATGTCTTGACTTTCCATTATAGACTTCGTTATAAGCCCTTGCTAGAATAGCTTGATTATCGCATAGTATAGATATTGAAGACTTATTCTTCGTATCTAGTGGAACTTCATTGATGAGAATCGGGAAAGTCAAACCTCGATGCACGTGCCCGTGGGACCCATGACGAGATCCGAAGTTGAAGAGGTTCAAGATTCGAGGCTAAACAACGTGAATAAATCAAGAAAAGAAGCCAAGAATCAAGTTGGAGCCAAAATTGGAGTTTCAGCCACTTTCGGTCGACCGAAATTTCTTCCGGTCGACCGAACTTCTGCAGAGGAATTTAATTCCAGCCTCAGTCACTTTCAGATGAGTGGCGGTCGACCGAAAGTCCACTTTCGATCGACCCTGTGATCGACCGAACTATTTTCGGTCGACCGAAACACTCTGGTTTTCAAAAAATGGGGGTTTTCTTGTAAATACCGAAATTGCACATTTTACCCATTTTGTACCTTTTATACACATTTCTTGTTCATTTGTAAGATAACTTTGGATGTTAAGAAAATTGCTCTTGAGAGCTAGGTCTTGAAGACCCCCTTCTTGAGGTAAGGTTAAACCTCTTTGATCTTGTTATCTTCTTGGAATTTAATCAACTTTGCTTGAGTATTATTATTCTTGTGTTGTTGTTTATTTCCCCCACCTTGGAATTTGTTTAAGTGACCCCCATTGGGCTAGGGTTTGTTAATCCTTGAATTTTGGGTTAGAATTAAACTTGGGTTAAGGTGTTTATCCATTTATTTACCACTTTAGCTTTCTTGGGTTGGTATTAAAATTGTTGTGGGAATTTTCGGTCAACGCACCGAAGGGGTTCGCATCATTTGGTATCAGAGCTTGGCTCTAATTTGGTAAATCTATCTTTACTTTCTTCTTGTTGTTCTTGGCATTGTGAAAAAAAAAATCCGAAAACTGGGAAAAAAAATTTGGGGAAAATTGATATGCTCATGTGTATTGTTGATTCTATGTATTGGGTATATTGATTGTGAGTTTGTTGGGGGAATTCATTATTCATTCACTACAAAACATACACTTTCCAATTGTGTACTCAAAGTGTTTGATCAATTGTCCCAAACAAAAATACTCCCTTAGTGCTTTATTGTTCAATACCCATATATTGCTAATTACTTGGGGCTATCCAATTCCCATAATTGAGATTGTGTTATCAACGTTTTATTCCATATATCACTTGCTCCATACATTGGGAAATTGTTGATCATTCATTCCTTATTACATTTGGGTTGTTGGGGATTTATTCATTTATCCACATAATACACATTCAAGGCCACTTCAATATTGAGTACAAAGTGTTTGCTAAATTGCTTCATTGAAATTTACACTCTTGTGCTTATTTGCTCTACATATATGCATTGTCTAATACTTGTGGTTATTCAATCCCATTGTTGAAATTGTGATCCTAGCATCTTATCCCTCATAAATATTGTTCCTTTTGACTATAGCAAGCACATAAATTCTACTTGCTATTTGTGTCTACTTGTTCTAAATTCCTTCTTCCTTGTTGGTGATTTCTTTAACTCTACAAGAATTATACTTTGTGGTTTAGTTGATTACCTTCCTTGGAGAACTTGAGAAAGGAGATTTTTGAGTGGAAAAAGGTAAAAGTGGTGAGCTCAATAGAGGGTAAAAGCCAAATTTGAGTGAAACACGAGAGAAATATTTTCTTGTGAGAACACTTTCACACTTGCACACCATGTCCATTTTCAATTCTCAAACTCAAGATTTGAAGTACTTGTTGGAAAATATTTCAACCACCATGGCTAGACAAATGGAGAAAAGTGGGGGTGAGTTGGAAAATTTAGGAACAAGAGGGGAGAGTACATCAACTAGTAATGGTGAAGAAAAATGGGATGGTAGGAGAAGGTTGAGGGATAAATGTGGGAACATTGTGTATAGGGATGGAGGTAGAAAACAAAGTGGGAGTTTGAATAGAAAAGAAGTTAGGGGTGAATGTGGGGATGTTTTGAGAAATAATGGAGATGGTGAAAAAAATGGGAGTTTGAATAGGAAGAGAAGAGATGGGTTAGAAGGTAGGAGAAATGGAGTTGATGAAAATATTGATAGTGCGAGAATGCAAAATTCATCACTCCATAGAATGGGTAGAAGTGAAGAAGTGGAAGAAGATTGGAGAATGGGTAGAAGACGAAGAGAATGGGTAGATAGGAGTGGAGATGGGATGGATGAGAAGGTTGATATTGAGCAAATGAAGACTTCATCATTCCATAGGAGGGACGGAAGTGGAAGTAGAGAAGTAGTGAAGGAGATGAATGCTAGGCTACCAAAATTTTTGGCCCATGACAATGAGAGGGAGAAGCATGGAGGAAATACTTTCTACACTAGATGCCTTGTGGGGGATAGGGCATGTAGTCTCCTTATAGATGGGGAGAGTGACATGAATTTGGTGAGTGCTAGTAGGGTGGAGAAATTGGGGTTACCGGTTATAAAGCATCCTAGTCCTTATATTGCAAATGTTGAATGACTATGGGGAGGTGAGGGTAAGTGAGCAAGTTCTTCTTACTTTTCACATTGGTACTTATAGTGATCAAATATTATGTGATGTGGTTCCCTTACACACTACTAACATAATTTTGGGGAGACCTTGGCAATGTGAGCGAAATGTGAATCTTGATAGGGGGAGGAACCGGTATAGCTTCCAAATGAATGGAAAAAGGGTTGTGATCCTATCTTTGAGTTTGGAGGAAGTTCATAAAGATCAAATGAAACTCAAGAAGGAGTGGAAGGAAGAAGAGGAGAAAAAGAAAGACAAGGAAGGTGAAAATGAAGAAGAAAAGAAAAAGGAGGAAGAAATTGAAAATGAAGATTCAATTGAGAGAATTGAAGAAAATAAAAATGAGGGTAAGAGAGTTGGGGCCACGTCCCTAGAAAAATGAGAGGCAATGAGGGTTGGAGCCACGACTCCAGAAAAAGGAGAGGTGAGAGAAGAACCGAGGGTTGAGGATTCTACCTCAGAAAAAGGTGAGGAAGTGATGAGTGCCACCAAAGAAATTGAGAGAAGAGATTACTTCAAAATGTTCTTTACTCTTGAATACTCTAACACTTCCCTCCCTAGTTTTGTCATGTCTTTGTTGCAGGAAATTGTGAGGCCAACTTATCAAGGCAACAAAGAACTCCAAAAGCATGCCTTATGGAAGAAATTCATGGAAACATTTTCCTACAACAACGAGTACAACCGAGGTAAAGAAAATGAAATAACCAATGCAACATCTAGGAGGTATGCTCCTAACATTTCTTTGAATGCAAGGTTATTGTGTTTTGAATACATTAGAGGGTTGTATGATCTTGATGTAGATTTGACAAGTGTGTTGTTGACTTGTGAAAATGTAACATGTGGTAAGAATCATTGTCATGATGAGTGCTTAATTTGTAAATGCAACTTTTTGCATGTGCCCAATTGCATAAGTACCAAATCTTTTTGTAAAAATGTTACATATAGTACATATCATTGGCCTGATAAATTCTTATTTTGTGAAAATATGCTTGACTTGCATATTGACTCTCTAAAGGAATTGCTAGTTAGGGGAGTCCATGGGAAAGATTTATTGGGATGTTTTGATGATAAAAGGACTTCGCTTCTAACATTTCTAGATGCTCCCTCATTCCGTCTTGAACATAGTAAGAGCGTTCATGTTAAATATCTGAATTTGTTAAACATTATGAATCATGTTGTGAGCAATATTTTGATGGATTTTATGGGCATGATGATTATTTGTTTTGGAAAATTGGATTGTTTCCTTGTAAATGTGCCATGCGTGAATTGCTAGTGGGAGGAGCACATGATAGTTGTTTGATGGAGCGATTTAAAATCAACGGGGTTTTAGGGGTATTATGTGATCAATTTTTTTGGCCTATTTTGAAGATTGGTGTTGAACATGTTTGCACTAGTAGTAAATACCTAACTTGCAAAATGGCTAAACTTAAGTCTAAGTTTTTGCCCCCAAGAATTTCATGCATATTTGCCCATCATGAGTAAACTCGGGACTACTACTTCTATGAATTTTATAGTGGGTTTACTTGGAACAAAGAAAGAAGATGAAGCTATTTTTGTGATTGTTGGTAGGAGAATTAAAATGTCACGTTTGATTGCATGCCATGAAACCAACAAGGTCATCAACCTAACTAATCTTTTCTTTCAGGAGGTCGTGCATTTGCACGAAGTTGGTGCTAATTTTGTGGTTGTTCAATTTCCTTGTGACTTAATTGCTCATCATATTAGCAAGTTTTCTCCATTTAAAATTGCTTGTGACTTTAACCTATTAACTCTGTTGAACTTTATGCGTATGTTTATTGAAGAAAGAGTTGGTTTAAGTGGCCACGAGAATGCACCTTTGGTTAAGCCCCTTTGCAGGAGGCTCGAGCTTCCCTTTGAGGGAATTGGTATACAATATATTTCCAATGCCAACCATGGTAGGAAGCATATTCCATTTGACCCGGGCGGCTGGATGTATTCCCATTCGTGGAAGGAGCAACCCCCCGATCAAATAAAATTCAAATTGCTACTTTGCAGTGTTGGCACATCTCAAGCTTTTGGCAACGCCTACAAATTGATTTTGCACGGTGAGTATGAAATTTCAGTTACATTTATTGTGTCTGAATTTTCTATTTTTATTGTAGGTGCCGATTCGTGGTCGAATCTCTTTCGAGATGGAGGGGATGATGAGAATCGCGAAAGTCCAACTTCATTGCATGAACCTGTGGTACACAATGTTGCAAGATCGAAGTTCAAGGAGTTTCACGACAGTGCATTCAAGCAAGATTCAAGGTCGAATCCTTTTCAAGAGGGAGGGGATGATGAGAATCGGGAAAGTCAAACCTCGATGCACGTGCCCGTGGGATCCATGACGAGATCCGAAGTTGAAGAGGTTCAAGATTCGAGGCTAAACAACGTGAATAAATCAAGAAAAGAAGCTAAGAATCAAGTTGGAGCCAAAATTGGAGTTTCAGCCACTTTCGGTCGACCGAACTTCTGCAGAGGAATTTTGTTCCAGCCTCAGTCATTTTCGGATGAGTGGCGGTCGACCGAAAGTCCACTTTCGGTCGACCCTGTGATCGACTGAACTATTTTCGGTTGACCGAAACACTCCGGTTTTCAAAAATGGGATTTTTCTTGTAAATACCGAAATTGCACATTTTACCCATTTTGTACCTTTTATACACATTTCTTGTTCATTTGTAAGATAACTTTGGATGTTAAGAAAATTACTCTTGAGAGCTAGGTCTTGAAGACCCCCTTCTTGAGGTAAGGTTAAACCTCTTTGATCTTGTTATCTTCTTGGAATTTAATCAACTTTGCTTGAGTATTGTTATTCTTGTGTTGTTATTTATTTCCCCCACCTTGGAATTTGTTTAAGTGACCCCCATTGGGCTAGGGTTTGTTAATCCTTGAATTTTGGGTTAGAATTAAACTTGGGGTTAAGGTGTTTATCCATTTATTTACCACTTTAGCTTTCTTGGGTTGGTATTAAAATTGTTGTGGGAATTTTCGGTCAACGCACCTAAGGGGTTCGCATCATTCATAAAGAAGATCCTTAAGCCACTCTGCTTCCTTTCCAGTTTCGGCTAGTGCAACAAACTCGGATTCCATGGTGGAATGTGTAATCATTGTTTGTTTCTTTGATCTCCAAGAAACAGTACCACCTCCAAGTGTAAACAACCATCCCTATGTTGATTTATTTTCTCCAGCATTTGATATCTAACTCGCATTGGTATATCCTTCTAGTATAGATGGAAACTTAGAATATTGAAGTCCAAGGTTTTTAGTTCTCTTTAAATAACCAAGAGAACTCTTCCAATTGCTTTCCAATGCTCAACACTTGGATTGCTAGTAAACCTACTAAGTTTACTCACGACAAATGCAATATCCGATCTTGTGCATTGAACTGCATTTATTAGACTTCCAATGGCACTTGTATATTCGAGTTGTCCAATAGCCCTTTCAACATTCTTCAAAAGTTTAATACTTGAATCAAATGGAGTATTTGCCTCTTTAATGTTCAAATGTTATAACTTTTCAATCACATTCTCAATATAATGTGATGGGGTTAATGCATACCCCAACTCATTCTTGAATCACTTTTATACCCAATATGGTATCCACTTGACCAAGATCTTTCATTTTGAATGTTGACGATAGAAACCTCTTTGTTTCTTTTATTCCATCCATGTGATTACTTATAATCAACATGTCATCCACATATAAGCACACAAATATTACATGTTTATCACAACTTTTGATATATAAACATTTATCTACCACATCGTGTGAAAAACCAAAAGACATAATTGTACCATCAAATTTCTCATTCCAGTTTTTAGGAGCTTGTTTTAAACCATATAGTGATTTAACAAGTTTACAAACTTTATTTTCATTACCCGGAAGAACAAAACCTTCAGGTTGTTCTATGTAAACTTCTTCATCTAATTCTCCATTTAAAAATGCAGTCATCACATCCATTTGATGCACATGTGAATCAAATATAGAAGATAATGCAAATAGAATTCTAATAGTAGTGATCCTAGCCACGGGTGCATTAGTGTCAAAATAATCTATTCCTTCCTTTTGTCGAAAACCTTTAGCAACTAATCTTCCTTTATAGGTTTGGGTCGAACCATTGGTATTGTATTTCCTTCGAAATACCCACTTGTAACTAATGGCTTTTGATCCAGCCGGTAAATCAACAATCTTCCAAGTATTTTTGGACATTATAGAATCCATTTCATCATTGATAGCATCCTTCCAAGATGTTCTATCTCTAGAAGTCATTACTTCTTTATAGGTTTTAGGATCACCATCAATTTGAAGAGCATATGGAATTGTTCTTACTATATCTTCCTTACTTGCTTCAACCAAGTAAAAGGAAATTCTTTGAGAATCAATTTCATCGTGTCCTAATACCTTCTCCTTACGAGATCTCTTGCTTCTTCGTGGTTCACTAGTCTCAATTACATCTTGGGAAGATGTTTCTAGTGATTTAGAAGCCGGAAATTCATTTTGAATTTCTATTGAATTTTGAGGAATATCATCAACGCTTAATGAATTCTCAAAAAATTTCACATCTCGTGATTCTATAATCACATTGGATATTAGATCAAGTAGCCTATATGCTTTACTATTTATAGCATATCCAACAAAGGTACTTTTGATCCCTCTTGATCCTAGTTTTGTCCTTCTAGGATTGGTGTTTTTATAATAAGCCAAACACCCCCACACTTTAAAATATCCAATGTTAGGCTTCCGACCTTTCCACAATTCATAAGGTGAAACTTTAAGTTTCTTAGAAAGAATTCTATTATGTATATGACATGCGATAAGTAAGCCTCTCCCCATAAGTTATTAGGCAATTTAGACCTTGTTAGCATAGCATTTATCATCTCAACTAAGGTTCAATTTTTCCTTTCCGCCAAGTCATTTTGTTCCGGTGTTCTAGGTGCACTACATTGGTGTAAAATACCATGTTCTTCACAAAAGATATCAAATTCTTTAGAAAAATATTCACCACCTCTATCACTTCTAAGAATTTTAATCTTTTTATCCTTTTGATTTTCTACTTCACTTTTATATGCTTTAAACATATGGAAAGCCTCACTTTTATGTTTCATTAGATAAACATAACAAAATCTAGAATAATCATCAATGAAAGTGATAAAGTATTTATTACCACCCCTAGTTAACATGCCATTAACTTCACAAATGTCGGTATGAACTAAGTCAAGAATATTGGATGATCTTTCTACAGTTTGAAAAGGTTTTTTAATCATTTTTGACTTAGTGCAAATTTCACATTTTTCATTCTTTGTAAAATCACAAGATAACATGCCATTTCTAATCATTTTATGCAAGGTAGAATATCCAATATGTCCCAATCTATCATGCCATAAATTCAAAGAACACACAAAGTAAGAAGAATTTATTTTATTGACTTCATTGTCAATAGTACACAATTTGACTATTCCATTAGTGGAATAGCCTTTTCCAACAAAGAAACCATTTCGGGACAATACAAGTTTTCCCGACTCAAAAATACATTTTACGCCCGGTTTTCCCAACAAATCACCACTTATAAAGTTTCTATTCATATCCGGCACATGTAAGACATTTGTAAGGGTTACAACTTTTTTGGATGTGAATTGAAGATCAACATTCCCTTTGCCTATGACTTTTGAACAATGTTCATTTTCCATTTGAGTTTTTTGATCATCATCAATCTCTTGATAGGTCTTGTATAGGGATTTGTCATAGAAAACATGAACGGTGGCGCAAGTATCATACCACCATCCCGAAATTTTTCCTTTGACCGAATTTACTTCGCTTATAGTTGCAACAATTTCATTCTTGTCAATGGAATTAACCTTGCCTCCAAAATTGCTTTGTTTTTTATGTCGGCAATCTTTCGCAAAGTGGCCGAATTTTTCACAAACAAAGCATTCTCCATTGGGCTTCTTTTTGAATTTGTTGTTGTTGTTGCTAGTACACTTTCTCTTGTTTACTTTGGTCACTTTGTTGTTCTCCAAGGCATTGGCTTTAGAAGTGCCAACATGGGAATTCTCAATCCCATCTCTTGCCCTCGACTCTTCCTCAATTTGGAGATGTTTTTGAAATTGCTCCATTGAAAAGTCTTCGGAGTTGTGAAGACTTTTCTTCCTATATCCTCTCCAAGTAGAAGGCAATTTAGCAATAATCGCTCCTACTTGAAATGATTCCGAAAGTTCTATCTTCACCGCTTTTAGTTTATTGACAATCACCTGCAATTCATGCACTTGTGGTAATAGGGGAACATTTTCCAAAAATTTAAAATCAAAGTACCTTGTTATAAGGAATTTTGTAGTCCTTCCTCTTCGGCCTTGTACTTATTTTCAAGTGCATTCCAAATCTCTTTTGCAGACTTTGTGTTGGTGTACAAGTCGTAGAGACGATCCGATAGTGCATTCAATATATGACTACGGCAAATGAGTTCATCTTCTTCACGCTTCTTTCGATAAATCCTTGCTTGTTCCGTATCTTTGTTGGAAGGTTCAGGAAAGTCCTCCAAATTAGGGTCAAGAATGTAGAAGACTTTCAGCGCCGTTAGTAGGAACTTGATTTTGTCTTGCCAGCTTGTGAAGCTGGTACCATCAAAGCGATCCAAGCACAAGTCTTGATTCATCAACTTGATTGTAGCTATGGTTGTGTCTCCTTCGGTTTCCATATCCAAATTTTGCTTTTAGATTGTTGAGAAAATTTCTTTCTCAAAGTGAAATATCCGCTTGTAATGAAGTTGACACTAATAAGAAATCAAAGAATCAAGATTATGAAGAAATAATTTGGAAGAACAATATCGGACTTGAATCGCATAGAATGCTATCCTAAAAGCAAAATTTGCGCCCTCTCGTAATGAGAATGCTAAAAGGCCTCTAAGCAAATTGTTTTAGCAGATTTCAAGCCTCAAGCCAAATATTAAATAGCACAATTGATAAACTTGGAGAATAGGAACAAAAAGAGAAAATTTGGAAGATTCTAGGTATAAAAAGATTAAAAATTTGGGATGATAATCACAAAAAGAGAAAATTTGGAAGATTCTAGGTATAAAAAGATTAAAAATTTGAAATTCTTTCCTTCTCCAAGTGATTGAATCCTCCTCCCGGAGTATTGAAGTCACAACACAATTGAAGCCTTTTGTATTTGTGCACACACGAAAATTATAGCTTCAAGACTTCTAAGGTGGACGTGTATGTGATAGGCTCCACACGGATTTTTGTCTTTTCACGTCACATGAAAAATATCCCGTTTTTCTTCTCTTTATAGTGCAATTAGGTTTACTTGGTTCCCAAGTTTCCTTATTGCACAAGATCTCTAATACCTGCAAAACAAGGTAAAGATAATTAGTAAAAGGTAAGATAAATATTCTTAACTAAATCTTACTATAACAAAGATATAGATAAATCATGTAAGATCTTACCATAAGTTAATCAATCACGTGATTAACATAAACTTGGACTTCATATTTCCGGCCCTATCAAGAATTATCCCTACCTAGATTTACGTCCAACACATCTTACCATATGTAAGGATAAGAATGAAATATTCTTGACCATATCAAGAAGATACTTACCATATCTTCGATAAGCTCGCGTATCAAGAATAATCACAACATATTATCAAGAATATTACCATCATATTTTCGAGATTGTGATCAAATATACTCGGCTAATCAGAATATTTTAAACAAGACGTAAAATCTAATCAAAATACTTATAAGTGATAAAGATATAATTTCAAGCCAAGTAAAATATTATCACAATTCTTATCACAAAAGATAAGTGATAGACTTCTACCATTATCACAATACTTATCATATAAGATAAGCAACAAACATTATTTCCATAATATTATCACAATATTTCTTGATCATTATCATAGAAGATAAGAAACAAATATTATCACAATATATAGGAGATAAAGACAATTTAAGTCCAAGAAATGTTTAAGTAATTTAATTAAACTTAATAAATTACTAAATAAAAATATTTAGCAATAAACTAAATTTATTAAATTACCAACATGTAGGAAAATAGAAAATGCCAATAAATATAACTTAAAATAAGTTAACAATCTTCCACTTTGACTTTTTCTATTTTTCCAAAACCTAATCATCTTTTCACAAAAATAGAAAAAAGTAACATGCAATCATTAAGCTCCCCCTATCAAAATTCTCCCCCTCAAGTCATGCATCATAATAAGCTCACTTCAACAAATTCATGCATGTAACGAGAGAAAAATAATAAGCACATAAAGGAGAATCAAAATAAACCAAAAGTTACCTTAACATTCAATCAATCAGAAAAGATGAGAAAAAATACTACTCCTCCTTTTTGGAAGAAATAGGGGAAGCAATCCAAGTCTTGTAACCTGTCAATGTAAGCACGAGTAGACAAAAATTAGGCAAAATTCAGTTACAGACAATAAAACCTGCAAATAAATGTTGACTTTTAGAAAACTCTGAAAACACAAAATAAATGCTCCCCCTTACTGCAATGCATAGAAATTTAATGCAGTAGGATATCTATGTCTCTCCCCAACGACCCCTCAAACATAGAATTCATGCAAACATGCAAATAGATTCCAGTTGTCCAATTATGCCATCCTGACCAGTCAATTCAGGTTGCCCAAATCCATCTATAGGTCTCTAGACACCCAGATATATGATTTTTGATAATCAGCATGGGCACCAGTCGACCAAAACTTAAAACTGAACGGTGTAAGCGTATCTTTGGTAGTCTACATAAGGCTGCTAACAAATGATGAATGATCATATGCCCTTGTACTCAGTTTATTTTTCTTTGTGGTCACCGTGTTATTCACCTTTTTCTGTTCTTTCTGTTTGGCCTAACAGTCTCTTCTTCTTCAGATTCTACAACATCATCCTTGTTTTTAGGCCTTTCTCTCTTATCAGATTCATTCTGCTCCTCTGATTTTTCATTTTCAACTCCAGACCCTGATTCCTCTATTTCATCAGGGTTTTCTTTTGAAGAACCTCCAAGCAACTGATCCAGCATGTCTTCAAGTCTTTTGACACAAACCCTGAGATCAGATACCTCTACTCAATAATCTCTACTTTTAGCTGGCCAATTCTGGTATCCTGGCCAGACGAATCCTATTTACCAGGAGTGTCACCCAAAACCTGTTTCCTGTGAGAGGTCTGCACCTCCAGTGTTTTCCTGCATCTGACCCTGTTTAACACCTTGGGATTGATCACCAGATTATCCTCTAGTATCTGAATATCCTGATCATGAATCAATTGTGAAATAATCAAAGGATAAACCAACAATTGATTCCTCTGATTTCTCTTCTTCAGCCTCTGACTCTGAATCACCAGATTCAACTGATGTACCTGAGTCCGGGTCAGATCCATCTACGTCTTCTGCCAATTCATTTTTCAGATTTACCTTTCACATATTTATCATCTTTTGGCATCTCCCCCTTTGTTTCAGACTGTTTGCTCAAAATTTCTCTAGCAACAATCAATTCACTTCGAATATCTAAGGGAGAAAGGTGACGGTAGGAAGATTATCAAACATAGGTGTCGAATTTGCACCCATAACTTGTGTCTTGGTTGTAGAGCCGCCTTGGCTTGGTTCGACTATAGGTTGAGTTGGAATTTGAACTCGTTTTGGAATGAGTAAGAACGGCTGTTGTGGAGGCAGTGAAAGAGATTTGAAGAGAGATTTTTTGAGGAATTTGAGTACAAGTAGAATCCAAGAAATTTTTAAATCCATTCCTTGTAGAGAAAGATATCTCTTGAGAATCCTAGTTTATGCCAATTTCCTTTCCTTAAAAAAATATTGAAACATAATAGGTTAAGAATTAGGAAACAAATAAATTACCAAAAATTGGGCTCCACAATCAACTGACTTGTTCTGCAAAATTTGCACATATTAGCCTACGATATACTGCCTTAAAAATAAAGATTTTTAGAACAAAATCTAAAAATCGCGAATAAGAAAAATCTAAATGCATATGTATACCTGAGACACGTCTGAGCACTTGTTGGCATCTGTTGAGTCAGATATATCTGGCAGTAGACAGTCCATCACGAGCATGATTATGTTGATTAATGTGCGTGTGTGATCCGAGCAATCCTTAGTCATCCACATACTGTCACAAATCATATGATTGCCCTGACTTATCGATTTGTCACCGTAATGCACATTAAGACCGATCAAAATCTATAAGAAGTGCATTTTCTCAAATCCGGCTTGCCAAGTTTTTCTATATCATGGCAATGTTTTTTGGAGGTGAAAATAGTTTCACACAATCCCCATAAGTTATCTTACAGTATGTTCCCCTTTAGGTTAGAAGAAGGGTATGAACTTGACTTGGATTGGTAGATTCACACAATCCCCAGAAGTTATCTTATTAGGTTTTCCCCTTACTTCTATAATATTACCACATTTATATCAATTCATCATATTTTTAGGCAAAAGGGTATGAACTTGGCTTGGATAGGCAGCCTTCTTTTCCACTAGCCCTGCCCTTGGATAACAAGAAAAATGCGTGCAATGCTATAAGCAAGATTTAGATCATAGGTCTACACACAGAATATGAAATCTCATCCAGTAACAACCATATGACATAGACAGCAGTGACTTATCCTTAAGATTGTCCAGATTTAAGTGCTAGTCAGATTCATCCGAAGACACGTTGACTGTTATTAGCCAGACGTATCTGTCTCGTTATCAGCCACAAGCACTCAGATATATCTGCAAGCAAAAACATGATCTACTTAGTATAAGAATAGGATAACTTAAATACATGCGAAAAGAGGAAAAAAAACAATTTTTTTTTTAAATATGCATGTTTCTATTCAGAAGGAGGTGATACTCCAATTTGTTTCCTAAGGCTTTCAAATTTGACAATATCGAGGACCTTAGTAAACAAATCTGCCATCTGTAGATCAGTCTGTATGTGTTCCAGATTGATAATCTTTTGCTCCACCAATTCTCTGATGAAGTGGTGTCTGAGGTCAATATGTTTTGTTCTGGAGTGTTGGACTGGATTCTTTGAGATATTGATGGCACTGTGTTGTCAAAATACATAGTGGCTTGTTCTGTAGAGATTCCATAGTCTTCCAACATTTGTTTCATCCACAGGAGTTGTGTACAGCAACTCCCAGCTGCTATATACTCAGCTTCGGCTGTGGATAGTGACACTGGATTTTGTTTTCTACTTAGCCATGCTACCAAATTGTTTCCAATGTAGAAACATCCTCCAGATGTACTCTTTCGATCATCCACATTCCCAGCCCAGTCTGTGTCTGAAAAACCTGCAAGATTTGCAGTGGTATCTCTTGTAAACCAAATTCTGTAATTCAACGTACCACTTACATATCTAATGATTCTTTTCACATCAGCAACATGAGATTCCTTAGGTTTGGCTTGATATCTTGCGCAAACTCCAATACTGAAGGATATATCTGGCCTACTGGCAGTAAGGTACAGAAGACTTCCAATCATGCTTCTGTAAAGAGATGGATCTGCATCCTTACCACTGTCATCCTTTGAAAGTTTTAGAGTAGTCGCCATGGGAGTTCTCATTGCCTTTGCATCTTCAAGTCCAAATTTCTTCACCAGATTTTTAGCGTACTTTGCTTGAGATATGAATATGCCAGATTCATCCTGCTGTACCTGCAAACCAAGAAAAAGGTTAGCTCACCAACCATACTCATTTCAAATTCTCTTTTCATTGTATTTATAAATTCATTAATTTTGGACTTAGATGTAGACCCAAATACTATGTCATCAACATATATTTGAGCTACAGTTAGTCCAGGATTTAGATGCTTAATGAAAAGAGTTTTATCAGTTCCTCCCCTTTTGTATCCATTGCTTAGCAAAAATGATGTGAGCCTTTCATACCAAGCTTTGAGGGCTTGTTTCAACCCATATAACGCCTTTTTGAGTCTAAAGACATAATCTCGGTGAGATGGATCTGTGAACCCTTGAGGCTGCTCCACATAGGCTTCCTCATTAAGCACACCATTCAGAAAGGCACTTTTGACATCCATCTGAAATAGTCTGAAGTTGATGTAGTAGGACACAGCTAGCAACAGCCTGATGGATTACAGTCTGGCTACCGGAGCAAATGTCAAAGTCTATCCCTTCAATCTGGGTATAGCCTTGAGCAACAAGTCTGGCTTTATTTCTTACCACATTTCCTTGTTCATTTGACTTATTCTTGAAGATCCATTTGGTTCCAATTACATTGCCTTCTTTAGGACGTGGAACTAGCTCTCATACATTGTTTCTTTCAAATTGGTTAAGCTCCTCCTGCATAGCTTGTACCCAGTGTTCATCTGTCAAAGCTTCCTTGACATTTTTTGGTTCAATTTGAGACATATGACAAATGTTATTCATCTCAGCAAATTTTCTTCTGGTCACATTTTTCTTAGACATATCAGTGAGAATGTTGTCAAGTGGATGTGCCTTTTGGATCCTAGCAGGTGGTAGTCTCGATGCTTCTGATTCAGCAATATCAGGTGTATCTGGGTCAACAGATTGGTCTCGATCTGTAGATATTACTGGGTGCCCAGACTCATCCTGATCTGATTCTTCAGTATCATTGAGACTTTCAGCTTGATGTTGTTCTTCTTCTGATCTTTCAGTTCTAGCTTTTTCTTTTGGTGGAATTTCCAGTTGATCACCATCTGCTTCCTACAAATCCGAATTTAAACAATTAGTGTCATCCACTTTCACATTAATTGACTCAAGAACAGTTTGGGTTCTTAGATTGTAAACTCTATAGGCCCTACTATTTTCAGCATAACCCAAAAATATTCCATCATCCGATTTTGAGTCAAGTTTTCCTAGGTGTTCTCTATCTTTCAAAATGTAGCATTTACTCCCAAAGGCATGAAAGTAATCAACCATAGGTTTTCTACCCTTCCAAATTTCATATGCAGTTTGATTTGTTCCAGATCTAAGCATGACTCTATTGACAATATAACATGCAGTGTTTATGGCTTCTGCCCAAAATTTCGTGGGCAATTTGTTGCTATTTAGCATGACACGAGCCATCTCTTGTAGAGTTCTATTTTTCCTTTCCACCACTCCATTCTGTTGAGGATTCTTTGGGGACGAGTACTCATGCTTGATCCCATATTGGATACAAAAATCAGCAAACTCGGAGTTTTCAAACTCTCTTCCATGATCGCTTCTGATCCTTTTGACTCTTACCTGTTCGTCGGCCTTTTCATTACTCAATTTCTGAAAAAAAATTAAAAAAATTGTCAAAGGTATCAGATTTATCCCGAATAAACATAACCCATGTGTATCTGGAGAAATCATCAACACATACATAAATATACCTCTTGCACCAATACTTTCCTTTTGGATAGGACCCATCAAATTCATGTGAATTAGTTCAAGTATATGAGAGGTATTAATGGATGTACTTGGTTTATGTTGACTTTTGATTTGCTTACCCTTTTGACAATCACCACAGATTTCATCTGGAATATTGTTTATGCTGGGTAAGCCTTTCACAACCTGTAGTCTGGTCAGCTTCATGAGATCATGGTAGTTTAGATGTCCTAATTTGTTATGCCACAGTTTCTCATTTTTGGTTTTAACAGAATTGCAAGTTTCGTGACTCTCAAGTGCATAGCATTTATCTCTAGATCTAACTCCCTTAAATAAAACACTCTTTAACTGCTTACCTCATTTTGTTCATCATCTGAGACTGCAGATACGTCGTCCAGTTGATGTTCCCTGCTGTGCTCAGCAAAGGCCTGCAACAGTTGAATCTTCTCTTCTGCATCTTGAAGTTCCTTCCTCAAGTTTTCAGTATTTGATCTGGATTTATCTGCATAAGAAGAGTTACCAGATTCAGCACCAGACAGCTGTAAAGCAGTAAAGGTAGTTACCTGATTTTCAGAATTGCTGCTGTCTGATTCAGATTCAGATTCATCTGAGTCTCCATCACTCCATGTAACATTCATGACCTTTCTTCCCTTGGCCTTCTTTTGAGTATTAGGACAATCAGCTGCAATGTGTCCATATCCTTCACATTCTCTGCATTGGATTCGACTCCTAGGCTTTCCTTCAGGCGTGTTGGCATTATTCTTTGGATAGAAATTATTTTTCTTCCATTGTTTTTGTAGTTTTTGATTCTGGCCTTGAAGATTTGTGGACCTTTCTTTTTGTTTGCCCTTGAGGAACCTTTTAAATTGTCTAGTGAGAAGTACGAAATTTTCATCTTCGTCAGTCTCGCCAGAGTCATCTGGGTTAGCACTATTCGTCTTGAAAGCAATCCCTGGTGATTTGTCTTTCTTTCTTCGAGCCAGATTTAACTCATATGTCATCAATGACCCTACAAGTTCCTCAACTCGCATGGTTGAAAGATCCTTGCTTTCTTCAATTGCTGTCACTTTTGCATGGAACCTGTCTGGTAAAGATCTAAGGATCTTTTGTACAATTTGCTCATTTGAGTAGGTTTTCCCAAGTGCTTCAGCTGAGTTGGTGAGATCACTTAATCTGGCATAGAAGCTTTTGAAGTCTTCTTTCTCCTCCATAGATAATTGTTCAAATTCTAAAGTGATCATCTGCAGCTTGGAGGTTTTGACAGCATTGGTTCCTTCGTTTGCTATCCTCAAAGCATCCCATGCTTCCTTGGTCGTCCTTAAGAAGGAGATGAGTCTGAATTGACCTGGATCAACCAAAAAAACAATAGCATTAAGTGCCTTAGAATTCCAATTTGCATCAACTAGTTCATCTGCAGTATATGCACTTCTAGCTACAGCTTTAACAACACCTCCAGTAGTGACAGTGGGTGCTGTGTAACCTTCAAGAACAGAAGTCCAATAACGTTCATCAATAGATTGAATAAAAATTTCCATACGGATTTTCCAATATGCATAGTTACTACCAGTTAGCAAAGGTGGCCTAAGAGATGCAGAGTTTTCCATTTAGACAACCGGATCTCACTTTCTAGAAGTGAAACCTGGCTCTGATACCAATTGAAAATTTGAAGTTGTCTAAATTTTATAAACAGACTGTCACAGACAAGTCTGGACAGTAACCAGTTAACAATAAATCGTTAAGTTTTGTTTAGTGCAGTACCAGATGAATCTTGCTAAGGCAGATTTGTCTGGATTGTAAAATGTAAACAATCAGAATAAATTGTGCGGAATTATAAATGAACAAGAACACAATAATTTGAGCTTAACGTGGGAAAAACCCTAACAGGGAAACCCCACAGTTCGCATCCTGCAAACAAAAACAAATCACTATATAAGGAAAGAGTTTATACAGATCAATCTAAACTACAGGATAAATCTACGCATAGACTTTATCAAACATCCATGAAATAGATCACTCCCTGATCCTTCTGTGGAATGTAATGTGAGCTGGCGTCCCACCACTCTTCAGTAGTTTTCTTTGACTCTGCAACACTTTTCAGAAACACGAACTCCCGTTCGATCTTGATTCAAACCTCCCGTTTGATCTTCACGCTGAAATTCTTTCCTTCTCCAAGTGATTGAATCCTCCTCCCGGAGTATTGAAGTCACAACACAATTGAAGCCTTTTGTATTTGTGCACACACGAAAATTATAGCTTCAAGACTTCTAAGGTGGACGTGTATGTGATAGGCTCCACACGGATTTTTGTCTTTTCACGTCACACGAAAAATATCCCGTTTTTCTTCTCTTTATAGTGCAATTAGGTTTACTTGGTTCCCAAGATTCCTTATTGCACAAGATCTCTAATACCTGCAAAACAAGGTAAAGATAATTAGTAAAAGGTAAGATAAATATTCTTAACTAAATCTTACCATCACAAAGATATAGATAAATCATGTAAGATCTTACCATAAGTTAATCAATCACGTGATTAACATAAACTTGGACTTCATATTTTCGGCCCTATCAAGAATTATCCCTACCTAGATTTACGTCCAACACATCTTACCATATGTAAGGATAATAATGAAATATTCTTGACCATATCAAGAAGATACTTACCATATTTTTGGCTCGGCTCGGGCCAAAAAAAGCTCGACCCCAAAAAACTCGAGCCAAGTTCGAGCCTTGATCTTCGGTTCGCGAGCCGACTCGGCTCGGCTCGTTGAAATCCCTAGGCAGGCCTACTGAGACAAGGTATAGATCAGTGACTGAAAGACATAATGCAACGAGGTGTACAAGGTGTTTTGAATATGCACACAATAGAAGAACATGCAGGGAGCCAATTCCAATAAAGATAAAAACAAATAAGAAGAAATATGGGATGCTGCAAATGTAACCAGATTTAGTGTCTGACTCTTTTAATATTTACTCAAATGATGAACTTTTTTCCATAATAATGGAAAGGTTGACATTAGACTATTTTATTCTCATGTTTGTCATATATGACATGCAGTTTCTTTGATTAGTTTTACTTAGAGTTTGTTACTAATTCCATTTTCTCAATAATTGCAAATGATTATAGTTTGTATTTAATTGTTTACTAATTAGTTAATCATAAATTAATTAGAATTTGACAGTTTGTAATTAATTACAAATTGGTTAATTGATTAGAATTTGACAATTTGTAATTAATTACAAATTGGCTAATTGATTAGAATTTGACAGTTTGTAATTAATTACAACATGTAATATAATACTCATTTACAAATATTTAACTAATTACTATATGTAATTCAATGATGTCTCACATCTTTCAATATTTGAATACTCATTTAACTCGAACAGAAAAATTGCCACTTCAAATTCGATAGAAATTACATCTTGAAATTAATTACAAAGTTGATTAGAAAACGGGAGTCGTAATTAATTACATAGTGATTTATTGAGTGTAATTACTTATAATTATGATTAATTACAGGTTGTATTAAAATTCAAATTTGTTATTTTTGATTAATTAAATATACACTGGTTGATTGGAAAATTGCATGTCTGTAATTAAATGTCAAGAAATGCCCCCTTTGTACAATTGTAATTAATTACAACGATGATTCTGTCATCTTACAAAAAGTTGTCACAAAGCTGTCATGTGATTTTCTTACAAACCTGTCATTTTCTATCATTAGGACAAAAAAGATAAACCAACTACCAGTTCAAAACATACACATGATACTGCTTACTATTACTGTTATTGCTTTACAGATGTTAACCCAGACTATCACTACTTAAAAACCTAAGTCATATGCTACTTCACAAAAAGCCTAAGGACATATTTTCAATTGCTTCACAAAAAAGTTCTAGACCAATTTAAACTACTGCTATTCAAGTATTTGCTACTATGCATCTCCTATCTTCCTCAACCTCCTTCGATTACGTTTGGGCTGCACCACATTCTCATTACTTTTGGCAAATTTGTACAACTGGACTGCCAAATGGTGTCTTGCCTCTTCTGCATCAAAGTCTTCAATAATCTTCCCATTAATGATGAATTCTGCAAACTTGATAATGAAGACGCCACAATCATGCATGTACAATTCAGTAATCAGTAAAAAAAATAAATTGATTAATCTATATTTCCATTTACAAAATTAAAAATATTGCATTTTATTGGACACTAACCCGTTATTTTGCTGTGGAAGTCCACCAACAATATTCACTTTTAGAGGCCTAGTGTATTATTTTCCACAAACATTTTCTAGTACCCAAATGCCAGTACTCACCATTATATGAGGCAGTATCTCAGCAAAAGGTGAAACATCCTTCATCACCTCATCGCCTCTAAATGAATTCTCCAAAGAGTTGTACACATTGAGGCACTTCTTGGAGATGTCAAACTCTCCTAGAATCCAATGTGCATGATCCTTCATGCACATTGGAATCAAAACAATGTCTACATTTATCCAGCTAGTCCCACTCAACAACTGCATCAAAAATAAGTGCGTCTTGATCTGCAATTTTGGAATGATCCTTGGACCATTCAGGATAAATTCCTGTAATACACGAAGAAAAGCAACAATCGATTGTTGTTAACCTAGCCTTCATGTTTGTTCCAAACTTAGCCATTTTTCGCAAATGGTAAAAGCATTCGTCAATGTGCTACACATAAATTACACAATCATGTAAAAGTAATGATTACATATTTTACCGTGCAGGTCAATGAATTCTCTTTCTCGTGCAATTCATACCACCAATATTTGGTTTCACTATCCAGTACACCAAGTTTCATAGGAGGTTCAATCTTGGGATTTGTGAACTTTTTCTTTCTACAAAAACATTCAACAATTTATTATTTTTGTAGTGTTTTTATTAAAAATAATGTATAAGGGACAAAAGTACCTAACCTGGCATTTCTCTTGAATCCAGTATAAAACCATTCATCAAAAGCAGCAATATCTTCCTTGTTTGGATGATTTAAACCAAGTTGAAAAGCACATTTTGCTTCTTCGTTCAATGAACTTCCTTCCTCTTGTGGAGTAGACAAATTACCAGTGAAAGGAGATTGCCAGAGTCTAGATTTTATATTATCCTTCTCACTGGGGGGTCTACAGATTCAGAAGGGGCTTCAGCCACATTATCAACATCCTGAAAAAATATTAAAACATGAAGTCAGATAAACAAATGATTGAACAATAAGTAACATTCCCAAACATATAGAATTATATACATCATCAAATGCTTCTTTGGAAACTTGAGTTGAAATCACTTTAGGAACCATCTGATTGTCCCCATCACCCTACAAAACAAAACAAATAAGAACATAAATAAATAAATTACAAACAAAAAAAATGTATAAAAAAAAAAAGACATACCAACTTCTTTTTCTCCAAAGCATCCTTCTCAGTTTTCTCCAGCTCTTTCAATACCTCTTATGTAAAAAAACAAATCATAATCATCTGGTTCGCTGCCACGAACATCTTCCTCTAAACTAATGCCAAAACTAAAATTAGGAGAAGGCATCTCACCATCTGAATTGGGATTTTCTACTACCACTGTCGAAGTGGGGACCTTATTCAGATCCTATCCAGCAAAATTCTGCCAAAAAATTTATATATACAGACCAGACTGAATGTTTGCAATTGTAATTACAATTGAAATTAGACATGTAATTAGTTATAAAATTAAATTATTTGCTAATTACAGTTACAATTGTAATAGTCATAACTGTAATCAGTTACAAATCACAACTGTAATTAGTTACAACTGTAATTATTTTGCAATTGTAATTACATTTCAGACTTGTAATTAGTTACAAAATTAAAATATTTATTAATTACAGTTACAATTGTAATAGTCATATTTGTAATTAGTTACAAATCACAACTGTAATTAGTTACAACTGTAATTATTCTGCAATTGTACTTACATTTGAAATTAGACTTATAATTCATTACAAATTACATTTGTAAAATTAAATTTTTAGTAACTAGTTACAATTTTAATTGTAATTAGTTACATCTGTGAAATTAGAGTTACACAGTTACAGTTGCAACTAATAAATTTACAACTGTAATTAGTTGCAATTAGTAATAATTGTAACAACTTGCAATCATATATGTTTACAAAATTTTAAAAAAAACCTCCGGGTCTGGTACCAGCTTAGCAGGATCGTTGCACCCCGACTTCTCCTTGAACCCTTCTCTTATATTTTCCATAAAATCGGATATCATTGATTTGAATTCGCTTCTCAAGCTACACATCTCGTTTTTCACATTTATCATATCACTTCCTATTTGCTTTTGTTTATCTTCAATTGCAGCCAGTTGGTCACTACGTTCACATTCCAAACACTTCACCTTTGATTCAACAGTCTCTAAACGTTTCTTTAAATCCATTATGAATTGTCCATCCACCTAGTACATTAATCATCAGGATTAAAAAATGCATATATTAACATAGGGTATGCGAACATTAAAAAATGCATATATTAACATAGGGTATGCGAACATTAGAATTCAAACATAATTATAGTAATGAAATGAAAACCTTATTAACGTCTTCAGCTACTCCAGCAGGTGTTGATGGCTGTGCATTATTACCATTTCCAGAATCCACACTTGGTAACTATGCTTGATCATGAACCCCTGACTCAATTCCCATATTTGCCTCTTGTGTAAACTCAACATTACAGTCCATACAATCTTCAAATTCCACGTTAACATTAGGGTTAGGAAACAACCCCTCACAGTATTTCTGGCTCAACTCTAAGTTAGTAGGTTCTAAAATTTTCACCTCCAACTGTAATTTATACAAAGGGAAAAAGTTAAAAAAAAAAAAAAAAAAAAAAAAAAAAAAAAAAATTATTCACATTGCAAAAATTAATAAAAACAAATACATTGCCAAAAAAAAAAAAATCACCTCCCTATCTCCAAATATATTATCAGTAATTGTATTCGTAGTCACGTGTACAGAAGATGACCAACTTGTTATCCTAGGGATTGATTGGTCAACCTTACAAATATTAAGACTGAGGTATGGTATGGAATGGTTTCATAAATCCATGCTTGAAAAGCAAGCAGGAAACCATTAAGCATGTAACTAATGGATGGTTGCTTACCCAAATCTACCTTTTTAGCATATTTTTTCATTACAGCCTTCATGGAATTCAGAGTTGCATTAAACAAATCCTTTCCCCAAGGAATTGAGTCCATCTCTGTCGATTCAACCATTCTCATTACATAATCATCAACTATCTTCCGAGACTTACTTGTATAAAAAGTGAAGAAATCAGATACAAAATAGCAAGTAAAATCATATCTTCATCACAAATATCAATTTCAGAAAACCGAAATCTATATTCAATGTCTTCCTTTGTCACACTGTCCATTCCATTGAAGTAAGTTTCTTTGATCCTACAACTCCCAGATTTTTACATAGACTTGTCAAACTCACCTGAACATCCCAACCCTGATATTATACAAAATTCCTAGATGCCAAACTTCACTCTTTTTCCTCCCAGATCAAACCACATTTCGTCTTTATTTGGTTGCTTTACTTCCCTAAGCAATACCGCATGAATAAGCTGAGGTTGAAGAATGATATCCTTCATGTGAAGATATCTTTCAAAACACGTAGACTGGAAGAGATTCTTCTGAGCATTGGTCAATCGAGCATTTAAATTACCAACAACATCGTTATAACTAGCCACCACCATACTAGAACGAAACCAATGTTCTGGTTGTAATATAAAATCTCAATCCTGTGATAAAATAAAAACAATGTTTAATTATTTACTATTAGCAACAACTTGTAATCTGAAATCGACAAAATGCATGATAAAGGTGCACATTAATCAAAATGGAAGAAATTTATAATTGCTATTTAACAATTACGTCAATTTTACATGCACTAATGTGTGTGTAATTAATTACAGTTCCAAAAAAAATGTCATGTTTCAAAAATGAATATCAAACTTCAGTTTCAATATGAATGCCCAAACTTCAGTTTCAAACTACCTAGTATTAAGAAAATGTGGACTTCACACTCTATTTTTCGTTCTCATCACAAAAAGAGAGATAATAATCAATTACTATAATTCCCCTGATTCCCAATCCATTTTTCTACTCACAAAAAACATATGCTAGTAAAAAGTGTTTTATTTATATATATAAACTAAAATCATATATATATAAACAGAAATCCAATGTTTAATTATTTACTATTACTAACAACTTGTAATCTGAAATTGCCAAAATACATGATAAATGTTCACATTTATCAAAATAGAAGAAGTTTATAATTGTTATTAAACAATTACATCACTTTTAAATGCACTAACATATGTGTAATTAATTACAGTTTCCAAAATGAAAAGGTCATGTTTCAAAAATGAATACCAAACTTCAGTTTCAACATGAATACCCATACTTCAATTTTAAACTACCTATTATTAAGAAAATGCGGACTTCAATATCGAAGAATGTTACCGTAAATCCCCCAATAAATAATATAATGCTGAATACACAAAATTACCGGAATGTTCTTTGATTTCTTCAACAGATTTTTTTTGCGGCTCTTCTTCGATGCTTTTGATTTTGAAGAAGAGATGTCAATGACATCGGCATTCAACCTACGCCTCTTCTTCGAACTCATCGTTTTTCCCGACGATAAATCGATAGCTTCTCTCGACGTCTGATTTGGAGTTGAGAGGGTAATAGTCATAGCAACAAATACGGTTACTGTTAGACAAATCGAAGAAGAAGATATTGATCAGATTCTGTTAGGGTTAGAGTTAGATACGAAACAAAGGAAAAAAAGGATTCAGTTAGGTTAGAGATATGGAATAAAAGTGAAATGGTAATTGGAATGTATTTATATACCTGATTTCGTTAAATATTTCAACTTAACCGGATTTAAAAAATAAACAGATTTAATGTCTTAATGGGCCTAATTAACCCTTTTAAAATTGGCGAGTCGGATCGGGTCCGATACTCGGGTTGGATTGGTTAGTAAATTAGAAAAAGCAAACCCTAACCATTTCTTTCCTCATTTCTACTTGCAAAGACTGCTGCAAAACCCTAGGTGAAGATGGCTCCAAAAACCCGGCTTGAACCCACACCAAGTTAGGATGGTCGTGGGATGGGTGGGTGGGTTCCTTTGGTTTATCTCTCCACCAAACCCAGCATTGCTTGGGACAAAGCTGGTTTTTCATTTCTTCTTTGATGATAGTGTGATTCTACTGTGATATTCGACGCGATATTGGCTCGGGAAAATGTTATTCTGGACCTTGGTGATTGATTATAAGAATTTTTGTTTGAGAGTGTAAGTAATTGGTTACATCGTCTTTCCAGTGTTCTTTGATTTCATCACCGTTCATAATCCTTACACAAAAGACGTAACCAACTTAAGATGTATATGTATCCT
Source organism: Ligustrum vulgare (assembly GCA_963555705.1). Taxonomy (NCBI): domain Eukaryota; kingdom Viridiplantae; phylum Streptophyta; class Magnoliopsida; order Lamiales; family Oleaceae; genus Ligustrum; species Ligustrum vulgare. Next base: position 44,408,981 of record OY743168.1, read on the forward strand.
TAAGTTAAAAAAAAAAAAAAATTGTTACAGTATCTATGATGTTATATTTTCGATCTTAGAGCTTGTTTGCTAATCTATGCCTATGCGATACATTTTTTTATTTTTTTATTTTTGGAAAATTCTTGTAGACAACCATGCTAGTAGACGAGTATCATATTGGAATGTTAGAATGAAAAAATGGACAAAAGTTACCCAGCACAATTCGAGTCGTGTCGATTTCAATGTAGAATAAAACCCAAAATTTTTGTGTCGGGTCGGGTCGGGTCGGTTTTGGGCCGAAACCGACCCAACCCATCCAAATGCGCTGCCCTAATAACATCATCAAAATTGCAACATTCGGATATGACTCCATAGTAAACAAGTTGTTACACTATTGCTTTTGCTGGTTGCTTGCTGAGGTACAATGAAATGCTTGGGGTATTTTACTAGTTTATAATTTATATAGAAAGAAATATTAATGCACATTGGCACACCTTTTTAAAATAACTTTGCACTTGTGGTATGGGAGTCCTTGAGAAGTCAATTCTAGAAACATACTCATTGCATCAAATTGAGAGAGAATTAAAAATTTGATCACTTCTCAAGATCAAATCAAATGTCCTGTGCTGAAATTTATAATGTAATTAGAAGGCCACAAGCTCGACCAAGTCCGTTTGATTGAAAAAATGAAAAATGAGTGGAAAAAAAAATTCAGAGAATTGAATTTCGTAGAAATTATTTTCATGAAAAATATCAATTGGAAATATTGATTGGTTTAATTTTCTAGGTGAAAAAAATAAGGAATTTTTTAAGTTTTGTCGTTTAATTGACATCATTTTTTATGACAAATAAAGCAAAATTTAATTATTTTAATCACATTGTTTATTATTACTTTTCTCATAATTTGTACTATATAGTAATCTTAATTTGTGGAAAAAAAAAGTCAATTAACAACAACAAAAATAATCAAACGAGATGGAAATTGTTTCCAAGTTACTCGAAAACATTTTATCTACTCAACCAATGGCAAACATTTTCTATGAAATCAAGGCAAAGTTTGTCACGTGTGGATAGGTAGAAAATATTTTGATTTGAAAAACTTAACATATCAAACAGACAAAAATGTGGAGAAAAGGCAAACATTTTCCCTCTTCCCATGCAAACAGAGCGTTACAACTTATTGGGCTGCTAAGATTTGCATAGGCTTCAGAAATCTTCCACATTTCCCATTGGATGGACATTTTCGAAACCTTTGGATGAACACGACCTGCTAATTTGTGAGAGAATGAGAATCTTCATCACTTTTAACTGCGTCTGTAATTCAATTTAAACTATCTTAAGAGGATTAGCAGGCAGTGAATGGATATTATGCTAAATTATATTCATCTCAATTATATTCATTGAGACACGATCACCACCTCATATGTATATGTTTCTCTTTGAATTGAAGAAAACTAAGAAAGGAAAAAAAAAACACTGTTGATGTTGTAAAAATTCCTAACTTGGACGTTGCAAGATCTGAAACTGGTTGATCATTGGAAAAGATGAATTGATTCACCTTTAACCTGCAAAAAAGGCGAGGAGAATTCTCCCCATCGCCCTTCCGGTGTAAGAATTAGTTTTCTGGATAGAGATATAAAGCTGGTAATTGTGTTGATAATGAATGAATCTTGTTTGATCGAATGAGCTATATTTATAGGCCAAAAAGCACATAACCTTCTCCTATTAGAAAAAGGAGTCATTGTTGCATAAACTTACATTTTGGGATAAAAGTCATTATAATGGTTGAGCTTTCCATTTTTAGGGAACTTATCCTATAGGAGAATACATCTGACCTTTGGACCAACGTATATGGCCCATTCCTGAAGCCCTTAGACTAAGGATGATTCGGGACTTGCTTGTACGGACTTTTGGTGTAAAAGGCCTAGAAAGGTTGAACTAAAGGTCCATGGTATAGTAAACGAGGATGAGGTCGAGCCATACCCGACCTTATTTTTGGAATGAGCCCGGGCAAGTTGACCGACCTGTGGCCTTGTTATGGAGAGGATTCAGGGAGGTCGGGAAACTTGCCCGGCTTATATGTCTTGACAAGGCCGACCTGCAATAATCGAGCCCATGGCCCATAGCTTTACTCTGAAATGATGAGGTTGGGAAACCATACCGATCATTGGCCCATGTGCATCAGAGATTGGGACAAGAATTCTGGGAGCATGTGTATTTGACAGCTGTTACGCCTTTTTGCCAACTAATGTAATTTAATGCTCTGAGATAATGAACATTTTCTCTTTAGATGTATGACAGGTGACAGGGGAGGGTGGAGATTTTGAATCGTTTCCCGCCAATTTTGTCTATATATATGCGGTCTCTATCCTCTTATTCTTTTTACTTTACGAATTTTTGAGAAGTCAGAGAACTCCCTAGGCAACTAGCACGACCACTTCATCAACAAAAAATCTTAGTACTTTAGGTAAGCTCAACCTATCCCAACCTGTATTAATTTCACTATTTATTTCCTGGAGGTATGGTGAGGCAAGTTACTGTAGACGACCTTAGCAAGGTAGAGAACTTAGATGAGCCTGTAGCGACCAAGAAATTTTTACGTGTTAAATAATTATTTTAAATTATGAAAACGTGCCGCTGCGATCTCACCCATTTTTAATTTAAAGTCACGGTGTATTCGTCTAACCAAATCGAGAAATATCAAGTTAGATTTTAATTAAATTCCGAATTTCAAAATGCTGCCAATGTCACTCACCTCCATCTCCATCACCTCGACCAGGCACCATCTTCACCACTCAAACCGTCACTAGCCAAGCCACACTACTGCTATTTCCATAATCCGAACACATCACAACCCAAACATCACCACTATTATCAACCAACACCACTGCAGGATCACCACCACCAGCCCACTGCCAAGACTCCATAGCCACGGCCAATCCACCACCACAATACCACCACACTGTCGAAAATGGAACCACCCAAATTCCACGCAACCCGAAACCACAACCTGCGCAATACCACCACTGCCGACTCAGCCCACTACATCACTGCCTCTACCAACGTACACCACCAAATCGAACCACTGCCTTTTCATATTTTCCCCATTTTGACCTCAAATCACAACCACTAAAACCAAGAACTAAGTTAAACCCAAGCACTTACCTCAACCAGCGCTTTTACCGTCGAAAAATAGCAGCCCGAGTTCGAACTTTGAGCCTCGTTTGCCTCAGTTTGTACACCCATCTCGCACCAAACTCTCACAAAAGCGGAACCCCTCCTTGGCCGCCTCTCACCGCCACCCTGCGACGACGTTTCGCAGGCCAATCACCGGCTGTGGCTCCGGATTTGGGATGAGGGGCCTCGTGCTCCCCTGCTCTCTCTCATATTGAGAGAGATAGATATGTATATATTTGTATATTTTAAACTTTTTGGAAATTTGCAGCTTAACCCCAAGTTTGTAAAATGATTTAATTCAGCCATTTTAATTTTAAAACTTATCATTTCAGCCCCTTAAGTTTTTAAAGAATTTTTAAACTGTCCTTTCATTTTAAAAATCTGTTATTTTCAGCCTGAATATTTTAATAGCATTTTATTCGAGTCCTGAAAGTTTAGGAAAAAACTCCATTTTAGTCCCCAAGTTTAAAGGTATTCATTTTACTCCTCCAACTTTCAAAATCAGCGATTTCACTCCCAAAATTTTAAGTTATCATTTTTAAACTACAAATTCCAAAAGACTAATTTAACTTATTTTTCTAATTGGCTAGACGAGACGTACGGAGATTTAAAGGATTGAAGTCATTCCCGCTCAACCACACTAGTTAAGTTTAAGGTAAACTCGTCCCTATTAATTGATTTAAATTATGATTGCATATGAATGTGTATGTTATGTGACTTATGTGAAAGTAATTTTTATGAAAAGAGACGAGAATATATTTCTTCGAAAATATTTATGTTGTTATGCTTGTCATAACTTATATGCTTTTATGCATGAGAAACAAAGAAGGGAATATCTTGCAAGATAAATGATGATGTTATGCATAACTTATGTGCCTTATGTGTACAAGAAGAAAGGGCAACCCACACCCTATGATTTTAAAGAGCCTATGATTTTTCAAAGAGAAGCCATGTGCTTTAATGCACGAGAAGAGCAACCCACACCCTATGATTTCTAAAGAGCCTGGATTTATGTGTTCAATTATAGTGTAAATTAATTAATTGACGATTAGCCTACTAAGTATTTCTATGAAATGCTTATTTCTATTTTAACAATATTTGCAGATTTCAAAGAGGGTGGCAGGTGATGGATGATTGTGGCAATAATCGTTAAATAATTGAGAATCTTATTTTGATGATCCGCATTTCTAAACTTTGGATATTTTTGAGATTTTCAATTATTTTGAGAGATTGTGGCATTGTCGAATGTTGGGAATTATTAATGGCTCGGTTTATTATTTTGAATTGTTTCATAAATGTTTTCAAATGTGATCGACCATTGGAATTTTATTTAACGTTGCCAAAAAAATGAATTTCAGTTATTTCTTCCGCTAAAATATTATTTTAAAAGTTAGACCAGACGATGACGTGGTGAATTGGGTATTTAGAACTCAGGGCGCTACAGAGCCTCTAGAGATCGAGCCTTTAGGTTTCTACCAGCCTCCGCCTAGCCCAAAGGAGGATGAATTTGATAATGGGGAAAAGGTTGAGATAATCCCCGGGTCGGTAGGGAACCGAGACAGGCTGATCTTCAACTTTCGACATATTACAAAAAAATGAAAGAACATATGGTCGAGGTGGACATGAAGAGGTATAACTTATCAGAGAGGTATACAGTTAGGGTCCCAGACAAGGACGAGTTTTCTTACCATTGCCGAGAAGGGGAAATGGTGGGGTACCATGACTCTTTAATGGCCGGACTTGGGTTTCCTTTACACCATTTCTTTGAGATTCCATGGCTCCCATCCTCCATAAAGTATTAGAAAGAAAAAAAATTCTTTATAAAATCGAGAGAGGGCGAGATACTATTTTGGCCAACCTTCAGGAGACCCGATGTGGATAATTTTAATATGATGAGTAATCTGAGTGAGGAGGCCATAACCAAGCTTATGGAAAACGCGGTGAGGGTGTGCAATTTTTGGTTTGTTGGCTAATGAAGCCAATGACCTGTGAATAATGATATCCTTGATCAGGTCGACCTTGACCTTCAGCCCAGTGGGGTTTGGCCTTTTAAATTACGTAATAAGAAATCACCTTGATTCCTTCCCATTTACTCTTAATACATGCTTTCTAAATGAAGTCTAAATGTCCCGATCTTTTTCCTTTCCAGGAATGGCCTTTTGATTCTGAGGCATTGAAGAATGCAGCCATGGAAAAGGCGCGGGATAAGCACACTGAACGGGATAACTCGAAAGCATCCTAAAAAAAAGAGCAGGGTTACATCATCTGGCCCGGGCCAATCCTTCCACTCTAATGAGGAGTCCCTGCGCCAAGGGGTGGATAAACAGCAGAGAGGTCGGGCTCCTCCGCCCTTTGATTCTAAGTTGGAAGAAGAGAATCCAACTCTTCCTGATTGCAGGAGGAAGCTACAGGACTCCCTGTATCCTGACCTTGTGTAGAAACACAAGAATGAGGTCCACCTGTAGCAGGGGGTCGAGCACATAATGAGTGCAGCTCTGTAAGCTTGTTCTCTTTCTCTCTTGATTTTCCCTTTTTAACAACGATTTTTCTTTTTCTTGATGTCCAAATGCTCAGCATCACCCGAGGAGTTGCCCTTCAAAGTATTGAACGGGGTGAAACGGTGAACCAACTAGTTCATGTCGTGCAGTACAAGGCAACCAGGGCTAATAGAGCTCAGGAAAGCTTGTGGACGCTTCTATTCAAGAGCATGATAGCTCCCGGGAAGAAAATGCCCGATTAACGGAAGAGCTTCGTAAAGCTCGCAAGGGTGAACTTCAATCTCATGAATCTACCGCGGAGATCTTCAAAGGCTCAGAAGAGTACAAGCTCGCCCTTAGAAACTATGCACTTGAGTCTTATACTCAAGCGATCAAGCAAGCAAGAGCTTGGTGTCTCTTGAAGAATCTCGAGCTCGATACCAGGCTGATGGCGAAGTTCCCCTTGGGTGCCGATGACCTCGATCTCACCCCCATTTGAGGAGGAGGAGGAATGTGAAGTAGTTGAGGACGCTGAAGACGACAGTGAGCCCGAGGCTTGAATCTATCCTTTGTATAAAGATTTTGCAAACTCAAGTCTTTTACCCTGGGTATGCCCCGTGGACTGCCTATACTTTTTGAATATTGCGAATGGAGTTCTAGAGGTTTGTGTTAAGTACGTGCTTTGTACTTTTGTTATTTTATCCACAACTTTTACAATTCCTGTAGGGTACGTGCTTATTTCTAAGAGAATATTTGTAAGTTCCCAATGTCTTGGCCGACCTTGCAAGTTTTTGTACAAAGAAGGGGTCAAGTCCTTTACTTTGTGTAGGGAAATAATTTGTAAAGTTGTGTCATGTGACCGACCTTGGAAATCATTTGTAGGAAAATAATTTGTAAAGTCATGCCATGTGATTGACCTTGTAAATGATTTGTAGGGGAATAATTTGTAAATTTGTGCCATGTGACCGACCTTGTAAATTATTTGTTGGAAATAATTTGTAAAGTCATGCCATATAAACGACCTTGTAAATTATTTGAGAGGATTAACTTGTAAAGTCGTGTTATGTGACCGACCTTGTAAGTTATTCCTATGCTGGATCTTTTGCATCTATCTTTGGAAGGAACCCTTTTATTGATGGAGGAGTGAACTGTGAACCTCGTTAAAATCTTACATAGAAAAATCATTTGAGAAAAAATCTGGATAAGGAAAAAGAGTACCCGTCTCTGACTCTCAAAGCAGATAAAAAAGGGCACGCAGCCCGACCTTACTGACAAAATGTGAATGGACGTGCAAGTCCAAGCTTGGAATTAAAACAATAGGTTTGCAGACCCGACTCTACATTAATTAGACGACTTAATGACAAACAAAAATAACTTCGAGGAGAATGGTGCCTATTTCTAGTAGGCCTTCAGATTTTCGAAGTTCCATGGTCAAGGAAGGGGCTTAGAGTCCGCTGTTCTTAGACTGTATGAGTCCTTTTCGACCTTTCGGATAACTTTAAACAATCTTTCCCAAATAGGTCCAAGTTTCCCTGTTTGATGACCGGTGGCTTCACTTCGACGCAAGACGAGATCCCTCATTCTAAAGTCTCTCTTCTTGAATTGAAGCTTGAACATCCTGGACATGGCCAGCTGATAGGAGACTACTTTTAGGGCGGCATCTTCCCTGACTTCTTCCAAGAGATCTAGCTTTCTCTTTGTCCCTTGTGGTGGTCGGGCCAATCCGTTGACATAGCACAAAAACTGGGGACCATTACTTCCACCGGATCGTTTGCTTCCATTCCAATGGCTAGCATGAACGGGGCTTCCCCCGTTGCGGTTTTAAATGTTTGATTTGTCCACAAAATTTCAAGATGGAGATCTATCCAATCTCCTTTGGCGTTGTCAATGTGAGTTCTCAAGTCTTGTAATATAAGTCTGTTTGTTACCTCTGTCAATCCGTTACTTTGTAGGTGTGAAACCGAAGTTAACTTGTGTTCAATTACCAAATTTCTGCAGAACTGTTTGAAGGCATGGCACTCGAATGTCGCCAGTTGTAGGTAATTGATGTTTTGGGAGACCAAAACGACAGATGATTAACTTCCATACGAAGGATTATAAGTTTTGTTCCGATATCACAGCAAGAGGTTCTACTTCTACCCATTTTGTGAAGTATTCCACAGACACTGCATGGAATTTGACTTGGCCACGAGCTATTGGAAAAAGATCAAGTATGTCAATTTTCCACCGTGCAATCGGGAATGGGTAGGGATGGACAAAATAACCGAATCAGACTAGACCAAACCATAACCAAACCAAACCAAACCAAGCAGTTTAGTTCAGTTCTAAAAAAATAATAATAATAATGGTTTGATTCTTAAAATCAAGAACCATTTGGTTTCAGTTCTGGTTTCGATTCTCTTTCCAGAACCAGAACCAAACTCAATATATATATATATATATACACACAAATTAGTGGATATTCATCTCACGAAAATATTCAAATCTGAAATTATAAATGTGAAATGTACAAAAATATTATTTACCATACATTTTATCTCATTTCCTATTAGATAAAGATTTTAAATCATAAATCTAATTCTAATTCATTTTTCTTCTTTTCAATTATAGACATGCATTCACACGATTTTACTTGCATTCCTATAACACAGCAATTGTTGCACTCCTTAGTCACCATCGATGGCATAGATGTTTATTTTTAAAAATTTATATATATATAAACATCGGCTGAATTCGTCAATTCTCAAGATTTAATCCAAACTCAAGTTGCAAATCCATCCCTATCAAACACGGCACTACGGTAGAATGGGACTCAAAACTTCATTGTGACCTATAACTATAAGTCTAAACAGCATTTATGTTCGATTCTCTAAGTTTCAACGGGCCAAGGAGCTTCCTTTAGACAAGCTTCTTCTTTTTTGACTTGGAATAATATGTTACTTTTTCTAAATTTTTATTTTGTTAACTAAAAATTTCATTTTTTATTTAGTATTGATGTAGATGGATTCTAATGAAGAAGCGGATATAAACATGTTTTAATTTGCATTTATTATTTAAAAATTCAAGTAATGGTCCAGAACCAAACCATAACCGAGCGGTTTGGTTCCAATTTGGTTCCATATCTTTAAAAAAACTAATGGTTTCATTAGTAAAAAACCATCGATTTATGGTTTGGTTCTTCTGGAACCTGAACCAAACCGAACCACGTCCACCCCTAGGAATTGGCACATGATGGAAAAGAGCTCCTCTGCTGGGTGACGTAATCGGGCTGCAAATCTTTGGCATTTGTCGCAAGTCTTCATATAGTTTAAGGTATCCTTCTTCATACTTGGCCAGTAATAACTGTATCTCACTAATTTTATTACCAGAGTTCTTGCTCATTGGTGTCCTCCACAAATTCCTTCGTGAACCTCAACCATAGCAAGGACTGCTTCTTTCAGGGTCAAACATCGGAGGTAGGAGAGTATGAAACTTCGACGAAACAGAGTGTTCTGGAAGATTGTGTATTTTGGAGCTCTTGCTCTTATTCTTCTTCCCTCTGCTTTGTCACTCAGTAATTTTTCAGATATCAAGAATTCAATGATTGAATCCATTTATGAGGGCTCATGCTTCGAGATGTCCATGGCGTCGGGTCAAGGTGCAATACTAGGTTCTTAGAGTGTTCGCACAAACACTATTCATTCTAGATTATCCAGGTCGAAGAAAGTGAGTCTTGACATGGTATCTGCTTTTTGATTGGCCGATCTCGGTATCTTGTCTATACTGCATGATCTAAACTTCATTTGCAAGTCAAGGATTATCATTTTATAAGATGACATCTTTACATCTTTTGCTTCAAAAGTCTCATTAACCTACTCTACCAGCAACTGTGAATCACTCATCACATTAATATGCTCGACCCCAAGATATTGTGCGTTCTAAAGCCCGATAATAACAGCCTCATATTCTACATCATTAGTAGTGGCCGAAAAATTGAATCTAATTGTGCACTGAATATCCACTGTGCCATCATCCTTTCTCAGTATGATTCTGTCCCCTGAACCCGCGGCATTCGATGCTCCATCAACTTGCAAAGTCCAAATTTCCTCTTTCCAGTCATGACCTATTGGCCCTTGAGGTCTTGGGGTGAGTTCGGTGATGAAGTCTACCCAGACCTGTGCCTTTATGGAAGGTTGAGGTTTGAATTCAATGTCATATTCTCCGAGCTCAATTGACCACTTGAGTAGGCGATCATAGATGTCCAATTTTTGCAATATCTGTTTCAGAGGTTGATTTGTAAGGACGGTTATGGCATGAGCTTGAAAGTAAGGTCTCAACTTTCTATATGTTGTGACGAGGTTAAGCGAGAGCTATTCTGCTAGAGTGTATTGGGTTTCTGCGTCTAGTAACATTTTGCTGACGTAATAGACTGGTTTCTGAATTTTTCCTTTTCCTTGACCAGAACGGCGCTAACTGCATGTTCTGATACTGCTAGATATAGAAAAAGATTATCCCCTAGATTTGGCTTTATATTCTTTGAGCTTTTTGAAGGAAGTTTCACATTCTTCGTCACACTTGAATTCTTTATTTCCTCTGAGAGACCTGAAGAAAGAAAAGCATCTATCAATTGCCCTTGACATGAAGCACTCTAGTGCTACTACTCTTCCTGTGAGTTTCTGGACTTTTCTTATGTTTCTTGGAGGTTCCATAAATGTGGGGTTGTGATTTTATCGGGATTAACTTTAATGCCCCACTGGATGATCATGAATCCCAAAAATCTGCCTTATCTTACCCCAAAAGCACACTTTGTTGGATTCAGTTTCATGTAGTGTTGGCGAAGTGTAGAGAAAATGTCTTCTAGGTCTGCTACATGATCCTCCTCTCTTAAGCTCTTCATGACCATGTCGTCAACATAGACTTCGATGTTCTGCCCTATGTGTATGGAAAAACTCATGTTCAAAAGTCTTTGGTAGGTAACCCTAGTCCGAAAGGCATGACCTTATAACAGTATATTCCTTCTTCGGCCATGAAGGATATTTTCTCTTAGTCTTCCTATGCCATTTTGTTCTGATGATAACCCGAAAAAGCGTCAAGGAAGCACTATAGCTCGGAACTCGATGTGGAGTCCACCAATCTGTATCCGAGGAAGAAGATAATTATCTTTAGGGCATGCTTTGTTCAGATCTGTGAAATCAATGCAGACACGCCATGTATCATTTCCCTTCTTTACCAAGACTACGTTAGCTAATCATTCCGGATATTTCACTTCTTTGATGAATTCTGTTTTCAAAAGTTTATCGACTTCTTTCTTGATTATTTGCCTTCTTTCCGTTGCAGACCGTCTTCTTCGCTATTTTACGGGGCTTCTTATTAGTCAAGAAGTTCAACCTGTATACATCAAGTGAGGGATCAATCTCGATCAAGTCCTCTACGCTCTATGCAAAAACATCGAGATTTATTTTCAAGCACTGTAATAGTTCTTCCTTCATAACTTTGGGAAGTTCTTTTCCAATAGTGAAAGTTTTTCCTTCCGAGATAAGAACTTCATCCAATTATTCCACTAGTGACATGTGTTCTTTCGTGGAAGGTTCTATTAACATTAACTCTGTATTCGCCTTTCTAATGCAGCTGATGTAACAACTTCTAGCCATTGTTTGGTTACCCCGTACTGTTACTATGCCTGCGGGAGTGGGGAACTTGACTGCCAAGTGGTATGTTGGTACAATTGCTCTTATACTATTTAAGAAAGGTCTTCCCATGATAGCATTATAAGACATCAGAGTCTTCAAAACCTGAAACGGAGTCATTCTCATGACCTTTTTTTTCCCGATCTCAGAGAAGTTGGAAGATCTATCAAACCTTTTGTCCTTACTGTTCCACCACCAAAGCCAGTCTACAAAGTAATGATCTGCTGAAGCCGATCCTTTGGAAGTTGCATCTTGTCGAAGGCTTCCAGAGAAAAAACATTGAATGTGCTTCCATTGTCTACGAGTATTCTTCTTACTTCAAAATTTGCAATCGTGGCACTTATCACGATTGCATCATCATGATGGTAAGAAATTCCATCTGTGTCAAAGTTGCTGAAACTGATGCTAGCTGAGAGTTCGAGGTTATGACTAGTTGACTTAACCTCTTGACTTCCCAATGTCCGGACATAGTTTTTCCTGGAATTATTCGAATCACCACATGAAGCTATACCTTCGATAATAAAATTTATTGTACCAGCAAGCCTGTTGTTCTCTTCTTTTTTCTCATGATCTTGAGGGACTTTATCATCTTTCTTCACGTAATCTCCAAGAAAGCCCCTTTTAATAAGGGCTTCTATTTCTTGTTGGAGTATTCTGTATTAATCTGTGTTATGACCTGAACTCCTGTGAAAATCGTAGTTTTCGCTATGATTTCGTTCTTCAATCTCTCCCCTGATAGGTTTTGACCACCGCAAGTCTTCCCGACCTTTGATTTCCATGAGAATGTGAGATCGATGTACACTTAATAGAGTGGAATTCTGCTGCCCGTAAGAGTTCCCCTTTGTATTAGGTCGGAAAGAGCTCTGTTCATCTTCTTGTCTTGCCCTCTTGTTTCCCTGCCTAATGCGTTCTGAAGATTGCGCTATTGTTGATTCATGATTTTGATCCTGAGCCTTCACTGACAATAGAGTTTCTTTCATGTTTATGTACTTTTCTGCTCTTCCGAGAAGTTTAGTTACATTTGCAGGTGGATTTTTAGACAATGACATTCTGAATTCTTGACTCCTTATAGCTAGGCTGAAGTTGCCTATGTAATGTGAAGATTGGGAATCTGAAGCCTCTCACCGTTGAAACGGGTTATGAATTCTCATAGTTTTTCACTGGGCCCTTGTCTCAACTACATGAGAGAAGCAATTGTCTTCTTTATCCTTTTGCTAATTGCAAAGAAGGCTGTGAATTTCTCAGTAAGATCGGCGAAGGAAGAAACTAACCTTGGTGGTATTGTGAAAACCTATCTCGAGCTGCATTGGTCAAAGTCTGCGGAAAGACCTTACATAATATTTGATCGGGAGTATTCCGCATGTCCATGACATCTATGTATGTTTTCAGGTGGTTGTTGGAATCTGTGGTTCCATCATATTCTTTTATCTGAGGGTACTTGAATCGTTCTGGCAAAGGGAAAGCTGTTATGAGGTAAAATGGGTTCTTCTTGTGAAAGATGCCCGAGCTTTCGTATTCCGTCTTATCTCGTCTGCTATCCCTTCCTGAATAATTTTAGAAATTTCTCGATGTGTCGTGTTAGCAAACCCTTCAGTTATGGGATGTGTCCCCCTGATTCCCGAGGAATTGATATCTACAGGGCTGACCATCCTGTGATCTTCCCTAAGAATCACTTTAGGAGTGTTTATCTCTGGTACTGCTTGGCGTTGAGCTTGTTATTGAAGAATTTGACGGAGGTCCTGGAGCTCCTGCTGGAGTTCATTTAAGACTTCTCGACTAACTGTTTTTTATCTGGCAAGACTTCTAGGTGTTGCTCTTCTTGAACATCTTCAAGAGGTGGGGATTGTCTCCTTCAAACGATGTATTGACTAGAAGAGGTTGCTTCGTTGATGTGAAAGGGTGAGCTTGACGTCTATTAACCATGGCTGATCGTATCTCTTCCCACAGACGACACCAATTGATGCTGTAAAAATTCCCAACCTTGACGTGGGAAGATCAGAAATTGGTTGATCATTGGAAAAGATGAATTAATTCGCTTTTAACCTGTAAAAAAGGCGAGAAGGATTCTCCCCTTCGCCCATTCGGTGTAAGAATTAGTTTTCTAAAGAGAGAAAAGATGATGATTGTATTGGTAATGAATGAATCTCGTTTGATCGAAGGAGTTATATTTATAGGGTCAAAAAGCCCATAATCTTTTCCTATTAGGAAAATGAGTCATTGTTACATAAATTTATCTTTTAAAATAAAGTCCCTATAAGAGTTGAACTTTCCCTTTTTAGGGAACTTACCTTATAGGAGAATACATTTGACCTTTGGGGCCATGAATTTGGCTCATTTCTTAAGCCCATAGACAAAGGATGATTCGGAACTTGCTTGTATGGACTTTTGGTGTGAAGGTGTAGCGACCAAGAATTTTTACGCGATTAATAATTATTTTAATAGAAAATCGTGTCGCTACTATTTCACCCATTTTTATTAAGTTAACGCCGCGACGTATTCGTATAGCCAAGTCAAGAAATAATCGAGATCGTTCGATTTTAAATTAAATTCCGAATTTCTAAAAATATCTCCATTCTCTTGATTTAAAGTATATTAAGTCCAAGTACTTAATTCAATGTTATCCCAATATTTATTTATAAAAAAATTATTTTTATTATTGAAATTAAGAAAATATATGCAAGCATGAGAGGTTCCATTATATGTAATCATGAAGAGCATAATATTTGTATAAATATGGAAAAGTATATGAATGAATTATATACTCCATTATATATAATCATGAAGAGCATAATATTTGTATAAATATGGAAAAGTATATGAATGATTGATAAGACTCCATTATATGTAATCATGAAGAGCATAATAATTGTATAAATATGGAAAAGTATATGAATGGTTGATAGACTCCATTATATGTAATCATGAAGAGCATAATATTTGTATAAATATGGAAAAGTATATGAATGAATTATATACTCCATTATATATAATCATGAAGAGCATAATATTTGTATAAATATGGAAAAGTATATGAATGATTGATAAGACTCCATTATATGTAATCATGAAGAGCATAATATTTGTATAAATATGGAAAAGTATATGAATGAATTATATACTCCATTATATATAATCATGAAGAGCATAATATTTGTATAAATATGGAAAAGTATATGAATGATTGATAAGACTCCATTATATGTAATCATGAAGAGCATAATATTTGTATAAATATGGAAAAGTATATGAATGATTTATATACTCCATTATATATAATCATGAAGAGCATAATAATTGTATAAATATGGAAAAGTATATGAATGATTGATAGACTCCATTATATATAATCATGAAGAGCATATTATTTGTATAAATATGGAAAAGTATATGAATGGTGCTTTACTTTAAGAAAATGATGTGTTAAAATTAATAGAATTGAATGATTATGTTTACAATATGCCAACTTTATACATCTATTTAAACCCATCTCTTTTACACACAACTCTACACATATACACTTATTTCCAACCTCTTGACAAAATCCACAAGTAAGAGAAATTCAAGGTTGTCAAGAAAGTTTTGGTCCATTTACTACTACACTTCATTTTAATCTTTTAAAAGGTAAGTATATCTTATGTTTTTATGAAAAGTAAGTATGTTTTTATGAAAGGTAAATATACCTTATGTTTTTATGAAAAGTAAGTATGTTTTTATGAAAGGTATTGCCTTATGTTTTTATGAGAAGTAAGTATACCTTATGTTTTTATGAAAAGTAAGTATGTTTTTATGAAAGGTAAATACACCTTATGTTTTTATGAAAAGTAAGTATGTTTTTATGACAAGTAAGTATATCTTATGTTTTTATGAAAATTAAGTATGTTGTTATGAAAGGTAAATACACCTTATGTTTTTATGAAAAGTAAGTATGTTTTTATGACAAGTAAGTATATCTTATGTTTTTATGAAAAGTAAGTATGTTTTTATGAAAGGTAAATACACCTTATGTTTTTATGAAAAGTAAGTATGTTTTTATGACAAGTAAGTATATCTTATGTTTTTATGAAAAGTAAGTATGTTTTTATGAAAGGTAAATACACCTTATGTTTTTATGAAAAGTAAGTATGTTTTTATGACAAGTAAGTATATCTTATGTTTTTATGAAAAGTAAGTATGTTTTTATGAAAGGTAAATACACCTTATGTTTTTATGAAAAGTAAGTATGTTTTTATGACAAGTAAGTATATCTTATGTTTTTATGAAAAGTAAGTATGTTTTTATGAAAGGTAAATACACCTTATGTTTTTATGAAAAGTAAGTATGTTTTTATGACAAGTAAGTATATCTTATGTTTTTATGAAAATGTTTGGATTATTGCTATGAAATCAATCTCACAAGATTGTTATGGGTTCCATATGATATGTTTATGATTATGCTAAGGGGACCGGAGTTTAGTAGCGCTACACATAAGAATTCTTGCCATTTAAGTTCGGTAAAATTCTTGTGTCTCCCTATGTTTATGAGTATTTCGATCCTATCCTATGTTATGATGAAAATGATCCATATGCTTTCAAAAGAAAATTTATGCTTGGTATACTTACTGGGATTTTATAAATCTCACTCCACGATATTTACCATTTTCAGATAATTGAAGGTTCGAGGCGGTCAACATGGAAGTGGCAAAAGTGGTTAAGATTGATGAGATAATTATGTTGAACTTTATGTAAGAAAATTATGTTCTATTTTTATTCACAAATAAAATTATGGGATTCTAATTATTCTTTTGAATAATTTTACATTACTATTTAAGTCTCGATAATATGATATGAGTCACTTTTAGTGGCACTCGAATGGAAGAGAATTCGGGTCGTCACAGAAGGGCCGAGAGAGGCCGACCTAAAGGTCCATGGTATAGTAAGTGAGGTATAGTAAGTGAGGATGAGGTCGAGCCATACCCGACCTTATTTTTGAAATGAGCCCAGGCAAGTTGACCGACCTGTGGGCTTGTGATGGAGAGGATTCGGGGAGGTCGGGTAACTTGCCCGGCCTATATGTCTTGACAAGGCTGACCTGTAATAATCTAGCCCATGGCCCATAGCTTTACTCTGAAATGATGGGGTCTAGAAATCATACCGATAAACAATAATGACAATCAACAATAACACAAGCATGCTTGTGTGCTGTAAAAACACAATAAAGCAAATCAAAAGTAAATACTTCATTCAACACGATCTAGTTTGCAAAACTTAAAAACTAGAAATAAAGTAACTAGAATAAGTTAAGCCCCGTTCTCTTTGCTGTTTTGAGCCCTTTTGAGTTTTCGATTTTTGGAAATATCGAAAACGCGTTCATTTTGCTCATTTTCAGAAACGCGTTTTTCAAAACACCAAAAAAAAAAGACAAATGAAATTAAAAACGATTTTATTGCGTTTTGGATATTTTTTTATTAAAAAGTCCAAAACGACCAAAACGCGCATTTTGGATTTTTTTTTAAAATGTGAGACAGTTCATTCACTTGAAAGTCTTATATTATTTTGCCATTATATATAGATCTATGTTAAGATTTTTTTTCTGTAATTTATTTATTTATTATTATTATTTTTTTTTTAAATGTGAGACACTTCATTCACTTGAAATTCTTATGTTATTTTGTCATTATATATAGATCCATGTTAATTTTTTTTGTAAATTATTATTATTATTATTATTTTTGTAAAAGTGAGACACTTCCTTCACTTGAAGTTCTTATGTTATTTTGTCATTATATATAAATTCATGTTAAGATTTTTTTTATTTATTTATTTTTAAAAGAGACACTTCATTTACTTGAAATTCTTATGCTATTTTGCCATTATATATAAATTCATTTTAAATTTTTTTATTTATTTATTTTTTTTTTTTTATTGTTATTATTTTTTTGTAAAAGTGAGACATTTACTTCACTTGAAGTTCTTATTTTATTTTGCCATTATATAGATCTATGTTAAGATTTTTATTTTTTTTTTTGTAATTTTTTATTTTATTATTATTATTATTATTATTATTATGTAAATGAAAGACATTTCCTTCACTTAAAATTCTTATTGTATTTTTTCATTATATATAGATCCATGTTAAGATTTTATTGGTATGTGATTAAATTTTTGTTTAGTTGAAACAATATTAATGATGAATTTATTGACATAGAGAACTAATTGATTTATTAACATAAAAATTAATTTAATTCAACAAATCAACCATTTTTTACATATAAAATATCACAAAATAAATATATCAAAAAATTACAAAGTAAACGCATTTTTCAGTTTTCTATTTTTGAAAACAATTTTCCAAAATCACAAAGAGAACATATTTTCAACAATCTCAAAACAAACAACCAAAATTCAAAATCGAAACACAAAGAGAACGAACGGTCATTTACATTTTCTAGAAGACACGACGATGTTATTTCTGGTTTCAGCAAATGAACTAACTCCTACTAATTTCAATTGCCCTCGGCTAATGCTCGGATCAAAATATTGGTGGTGGAAGCAAATAGTATGCGGTTCCGGTAGAACAATTATCAATAGAACTTCCTCAAGATTACAGGATTACAAAATGCCCCCATCCTTGAACGCTATTTTAAGTAGTATACGAAGCAGCAGATCAAGATAGCATCTTCTAGAAGTAGTAAAGTTAGTGGAATAACAAATATTCAGCAGAAACTACTTTTGAGGAAATGTACCAAGTGGTAGGGGCAAAATAAACACTTGAAAACTAACTATAATAAGCACCAGACATATAATTCTCAAATACCCTTAATATGAATGATGATATGTATGATTTTTCGTGGAAAGCAAACATGTTCAAGTTACATTCATCAAATTACAAGGTTATGAATTATCACATTCACATAACCAATATTTCCTCACAGGAAATAGACTAACAGAACAAAAGCAAGTCACAATTGCCACTTCCATGGAACAATCGATGTGCTATGGTCCCAAACAAAACAAAGCAATCAATCAATTCAAAATGTGAACCGTTATTCCTTTGAAACAAAATTCCATCATGTGATGATACAGTTCCTCAAAGCAAAAAACTACCTTACATAGTTCCAATGCAATTATGATACTCAGCATTGCATCTAATTCTACATAACTTATGAGCCAACAACAATGATAATGGGCAAACGTTAAAACAACTAAACCCGCTTTTAAAAAAAAAAAAAAAAAAATAGCAAAACTTACTGCTCTCACAAAATAAAACAAGTCTAATGTTTGGACTCTTTGCTCATCAGATAATTTTTCAGAACATCCATGACCGACCCAAAATCTGCCTTCACTTGCACAGGTGGATTTGCAAACCGGCAGGCCATGTCTTTAATCTCCCCGGAATGGTAATCGACCTTGGATTGTGTGAACTTTAATCCATGAGCAGTACTTACCACAACAGTCCTATCTGTCGGACCGATAACGCCACTTTGCCTCAACTTAAACAATGCAGTCAATGCCACACCAGTGTGAGGGCATATAAACATCCCAGTTGAGTCTGCCTGAGCCATGGCATCCATCAACTCCTCCTCAGTTGCCTCCTCAACAATTCCATTTGAATTCTTCAATGCAAAAACTGCTCTATCAATCGAAACAGGATCCCCAATCTGAATTGCAGACGCAAACGTAGTACCTGCCTTAACTGGCTTAAAGTCCTTCCACTCTGATTTGTAATGCAAGTAAAGTGGATTAGCATTAGATGCTTGAGCACAAACAAGCCTGGGAATCCTATCAACGAGTCCCAACTCTTTACACATATGGAAACCTTTGTAAAATGCATATATATTCCCCAGATTTCCACCAGGAACAATCACCCAATCCGGCACCTCCCAATCAAACTGCTGCAAAATCTCAATTGCAGCGGTTTTCTGCCCTTCAAGCCTCAAACTGTTCAACGAATTGGCCAAATAAATGGGTAACTCAGAGGTGACTTCACGAATTAACTGCATACAACCATCAAAATCAGTATCTATACTTAATACAAAAGCCCCATTGGCTATTGGCTGAACCAACTGTGCAATGGATATCCTGTTAGCTGGCAAAAACACAATGGACGGAATCCCAGCAGCTGCGCAATAAGCCGACAGAGCCGCTGATGTGTCACCCGTGGAAGCACACCCAACTCCCACCACGGGCCGGTTCAATTTGCGCAACCGATTCACTTGGCTCACCAAAACAGTCATGCCCAAGTCCTTAAAACTACCCGTGTGACTAATCCCACAATGTTTCACCCATAAATCACTCATGCCCAGAAACTGTTTGCCAAAACGCTCTGCCCAAAATAGGTTCGAGTTCCCCTCAAACGCACTAACAATATCATCACTATCAATTTCCGGTAAAACCCACTCCTTCTTGGACCAGACTCCCGACCCATAAGGCCATGTGGTCTTGCCTACACGGGAATCGAAAAGGGATCGCCAGTACTGACCATCAAATTTCTTGAGAGCGTCCATGTCGTGCTGGACGTCGAGAAGGCCACCAGAGCGGCTTCGATACACAATCTCATCTAGTGAATAGAACTCGGTTGATGCGGGATCGGCGTTAAATGGCACGTACTTGGCGGAGAAGTTGTGTGAGGCGCTGTGGCGACGGGCCTCGTCCCGGATATTTTCGTCAGCTAAGCGTCGGTGTTTGAGATGGTTAGATGATTGTGGTGCGGGTGAAGGGGGTGTCGTAGCGGGGTTGGAAGAGGTGGTGGCTTTGACGAGGGTAAGGTGGACGGTGGTAGGGGGTTTAGCGGTGGCCGATGACTGGTGTTGAAGGAGTTGGGGTGAGATGAAGGAGGATCTGAAAATGGGAGAAGCCGCCATTGTTGAAAGGAAAATGGAGACCGTAGGGTGTCGAGGGAGAGTGTGTGTGTTTGTGAGGGAGTGGGTGTGATTTTGAGGCGAGGACCTGTTTGGACGGAGTGCTCCAACGGTTGTAGATCTGCTGTGTTCGTAAAGTTTTGGGTACGTTTGATTCACCTCATGGAGATTGAAATTTTCCACCTATTTTCCATGTTATGGCTGTTTGATAGGTTTTCATTTTCAGGGAATTGATTTTCCAATCAATTTCGTCACGCGTCTCTTTTCCACGATTTCGAGGAATTCGTTTTTTCAGTTAGATAAGAGAATTTATTTTCTAGGGAAAATAACGTATCATTTTTGTAACACCTCAAGTTCAAGAATATTAAACCTAGGTGTTACTTCCCTTTTTTTTTAATGCGGAAATAAATCATTTAAAACATCAAAATTTTCATCTTTCTATTATACAAATCTATAGAAATTTCGGCAGAGTCTCCTCTGTAATTTGAACTTAACCAACCTGTAGAGGGACATCATACCCAACCTAACAATTTAAAAGTGCAAATCTCAACCCATTCAATAATCAATATTCAACATTCAGTCACAATTCAATATCAACTCTGACGTCACCACATTATCCTAAAATAAATCCCAAACACTTAATACAAAAATTACAAACCAACAAAATTTAACAAATAAAATAAGAGATAGTTTAATCGCTAATGCGATGCCATTACTTATTCAAAACTAATCCAATCAAATAATTTTAAAAATGAATGAATAAGGAACGATTAATTAAAAACTTAACTAAATCTCAAATTTACTTTATTTAAAAAGAATGACAGCGAGTACTGTCTGAGTCAGCTGCCAAGTGCTCTCCTCGAATCACCTAACTTTCATCACCTGAAATGTTGGGGAGGAATTGGGGGTGAGCTAAAGTTCAGTAAATAAACTTTATGCATGAATGCATGCTTATGACATGAAATGCTTTAAAATTTTCATATATGTATTCACATTTACTTTACTTTCTAGAACATTCAAACTTTCACTTAACATTTCAAAACTTTCATTTCATTTCAAAACTTTCACTTCATTTCCATCGTGAGCTCACTTGGTGTATCTTCTAGTCAATCAGATAACAGTGGGCAATTTTTATTTGGAACCAGATTAACATTTACATTTCCACCGCAAAGCAGCTCATTCACTTCATTCCACCGCAAAGCTGCTCATTACATTCTGGTACGCCGGTCCCCCGCGCCCAATTTCCCACTCGCATCTTTCATGACATAGAAGTACATCAATTCCTTCTTGAAAGACTTGAGATACATAACTTTTGACAAAAATTGCACTTTGACACATTCCTTTCATTAAAACATTTGACTTCCCCATTTCAATGACAATGCATGCTTAATGATGCAATGACATGATAACGTGCATGCTTGAACATTTCCTTAAATACACATAATTGCATATGGTAGACCAAAAGCATTAAAATTCCGTAATTAACACGAATGTCAATTAAGCACATAATTCCACATTGAACATTCAACTATGCTGAGAGAAGGGGAAGTTTACTTACTTGACGTCTTTTAGTATTTACCGTTATCTTGACTTGCAAGTGGAAGAGCCTCAGATGCCCACGATGTCAATGTGACCAATAATCCTAATTTATATCCATTCATTAAATAAAATTTACTTTTAGTTCCAATTCACATTTAAACTCTTAACCAACTTTAAAACTTCAATGTGACTTTATGGTACGACAAAAACACATAAGAGCCATATTCAAGACAAATGATGAATCTCAATGCACATTAGAAGGACTTCTCATCTTCTAAAACCAAATCAAACTAAACTATTTAACTTAACTCAAACTTTACAAAATATCAATTTACCATTTTAATCATTATAAAATCTGAATTTCTCAAAAATATTGAAATTACATTTTTAAAATTAACCAAAATTAACCAAATTCTTAAATCTGAAATTAACAAATTTTGAATTCAAAATCTACACTAAAAATTCAATCAAAGTAATTTAAACTCTTACAAAATCTCACTTATGAAAAATTGACCATTATAATCCGAAATCAATCTTAAAATATCAATTAATCAAACTAGTACACAATTTCTGGGATTTTGAAAATTACTTGTATACACACATATACAATCAATTCATTTACCCATTTTTGTCAATTATTCGCGTCATTGTATAGATACATACAAATATATATATTACCCAAATCTGAAAATTACTTGCACACATATGCATAAAGTGTATATATATACAAAATCAAAATACCCATTTACACATCTATATACACACACATACAATCATATATTTAAATTTATACATAGATCCTATACATGAATTCAATATATATCTACATATTTATAACGTTCAATTAAAAGTTCTTAGTCGAAAATTTCACCCACATCAAAATCTGAAATTTGCCTATGTAAATGCTTATACATACTGATATATACATACATATATGCACGAAAATCAATATATATATATATGCATATTTATCCCCAAATGTGTGTATGTGTGAACTATTGTGTGCGGGTTCGTGGTGTGGCCGCGCGATCTGTGTGACAGTGTGTGTGTGTGTCGGGTGCGGCAGGGGCACAAAATGGGGAAATGGGGTCCTTACCAGTGTTGGGGAGGCGGTCGGCACCAGAAGGGAGGGTGGCGGTGGTCGAAGGTGTGAGGGAGAGGTCGCGAGAGAGAGAGAGAGAGAGAGAGCCGAGGGACGAGGGAGTGAGGCGAGAGTTGAGTCTGAGTAGGTTTAGGTTAGAACTAGGATTTAATCTTTTGAATTTGCAACTCAGTCCCTCAAATCTCCTCTCTTGTTTAATTAAGTCTATAAGTTCTATTTACCCTCGATAAAATTTTCAAATTGCCACTAAACCTTTTCTCAATTTCAATTTATGCAATTTAGGTCATTTACTACTTAATAAAAATAGAAATCGAAAATCTTCACAAATAAAATAAACAATTAGACATAGAATTGCAGATAAACAATTTATAAAATTTCTATTTGGCACATTGATTAAGACGGCGTCCAAGTCATTCCACTGCAAATATTCAAATAAAACCATAATAATAATAATATTAGTTAAATCATTTATAATGATATTAATATAAACTTTACATGAAAATCAAGAAAGCATGTAAATCGAAAGGCGGTATTACAATTTTTGACACGTTTGATCCTTTTTGTTGTTGTTAATTAATTTATTTTTTTCTAAAAATTAACATTATTATTATCAAGTACGAATGTGTGAAAAAATTTTGAAAAAATATTTTTTATTACAATAGCTAAATTTTGCTTTATTTTTCATGGAAAATAATGTCAATCAAATAACAAAAGTTGAAAAATTCATCATTTTTTTCACCTAGTAAATTTTGCTAATCAAACACATTAAACTTCCAATTCTCAGAAATTAAATTCTTTAGAATTCAATTCCCTGGAATTCATTTTCTTTCCACCCAAATTCCACCATCGCTATCAAACACAGTCTAAATTCTATTACATCACGTTATTTTCTAATTTGTACAAATATTCTTCCTCGCAAATTTCTTTGAGCTAATTTATTTTCGATTTTCTATTTATATGTATATTACGAATAAATTGATCTAAAAATCTTGAAATTTCTATTTATAAGTATATTACGAACAAATTGATCTTAAAATTTTAAAATTTGGTTAAGAAATTAAAAATCTAATTTTGTTTGTATTTTAAAGAGGTAATTTATCCCCCGGGGATATATGAGGATACATCCCCATATATGAGATAAATATGGATTTATACGGATATATGCAGATAAATATGAATTTATACGGATATATCCAAATACAACATAATGTTCAAAGAAGTGGTCACAAGGAGGAGCAAATTTGGGCAAATGTACATCTAAATACATATGTTTGGCCGAAATGTTTATTGTGGTAATTACACCACACTAGATTTATAAAGTTTACAATTCATAAAGCAAGATTATAAGTTTTTACTACACTTATCAGGTGTTAATTTATATTTAAAAACTTAATTAATAATCTTATCCCTACATCCTACCTACCCACCCCTCACCCAACCCCAAAATGTATTACATTTCAATTGATTTCCTCCCTTTGTAATTCACAATTCCAGCGGTGGTACCACAACTCAGTGAACCACACTTCACGACGGCTCCTCCAACTCTCTACCTCCTATCTCACTTACTCGTAGTGATGGCAACGGTTCGATTCGAGATCGATTCGTCTAAATCATAATCGTACCATCAATTTTTTGCCCATACCATAACCGCCTAAGTCGGGTCGGTGTGGTTTCAATGCGTGTTTCGGTTCGGTGAGCCTAATAACTACTTAAATATAAATTAATTTTTGTAAGTCTAACTGAAAAAAAAAATTAACAATATTAAGCAAATTTTACAAACAATATCTAAATTCTCAAATTAAAAATCCAAGTTTAGCAAATAATATTACGAGCATAACAATAAATTAACGATTACTTATTTGTTTCGTGCATTTATTTTTATTGCTTTTGATTATATTGTGTTTAACTTGCGATTTCTTTGATTTTGTGATGTTAAACTTCACAAAATGATATTAGATCTAGGAGTGTTCCTTATTTATTGAGATATCTACACATCATTTTGACTTGTATCTTTAATGAAAATCGTGACTTCTCTATATGGAAATAGAAAATGCAAGGTACTTTAGTACAACAAAATATGTTAAAAGCTATTGATAATTCTTTTTCTATTACTTTTACTGAGAAGTTGAATGGCTTAGGGACTTAATGTATGAAATTCTTTTGGGAGAGAAGAATAATTCTTCAATATCTATCTTGTGTGATAATCAAGTGACTTTAGTAAAATCATAAAATGAAGTGTACAATGGGAAGTCTAAACACATAAGTCTAAGACATAACTATGTGAGGAAATTAATTACAGATGGAATAATTTTACTCACCTATGTGATAACAAATGAGAATTTGGCTAATCTACTAAGTAAACCACTCACAAGGGACTTTGTGCGGATAACAACAAGTAGGATTTGGTTGAAACTTCGTAATTAAAACCCGTCAATGACGACAACCCTACCTGACTATTCTAACAGGTATACATCGAGTTCAAAGGGCAATAACAAGTCATTCAATAAGTAGATTGGTTCAACACTTATACTTTATGTAAAACCATATCCTATGTAATAAGTGCTGGTTGTCATGATAGGAGGGATGAGTTTACATAACTCTTAATAAAATTCATATCATTGGATCAATTGCTCTAAAAGTGACAAAGACACTGCAAGAACTTTACCTATATGAACTTTGAGGTGGTGTCGGCTCAATAGAAAGTTAGAGTTTCTTTCATAAAAGTTCACGAATAAGGAGTAACATAAGGCCATAATAACGCTAAAAAAGATTGAGATGAATTTAAAACATATGGTATTTGTGTGTGTGACTTCATTGACATCATCACTAGGAATAACAGGTCCAAAGCTATCATGCTAACTAGGATCGTGATGTTGCTTTGTGGAATTTACACTAAGGTTGGGTTCAAATTGAAGTATATCAATACTGTATACATAAGTATCGTTAAAATGAGTTTGAGCTCATTCCATGTTTAAACAAGTTAGGGATTGTTATAAATTTGTTCAATCATATAATGAAGAAGTGTTTTGGACATATACTAGCATGAAATACACGTGAAATGAAGGGTTGGGAACGCCCCAAAACAAAATGGGGTCTTTTTATAAGGAACCCCAGATGATTGCCCAGGATAAGTTTGGGCAACTGATAAGTGTATTTTATACGCGTATCTATATGTCTAAATTAGAAGAAATAATTGTCGTTTTAGGACATATGCTATTTAATTTATGTTTATTTGTTTACTTTGCAGAAAATATCCCAAAGGGGGAAGAATGAAGCAATTAATGGAAAAATGACACAATTGGATGTTAATTAGAGCTAAATTGAGCAGATGGGGAGTGATAACATCAACCGGGAAACCTACATGGTTCCAAAGAGAAGAAATCAAATGTTGGAGGAACGAATTGAAGGATTTGAGAGCTTAAATGGGCAAATCGAGAAGAAGTAAAGTTTGGGGACTAAATTGCAATAATTGAAAGTTGAGGATTGAAGGTGCAATTAAAAGTCAGAGACCAACTTACACAGTCAAAAAAATATGGAAGTCGCGATTGCTGAATACATACCACGCAATCGCGAGAAGATGCAAAATAGTAACCCGAGAGTTAGCCACGCGATCGCGTGCTTATCCGGCTGGGCCGACTGTGGGCTTTTTCTCGCGATTTTCAACATAATTCTCTCTTTCTTGACCTAGGTTTCTCAAAAACCTATATATACAACACATGAGACACGAGATCTGAACCTTTGCCTCTCCATAGAACGAGCCACAAAAGAGATTTCAACATCAATTTCTTGGGAAATCAAGTATCGCAAAGGGGCGTGAATTGAAGATAATTGAAGAATCAAAACTTGGTGCAAGATTTCCATTCTTTATGTTATTTTTAATGAACGTTAATTTTTATAGTTCTTGTTCTTTATTGATGATGTGTAACTAAATTCTATGTTGGGATGAACGATGTAGCATAGTCATATTATTTTAATTCCAAATTCCGTTGTTTTAATGTTTTGTTGCATGTGTTGATTTATTATTGCGTTTAATGCGTGAATGAACTGGCCACTTATTCATGATTTAATGTGTTATTTCCGTAATCCTAGAGGTGAGTTAATAACATAGATCTAGTTAATAAATCCGGTAATTGAACGAGGGATAGAGATATACTCTTGTTATTATTGCGGTCGTGTATGAATTCTTGCGTGTAATGCATCTAGATAAAGAATATTCGGACCCGCTGTAGAGATACAAGGTTGACTTATTTAGGTAGGATTGATTTAAACTCGAGAGAGGAATCTCAATTTGAATTAGTGAATTCGATCGAACACATATTTAGGAAATAGAACCTGGAATTGGAATTGATTTAAGTGGCTAGGTGAGTTCGTGAATCTCAACTACCTTACAATCATTTTTAAAACAAAAGCAATCTCGTAATTTAATTCTTTAATTTAATTTATCAGTTTTAGTTTACAATCACAAATTCTCTTTTTCTGTTCAAATAAAGTTTAGGACTGACATATTTCGGTACTTAGTAAACAGTATCCGTGGGAACGATCACTCGACTCAAAAAGTCACTTTATTACTTGATTGTGTATCGTACACTTGCGATTTTACACAACAGCAACAGTCGACCGTCCCATGGCCGCTTGAAATATGCCTAGGAGGCCGCTCAGGTAAAAAGTCTGGTAGTTGAAAATTTGAATTTTAGGCACCTTTTGATGCGTTTGGTGTCTTTTCACTTGGTTTTTTGCACCTATTCAAGCATGGGGTTGATGATTCTACAAATAGAGCTGTTAGGGAAGATAAAAACATCTTCATAACATATCAATAGTATATCTTGATCCAAAATCAAAGATTAAACTTCCATTTTCAAGTGTTCTTCAAGTTCTTCTACAAGTTCTTAATTATTTCGTTTTGAACTTGTCTTTTGTTTTGATTACTCCTTCATCAAATTTGGTTTGAGGCATTCGAATACTCATCCCGGTGACGGAAAATATTGTTTGAGGACAACAATCTTGAATTATGTTCAAACCATTCGTTTTGATTGATTAACAAAGTTGTTTAAATCATTATTTCTTATCTTCTATTTTGTTTTGTTCTTCATTTCCACCTTATATTTTCAAAACACGCTAAAGACTTTCTACTCCTAGAGAAGCTAATTCTATTTTATTTATTTATTTATTATTTTTTTTACAACTTACACTTGATAATAAATTTGTACTTCAGTCCAATCTCTTAGAAAGGTCATTCAAAGTAGTATGTTGTTTATTTATTTGATGCATAATTTATCCCTAAGATCATAAAATATAGGCCCTGTTTCCGCATTTTTTCTAAAACTCATTTTTATCCACTTATTTCTATGAGACCTACCAATTTTCACACTTTTCAACCATGCATCCCTAAAAAATATTTTTTTTCCTTTTACCAAATAAACTCTTAAAGAAGGAGGTTGCAGAGTTGAACGTTAAACAAAATGAATTTTTTTTTTTTTTTTGGGGGGTGGGGGGTGGGGAATAAGGCTCTGGTCAACAATATTGTAGAAATTATAAATTGCTAATTTATATTTTTGAGGTAAAATGTGTTGTTAAAAAGCGGAGAGAAAATTTGTTTGGTTAAAAAGTAGTTTGAGAAATTATGTTATATATAAATTATTTTATAAATTGTAATAATTGCATTAAAGAATAGAGGCTTAGCTTTAAAGTGCGACTATCATGGTCCTGGAAACAAAGTAGATAGATTCAATCTCAGTTTGACGAAATTATTTGGCAAAAAATGATTTTTAAATAGTTATTGATGAGAGATTGTATGATTCAAAATGAGGGAAAGTTTTGAGATTTAAGTGCAAAATATTTTATTATTAAAATTAAGTACTTTAGAAAAATGAGTTAAAAATAATGATTTAATAGAGACTCAATTTTGTTCAAATTTACTGGTTACAGATTTTAGATAGACTGAAAAACTAGTCATTTGGTAGGTCACATTTATGTATATTTTTGTACAATTTTGCAAAAATAATTTTCCTTTTTAAAAGTCACTTTTCCCAAATGTGTTTCTATTTCCCAAGAACTATCAATTTCAATTAGCAATGATATGGTTGCCTAAATTGAAACATCTTAGTCCTTGTAAATTGCAATGATTGACCGAGTCGGGAGAAATTAAGGTGAATAAGAAGGCTAGGGTCAATTTTACCATTGGGGGTTACAAGGATGAGGTGGTTTGTGACGTGGTTACTATGCGTGTTGAACATATTTTATTGCGAAGACCTTGGCAACATAATAAAAGGGTGGTACATGATGGGTTTAAAAATCAATATTCTTTTGTGAAAGGTGGAAAAATGATCACACTTGCTCCTCTATCACCTAAAGAGGTCCAAGAAGATCAAATGAAAATAAAAATTGAGTTTGAGAGGAAAAATAAGAGAGTTGAGGCCACGATTTCAGAAAAAGGAGAGTAAGTGAAAATTGAAAAAAAGAAGGTTGAGGCCACGACCTCAAAAAAATGAGAGCTAGAGTGCAAAAAGTAAAAGAAAAGAGAATCCACCCCCAAAATGAATTTTTAGCACAAAAGTTGATGTACAAAGATTCTAACTTTGTACTTAACCAATCTAACAAACCCCTCCCCAGTTTGGCTAATTCTGTTTTGCAGGTCCCAAATTGAATTCCAAAACTAAAGTGGGAATTGAATTTAATATAAAGAAGGAGCAGGTCAAGGAGTCCAAAAGATGCACAAAGTCCCAGCATAAATATCAACCCAGCAAGGACAAGCATAAGCAGTGTTCTAAAACGCGTAATGCGTTGCGATGCGTCGAGGTCAAGAACCAAGAATCACAAGTTTAGACGTACCAATGTGAAGAATAGGCGTGATAATGCATTTCGTATTTTAAATATTATTTTAATTATTTTTGAGACATTAAATAGATTTTTATAAAAAAATATATATTTTTTACATAAGAGAACTAAATATTCAAAATTAAAATCAACAAAAAATCTTTGACCTTCATTCACTAGTCTTGCACGATTACAGGAAAAAATGAGTCAAATGACACCTTATTTAATCCACACCCAAGTTTCTCTTTTGCATTTCGTCAAACACCTTTAACGCCTTCCTGTGCTCATCGTGTTTGGGCAGGTGGATACCACGAGCTTGAATTATATTGTTTTCCAATATTTCATTGCACACATTCAACTCGGGCTTTGCATGTATGTAATCTGTAAAATAATGTCTGCTACCAGAGTCATAGGCAAACAATTGATTGGTCGTCAAATGGTCAACAGGATCTCACCGAATACCAGCATTTGATAAAATTCCTTTTCCACCCACCTTGAGCTGCCACTGGCAATAGTAGATGAACTGCTGGAAGATAGTTGATGCAAAGCAGATCTTGGAATGTGCAGAGAATCCTGTTGGTTCATCAACATCTTTGGATTCAAGGAGAAAACTTGAGATTTTGTCAATAATTCATTTTCCAAAGTCGAGTTCGACTTCATTCTCGTAGCTAACTTCGCTTCCTTGAGATCATCGTAGAGCTGAACATTACAGGTAACCTTAATTCTGGAGAAAGTTCTTTTGCTGCATAATTATCAGATAGCAAGAGACCAAGTTCATGTCCAAGCTGAAAGAGATCTACTGACTACTGCGCTCTGGTTTGCTATGGGGTGAAAAAGGAAGGAAATCCCCTTATCTCTCATCCCACATCGGAACATTATTTGGGATGGGAGTCTAACAAGTCTCTATAAAAGGGTTTTTAGTGCTTTGTTAAATGACAGCCTTGGGTAGACATAATGTATTTATACAATGGATCCCCAGCTTTTACTTTTTTACATTTGTGGGTATGGAACTAATTAATAAAACGGTTTGATTGAATTTTTATTGATTGGACCGAAAAAATATCGGTTTTGCCCCTTTTTAAACTGGTTTTGCCCGGTTAATACCGATTTTGGCCGATTTAAGCGCATTATAATGTGCATGGCCTATAATTGACGCGTCTTGAAGGTGCATTGAGCATAGGCTCACATAGGCGGATCCTTTTAACGCATTTTAGAACACTGAGCATAAGCGTGTTCCAAAAGCCAACAATCTCAGGAGTTGCAAGAGGATTGGACAAATTCAAGATTCGAGGTCAAATCCTTTTCAAGAGAGGGAGAATGATGTGATCCGAGGTAGGAGAACAAAAGTGAAATCAGGCTACGGGCGAATCCATAACAATCGACATGGGAAAACGAACAAAGTTCGTGTTAGGCTCGAGTTAAGAATCAAACTGGATCAAGTCATTTCAAAAGGACGAAAAGAAGTGCAGTCGGGGCTACCACGCGATCATGTGGTGAATAGGAGTGGGTGATCGCGTGAAGACGAAAAAATTTCACCGGAGAGTTTCAGGCGACTCCACGCTATAGTGACACCGAAGCTCAAGCGCGGTTGACAATAGACCAATTTTTCGCGAATTTTTATTCTGTTTTAATTATTTATGATTCTATTTCCAAACCTTAGTGCGGCTAGATCGGTTTTAGGACGTATTTTGACTTATATTATGTTTTTCATTCATTATTGAATAGATTGAGAGTTTTTCTCTTGAAAAGGTTGAAGATTTCCTTTATTTCGAACTTATCAAAGATTGAATCTTTATGGCATTCATCCAACGAACTTATCAAGGAATTGACAACCCTTATGGCGTTCACCAATCTTGGATCATTGATAAGTGTATTTTATACACTTATTTATATGTCTGAATTAGAATAATTTATTATCGTTTTAGAATGTATGCTATTTAATTTGTGTATTTGTTACTTTGTAGAAAATATCTCAAAAGGTGAAGAATGAAGCAAACAATGGGGAAAATGCACATTTGGATGCTAATTGGAGCTAAAATGAGCAATTGATAAGTTTGTGACGTCAACCGGAAAGATGCAATGTGCCAACGTAAAGGAATAAGAAGTTGGAGGATCCATTCGAAGGAATCGAGAGTTGAAACGAGGGAATTGAGAAGATTTCAAAGTATGGGGACTATATTGTTGCAATTGGAAGTTGAAGGAATGAAGAGCAAATTAAACATGAGGGACCAACTTGAAAATATTCAATGATTGATTTGGATAATAAGAAGATACTTTGAGGATTTTTAGGAGTCAATTGGATGCAAGTAGAAATAAAAAGGAATGGAATATGATAAGAATATTACCATAAAATTGATTCCAATCCTAGAAGATTCTGGACAGAATTGTAGTCGGACTTTGAGACCTAATCTTGGGGTAGTAAACGTTCGAATTAGGAAAATCATATTTCATCAAGAATTGTAGGAATTTAAGTTATATTTCTAACACACTTTGAATCATCTCAATCGGATAAGAGAATAGAAATATATGATCGAAATACTGAATACTGTGCAGAAACAAGAAAAGACTTGCACGGATTTGATGAATTTCTTTCCTTCTCCAACTTGGTCTCTTCAACAACTATAAATACAACCTCTTTGCACGAAAATCAGACATTGGTCTCTCCAAAGAACGAGCCACAATAGAGAATTCAACATCATATTATTGGGGAATTAAGCATCGCAAAGGGGCGTGAATTGAAGATAATTGAAGAATTGAGACTTGGTGCATGCTTTCCTTTCTTCTTATTGTTTTCAATGAACGTT
Source organism: Ligustrum vulgare (assembly GCA_963555705.1). Taxonomy (NCBI): domain Eukaryota; kingdom Viridiplantae; phylum Streptophyta; class Magnoliopsida; order Lamiales; family Oleaceae; genus Ligustrum; species Ligustrum vulgare. The sequence goes on from OY743168.1 coordinate 44,441,374, forward strand.
TTATTTTATTTTTTATGCTTTTTAATCATGATGTGTAACTAAATTTAATGTTGGGATGAACGATGTAGCCTAGTTAATTATTTTAATTCCAAGTTCCTTTGTTTTAGTAATTTGTTGCATGTATTGATTTATTATTGTTCTTAATGCTTGAATTGTTTGATCACCAATTCATGATATATTGAGTTATTTCCATAATCCGAGAGGTGAGTTAATAATTTAGAATGTGGTAATAAATTAAATAATTAAACAAGAGATAGAGATATACTCTTGTTATTATTGTGATCGTGTGTGAGTTCTTGTGTGTTATGCATCTAGATAAGGAATATTCGAACCATCTGTAGAGATACATGGTTGACTTATTTAGGTAGAATTGATTTAAACTCGAGAGAGGAATTTCAATATACATTAGTGAATTCGACCGAATGCATATTTAGGAAATAAAACTAGAATTGGAATTGATTTAATTGGCTAGGTAAAATCGTGAATTCCAACTATTTTACAATCATTTTTAAAAACAAAACAAATTCTGCATTTATTTTATTTCTTTAGTTTAATTCCTTAGTTTTAGTTTAAAATCTCAAATTATTTCGTCCGTTCAAATAAGGATTATAACTAACATATTTCGATAATTAATAGCAGTCTCCGTGTGACGATAATCCGGACTCTAAGGTCCACTTTATTACTTCTCACGACCCGTACACTTGCGGGGATATCTTGCATCGCGAGATATCAGTGAACAATCATATTCTTCATCGTTCTCACATCGTGAATATTGGTTCAAGGGTTTACTTTAAATCCTATCATTTAATTTCGTTATTTTATTTCTTGTTTTCTTGTATTCAATATGTTTTAGATCTTTCCTAGGTTATTGCTTTTGTTATTCCACATTTTCGTTGTGTTCCCCAATTGAGATCGTGTCATCGTGTATCAGATCTTGGATCTAATTCAAATTCTTGACTTTTCTTGATTTTCTTGATTTCTTTGTACTCTACATGTTCTTCGTGTCAGTAAACTTTTTTCAGCTTTTGATCCATAAAAATCCTACAAAAAAAATTCAAAAGTGTTTTTCGAGTTCGTTTCTTGTCCGAATTTAATTCCATTTTTTCTGCCATAATTGTAGTCAAATTTTCTGACAGTTAAAAAAAAGTAAAAAAAAATTCGAAAATTGCCTAAAAATCCTGAACTTCGAGAATTTCTCAATTTTTTTCTACTCTTTCGTGTCTTCCATAAATTCCTTGATTGTTGATCCTTGATTAGTTTTGGGGTGAAATTTGAAGGATTAGAAGAGTGATACATGAGCGAAAATACACGTGAGGAGAAATTTCTGTTGTTATTAAAATTTTCTTACAGAGAGGGATTTACATCATCGTCGTCTGTGGGTGATAAGAAACAACCCAAGATTTTGGAGAAAAATTGAACAGTGTAATGATGATATTGCAGCGATGCGGGTACAATTTGAGAAATGTATGGCTGAGATGGAGAATCGAGGTACAGAATGTGAATAACAACCTCGAGATCAGTCTAATAATGGTTCTCGGGTTAGGAGAGGTAATAGGCGTGAGGTTGTTATGGATGATGAGGGCATGGGAAGTGAGAGTATTAGTATGTCTTTGGTGGCAAGTATGTGAAGGAGGGATAGAGGAGGTAGGTATGAGAGGAGGTAGGGATGTTGTGGATGACGACCTTGGGAACATTAAAATGAAAATACCATCATTCCAAGGTAGAAGTGATCCGGAGGCATACTTCGATTGGGAGACCAAGGTTGAACTACTCTTCGATTGTCATCATTATTCTGAGAAGACGAAGGAGAAATTAGCATTGATTGAATTCTGGGACTATGGACTCACCTGGTGGGATCAATTGGTGACAGGTAGGAGAAGGAATCTTGAGAGGCCGGTGGAGACTTAGGGTGAGTTAAAGACTATAATGAGGAAGCAATGTGTGCTAACTCATTATTATAGGGATATCTATCAGAGGCTGCAAGGTGTGACTCAGGGAACAAGGAGTGTAGAGGAGTATCACAAGGATATGGAGGTGGCGATGATGAGGGCCAATGTGGTGGAGGATCGAGAAACTACAATGGAGAGATTTTTGAGTGGGCTAAACAGGGACATTGCTAATGTGATTCAGCTATAGCACTATGTGGAGTTGGAGGACATGGTGCACATGCTAATGAAAGTGAAAAGACAATTGAAGCAAAAACGTGCAGCAAGACACTCTCCGGGGTCTTATTCTACATCAGAACCAAGGAGTGATCAAAATGATGAACATCTCTCGAAAGGAAAGGAGGAACCTACAACAAAAAGTAAAAATATTTTTGATTCTCAACCTACTAGGGATAGAAATATTAAGTGCTTTAAGTGCTTGTGTTCGGGTCATATAACATCTCAGTGTCCAAATAAGAGGGTAATGTTTTGCGTGATAATGGTGACATTAGTTCTGAGGATGAGTTTAAGGGATGCCAAACTTACAAGATGTTGGGGCTAGCAGTAGTGATGAGGAAGGGTTGACTTATGCTGTGAAGGGTTCACTAGTCAACAGGCGTGTCCTTAGTGCTAGAGTTAGGATGTATGAAATCGATGAGCAAATGGACAATTTATTTCACGCTAGATGCTTAGTGGGTGAAAAGGTTTGTGGTTTGGTGGTTGATGGGGGGGAGTTGTACTAATGTGATTAGTACATTGTTGATTGAAAAATTGGGAGAAATTCAGTTTGGTTAATTCTGTTTTACAGGTACCCAAGTCGAATTCCAAAACTAAAGTGGGAATTGAATTTAATATAAAGAGGGAGCAGGTCAAGGACTCCAAAAGATGTACAAAGTCCCAGAATAAATACCAACCCAGCAAGGACAAGGATAAGTATAAGCACGTTCCAAAAGTTAACAAACTCAGGAGTTGCAAGAGGATTGGACAAATTCGAGATTCGATGTCGAATCCTTTTTAAGAGAGAGGAAATGATGTGATCCGAGGTAGGACGAAAAAAGTGAATTCAGGCTACCGGATACTCCATAACAATCTACATGGGATAACGAACGTGTTGGGCTCCAGTCAAGAATCAAACCGGATCAAGTCGTTTCAAAAGGACAAAAAGAAGTGCAGCCAAGGCTACCTCGCGATCGCGTGGTGAATAGGAGCGTGCAACCGTGCGAAGACACAAAAATTTTACCCTAGAGTTTCAGGCGACTCCACGAGATCGTTTCGATCACGACATCGAAGCCCAAGCTATCGCGCGGTTGACAGCAGACCAATTTTTTGCGAATTTTTATTTAATTTTTGTTTTAATTATTTATGATTCTATTTTCAAACCCTAGTGTGGCTAGGTCAGTTTTAGGATGTATTTTGACTTATATTATATTTTTCATTCATTATTGAACAGACAACTTTGGTCATTGAATAGATTGAAAGTTTTTCTCTTGAAAAGGTTGAGGATTCCCTTTATTTTGAACTTATCAAAGATTGAATTTTTGTGGTGTTCACCCAACGAACTTATCAAAGAATTGACAACCATTGTGGCGTTCACCAATCTTGGTTCATATTCCGCATCGTTCTCACGTCGTGAATATTGGGTCAAAGTTTTATCGTCAATCCTATCATTTAATTCCATTATTTTATTTCTTGTTTTCTTATGTTCAATCTGCTTTAGATCTTTCCTAGATTATTACTTTTGTTATTCCGCATTTTCGTAGTGCTCTCGATTGGGATCGCGTCACCATACATCTAAAATTATAAAGTACTTTATTTACTTATTAATTTCTACAATTAGTTAATTATACAATTTTAAAGATTTCGAAATGCAAAAGTTAGACTATTTTTCATAATTTCAACTTTAAACTAAAATATTTCTACTTAATAAAAGTCATATAAAAAACTTTTAAAAAGAAAAAAAAAATTAAAAAGCATGCATTAAGCGATCAACTTGACAGTTGATGTGCTTTATACAAAATTTCTCTATTCTTGTACAAAATAAAATGAATATATATATATCATCACCTTTTTTCTTCTATTCTACGTATTTATTTATTTACCTATTTGATGCCCGTATTTTCGTACAATAAAAGAAAAGAAAATTAATCAAAGATTCAATTAGTGTGTGTTAGATACCACATGCATAGGAAGAGGAAACCGTTTTCCTTTTCCATCATAATTTTCCTATCACCCCCTAGAGAACATGTTTGTGGAAAATAAGCTAAAACATGCTTTAAAGAGTACATAGAGAACATTTTTCATGGAAAATCCGTGAATCAAACCCAAAAGTTAAAAAATAATTTCATTGATTTGACAATTTTCATGGAAAATGGTTGCTATCGAAAACATCATTATTTTAGATAGGAAAGTTAAGTTAAAATACGAGGTTGGAAATTTAAATACTTCTTTTACATTTCGAGGAATTCACTAATGAAACATCAAGAAATAGTGTAAGCTAGGACTTGTGGCTAGGCGTGAAGATCAAATCTCAACTTGTCTAAGCCAGCCTAAGGCGAGGTCTGTCATGACGCAAAAATTTCCATTTTTTTTTACATAGACACTATTTATACATTGAAATATACACATAAACTCTTTGCTTATTCAATTGCCTTTGAATAGAGAAAGCAAATTTCAGAAGGTTTCTAATAGCGTTGCACAGGATTAGAAACCAAGCTGCAGGAGGCTTCTAATATTCTAACACTGTACTGAAAACATAGCTGTAGGAGGCTACTAATAAGGTACTTTCAGAAACAGGGCAGATTTAATATATTTTCTAAAAACTCTTTCTAAACTTGTTTAGAACCATTTTAAAATTTTCCAAACAATGAGTTTACCTTGTTAAACATTTAGGATCATCATTCCTACTTTAATTTTGTCATTTTCACAACAACAACATCAAAAACAATTTCAATACTTCAAAAAAATAATATTTAAACATCAAGTGAAATTTTAAAATTCAAAGCCCATTTCTTTTCATAAGAATCTATTTATACATCTCAAAATCGAGCCCCAAATAGTATTTAACTCTTAAATCCTAAAAAAATAAAATTTTATTCTAAAATAATTTTAAGTATAAAAGGCTTAATCTTTCCTCTCTTTTGGTTACCAATAAGTACTCTTCATTCTCGGCCGGCATCCTCCATAGGGAATCCACAATACAAAAAATAATGCTCCATTGCCTGTAAAAAGAAATATGAAACAATTATGAACCACATGGTCCAGTGAATAAAACTTGATATATGTAATAGGAGGTTAATTTTAACATAAATTGTATAAAGTCATATAAGTTTATATCATTCTCAATATTTTCTTGTCGAACTTTCACTTACTTAAGAATGAATATAAATCATACAATTTACCTCTTAAATTTGAAGAGAATAAGTAATTCACATAAATCTGTCCAGAATCATCTCAAGTATCTTTTACCATATAAAACATCTTGTCTCATGAAATCTCAACATAAGAATACTTGCATTTACATATTACATATCATTCTCAAATTACACTCTACCTCTTAACTTTGAGAAGAATAAGTAATTCACATAAATCTGTCCGGAATCATCTCAAGTATTTTTAACCATATAAAACATCTTGTCTCATGAAATCTCAACATAAGAATACTTGAATTCACATGTTACCTAACATTCTTTTACACAATGTAATTAAAAGGATATGCATGTCATGATGTAATGCATGGACTCTCTAACTTCATTTATTAATTTCTTTGGGCCCCTACCCTAAGAGTAAGTATTCATGGAGCGCTCAATATAAGATTTGATACCCTTTCGATACAATTCTGATAAATATAAGATCTGATACCCTTTCGACATAAATCTAGTTCCCTTCCGGTACAATTCTGGAAAATATAAGATCTGATACCCTTCTGACACAAATCTAGTACCTTTCTGGTACAATTCTGGTACCCTTCCGGTACAATACGAGAATTATCCCCTCGGGCATCTAGAATCTCAAACTGGTGAATATTTAACATCTTAGAGTTCTATTCTTGTTCATGCACATTCTTAGGTATACTTTTGAACCTAACTGCATGTTTAGAGAGTGAAACATGAATACATTTTGCATGAAAGTTATATATCAACATCTAATGCTTATGAAGTCAAAACTTCCATTTACTTTACTTGTTTAACATGAAAGCACATTAATCTTGCTCAAGTCTTTGCATGCAAGATAGAATTCTTTGATCTTAACATAATAGGAGCTTTAACTACTAAGTATATCAGTTAAGCTCACATGTGCTACTAGGGGTGGGCATTAACCCATCCAAACAGTCGAACCAGACCAAACCAACCCAACTCGATCAGTTTGGGTTGGTTTTTGATGAAAATTGGGTTGAGTTAGATTATACAAAAAAAAAACAAAAAAACAAAAAAATTATTCGGGTGTGGTTGGGTTGTGGGTTGGATGAAAAACCAACCCAACCCGACCCAATAAAAATTTTAAAGATATAGAACCATTTAAATTTCAAGAATCTCATGCCCATTTTTAATTTTGATGAAATCAAATATGGTTTGAACATATTTTAGTTTTATTAGCAATTATTCAATTTATTATATTTGAGCTTTTTTTATTGTACATAATTTATTTGAATTAATAGTTGATTTATGGGCATAATTTTTTAATTTTCTATGATTTTTAGCTAATTGGACCAAAGTCCAAACCACCAAACTCAACCCAACCCGACCAAAACTTGATTGGATTGGGTTGGTTTGGGTTGGGTTGGATTAGGTTTGAACTCATGTTTGGGTTGGGTTGATTTTTTATCAATCCGACCATAGTGAGTTGGGTTCGGGTTGGGCAAAAAATCGACCCAACCCAACCCACGCCCAACCATATATGCTACGCATAATTAAAGAGCAACTACATTCAATAGGGGAAAGCTTGCTAAATTCAAAGGGAATAAGAGCAAACTTAAGTTTAGACATGTTACAAAGATCACTGAACTTACAAGTTGCTGGAATTAATTTAAAGAACCTGAAATTAAACTTTGATACATCTACTTAAAGATGTAATTGTAACAAAATGCTTATGAATTCGTCCAAAGTCTGAAAATAACTTTAAAATACTCAATTATCATCATTTAAGAATCTAAATTTAAATTACCCAAATATCATCATTCAAAAATCTGAAAATTTCTTTTAAAATGTCAAATCAACATTATTTAAGAATCTGAAAAATTACTTTAAAGTACTCTAAATAAATTGTTTCAAGAATCTGAAAATAACTTTAAAATATGCAAGTAACATTATTCAAGAATTCAAGAATCTGAAAACAACTTTAAAATATGCAAGTAACATTATTCAAGGATCTGAAAAATGCTAAGGCAATTTAAGTAACTTTTGAAGTTTAGAGCTTGTTTTACTTCATTTTATACACATGCAATGTTGTATTGATGAAGATAACCATTATAGAAATCAAAAATTCAACATGCAATTAGATAAAATACAAAAACATTGCAGTAGTTCTTTAGATTCGAAAAGTAACATAAGCTGTTGAACTAAAAATTTTCTTTAGATAATGATCAAGTGAAAAAGTTAAGGAACAACATGAAAACCAACACTTGATATTAAATTATCACAAACATATAAATCTAATAAATCAAGAGTGTTACTTTATTGGAGGAATTAAACTTGACATAACGAAAATTGCAAATTAACACAAACGCTTTATTCACACATTTCATCAAACACTTCGAAGGCACTTATGTTCTTAACATTAAATCTTGAAACATAGTTTCAAACCAACATAATCAATAAAGAACATATTAAATTCTGTCATTTAAGAATAATATTCCAACACTATATGAAAAACTTAACACAATATTACACAAATCAAGTTTCACTCACCTCCAACTTAGATAAGATGATTTTGAGTCAATACACCAACAATCATTTAACCAAGTGTTAGAGTAACTTCAATTTACTAAAGTCTTACTTCTTAGTCCAAGTTTTACCTAGAAAATCTATCCAAAAATGAGGATTTCACAGTTTAGAACAATATGCCCAGAACTGCGAAAGGCTACTAGAAGCCTCTCATTAAGCCTCTGTCCAGGCTTCTGATAGCCTCGACCAGCAGAAAATTTTCCTTTCTTCCATCTTCTTCCCCATTTTTTGTCCAGCAGCTTCTCTCTCAGCTTTTCACTTGTCTCCACCGAGAAAAGAAGAGGAATTGGGGCTAAAGTTCATCTAATTGGGTATATATATAATGTATATGTCAAATAAACCCCCATATTTCTTTTCATATGTAATTTGGACCTTATAAATTGAAACTAAGTCCTCAAAGCTTTCTTTTCTATCATCCAAGCCCTAAAACTTTTTGTAAATAATTACTTCTCACCAAAATAAATTGATGTGTCAAACATGCCCTTAAAATAATAATATGGGAATGCCAAGTGTCCATTTTTCCATTATTTTATTAATAAAATTTCTAGGTTTTTCCATCTTAAGTTTCCACCTTCGGGTCAATATTAGAAGGTCAAGACGAGCTCTGTTTTGTCCAATCTTTATATCGTTGTAAAGTTCACACTTCAAACTTCGTAAGGTTACACATGCAAAGAAAGTGAATCATTAAACCGCCCGTTCTACACGTCCAAAAATGGCTGCTTGACCACCAATTTATGCTTTGGAAAATTTTGAGGATTTTCAGCATTCCAACTACTTTTCACATACAACTTTACCTTGACTTTTTAGGCACTTTCCGAACTCAAATGTGATCAAACTTGATATCAATACTTAGATCTCATTATGAGCTATAAAATGGTATAACTTACAATGGCTAAAGATAACTACATAATCCACAAAATGATCCCAAAGTCGTGTTATCATAATGAGAAAACTGTAATTAATAGGAATTTCTAAAATTCCCAGCCTAGTCCTCAACTATGATATTCAATTCGATTAAGCTCAAACCTCATATATAACTTTCTTTTATTCCAACTTAGTCTCCAATAATTACAATAAAGGTCAATTTATCTCATTTTCTTATAATTTCTATACTATCTCATCATATGAAACGTGAAATTGGCTCTTTTCTAAGAAAATACTTGATTCCGACTCCCTCAATAAATGAACTAAGGTATGAAATTTTCGGGTTGTTACAAGGTCCATACGTTTTGTGTGTGTGTGTGTGTGTGTGTGTGTGTGTGTGTGTGTGTGTCTCGGGATTTATCTGTTGCCCGCGGGCGGGCACAAAATGTTGCCCGCCAGCACGTGGCTGTCTTTCCACATAATTGATTTTAGCCCATCCCTTTGTAATGAACCACCAACTTTAATGCTCAGTCAAATCAATGGGCCCCACCAAGATATCATCCCATGGAAATCCCCTTAACGTGCATGTATTCTTTGATTATGCCATGCCAATCTCAACTACACAAATTAATGACCACCTCAATTACCATTTAAACCAATTCTCCATTTTGTCTACCCAAAAAAATCCCAGCTTGCTCATGTCCTCCGCGGCTCCACCCCTTTCTGCCTGTTCATACGAAATCTTCTCCACAGTCAGGTTAGTGAAACGGATTTTTTTAAAAAAAAAAAAAGTAAATAATGGTATTATTTGACATGTTGTTAGTACTTCATCGAAAAATATTTGTATTGAGATGAATTTTGATTGTTAGTATATCACATTGTTTTTTCTCCATTAGGTCAGATTTATGTGCAAATATTTTTTCATAGATTTGTATTTATTTAATGTTTTTATGTTATGTTGGTATGTTATTTACATTTTCCAGATTCAACCAATTACATTTTTTATGATAATAATTAAAGCACATTTAGTTATTGCAATTCTTCATAATGAATTAATTATTTTCATAGGAATGGAGTCTGAAAGTAGCGATGATTTGTTTGTTCCTCAAGTTTCTATAAATGCAAAACCTGCACCTGGCCTAGTGTTTGCATCTAAGGAAGATGCGAAAGATTTTTACAATCAATATGCACAAGAAGCAGGGTTTGGCATACGAATTGATAACATTAAAAGGAAAAAAGGAACAAATTAATACATATGGTATTTCTTTGTCTGCTCTAAGGAAGGAAAAACAGATGAAAGCGACTGAAGTTTTCTAAGGAGAAAGCTTTATCACAATCAAGCAAGAAATGTGGTGCTTGTGGTGTTAGTGATCATGATAGAAGAACTTGTCCAGCCTTACATGAAAGGTATACGAAGTTGATATTTTGGTAAGTTATTTCGATGCAACATATCTCATATTTAAGTGTGTTTGAATTTTGCAGGGGACACTCGCCGGACAACACATATTTCCTCAGTACTCTTACGAAAATGCTCGGGGTGATAGGTACACAAATTAATACAAATTAGAAAATTCAAGTTGTGCCTATATTTTAGATGAACAATGAATTAAACAATTATTTTTTATCCAAGTTTTAATTCATTATGTTCTAATTTCTCAGGTCCTACGTGCTATGCAATGCACATCATGATGATATGTATACTAGTGTTGCAAGTAGCAACTTTGAAACTGTTCCAAGATATTTCAACAATCATCTCGATCACTTGTGGATGTATTTTTTCTGTCGTAATAGTTATAGATCAAAGGAGTTCTATCTTTTTTTAATTTTTTGAATTATATTGTTGTAGGACAATGTTATTAACTGGTTATGACCCTTTTGTTAACTCGTTTTAAACTATGCATTAATATTAATAATCTTCTGGATCTTTTAAGATTCGATATCGGCTTGTGATATCAGCTCGTGTGTTCAAGTATATTTTTGTTAGCTAAAAGTTTAGATTTTTTTTTTTTGGTAACACTATTTGGTTTATGAACTTGTTTCTTTATGATTTTGAGGTATAAAGTAGTGGCTGAAAATTTGATAGAGAAAATATATTTGGTTAAAAAGTAGTTTGAGAAATTGTATAGTTTATAAACCAAAAAAAAATGGATGAACTTAGATTAAAGAATTAGACAAATAGACATTAAAAAAAAAAGGATTTTCATTCTTACGAAACAGAGGCTTATAAAGAGAATTAATAAACAAAAAAATGGATAAACTTAGATTAAAGAATTAGACAAACAAGTATAAAACAAAAAAAATAGGTGCAAAACAAACTTAGCCTCATTAATTTTTACGAAACAAATGCTTAATATATAGAGGAAAGAGAAAGATTGAGCAACTTGGTGGAGCCCATTTATTTGACAAAGTTAAAAGTAGGGTGGGTGGTTAATAACGGAAATGCTCCTTGTACAATTTGGCTTGACAAGTCTATTGACAATTCCGGATGAAATGTCCAAAATAGCCCTTAACTTAACCATTATTTTCACTGAAACCAGCATCTCCCCAAATTGAAAGCCCGTAAACCCTCATTCAGTTCTTCAAAGAAAATCCCTGGAAGAGTCCCTCTTTGCCCAAAAACTGAAATGTAATCCTATGCTCCCATACATGACGAAATCGAAGCAAGCAAAGAAGGGGTAAACGTGCGGTGTGATTTCATACATCTACTGGTCCGCTGCGACGAAGACGACGATCGACTAAGCTGTGCAGTTTTTTGAGGAACCCGTAGGCCCGTATGAGTTGAGTCGTGAGAAACAAGTTAGGAACTCCGTTGACCATCTAGTGTGCTTTTCTGGTTTTGATTTCTTGTTCATTTGTAAATCGTGATTACCGAACATAGGTATGGTAGTTGACAAAAACCCGAACTTCATTTGTCCATGATTTGTTGGTATAATATTTTCAATAATGCTCCTTGTTGATCCTATGGTTATGGCCTTTTGCTTTGTTGTTGATTTGTAATGCTTGATAACCGAGATCATGTAGTTGGGTGAGGGTCTATGTTTTGAAAGCTTCATGTTTATGAAGCTGTAATAAATGGACGAACACATTTGGAAGAACACTGAAATGTAGCCTGTGAATATGTTTATGAAGCTGTAATAAATGGAAGAACACATTTGGAAGAACATTTGGTTCATGTAGCCTGTGAAAATGTTTTTCTAATTCTAAACCCATGGGAGAACCCTGAAATGAACCAGTGCTTTACAGGCTCCAAAATTTTATAATCATTTTCCCAGCATAGGTATTTGATATCAGCATTATGAATATATATGCCTCTTACTCTGTTTAATTTAAATTGAAGAATATGGTTGTGAGATTTTGGTAGACATGGTAACTAGCATAGATTCAGGTTTGGGGTTTTAAATGACTCGATGCAGTTGTTTGAAAAATTGGAACTTCCTTCATACGGGTTCTTTAAATTTTTAATGTTACACTCAAAAAATGCTGGGAAGGAACGCAGGTGTTTGTCATAGTTGCAGAGCGACTGATCACTACTTCACAGAATGTCCAAGAAAGCGTCGTTGCCCATTGTGCGGTCGTGGCTACTAAAAAGTTTTGTGGTTGAGAAGGAGTCTTCTAAATACAAAGGGAAGATGTTTAGCAGCTGTACTATGAAATGTGGTCATTATGTGTGGTTCAAAGACGGTGAATCAAGTGGATCTAATGCGAAAGACGAATCTATTGGCACTCGTGTTGCACATCAAGCAGCCAACACTCCTGTGGAAGATGTATCTGCACTATTTCGCAATCTAGCTCGAATATCTGATGAAGAGAACGTGGAGATTTCATTCAATGTGACCATTCGCAAGGGAAAATGCATTTTCGATGACAATGGCAAAGGAAAAGAGAAGAGAGAAGATTCATAGACTGTGAAGCGTTTGAGACTTGTGTAATTTCATTGGACAATATGTAATGCCTTCGCATTTTGAGACTTTGTAATTTCATTACGCTTTGTAATTATATTAATGAATATGTCATGTTGTCGGAAGTTGAGACTTTGTTATTTGATCGACATGCTTTGGAATTTCATTATTCTACTTGTGTAAATTTATCTTGCATCGAAGTATGGAATTGTGGAAGTGATTGACTTTGTAATTTTAAAGCATAGCATTGATTGTTTAAAATTTCCAGAACAGGCTTATATACTGTAGATTTCTACGTTGTGTAGCATAGTTGTGTATGAAATCTTCCCAACAGGCTTATATACTCTCCCCCTTTTTTCATTCCGTCATAGCACCATTATTAGGTTTACAAGCTGGAAGCATACAGTTTGAAATGGTCTACCTGTAGCTCTATTGAAAACAGTGGACATATTAATTCAAGTGCAAAATATTACTATTTCCCATAACTTGAAAAATTAATAATCCAACATAGTCGTAATAATTGTAGTGCAAAACATTGTGACAATACACCATACAAAACTTAATTTTCTTACATGAAAAATTAAAATAGTTCGGTCAAATATTTTTACACAACATGATATTCAATAATCATCAACGGTCTTCTTGGGGACGTTGCGGAAAAAACATTGGCATTACTTGTTGGTTTATCTCATAACTCGTACTCCAGTTCACTCCATATGCTCCACCAAATTGTTGCATCTGTGTACCCTGGAACACATTAAGTATAGGTAAAATAACAATTTTTTGGTGCAAAATAATAAAAAGTTGGAAAAGAATCGATGTACCATGAGTTGTTGTGTGTAAGAGTACGGATTGTCAACTTGGAGTTGCGACTCCTGCGAATGTTCTATAATGGAAGGACTCTCTCTTGAGTTAGAAGGTACCTACATACATTACCGTACAGTATATATCATCAAGTTAGAATGCCAATATATGTATATAGAAACCATGAATGCATGAAATTAACTTAAATTGTACCTTAGATTTTTTCTTCGTTGTCTCCAACGGGCCCTTTTTTCGCAACTTCCTAGGAGCCCCCTTTGATTTTATGCATTTTGGATCCAAAATACGAACACTACCGTCAGAGAGGGGCTTGCTACCATGACTACTTTTCGTAACTCCCAAATGTAAATTATTCATTTGATTTTCAATCCATTCCATTAACTCCTCAGTACGAACTTCATTCTCACACAACAAGTTCGCCATCTTCTCGAAAGATTTACACAACTTGTCATACCTTATCTGAGCAGGAGTGTTGATCCACCCATCATAATTGATTTTAACTCTCGTATATGCTCTTATTACATCTCTTCTCCATCTCCTCAGTATGTACCTCTCTGGGAGTAAATTCACATAATTCCTGATGAGTACTAAGATAAAATGTCTGCATACTATACCTCGAAACTCGAACAAATGGCAGCTGCAAACAATTTGGCATTCCTTCCTGTTGTACATAACATTGAAATCCTTCTTCTTAGGAACTCCATGGACAATTATAACCTCACGCACAACGTGTGCGGTTCCACCGTACTGATCCTCACTTGAAATAACATTGCAATACACTTTTCCATTTATCTCTTCTTGGAACTCCTTGAATTTTGCGATTGTGTAAACCTCTTGGAATTGTTTCTCGAACCCAAATCCAGTCGCACAAGGAACCATCTGAGAGTATGATTTAAAATCTTCTTGGAACTCCTTCTCCACCTTAGATCTCAGTGCCCGATCATACTGCTCGACAAACTGTTTCAACGAAGTTTTTGAATGAACAAACCCATCGAAAAAAGCATTCATACTTTCACTCCGTTGCGTAGTCGACGTCCCTGCCCAAAAAGTTTTTCTCAAATAACATGGTACCCACCGAGCTCTCTCTCGATATAACCCAGACAACCAATCATTATCATGCAAATCATACATATCAAGCATTGATCCCCATCCAATTTCGAACTCTCCTGGATCTTGTGTTTCATATACCAATTCATGTATAGTATGCATTATAGGTCCCTTGTGAGCATGATACCCAAACTTTTCAGGAAGTTTCTTCAAAATGTGCCACAAACACCACCTGTGCTTACTGTTTGGAAATACAATTTGAATAGCATTTTGCATTGCTCTATCTTGATCAGTTATGATGGCAAGTGGGGATAATCCTTCCATACAGTCGAGCCATGTCCTAAAAAGCCAAATGAAAGTCTCCGTGTTCTCGCTGGATATCAAACCACAACCTAACAATGTCGATTGCCCATGGTGATTGACACCTACGAATGGGGCGAATGGCATATCATACCTATTCGTCAGGTATGTGGTATCAAATGTCACGATGTCCCCGAACTCGATGTATGCAAGTCTAGACCTTCTATCAGCCCAAAAAACATTTCTCAGACGTGCATCATCATCCAAATCCAAGCTAAAGAAGAAACCAGGAAAACTAGTTTGCATTCTCGAAAAATATGATTGTATTGCAGCCGCATCACCTTCTCCGAGCCTTAGACGTCGAACTCTATCAATATAATTCCTACAATCTTTCTCGATATATTTCAACTCCTCATATCCACCCGCCTCGACAACAACTGAATTGAAACTCTTGTGCATTGGAATTCCAGCTATGTCATTTACCTCAAGCTTCCGTTTAACCTGATCATTCAACTGTCTATTACATCGATAAAGTCTAGATTTCGTCGGACTAGTTCTGTGGTTATGATCCATATAGAGCTTGGTAACATGCCAAATCCCATTCAAATCTGATGTAACTGTCATCTTAGCCTTACAGCCTGTTTGAATTGTGGGATGAGGATTCAAGGAGTAACTTGAAGAACTAACTCTCTTACCTTCTCGGTTGCATGCAAATGTAGCATTTGTTATAACACCGTCTAAGTTTTTCTTGGAATTTCTTTTCCGTACTGGGAACCCGACTTTGTAAGCATATTGCATGTAAAATTCGAATGCCTCATCATATGACGAAAATTTCATCCCAACCTCCGGTGCAATCCAACTAGCCTCATCTGCAATCTCTTCATTCACTCCAACCCAATTATCCGGCATTATCTCTTCTACTTCCAACCCATCATCAGTTGCAACTACGGCATTTACATCAACCAATGGAGAATCATTTCCTGATAAACATCCTCAAGTTTTAGAGAAACCAAAACAAAATTTCATCCACGCACAATTTTACATTTCACAATGGGAGACATTCCGGACAATGGATTTGTAGACCTAGTATACTCATATTAAATGTGTAAACCATCAATTCACGATTTCAACTTCTGTATGGAAGCCAAATTTTGATGGAATACACTTCAACAGTATGAAATATTATTTATTACATTAATTTTTTCCAGCACATATGGTTCATTCAATAATGGTTTTACTATGATTCAACAGAAATTTGGAACAATCAGTCTTGATCACATACGTACTGCAATGAATACGATAAAGTGTGTTATGTTAAAGCCATTACCAAATAACCATAGTTGAACAAATATAAATACAAGATTATGTTCATCTTGGATCCCTTGGCAGCAATAACCGGTGCTAAGAATCAAGCCAAAGACAAAGGAAAGACTCATATTTCCACTGATCAATCCTTATCCTTTGGAAATGAAGATCCCTTTCTCCAACCAACAGCAAAAACAGCCATCTTCCAATTACCAGAGCCACCGGCTCCAAATGAAGAGGAAAATTGATAAGGATGATGATGGAAATATGAACAAGGAATATAGATACCGAGTGATGAACCTATATTACTCAACCATACTCATCAATCTTAAGTAATGTATTTGAAATGTCCAACCTCTGTTTTACTTAATTAAACATGCATCCTGTAAATATCTATGAAGTCTTACTTCATACTAATATCAAATATTATCTTATGCAATTTGTAATAGTTGAAGTAGATCAAAAATC
This sequence comes from Ligustrum vulgare, assembly GCA_963555705.1. NCBI lineage: Eukaryota > Viridiplantae > Streptophyta > Magnoliopsida > Lamiales > Oleaceae > Ligustrum > Ligustrum vulgare. Next base: position 44,457,943 of record OY743168.1, read on the forward strand.
ACAAGAATGACATGAAATTTTGCTCAATCCTGCTTTCAATTTATTTCCCATCGCTAATTCACAGCAACCAAACGACGGAACCGGTTTAGGAGTGAAAGGCCTCAATCTCGGCTTCGTGGAAGATAAATGTGTATGCCTATTATTGCTGAAATTAAATGTGTAAACTGATGATAAACTTACCAACAGAAGACATTGCTGGATTCCGGTCGGTGGTCGTCCGATATAGTGAAGCAACAACACAGAAAAGATGAAATTTCGTGCTCCTATTCGTCGATTTCTAAGATCTGACTATCTCAGGTGAACTGATGATAGCTCGGGCGGGGTGGGTCGACGGCGATGACGGAATCGGCAGAGGTTTGGGTGGTGGCGGGTGTAGCTTCCTTTGGAACCACGCTGGAACAATAAAGCCCGCCCTCTGATTTTGGAAAGCATACTGAAATAATTTGATTTTTATGTTAATAAAATATCGGGATATTTTGGCCCAAAATCTCGCGATATTTCCGAAATTGTCAACAGACTTGTCAAGCCAAATTGTACAAGGAGCATAATTCGGTTAATAACTAGAGGGTGGGTTTTTGAATTTTTATAAGGGATAATTGCACAATTTACTGACATTAGATATTCAAAATGTTATTTACTATACTAAATAAAAAACTTGAAAAATACCTCATCTCTCCATTACCATACATAGTTAACGATATCTCTACAAACTACCACCCGACCTCACCACCACCACCACCACTATCGGCACCTAACCCTCAACCCCATCACTTTCAATGCCACCTCCAGAGATTATCATTGGAGGTGTTGGGTTTTGAAGTTGGCCATTAGCATTTCTGGTTCTACAGCTTTGGGTCTTTAAATTTTTCATTAAAATCTTGGATTTTGGTTATCGGTCTCTCCTCCCTAACCTAGATTCAACTTCTATTTCGAACTTTTCAGTTCGTTGTACTGTTCACGAGATTTCTGCTACAACTTCTCAGTTTTGAATGCTTATTATTCGAAGCCCGACTTGAAGTTTGCCCGGTTTCTGGTTTTTACTGAACTTCAAGTCCATTTTCTACCTGGGCAACTCACAATTCGCTAATTTCAGTTTGTAGGTCAGTTGTTTAAGTCACTCTAACGTGGGTTACTTTAATTTCTGCTTTTGTGATTGTTTAAGGCTGGCTAATGGATTGTTCAGTTGGTATAGCATTGAGGTTTAGTATTGCTTTGATGTTCTGTTGATTCTGGACTTCTTTATTCTGAGTTGGTTTGGTAGTGTTGCATAGGTTTAGTTTGGAATTTGTGGTTGGTGATTTGTGTTGATTTCAGTTCGTGATGCTGTTTGTGTGAGGGTGGTTTCTTTTTTATGGTTGGGGTGACTCAATGGCTAAAAGAAGCACTTGCTTCATTCTCTAAATTAGACTTAGGCAGTGTTGATAATGCTCCATTGATTGGGAACCTTGACAGGGAGCTGTCTATTGTGAAGGATGATTTGGGAGCTGTTTGTTCGGTTATGGCATTGCTAAGGTGGCATAAGCATGTTCAAGACTAGCCCCTCACTCTTAAGCTTTTGGCAACCAAAATTGGACAGATTACTTTAGCAGTAGTCTTGAGTTTTGATCTTAATTTGAGTTCTGCCTACATACTTACTGGTTGCTCATCTACTAGTTAACTTCAATTTACTAGTTGGTTGGACATTCTAGTCGAGGATATAGGTTTGGTTAACCTCAAGAGGATGCTTCTTAGAAAAACAAATGTTTTCCAGTGCAGACAGTTGGTCTGGGCTGTGGCTCGGCTACTGCTGAGAAATGGGGTCAGATTACTACCAAAATAGTGAAAATACTGGGGGTGGTGGTGGGGGTAAAAGCCTGGGGTAAACCACTTATGCTTTCTTGGGTTATTCTTCTTGATCCTCTCATTTTCATTTTCTTCATTGTCGTCGTTAGAGTTCAGCTCTTTAATATTTGGTCTGTTAGATCTATTGAGTTGTGGGGGCTAATGTTCTAGAATTCCTGGACCTTACAAATCCATTAATGGACTACTAGTGGAACCAAATAAGTTTGACTCAAAACATGTTGCCAAATGTGAGTGATGAAGGGGTCATCAAACAGGTCTTTCTCATCGAAGTAGCTTGACATTAGGATTCTTTGATCTCCAAATCCACCAAAAGCGCTACCATATTATATTTTGCAAATTCAAAGCGAATTCCAAACGTTATATCTTGTTGAAGCTGCTGAAGTTGTTGGAGTTGTAAATTTTTACCTCCCATTGGACGAACTTTTTGTTGGTTGTTGCCACCATTTTCAACTTGAAATGCGTTATTCTCTTCTTTTCCATTGTCAATTTGCAGATTCTCGAATTAGTTGATTACTATTATTTGTTGTTTGGAGTGGTGTTGGAGGTAATGGTCTGGGTTTTGAACTGAGGTGGTGACTGTGAACAATGTAGTGAATAATGTATAAAAAAATGCCTGATTTTATGTTTGAGAAAAAGTATCATAAAAATTTGTAAAATTATCAAGTTGTGATACTAAAAAAAAGTGTATGAAAAGTGTTTGATTTTATGTCGGAGACAAAGTATCATAAAAATCTGTAAAGTATCAAGTTATAATAGTAGAAAAATTGAAAAATATCATAAGTATCACATTGCGATACTAGAAAAATTTGAAAAAGTATCATAATACTAAAAATATTTAAAAAGTACCATAAATATCATAATGTGATACTAACATATTTAAAAAGTATTATAAGTATTTTTCAATTTTTAAGATTTTATTATAAGTAATTTTTAAATTTTAAAAAATTTAATTAAATTCTAATTTCATCCCTAAAATTAGGGTATTTATATGAACACCTGATGTGATCCGAAGTAGGAGACCAAAGGAGAAGTCGACCTACGGGCAATGTGACAGTGATCTACGAGGGAAACGGCACAAGTTTCATGCTGGAGTCGAGCCGAGAAGGCGAAAGGATCAAGTCGAGACAAATAATCAAGAAATTGTGCAGAAAGACACTTACGGCCGTAAGAAGAAACTTCACGGCCGTAAAACTCAAGTTCACGGCCGTAAAACTCAAATCCTCACGGCCGTAACTCCGCCTCGGGTTTGAATTAAGAATTACAGAATTTTATCGTTACGTCCGTAATGAAAATGGTCACGGCCGTAAGACTTATGCAGAAGGACATTTACGGCCGTAACATCTAATTTTCCAGATTTCGCGTATTTTAATTTAATTCCGTTTTTAAATTATTTACTTCCATATTTTGGGCCCAAATTAGCGGCTAACCCTAGTTAGGTCAATTGTTACATTATATTACCTTGTATTTCATTATGGAACAACAACTTTTGAATTATTTGAATGAATGTGAGATTTTCTCTCTCTAAAAGGAGGAATCCTTTTTTCTTGTTCTTGAAGAACAATTCATAGAACTTATCAGATATTTTCTTGAATATTTGTGGCGTTCCAATCAGAAACTTATCAAGGAATTTGGCATCCCTTGTGGCGTCTCGAAAACCTCGGTTCTTCAATCCGCATCGTCAATTTATCGCGTCGTGATTGTTGGGTCCAGGTCCTATCGTCAATCTTATTTTAATTCCCGTCTATTTATTTTAATTCCTGTTAATTTTCTTGTCAGATCTGATTTAGATCTTTCCTAGGGTTTTAGATTTATCGTTATTCCGCGTTTCGACGAGATTCCCCGATTGGGATCGCGTCATCTGGTATCAGAGCTTGGATCTATTTCAGATTCTTGCGTTTCTTGATTTTTTTTTTTCGTGTTCTTCGCGTTCTTCGTGTCAGTCATAATTTTTCCAGTTTGATCCATAAGAATCAGTACCAAAAATTCAAAAGTGTTTTTCTTCTTTGTTTTTCGTCCAAATTCAGTTCCGTTTTTTCTGCCATACTCGTAGTTTAATTTTCTGGCAGATTATTAATAAAAAAAAATCGAAAATTTCATTTTTTTTTTCATATTCCAAATTTCCATGTCTCGCGGGGAGAGATATTCGTCAATGGGTGACAACAAACGGCCCGAAAGAGGAGATAGGATATTGGAGCAGGGTTTTGAATTATTGGCAGAGATGCAGGCAAAATTTAAGAAGATAATGGCTAGGATGGATAAAAGAGATGCGATGATTGCCCAATTGAAAAAGGAGCAATCACGGGCGGATTGTATGGCTAGGAGGAGTAGTAAGCGTGAAAGTCATGCTAGGTTTGGAGATTGGGTGGATGACAAGTCATTAAGGGGAAAGGAAGAAGCAAAGTCACACCGATCAAAACGGGAAAGTAGTGATCATGTTCACAAAAGGAGGAAGGAACCGACAACTAAAGGTAAAAATAATTCTGATTCCAAGTCTCTTAAGGATAAAAATATTAAGTGCTTTAAATGTTTGGAACGGGGTCAAAGATGAGCAGCCCAAAAGTCTAAAAGATCGCCCGAGGCATAAAAATGATCACCGAGCCCAGGAAAGCAGGAGGAATTGGAAAAGCCGACCAAAAATGGATTCGAGGTCGAATCCTTTTCAAGAGAGAGAGTATGATGTGATTCGGACCAGGCATCGAGGGGCGAAGTCGACCCATTGGCAATATGACAATGATCTACATCCAAAACGGAGCAAGTTCCGTGTTGGAGTCGAGCCGAGAAGGCGAAAGGATCAAGCCGAGGCAAATAATCAAGAAATTGTGCAGAAAGTGATTCACGGCCGTAAAGATATTCCTCACGGCCGTAAAAATGGAATTGAAATTGATCACGGCCGTAACCTCCATTCTTACGGCCGTAACACCAAGTTGAAATTCTGGACAGAATATTCATTACGGCCGTAATCAATATATTCACGGCCGTAATTCAAGATTTTCCAGATTTTGCGGATTTTTAATTATTTTATTTCCTTTTATTATTTTAGATAATTTTCCTAGTTTAGAATTTTAGTATAATTAGAATTCTATTTTGAGTAAATTAGATGCTAGGTTATTTTGTTTATTTATACGCTTTTTCAATTCATTGTAAACAGTTTAAGATTGATTTTGAGATTAATAAAGTTGAGAGAGTTTTCTCCAATTGAAAGGTTGAGGAGTCCCTTTTGTGTTCTTCGAGAACAAATCCGACCTATCAAATATTGTGGAAATATTTGTGGCGTTGTACTTATCAAATATTCGCGAGAATATTTGTGGCGTGTCCGATTAGAATCTTATCAAGGAAATTGACAAGTCCTTGTGGTGTTTCGAAAACCTTGGATCTCGATTCCGCATCGTCAATTTCTTGCGTCGTGAATCTTGGGTCAAGGTCCTATCGTCAATCTATCTTTTAATTTCTGTTCAATTATTCGTGTTCTTGTTATTTTTCGTGTCAGATCTGATTTAGATCTTTCCTAGGGTTTTAATTATCGTTATTCCGCATGTTCGACGAGATTCCCCGACTGGGATCGCGTCATCTGGTATCAGAGATGCAGGCAAAATTTAAGAAGATAATGGCTAGGATGGATAAAAGAGATGCGATGATTGCCCAATTGAAAAAGGAGCAATCACGGGCGGATTGTATGGCTAGGAGGAGTAGTAAGCGTGAAAGTCATGCTAGGTTTGGAGATTGGGTGGATGACAAGTCATTAAGGGGAAAGGAAGAAGCAAAGTCACACCGATCAAAACGGGAAAGTAGTGATCATGTTTACAAAAGGAGGAAGGAACCGACAACTAAAGGTAAAAATAATTCTGATTCCAAGCCTCTTAAGGATAAAAATATTAAGTGCTTTAAATGTTTGGAACGGGGTCACATTGCACTTGATTGTCCACTTAAAAAGGTTAGAGGTGATAGTGAAAGGGCTAAAAGTGTTGTGGTGGATGAGTCAATTATTGATAGGCGTGCTCTTAGCATTAGACGTAAGATGGATGTTGTGGGTAATGTGGATGAGCAGAAGGATAATATTTTTCGCACTAGATGCTTAGTGGATGAAAAAGTGTGTAGCTTGGTGATTGACGGGGGAAGTTGTACTAATGTAGTTAGTACAATGTTGGTGGAAAAATTAGGCTTACATTTAATAAAACATCCAACACCTTATAAATTACAATGGTTGACTGAGTCGGGGGAAGTTAAGGTGAAGAGACAGGCCTTGGTGAAATTTTCTTTGGGTAGGTATTCTAATGAGGTAATTTGTGACGTGGTGCCAATGCAAATTAGTCATATACTGTTGGGGAGACCTTGGCAACATGAAAGGGCTGTGCTACATGATGGGTATACAAATAGATACAGCTTGGTAAAAGGGGGGGAAAAAGTTTACTCTAATGCCACTATCTCCAACTGAAGCCCTGCAAGATCAATTGAAAGTGAAAAGCGAGTTTGAGGAAAAAAATAAGAGCGTTGAGGCCACGACCTCAGAAAAAGGAGAGGGTGTGAAAATTGAAAACAAGAGAGTTGAGGCAACGACCTCAGAAAAAGGTGAGCTTGAGAATACAAAGAAAAAGAAAAGAGAGTCCACCACAAAAAAGAGCTTATTTGCATTCGCTAACACATCCCTCCCTAGTTTGGCTAATTCTGTTTTGCAGGTACTACAATCATATTACAAAGCTAAGGCCAAAAGGAAAATTAATTGCCGGACAGGACAACCCCAAAGGATGATGTATAGCACCAAACAGGAACAGGTCCCTCGAACCAACGAAAGAAAAAGTTATATAAAGGAGAGGCCATATACGGATTCGAGGTCGAATCCTTTCCAAGAAAGGGGGGATGATGTGATCCGAAGTAGGAGACCAAAGGAGAAGTCGACCTACGGGCAATGTGACAGTGATCTACGAGGGAAACGGCACAAGTTTCATGCTGGAGTCGAGCCGAGAAGGCGAAAGGATCAAGCCGAGACAAATAATCAAGAAATTGTGCAGAAAGACACTTACGGCCGTAAGAAGAAACTTCACGGCCGTAAAACTCAAGTTCACGGCCGTAAAACTCAAATCCTCACGGCCGTAATTCCGCCTCGGGTTTGAATTAAGAATTGCAGAATTTTATAGTTACGGCCGTAATGAAAATGGTCACGGCCGTAAGACTTATGCAGAAGGACATTTACGGCCGTAAATCAGTTCTCACGGCCGTAACATCTAATTTTCCAGATTTCGCGTATTTTAATTTAATTCCGTTTTTAAATTATTTACTTCCATATTTTGGGCCCAAATTAGCGGCTAACCCTAGTTAGGTCAATTGTTACATTATATTACCTTGTATTTCATTATGGAACAACAACTTTTGAATTATTTGAATGAATGTGAGATTTTCTCTCTAAAAGGAGGATTCTTTTTTTCTTGTTCTTGAAGAACAATTCATAGAACTTATCAGATATTTTCTTGAATATTTGTGGCGTTCCAATCAGAAACTTATCAAGGAATTTGGCATCCCTTGTGGCGTCTCGAAAACCTCGGTTCTTCAATCCGCATCGTCAATTTATCGCGTCGTGATTGTTGGGTCCAGGTCCTATCGTCAATCTTATTTTAATTCCCGTCTATTTATTTTAATTCTTGTTAATTTTCTTGTCAGATCTGATTTAGATCTTTCCTAGGGTTTTAGATTTATCGTTATTCCGCGTTTCGACGAGATTCCCCGACTGGGATCGCGTCAACACCCCTTTTTAAAAATGTTGAAAGTACAGCCACATAAGTGGGCGGGTAACATGTTGTGCGCTCCCACGAGCAACAGATAAATTCTGATATATATATATATATATATATATTCCTTTTTTAATATTATTTTAAATATTCAATTCATTTTAAAAATTATTTAATAATTAAAATAATACATAAAAGCATCTAGAATCTTAAAATACCACTATAATAATTCCTATAAATAATCAATTATGCAGTTTCTCAATTTTTCTTTGACCACTGTTTTATTTAAAAATAAATTTCATTTTTTACCTTTTTACAGATAAAGTCATTTAAAAACTTGAAATTAAAGTAAAATAATAAAATAAAAAATGCTGAAAAAAATAACAAAAAATAATATAATCCACCTAGACGCACATTAACCAAGACAAGGCATATCATCCAAGTTACCTAGACGAGCTTTTTAGAACAAATGAAAACAGATGCGACTTAGAAATATCTGAAGCAGAAACAAACGTAGAGAATTATGCTCCCAACAAATGGAAAATAACTTGATATGATCAACTAGGCGACAAATAATAAATCGATTAGAGAAAAAAAGATTGAACCATTTTGGTTCTTTTGATTCCATACTAACGAGATGCAAGATTTTCAAGAAACCCAAAAATTGATATGAACCTGAAATTATGTAATAACGGGGGGATACTAACATAACTCATGACAGTATTGGAACAGAAAGAATACCAGTGCATGTGTTTGTGCTGTGTAGATATACGAGCGCCTCAAAAGATATTTAACTTACAAACCAAAAATAAAGATTTAATCATAACATAATTTCACAAATCGTATCTCTCTTTTTTTTTTTTTTTTTTTTTTTCCCCTTTTTTTTGGGATTAACACGATAATTCCACAAATCTAAAAACTGGTTTAAACAAAGGGTACCAAAAACAAGAGAACAATAAAAAAGAGTACTCTATGTTAGAACATTAAGCAGAACATGGATTGTCCACCAGCTTATAAGAGTGTGTTGCCATTGCCTGAAAGAACAAATTGTATCTGGGCAGATAAGGGCTCCCAGAGCCATTGGATATTTATCAGATGCTCTCTTCCCAAAATTGGTTCCAAGCATTTCACCGTCACGAATTTGTTTTCAATCAATGATGGCAGGACGGCTGAAAATAGTGTGCCAAACAGTCTAAAAGTCTCTTCCCTTGTATGGCATTTCCTGCAAAAATAAATAAATTAATAAACAATGTAGCAGATTTAATTTGATTTCTGTCCATCAGCATACTGAAGTAATGTATAATTGTTAAAGTGATAAATTTGTTTCTCTAGCTTATAAGCTCAAAAAACAAGCACTGCGTGTTTAAAATGCTTGTTTTTAGAGTTTATAAGCTCTTTCATTGCAGACGACTGGAATAAATTGCTCATCAGTGTGCCAACAACGCTTACAAAAACCCTGTTAGTCTAGTAAAGCAGTAAAATAACATAGGATATCTAAATTGAAGACGGCTGGAAAGCTTAAAGCTTAATTGGCTAGAAATGTTATCATGTGCTAAAGAGGCATTTGTCATGGCGTATTTTGTTTCAGCTAAGTTTTTTCCTAAATGTAAAAACGGTTATGCAAATTCTCACAAATAATAGAACTGTAATTTTTGCCATAACACAACAATGCCAGCAGCAGAAAGAACCACAGGTAGTATAGGAAGGTCGCACATTTTTGTATCCCTATTTTGTTATATAATAATATAAAATATAACGCCACTCTGAAACATGCAACAGTTACAGTATATTAAGAAAAGAGAGAATAACGCATTTTAACTTACTGGGGGATATGTTGGCATGTACAAGACCTGCCGAGGCTGACCAATTATCATCTGCTGCCCATACTGTATTAGAAATAGTAGAACATCCATATAATTAGACACCAAAACGGTAGAACAATTTATGCTGGACCATTGATTACATAAAATGTCGACAAACCTGAGGTCCATTTGGATGAAAATATTGTTGTGGCATCTGTGTAGCCTGTGGATTGATCATAATGGGCTGCTGGGCAGCAAATGAGGGTCCAAACTGAAAAGGATGTGATTAGCTACTAGTAAAACTAAAAAGGGCAAAAAAAACAGTTGATGACAAGATATGATGATGAACAAGATTTTGCATCATTTTATCCCTTCGAGGAAGGTTAAATTCAGAAATATAACAAAATCCCAAAAATAACAGGATACCGCTTATCTTCCTATATTGCAGAATTACCCGATAAATTTATATTCAAACAAATACAGCAAATTACTTTATACAGAAAGTCTGAAGACGTGAGGTTAAGACTTGGAGATGATAAAAGTTAAAAGACAAATCTACTTATAAGAACACCAAGTATGCCAACATCAATCATGGTCCGACTATCAAATGACTTATCAAGAAAGAATTTATGTGCAACTTTGTAATTAACTATCATGCCATACAACTACTAATCTTCATAAAATACAGTAAAAGCTTCAAGCCTAATACCTACAGCTCTCTTGCAAAGCACAGTTTCTTGGAAGCAGGAAAGGAAATAATTAATCAGATGCATAACCATGCATCAATTTCATCATTCATACAGTATCGATTAGATTTTGGTAAGAAAATCAAACCTGTTTTTCCCTTGATAAAAGCAGAAGTACAACATTTTCTATGCAAATAAAAGTAAAAGATGAAATTGTTGTCAAAATAAAGTATCTGGATCATCAACACTAGTCAACTCATTTTCAAATGAACAGAAGTGGCAGCTATAACAGCAACATGCATAGATATCACAATGCAGATTTGGTAATTAAGGCGAGTTTAATTTACAGAGAAATTGTGTCATGTTTGTCAGATTGTAGATAATGGCTACATATATGCACGGTATAAGAATAATGAAATCTCGTAGAAATTAAAAATTATACACTCACCCCAATGCTAACAGGCATGCCATGCATCTGTGGTACAGAAGCTATGTTAGCTGGATAGTAGAAGGAACCATCAGAAGCAACAGGAGAAGCAGGTCTTAAAGGTGTCTGAGATGGTGTGAAGCTCTTTGCATTGGGGTTTAATTTAAATTCCTGTGGAAAACTATATCAGCCACATGGCAGAAATACAACTGAACAAAGAATTAAAATTGTGCGTAAAGCCAAGCATGTCCATAAGGCCCCTTGTTTGTGGTTCGAATGGATGAAGGAAATCAGTTTAAATTGAAAAATAATGATAATGATAATGATAATAAATAAATAAATATTGCAACCACCTTAGCAAATGGATTCAGTGTCGACTTCTCTGAGGACAATGAACCCATGGATGAACTTGGTGATAATCCACGACCAGCTGTTGACGTGGCACCTCCACGATCAGAAGTTGAAGATGCAGAACTACTGGGACGGGCATGAGAAGATACTGTCCCTTGACTTTTGGAAGGTACCGAACCCTGTGACAACTCATTGGATGGACTTGCATTTTCCTGACCCTTGGATGGAGCATGTGGCGGATCATAGGCAGTAGCATTTGGAGACAATCCACCTTTATCAGAGTTTTCTTTCTTGTTTCTCAATGACTGCATATCTGCAAGAATTATCAATGATAAATGAATCTAGTGCTGCCTGAAAGAAAATTAATAATATGGCACCGGGGGGAACAAGTTCTAGATAACTAATATCATTGTTTATCAATCCCAACTTAACAGAGAAAAAAGAGGGGGACTGCAGACTTTGGCTTCTATTTCAAAATCATCTTACTCGATGCTAACTGATCTGGAACAACTTAACAAATGTAAATAGCACCATAAGGATCACTCACCATCAGCTTTTGACACTTCAGTTTGATTAGGTAGCTGCATGGAATAGAAGATGATAAGAACTTGCCAGCTCTGGAAAAAATAGCTAGTAATAATAAATGAAAAAGAGAATCTTTTAAAACATTCAACAGATAATCACCGTAGGCTTTTGTATATTCTCCTTACTGCGAGTACTATCAAACCGTTCAGTTGACTGGTCATCTTGAAGCCTAAAATCATTTAGAGACTTATTAGAACTTTGTCAAGAACAAGCTTCCTGATTAAAATTTAAATTAGCATTCAGCAATTATTAGTATTAGCCCCTGTTTGATTCTCATTATAAATAAACACATTTTTATCTCTTCTTTTCAACCACACATTTATCAATGAAATAATATTACACATAAGCACAAAAGATTCCCTACCTTTTAAACACACATTCTTTTAAAAATCACTATTCATTTCAAATAAATTCTTTATAAACAACATCAAACAGGGGCTTATGTTTTAACCATAAAAGAATCTGATCAGACATCGAATATCAGGTGATAGAATAGGAACCTGCTAGCATCAATAACCGAGAAAATTTCAGGAAGCTGGCCAGCTGAAAGTAGTCGAACATTATCCTCAAAACCAGAATTAAACAACTCCGTGCTGGTATTAGTCTGAGAAGGTTGTACTTCATCCTGGAGATGAGGAAACAAAAATTAACAAAATGAGATCTTGAATAGAGTCGCAAACACAAGATGCAAAAGACCCGGAAACAGATAGTCTGAAAGCCAGACACGTAGGTTGATGGATCACATAATCAGATACCTTACTTGCAATAAGCTGTAAGAGACCTGCAACTAATAGTCAGAAAGTCAGTCATTTTTAGTCATTTAACTACAGTTATAGGACTCACGTCATGCTGTAATCATTTAATGGTCTAATAAGATGTTGATAGAGGGAGTTAACAAGAAAGGAGGGTATAGTGCCCCTGTAGGCGGAAACAGAAAAGTTTAGATAAAAATTCCTTTCAGAGGAGAAAAATCTAATGAACTAGAGAAGTCTTAAATATTTCTTTCACATACCATTAAATATAATCCATTGTTACATCATATAGACGCAAGCTAAGGGAATATTACCATGAGAAAGAAAATGTTAACATTATAAAATTTGAAAACAAGTTTTCCAAATATAAATTACATAGGGGTCCTACTTTAATCCTTGATCCTTAACTTTAACTTTCAAGTAATCCAAATGTCGGTATTTCGTCGAAATGATGATGATACTCAATTATACCCTCCAAAAATCACGGATAAGTATAAAATATGGCATGACAGAATAAAAGATTTCAGAACCAAAAACCAAGCACGTTATTATCATTGCAAGCAAGACAGAAAATCTGTAGCCAACTGTCTGAGACGCTTATTCCCTTTTGACAAGGTGGATGGGCAGGCGGGAGGGGGATGGGGAGTCAAAATTGGGAGGTCACGCACTCTTAAATAAAGTCGGAGAGCAGTTGGGCATAAAATGGTCATAATTCCTCTAGACCTCAACACATTCTTGAATTAGATGCAGGCTCTTGATTCCTATTTTGCAGGATCCATCGTGTATCTAACATGTTGTCCCTCTCCTTCATTCTTTAAGGATTTTCCATATTGTCTTTAGGCAAACGGACCCAGAGGCAGGAAAGTAGGGTTGGCAACAACAGATATGACAAAATCATGGAGACTGGGCATAGGAAAATAATAGTGCAAGTAAACACATAATAGCCGAAGACCTAGAGACATAGAATGATTTGATAAAGGGGGGCCAAAACCACATACTATGACAGGCAATACAGAAGAAATATCCTTAAATCTTTTAATTACCATTAAAGAAGATCTAGAAGACATTTGAGCTTCACAATTGATTTTCCCAGTGCCCAAGTCTCTGAAAGGTTTGCCATTGACAGAACCAGAGACATCTCCAAATGTTTCATCATTTTGAGAATCCAATAATATGTCCTCAGTCTCATCATACCCACTGTCATCAACCGCCCTATAGACTGATGAGAATCTGGTTTCCTCATCAATTTCTAGATTTCCAGTGAGCTGAATACCTCTTTCCTATTAAAAAAAAATGTGTTTGAGATAGATGAAGAAAAAAAAACAGATCAAGTGACAAAAAGAAAACAATAATCATCATAAAAATCTACTAGGGTTTCTATCTAACCTCTGCTAGATGGAGATCATGGGTTTCCTCGCTCTCAATCTCTCTAGCTATTCTTTTGGCTTCTCTTTCCAACTCTCTCATCTGAGGGCCTTTGTCAAGCTTTGTCGTGTAAAGTTCCTCATCGAAGGTGCTTTTCACTCCAAATAAGGCTTCATTTGCTGCAAATTGATTCCAGCCTCTGTTGGACAGAAAAAAAAAATTGCGTAAGTGAAAATAGCTGAAGGAAAAAGAGAACGCCCTGATGGAACTATGTCTTCATAGGTTCTTAGAAAAATATATTTAAGAGAAGCAAAAAAAAAAAAAAACAATATCAACAATTAACCGGAATGTTTATGAACTTCTCATTTAGTTTTTGAAAGGTTATCTAAAACTAGTGTCTGATTTATCTTCATCTGGAATTGTGGTAAAAGGCACTTGTGTAGAGCATAGTCACACGGATAAATTGTTCTTAAGAAAGTTATGCAAAAAAGGAGTTTCAAGAGTTATCCTAGCTACTTACGAATTTTAAAGAGAGTAATTCAGGACATCCTAGCTACTTACTGATTTTAAACTAAAAGTCAAAGAAGAGTGTAATTCAACAACCTATTCCAATGGCCATCAAATATATTCTCCAATTCAGGACATCCGGGATCATCTGCATCGGGGACCCAGGGCTCCAATTCTCTGCCCAATTCAACATAACGGGATTTTGATATGCAGGAATCTGTCATAAGCTCCTGCTGCTCGTCATGTTGTAGCTCAGTTGTCAACCCATCCCTAGTTACAGGCACACCCTGATCCAGTAAAAACAACAAAATCAGTTACCATATAAACTTCAATGACAGACAAAGCCATCCTGAACATTGAACGGACACTGTCGCACATTGTGCATAATTGACAAAATAAAGGCCTTGCATAAGGATTAAAACACCAACACTCATTTTGTTTGACGTTGACAGTTAAGTATTCCAATAAACAGTATCATTTTGTTATGCTGAGATTAAGTGACCAAATTATTGAATTAGGTAATAAATAAATAAATAATGGAGACACGTTGAACCTTTGCTACCACTTGCACGAGCTCCTTAGCCGATATGATCAAAGTCCTCGGAGTCTCGTTAACAGAATTAACAATATTCTTCTGCCCTTGAGAACCATCTTTTATTAAGTGTGCCATTTTCAGAATAATTCCTGCACCATGAGCAAGAAGGATAGTGTCAAAGACATATTCTTTCTATTTATTTAAGGGGTTCTAAGCCAGATTTTATCACCCATAAGGTACACTTGTTACTAAAAACTATGTACGGACGCACCAAAATCCTTATCAGCATTTGTTGCATGAAATATTCCAGAAAAAACAGATCCGTCCAACACCTGGACGTCCACTTGATGTCCAATTAGGCATGTAGTTAGATATATCAGCCGATCGCGTGAAGATGATTCAAGTCCTTCTCCTTTAGCTGAAATTAATAAGTTTACCAAAATAGACAATGGGACTTCAATAAACAGTATTGATTGACAAACACTTACCTGCACTGGTCAACCTACTCGAATTTGTTTTCTCATCCTGGAACTTACTATCGAACTTTGTCGCAATATCTCTTTCATTTTGACGACGGTCATATCCATTAGAAGATCTGGGTTGTACAACTTGCTGCATATTCATCTTCAAAATTTGATCTCTAGTAAATAAAAAATTCAACCCCCAGGTTCAACCGTTCAGCAATAACTGCAAACGTGATTAATTGTGTAAAATAAGTTCTGACAAGCAAAATTAAATTACTAGACAATAAAGAAACCAAATGTGCATCGTTAGAAGGAGAATCCCAGCAAGACAAAGTTTCAAAAAAAAAAAAAAAAAAAGCAAGCCACCAGACAGGATACATACATAATTCCCGAACTTCTTAGAAATTTCGATAGTTTTCTCCTAAACCTTTAGGCCCAAGCAATTTCCAGCTAGCAATCCCTGTCCAAGCTGACACAAGTCGACAGTTTTCAAACATGAAATTACCCTTATGTCATAAAATTATAGAGCTATTGACTAGTTATCTATAGGTCAATCAGGAAAATAACACCAACATACACGAAGAACGCTGCTTGTGGTGGATACATTCCAAATGAAAAAAAAAAAAAAAATTGCCAAAATGAGTAAATAAGTCATGTAATGTGAATGAAAGTAGCAGCAGGCTATGCCAACCATTTTGGAAAACACAATCATGAGATGATAGCAAACACCCTAGTAATACTGATCAGTCATGGGTATTCTAGAAGCCTGTCCTCAACTTGCAAAGCGATCAAGTCTTACAAACCACGCTCTTAGCAATAATTCCCCGCTATAACTGGAAAATCATGAATACTTGAATAGGCTTGTATGTGCTTTCCAGAACTAAAGACACCCTCTCCAGGCAACTCATTTTACCTCATTACAATACCTA
The DNA here is from genome assembly GCA_963555705.1 of Ligustrum vulgare. Lineage (NCBI taxonomy): Eukaryota > Viridiplantae > Streptophyta > Magnoliopsida > Lamiales > Oleaceae > Ligustrum > Ligustrum vulgare. The sequence goes on from OY743168.1 coordinate 44,473,908, forward strand.
TAAGAAAGAGGGAAACTACTACTTAACGCGTATTTATGTCTTATCCTGTTTATGAATGATAGCACAACGTCTATAAATAAATATTACTGCAAGTAAATATCATTTCGATATAACACATATTAGAACAAAAACTATTCATTCAACAGAATTTGCAATTTCACAACCACAGAATCACCCAGGTTTCAATTGGAACCAATCAAATCAAAATAAAAAATAATAAAAGCGTTAGTTTCCAAAGCAAGACCAAAATCAATTCAATAATCAAGTAACAGAAGGGAGAAATGCTCAACTATTCCCGAATCATTTACAGACATAAAAAAAAATCTAGAAAATAATTGTTTTAAATGCTTAATTAATAAAGAACCCTAGAAAAATCTCGGTTCAAATAAATCCCTACGATCTAACGGAATCAATTATATAAACTTACAAGTTACAGGCATACACACAGGTATATATTAATATTATATAGAGACGTTAGAGGGATGCTTACGAGAGAGGAGAGGAAAGGAGAGGAGAGGAGAGGAGAAGAACCGGGGGGGGGGGGGGGGGAGGGGGGGAGAGAGAGAGAGAGAGAGAGAGTCCGATCTGGTCTGATCAGAAATAACAAGTTGTGTAGGTGTTAATGTGTGTTTTTGTGGGGGATCACCGCCACGCCGGTCTGACCCGAACCGGAGGCAAATTAGTATTTTCCAGAAAAATAATTTTTAAGCAATTCAATTCTTAAAAATTATTTTATTTTCACACATTTTTCATATTTTCTATCAAACAACCTATAAGATAAGCCTTATTCTCACATGGTCACTAATTTTCTCCAAATCTATCTATGCCCTTGTTTAAGACTCATTGTTTCATGTAATGTGATTTGTAATGATAAAGTTTTGGAAGAATATATGATAAAAAGTAATAGACTTTTTTGAGTTTGTGTGGACTATTTTTATTAATAGAATGTGTGGTTGAAAATGAGTTTTGAAAAAATGGGGTTTTGAATAATGTGTACCAAACATGGGCTATATATGATTAAAAACAACTGAAATTCTGCCCAATTTTGACTGTAATTTAAATTGTCAACAGAATCTGAACATTGTGAATATAATCTGAAATTCTGACGAAACGGTTTAATTTGTTCTTTTTCCCCCGACTTTCTAGTTTACCACGGTTACTGAATTAGGGGGTGATCAATGTAGTGACCAGTTTCCAAGTTATTGAGGTTGCATTGGTTTTGCTTCGTAATTGCAATTCAATATTTTCTCCATAAAAATTATCATCATCACAGTTCTATAACTCCACTTTTTGGCCTAATCTGCAGCATTCATATTACACTAGTATTTTATTCTTACCATCTTCAGTACATACATCATTGAGAAAATTCAATCGTATTTGTTGAACGACCTAGAAAAAAACGAACGAACTAGATTATTAAGGTTCGAGTTGCCATAAAATATGTTGTCCCGGTGACCAATGCTGTTAAATTATCATGCAGCTTAGGGATCTCAACGAGCCGAGCCGAATCGAATCGAAGTTCAAGGCTGAGCTTGAGCTTTTAGGGAGCGGGGCTTTTTTGGGCTATAACCGAGCCAAAGCTCGTCCTCAAAAATAAGGTTCGACTCGAGCTTTAAGCTAGAGCGTTTTCAAGCCAAGTCGAGTTGAGCCTCAGACTTTTAAATTTTATTTTATTTTTATAACAAAAATCCATAAATTTGTAAATGAAAATGTATATATGGAACGAATCGAGCAGAGCTCGCGACCAAATCTTAAGGCTCGAGCTCGGCTTGAGCTTTTTGGACTGATTTTTTTTTTTTTGCTAGAATTGAGCCAAGCCAAAGTCCGTCACTAAAAAAAAAAAGCTCGGCTCGAGCTTTGGTTCGAAATCTCAAGCTTGGAGCCAAGTTAGTCCTAGTTTTTTACAAGTCGAGCACGAGAGGCTCAAGGTGAGCCATTTTGCTATCCCTAAAGCAACATGGAGCTTGTACCCATGCACAAGGGAGTAACACATTTTATCAATTTTTCTTAAAGGTTTGTATACACGAAATCTATCGTACCCATATATTTCGTTGTATGTCATGTAAGGTGACAGAATATGGGCCACTATAATGCCTCCTTGCATATAAAATTTTGCTTTACTACTTAACCAATTTTACAGTGAATGATAATTCTAGAAAATATTGTACACAAGTCATGCTTTCCGTCTATTTTTTATGCCTATTACTGATATAACAGGAGTTGGTGACAAATGCTTCCTTACCTCCATATACAATTTCAAAAGTGTTTCATAAATTGAAGACATTGTCAACATTGATGATGTTGGGGGCCTATTTGGTGTGACTACTAATGAAAATTACTTCATGTTAAATTATTTTTATCAAACATGCAAAAATATTTAATGCATGTCGTTTAATTTTTGCAGATTTTATTGGTCATGTAGTTGTTAGACATGGTCTAAACTCTAAAGTGTCAAAAATTAAACTCTTCTGCAATTGTTTCAAAATACATTGACGTAGTGTTGCAAGATCTTGAGTATTACTCTATATCTTTATATTCAATAATTAATTATTTTCACCTTTTCTTTTTGTGTTCGATTTACATTCTTGCTTCTTGTGTAGAACAAACAAGATGACAGTGACACTTTGGGGGTCGGCCCATTGTTTGAGGTGTCTATTTACAATGTTATTGATGTCAGAATCTATGTCTCAGCCTGAGTTCATTTGGAACATATGCTGATTTAATTATTTTTATCAAACATGCAAAAATATTTAATGCGTGTCATTTAATTTTTGCAGATTTTATTGGTCATGTAGTTGTTAGACATGGTCTAAACTCTAAAGTATCAAAAATTAAACTCTTTTGCAATTGTTTCAAAATACATTGACATAGGGTTGCAAGATCTTGAGTATTACTCTATATCTTTATAGTCAATAATTAATTATTTTCACCTTTTCTTTTTTTGTTCGATTTACATTCTTGCTTCTTGTGTAGAACAAACAAGATGACGGTGACACTTTGGGGGTCGGCCCATTGTTTGAGGAGTCTATTTACAATGTTATTGATGTTAGAATCTATGTCTCGGCCTGAGTTCATTTGGAACATATGCTGATATTATATGTCGGATGACATACTATATATGCGGAGACATTTCTTAGTGAGATCTGATTCTACACATCATTGATCAATATGTGTTGTTACAACCAACCTAGAATAAGCTTGACACGTCATTAGTAAGGGCCCACATAAGGCTCATGGGCCACCAGCGGAACCTCATAACAAATAAATTACTGTTGACCGAGGTATCATACTATCTGAAGCATCATGTAGTCGAACTCATGTTGCCGAGCCGCATCTACCCTGGGCACATACCCTAGACTAGTGACAAGATCAGTAACTGTGCAGGTCAGACATTGGGTCAAAAGAATGTAACCTTTCTACTATTTGCGGTTGGATATGACAAACCCTTTAATGAGATGTGATGTTTGCTTTAATAGTAATGATTATAACCAAATATATGGTTTATCTTTATAATAGATTTTGGGCCTGCCGCGTTGATAAGGTAACACGTGCCACAATCTTAAGCAAAGCACTCCTACTATAAATTGGTGTCCATTTGTCTCCAAAAAGAAGGTTAGCAACTGAATATGCTAACACAATATATTAGTCTCACTCCCTTTTCTCTCTTTTACACACTTACATTTCCCACATCCAAATTATATTCACTTGAAATGGGCATTAGCTTGAGTGTCGGAGTGCAAACGGGAGCCACTCTGGCCCCCTTTGCACGCTGGTCATTTGTCTTAGTGCGTAGGAAGTCTACGTGTTCAAGAGGGAGGAGCTGAGACGTGTTGATCCAAAGTCCTACCAGATTTTGTGGTCCACATTTAGGCACCGTATGTGGGAAACCACACTTCTAACGATGAAATCACATGGTAAAAAGTTACAAGAAACCTTTGAAAAAGGCTAAAAACGAGGAAATGTAAGTTCACCATCTTTGAAAAAGGTATGGGACTCCTAAAGAAGGACACCCTGAAAAAAGGAACCCCTGAACAAGGGACTCCTAAAGGACACCCTGAAAAAGGGAACCCCTGAATAAAGACTCCTGAATAAGGACACCCTGAAAAAGGGAACCCCTGAACAAGGACAAGGGACTCTTGGAGAAAGACACCCTGAAAAAGGGAGCCCATGTAAACGAACTCCTAGAGAGGATTCTTCCCTGAAAGTGGGACAAATATCTCAGAGATAGACCATTTATAAGAAAATTTCACCAAGAAGAATTCCATTTAGCTTGGTTATGAAGCCTTGGCTTCTTGTCAAAATGACACATGGTCTAAGAGACCGGTATTTGTAAGCCTCGAATTAGTGTCAGAAAGACGCATGGTCCAAATGACCTTCTGATTATGAAGCCTAGGCTTCGTGTCAAAATGACACATGGTCTAATAGACCAGTATTTGTAAGCCTCGGCTTAGTGTCAAAAAGACACATGGTCTAAATGACCTTCTGATTATAAGCCTCGGCTTCGTGTCGAATTGACACACGGTCTAAAAGACCATATAAATTATGAAGCCTCGACTTCATGTCAAAATGACACATGGTCTAAGTGGCCAGTATTTGTAAGCCTCAACTTAATGTGAAAAAGACACATGGTCCAAATGATCTTCTGATTATAAGCCTCAGCTTCGTGTAGAAATGACACACGGTCTAAAGGACCATATAAAGCCCCGACTTCGTATTGAAATGAGACATGGTCTAAAGGACCATATAAAGTCTTGGCTTCGTGTCAAAACAACGCATGGTCTTAGAGATCGATATTTATAAGCCTCGGCTTAAGTGTTTACACAGTCTCAAAGACCTCTATTTATGAAGCCTCTACTTCGTGTCGTGTTTCTGGAACTACATGACCTCAGAAGCCGCATTTAAAACCCACTTCAGACTAAGAACTACTGAAGCGATAAGTCAAAATAATTTAGCTCGGGTTTAATGTGTCAAAATAAGACCATTAAAAATTAACTCAATAAACAATTCAACTCACTAAGCTCCCACTAGGGACTGTCGAAATATCTAAACATATGAGCAAATCAGACCGCGAAATATAAGAAGTATGGACTTGTTCAAGAATATAGACAAGCATGGTTTCAAGGAAAGTTGAATCACTCCAATAACTTCAAAAAAGGGATTTGCCCATGTATATAATCCACCCAAGGTTAAGGCAGGTAAAACGCCTACAAATGTGCCTCTAAGATGTGAATTCCCTTGACATCTAATTCAAAAGGCAAAAGCGTAAATTGCACATGCATAACCAAAATTTGAACAGTTTTTACCCAAACATATTGTTGTTCGTCAATGAACCTCTTGATAAAAAATACTAACCCAACTCCATGCGAAGCAGTCAAAAATGAATGATTGTAATAGAAATCTTATAGAGCCAGTTAATTATGAATGCCGATTAACGTACATGTTTTGACAAGACTCAGAACCTAAAAGGGTTCATTCAAGGAGCTTCGATAAATAGCAGTGAACACCTCGGTAGTTGGTGCTTTAGAATCATAGTATTAAAAAATTAAGAAGAACAAAACTTACACTTTGGTCAAGCGGACCTTCTCCACTCAAATGGATCGCTCCGTGTTACCATTACCGGTTTATAGCTCAAACACTTCGAAGGAGGGCAAGCAAAATAACTATAACAAACAAAATTTCAATGAACAAAAGACCTGCTCACGTGTCTTTATAATACTCGAGATAGAGCCATCACCTTTGCCTGAGACTCAATCTTTTTAACATTAAATGCCTAGGGAAAGTGGAACCTTTTGAAATATTTCGATCAGTTTTAAAAGTAAAACTTACAATTTGTCCGAACCAACCTTTATTACCTAAGGTATCTCACTCCATGTCATGTTTTATTGAATATGGACCCAACTCAGGCACTTCGAACAAAGATGAGGATCTGCCTAGCTAGCGAAAGATAATGCCCATTCAACCAGATCTAACTAATGGACATAAATGTCTTAAACTTAGATCTGAGGGACTATCATATCAATGTGCAACATCTGGTCGCTGCAAAAGAATATTATTATGGAACTGAGAGTTACCAAGTTATTGCGAATTGTGCAAAGAAGGTCGAGCTAAACGAAATGACCATTACAAGAAATGAAAAAGCGAAAATATCAAACGCGGAAAACATAATAAGAAATGCACTTTGGTCATTCAAAATATAAGAGTCATTACATAAGTTCATAAAGTACTAGGGAGCAGGAGCATCCTTGGCATCAAAAGGCTTGACAGAGGAGTCATCCTCAATAGTATCTTCCGGTTCAGGATAAAAAATTTCTATCTTTGAGAGGTCCAGATAGGGAAAATCCGCTTTCACTTCTTTTAAGGCCATCCGAGCGTCGATGATGCCGAATACCTTCTACATCGCCTCATATTCTTCGGTGTTCTCAAAAATATCTTTGAAATTTTGAACACCCTCGGCCACTTTCACCTCAACACTCCGCTCCAGAAGCCTATACTTCCCCTCTGCTTGAGCCAAGGCATCCTTATCCTTCCGCAAGGCTTCCCTCTCAATTTCTAGCTTCTTCGTTAATTCGAAAACTTTGTCTACAAGCTGCCCCTTCATAATATTGACTTCAATAAGAGCTTCAAAAGTCACCTTCTGGGCTTCGACGACATTGTCATATTTTTTGCAAATAGTTTCCACGACATAATTGATGGAGATAAGATCCTTCTTTAGCTTCTCATTACCCTCCCTTAGACCCCTCACAGTGTTCCACTCCTCTTGAAGAGATCGTCAAACTGAAGCCAAGGACTCATTAAGGTCTTTGATGTCTTTCATCATGTTATCTGTGTTGAACACAGCTGTAGCGCCCCGAGTTCTAAATACCCGATTCACCACGTCGTCGTCTGGTCTAAACTTTTAAATAATATTTTAGCGGAAGAAATAGCTGAAAATTAATTTTTGGTAACATTAAATAAACTGTAATGATCGATAAAATTTGAAAACATCTATGAAACAATTCAAAATAATAAATCGAACCATTAATATTACAAACATTTGATAATGTCATAAATTCTCAAATAATTGAAAATCTTAAAAATCTCCAACGTTTGGAAAATACGGATCATCAAAATAAGATTTTTCAATTATTTAACGACTATTGCCACAATCGTCCATCACTTGCCACCCACTCCGAAATCTGCAAATATTGTTAAAATAGAAATGAGCATTTCATAGAAATACTCAGTAGACTCATCGTCAATTAATTAATCTACATTATAATTGAACACACAAACGCAAGCTCTTTAGAAATCATAAGGTGTGGGTAGTCTCTTTTCGTGCATTAAAGCACATGACTTCTCTTTGAAAAATCATAGGCTCTTTAAAATCATCGAGTGTGGGTAGTCTCGTCTCGTGCACTTAAAGCACATAAGTTATGCATAACATCATCATTTATCTTGCAAGATATTCTTTTTTTTCTTTTTCATGCATAAAGGCATATAAGTTATGACAAACATAACAACATAAATATTTCCAAAGAAATATATTCTCGTCTCATTTCATGAAATAACTTTCACATAAATCACATAACATACACATTCACATGTAATCATAATTTAAATCAATTAATAGGGACGAGTCTACCTTAAACTTAACGAGTGTGGTTAAGCGGGAATGACTTCAATCTTTTAAATCTCCGTACGTCTAGCCAATTAGAAAAAATAGTTAAATTAGTCTTTTGAAACTTATAGTTTAAAAATGATAATTTAAAATTTAGGGACTGAAATTGATGATTTAGAAAGTTGGAGGACTAAACTGAATATCTTTAAACTTGGGGAACTGAAATGGAGCTTTTAGAAACTTTCAGGACTCGAATAAAACGCTATTAAAATATTTAGGCAGAAAATAACAGATTTTTAAATTAAAGGATAGAGTTTTTTAAAATATTTGAACTCATGGACCGAAATGAAACATTTGGAACTTTGGGAACTAAAATGTAAATTTTCAAAACTTGGGTTGAAGCTCAAAACGAATATTAAACTGTAGGGGTTAAAATAATTGATTTTAAAGATGAAAGGACTGAAATAATTGACCTTGGGGCTGAAATCAAAGGAGTTAAAACTGTCGGACTGAAATAAATAACCTTTAAAACCTGGGGGCCTAATGTGCAAATTTTGAAAGATCAAAATATTAAAAGTCAATTCTCATTCTCATTCTCTCTCTCTCTCGTCGTAACACAAAGAAGAGAGGGGGGAGGACCTCGCGCAACCGGCCCCATCGCTGGTGATCTACCGGCGAAACGCCACCGTCGAGTGGTAGAGAGCGACGTGGCTATGGAAAGGTGCAGATTTTGAGGGATTGGGTGCGAGTTTGGGTGCGAAACCTAGGGGTAACCGAGGTTCATGTGGGGGCGATTTTGGGTGTGAAGTTTGAGGAAAAACAAAGGTTCAGTCTTGACTTTTCAGGCGAGTATTCCGGTGGTCGAGGTAAGAGATTGAGCCTCTTGATTTATGGGTTTTTCTTTTGATTCTTGGGTTTATGGTTTGATTTTGGAAATGGGTTTGGGGAGGTTGTGGTCGTGGTGGTTGGCGGCGGATGTGGTAGTGTTTTAGGTTGGTCTCGCAGGCGATGGTTCAAGGTGAAATGGAGATGGAGGTGGTGGCTATTGTCGGGTTTGGATTTGAGGTTCAGTTCGGGTGATGGTGGCAGTCGGTAGCTGACCACGGTGGTGGTGGTTGTGGTGCTTGACTGGAATTATGCGGTAGGCAGTCGAGGTGGTGATTGATGATGGTTTGGAGGTGATTCGGTTGTGGCTGGGCAGTGGTGATGTGTTACATTTTGAGGAGGTGGTATTGTGCAAGTTGAGGTGGTGATGATGGAGGTGAGTTGGAGGTGGCGGTGGTGACGTACAGCGGGGTTGCTGGTGGTTGTGGTCTCGGTGATGGTGTTGAAGATGGGGGCTGGCCGCGATTTTGGCAGAGGTGTTGCGGTGAGGCTGCTGCAATGGCTGTGTGAGGTTGGATACGTGAGGAAGATGGCTGCGTGAGGTTGGGGAAATTCTTACCTTGAAGCTTGGCTGCAGGGAAATCAGAATTGTGGAACTGTGTTGAGAGAGAGAAAGCTTGGTGTGAAAAGTGGATTGGTGAGGAATGGGTTGATGTAGTGTAAGAGGATTTGATGGGTAATGGAATTGATGTGGTTGGTGGAAACTTAGATTAGATTATATTAGTGTATTTTGGAAATCTTGACAAGCAAGAAACGGAGTTCGAGAAAAATAATACGCGTGAATCAACTGAGTAGAAAAAATGGATCTGATAAAATGAGTTTGACGTAATTTGGAATTCAAAACGATTTTGAAAAGAATAATTTAAATAAATAATTAAAATAATATAATTTTAGAAATTCGGAGTTTAATTAAAATCGAATGGACTCGATATTTCTCGACTCGGCTAGACGAATACGTCACGAATTTAATTTAATAATGGGTGAGATCGCAGCGGCACGTTTCATAGTTTAAAAATAATTATTTAATGCGTAAAAATTCTTGGTCACTACAACAGCAACCTTAGCACTTGCCTCCCTCCGCTCCAACTCACGCACGGAGGATTCCGTCTCTTCAATAAGAGCCAAGGTCCGGGCACTCATTGCCTTCATGGCCTCTAGCCGTTGGAAAGGTGAACTTCTGGAGGAAAATGCCTCCCATCCATCGGTCCAGTAGCAATCTGTCGCAGCAGCAGCTTTGGTAGATGACTTCGAAAGGGCTGCCAAAGTGATGAAGTCAAGGACCATTGGCTTGGTGACAAAGCTGGCCTTAATCTACCATGTTTGAAATGTCAGAAGATTCTGCGTCTCTAGACTGATCAAAAGGCCAAGGAGATGCACTAGTCAAAGGAGTGTCAGTAACATGGGAAGAATTATCTTTACCTTTCTTTAGTCTCTTCAAAAGAGGCTGCTCCTCGGCTGCCATCTCGACCACATCCTTGTCCTCCCCTGTACCTTCAATCAAACCTTACTGAGGTTTGACTTCCTCTTTCCTTTTTAGTTTCCTCTCCTTCTCCTTGCCCAATGTCAGCTTGGAGTTATGCTCCTTCACGGGAAGGATTTGTTGTGCTGGCGAAGCCATTAAGGGAGGAGCCAAAAGTTTCGAGGCACCAAAGTCAGCCGAAATAGGAGCCCCCTCAATAGTCCTCCTTGGAGGATCGGCAGCCTCTTTAAGAACTTCCAAATGAAGATTGACAATGAAGGCCTTTTGTTTCTTCTCTCTCTCACTACCGGCCCCTAAGACCGGAGGAACCTTCTTGGCCAAAAGGCCTTTCAATGGAATCTTAGGAAATTCTCTTGACCCTGAAAATTAACATAAAGGATCAAAGCCAGAATCGTAAGGAGTCTATGACAATGAGTGAAGGTATAGGACACTAAATACTTACCCATCTATCGCATTAAATTGTGCTTAACAAAAAGTCTCCTAGAGGAAATAACCCTTTGAAAGGTGCCCCGGTAAGCGAACAACTTCTTTATCACAACCAGATCATCTTCTGGCAGCAGGTGAGCATACGTTTGGCCCATAAAATCGAAATATAAACATATGTTAGAACTTAAAACACTCACAAAAGCTAAATATCCCTTTACATCCACATAAGAGAGTGCAAGGACTCGCGGGGGAAAGAGAGTGTTCGGGGAGTCATTATTTCAGGAGTGGGGTCTGATGGAGTACATTGCCATGCTATGATAACCCAAAACCACTGAGTCCTCCAATGCTTGATGGAGGTCGGATGTCCAATTATTACCGGTGGATGTTGAGCCTTTAGGGTAGGATAGTACTAATCCTTTACGTCTGTCCTAGTGTCCTTCTCCCTCCGAGCCACCTTCTTAAGGATGTACAAAGTATGAATGATGTGCAAAGAAATGGAGTAGTCCGGACTAACCTCTTACCATACTAGCCAAGTCCCAACCACCTGAGTCCAAAAGTTTGGGGCAACTTGGTAGGGGCACAAGTTGTAACTTCGGAGAAGAACCCGGAAGGATGGGTGAAGAGGCAGGCGCATCCTCAAAAGCACTACCACCTGGCTCTCCGGAGGGTAGCAGGGTCGGCACGATGGACTGTGATGTATTATTCTTATTTCACTGGGCATCCGATATGTTTGTGAAACCTCAACAATGCTATTTCCCCTAACCTCTGTTGCCACCTTATTAGACTCCTACAGTTCTGGACAAGGCTTCGGATCAATATGATATCCCAAAGCCCTATTCACAAACTCTACCCAATCCTCCACTTGGGCGATTTCCTCGATCAATCCCAATTATTCCCTATGGGCTTTAAAGGAGCACCCTAGCTCCTAAACCAGATTATGGTGCTCCAAAAAAGGAGCACCCCGTTCCTCTCCCCTTAGATCCCTATTTTGCTTGCTTGGCCATAGGGGAATGATTCTCATTTTCTTCGCTGTCAGAGTCACTTAAACATATTGCACTATAGAATTTCCTATCTAGTTCATATTTAGCTCTCTATAGTAACAAGGACAAAAAGCTAAGCTAGTCGACGGACATAAACCTCTTATACAATCTATAAGGACCCCCAAGTTCTGGGAAGCCATTTCCCCAACTTCCTCTACATTCCTCAAAAATACTTACCCAACGCAGGAAATGTGAAGAAACAAACTTAACAAGCACTCAAAAAATACAGGGTTTCAAGAAAACGAAACGATGGACACACGCAAAAGAGGGGGAGTTACCTAAAAATTGGAGGGAAGAAGACCCTTCTGTTGAGATGAAGAGCTATGGAAAAACTCTAGTTGATGGAATGCTCGTCGCCGTCAGAAAAGCACCGGAGAAAAGAAAGGCAGAAGAGCTTCTTTGCAGGAAAGTGAAAATGGACTCACCCTTTTTAAAATTTCTAATTTTGGGTAAAGAGAAGAATCTTAAAGTGTTGGATATCTTATAAAAATCCCCAAGTTAACCCAAACCCTCCACGTGTCATACTACGAGAACATCGTAAACATTAACAGGCAGGAATGAAAAGAGAAAATTATGATTCAATGCGCGGTTACGCTGTACGCGCATGAAAAGATAAGTGGCGTGGGAATGTGTAACACCCCAAGTTCAAAACCTTAAACCTAGGCGTGTTAACTTCCATTCACATTAAATGCGGAATTTAAATCGTTTACACAATTAAAATATTCAATTAACTATTATAAATTTTACAGAAATTTCGGCAGAGTCTCCTCTATAAATTGGACATAGTCAACCTGTAGAGGGACATCAAAACCATTTTAAAAAATTTAAAACATCCATCACATCTCAATCACATTCATCATCGCCAAACCAATTCATTCATTCCCCAAACTCCTCAAGCATAAGATTTTTTCCAAAATATCATCAGACATTGACAAATGAAATAAGAAGTAATTTAACCTCTAATACGTTGTCCATACTTAGTCAAACTAACTTCAACCAAACCATTATCAATAATAATGAATGAAGGAATAAATTTAAATGATAACTTGAATAAATTTAACTTTATTAGATAAGGCGACCACGGGTACTGTCTGAGTCAGCCGCCAGGTACTCTCCTCTGATCATCTAACTTTCATCACCTGAAATATGGGGAGGGATTGGGGTGAGCTAAAGCCCAGTAAGTAAACTTTATGCATGAATGCATGCTTATGACATGAAATTCCTTAAACCATTCAAAGTAATTACCCTCTTTTACTATACTTTTCAAGATATTCATACTTTCTAACCTTTCACTTAAACATAAAAACAAAACTTTAACTTCATTTCTATCGTGAACTCACTTAGTGTATCTTCTAGCCAATCATAATGCAGTGGGCAATATTCCTTATTTAGGACAAGATTATCATTTCTCCACCGCATAACGGTTTAATATTTTCCACCGTCAACCGGTTTAGCAATCGTCACCGCAAAGCGGTTTAATATTTGCCACCTCCAAGCGGTTTAGCAATCGTCACCGCAAAGTGGTTTAATATTTGCCACCATCAACCGGTTTAGCAATCGTCACCGCAAAGCGGTTTAATATTTGCCACCGCCAAGCGGTTAGGCAATCGTCACCGCAAAGCGGTTTAATATTTGCCACCGCCAAGCGGTTAGGCAATCGTCACCGCAAAGCGGTTTAATATTTGCCACCGCCAAGCGGTTAGGCAATCGTCACCGCAAAGCGGTTTAATATTTGCCACTGCTACATCAATTTAATTCGGGTACGCCGGTCTCCCGCGCCCCATTTCCCACTCACACCTTTCATGGCATAGAAGTACATCAATTTATTCTTAAAACTCGGGATACATGCATTTTGAGGAAATTTAAACTTACTACATTCTTCTTTTAAAATCATTTGACTTCCCCAACTCAATGAAAATGCATGCTGGACGATGTAACGACATAATAACATATATGCTTAAACCTTCTCTTAGTAACACATACATGTATAAAGTTCATAGAAGGCACCACAAGTAAATAAAGTTCAAGAATATAACTTAAGTCCATTAATTACACCTGAAACATTTTACTTCAATGAAAGTAGGGGAAGTTTACTTACCTGTAGTCCTCAGTAGTTACTTTGCCTAATATGCAGGTGGAAGTCTTGGTTGCCCGCGACGTCAATGTACCGTTTCTCCTAATTAATTCCCATTCATTAACAAAATATGGCTTGTAGTGAAAAACCACATTTAACACTCTTAAATAAGGTCGAGACTTTCATGTGACTCATAATATAACAAGCACATTAAACTAAAGAATTTCCTTTTATACTTTTGAGTTCCCAAAACATATACTTTCATGTGACGTATAATACAACCAACACATTTAACACCACATATAATATCATACTCGAAATAATACATCAAGTTCGAGGAAAAAATTTTGAAATCTTACTTATTAATTTCACAATTCAAAACCAAGCATTCTTATTTAAAAAAATGATCTTGGACTAAAATTTATAACTTTGAACATAACTTCAATTTAACTAACTTGTTCCTAAAATATTAAAGTTTGCTCTCCTATACCATTAACCCAAAATTCCAAAAATTACACATGTTTGTTTAAATAGTCATATACATATTCATGATCGTATATACGTACATTCACACCTCAAATTTAATATTATAGCACATCAATTAATCTAAATTTCATGAGTCCCCAGTCTGAGAAATTTTATTTTCACATAGTCAGAATCTGAGTATATACCTATGCCCACATAAACAAAAAAATCCAAACTTTATATATTTACACGCATTTATACATACATAATAATATATACATTCATATACATCAATACTTATTCACATAACATCATTAATTCCCAAATTCATGGTTAAACTCGAAATTACACAAAAATTAGAATCTGAAATTAACTGAAAAATCTGAATTTATACATATAGATTGCATACATACGTTATTTACATAGAATATATATATATATATATATATATATATATATATATATATATATATATATCGAATTATGTATGTGGGTGTGCGTGAAATAGTGTGAAACCGTGCGTGTGGGCGCGGTTCGTGTGTGTGTGTGTGTGTGTGTGTGTGTGTGCGTGTAACGCGAAGAGGAAGGGGGAAGAGGGGGAGGGCTTACTACCGGTGGTCGGTGGGCGGCGGTGGTGAGAGCCGAGGGAGGGGAAGCGAACGGAGACCGAGAGAGAAGTGAGAGCGAGGTGAGAGATCGGTTTTGCGAGAGAGAGAGACCGAATGAGAGAGAGAGGCGTGAGTGAGGAGTGATTAGGTTAGGTTAAGGGTTTTAATCTTTTGAAATTTGCAAATCAGTCCCTCAACTCTTCTCTTTTGTCTAAGTAAGTCTATAAGTTATATTTACCCTCAATTGAAACTACACTTTTCCCCCGAATTTCAAATTGGCATAATAAAATAGAAAATAACATGCTGAGGCAATAAAACAATTATTTACATAGGATTGCACGTAAATAATTCAAATAACCAATTTATAGTCTTTCAAATTGGTACATTGATCGAGCCGGCGTCCAAGTTCTTCCACTGCAAAATAATTCCAATTATAGACATTAAAGGTCATAAAATCATAATTTATAATAACATTCCCAAGAACATTACGTGAAATTTAAAATTGCACGAGAAATGAAAAGCGGTCTTACAGAATGTCTCTCGGAACTCACAAAACCATCATTATCTTGCCATAAATGTGCACCAAGAAAGCGTACAAGTATGTGTGGTGGCTGGTTCGTGGGAAAAAAGAAATCACAAAAGTCCTTTTTCTTAAAATGCAATAAGGGCACCAGATTTTAGAAATTGCATTGTGTTAAGTGCATTTTATACACTTTTTATACCTTTAAACTAGCATATTTTGGAATATCTTGAGCAAATATCTACTAATTTATGCTTATTTTATGTTTAAATAGGTTAATGTCCAAGTTTGGGGACTATTTTGTCACTTCCGGGAAGTCTTGGACGAGCTGCGCAATTAAACGAGGGACCAAATTACAAGATTTCAAAAGTTGAAGGACCTAAAGTGCAATTTTAGAAGGACCTATTTGAAAAAATCTTAAAATTTGGGGACTAAATTGCTCGAGATTAAAAGATGGAGAACTTGATGGCAATTACGAATGGGACTTAGCTGTAAAATCATCCTCCAGCTGAGCCACGCGAACGCGTGGTTTGAACCGAGTCTCGCGCGCGAAACGGACCCAAGGCCAAGGTTGGCCTCGGAAATGAACCGTGCGCGATCGCACGATTATAAAAAATAATAATAATAATTTCTGTCTGGGCCGGACCGGGTCAACTCGGACGACCCGGTTCGGCCAAGAATGTTGAAATACGCGGATCTTGATGAATTTTAGGGTTTTTGAGCCATTTTGGAGGTTGTTTAAATAGAAAAAAAATCCTCATTCTTGAGGCATCAAGTAATTCTTGCCTCTTTTTCCATTTTTCTTGTATTTTTCTCTTAACATTTACTTCTTCAATGCAATTTTCAATTAATGTTTTTATGTTTTAGTAATGTTTTCTTGTATTCAAGTATTTTGTGGTTGTTTAAGCTTTTGATTTTTGTTATTCTCTCACATTTTCATCAAAAACTTTTTATATCTTTAATGTATTTAATGCTTTGAGCTTGGGTGGTTGGAACTATTTATTGTTGAAGGAGAAAATTTGGAGGAAAAGTGAGGAATCCATGGAATGCTCTCTTCAAAAAGCTCATTAGAAGGGAGTTTTCTTTACTAATTTATTTGTAATCTCTTATTTAGATTGTCACTGATATGTTTATGTTATTTGTTAAATGTTGTTGTTAGTTTATTATGGGTTAATGTTATTGTGTTTGAATTTTTGACTAGTTTATTTTTAATTAAGTATTTTAGGTTATTTATAGATGTTGGGTATTTATGTTTATGTTTTTATGTTTAGAAATGTTGTTTTATGTTTATGTAATATTAAAATGTTGTCAATATTGTGTATTGTATTTGCAAGTTATTATACATGTTGGGTTTAATTTAGAATTTTCCATGTAATTTGGTTAATTGATTGACTATCACTAATTGATTTGTGAAAGAAGAAACTAGTGTAGTTATAAAAACTTAATTCACCTTGTCTCATGTTTTCTAGTTTAGTTTAATCGCCAAGTTCTTGTTGTCATTAGTTCACTTTGGATAATTAGTTTTAATTCTAGCTTTTACATATTGTTGTCTACTTGCTTTAATTAACTAGTTTTTCATGTCGCCATATTTTAATTTATGTTAGTTAGTATTCACCATCAAACCAACATTTTATGTTACTTGACTTTTATTTTAAAAATGAAATCAATAATTTTAGTTACAAATCACTCAATCCTCATGGGTACGATAATCCGGACTTTTCGAGTCACTTCACTACTTGAACGCAGACCGTGCACTTGCGGTATACTATTTTAGCGAACAAGTTTTTGGCGCCATTGTCGGGGATTGATTTTATTTGTACTAAATTCATTGATTTTTGTTAATTGAATTGTCTACTCATTCTCATCTCTTTCTTCTTTTTATTTTCATTTTCTAGGTACTCTTGCCTTGTTTATGCAACAACGTCCGACTTGTGACATTCTTCCATTTGATCCCAAACCCGAACGAACTTTTAGGAGGAGGATTAGGGAAAGAAGAGAACAAGTTGAACGACAAAGAATACAAGGCAATATGGGGGACAACAATCAAGGTGGTGCAAATCCCGCTATTGATGAAGATGATAGACCAATGGGGCAATTTATGGTCCCTCTCATCACTCAAAATCGAGAAAGCATCACATATCCCCCATTTGGACGTCCGGACTTTCATCTAAAGCCAGATGTGATAAATCTCTTCAAGGGGCATCTACAATTCTGTGGAATGACCGAGGAGAATCAATTTACTCACATCTCGCGGTTTTTGGAGATGTGTAGTAACTTTGATTATCCAGGAATTAGCAAGGAGGCTATCAACATGCGGTTATTTCCACATACCCTTAGAGATGCGGCTCGTGAATGGTTAGATGCCAACCCGGTTGGAAGTATTACAACATGGAATGATCTTACTCAAAAGTTCACTACAAAATACTTTCCTCCGTCAAAAGTGGCTAAATTGAAGAATGATATCTCCACATTTCGACAACTTGACACCGAATGTTTCTATGAGGCATGGGAAAGATTCAAGGAGATGTTGAGGAAATGTCCAAACCATGGGTTCACCAAGCAAATGCAAGTTCAATATTTCTATCTTTGGATTAATCCATCTAGTCGAGTGACGGTTGATTCGGCCTCCAATGGAGCTATCACTACAAAATCACCTAATGAGGCAATTGAGCTCTTTGAGAGGATGGCTAGTCAATATTCTACTTGGCCAACCGACCGCATGGTACCAAAGAAAGCCGCGGGAATTCATGAAGTTGATGCATATGCGGCTTTGTCGGCAAAGATGGACCTTCTTTTCAAGAAGTGTGATGATTTGTCTTCTCAACATACGGTAAAAGCAATCTACCCTCTTATTTCTATTTGCGATGTATGTGGAGCAACACACAACGTTGAGGAATGTCCCATGCTCAAAATGGCTTCTACTTCAAATGAGCAATTGAATTATGCTCAAAATTTCAACCGACTACAAGGAAATCCTTACTACAACACATACAATCCGGGTTGGAGGAATCATCTGAATTTTTCTTGGTCCAACAATCAAAATCAAGTAAAGCCTCTCGATTTTTTTCAACCTCCCGTTTTGTTCAACCTCCACCAATCCAAGAGAAGAAGCCTTCCATTGAGGAGATACTCATGCAATACATGAACAAAACTAATACTATTCTCCAAAATCAAGCGGCTTCTATCAAAAATCTTGAGACTCAAGTTGGGAAATTGGCAAAATGATGACGGAGAGACAATAAGGAGTCTTGCCAAGCAATATCGAGATTAATCCAAGGGAAATGTGCAAGCTATCACTACAAGAAGTGGAATTCAATTACCGAAAATCACGGTAAAACAACATGTGGCACAACCCGAGGTGAAAGGAAAAGGTAATGAACATGTTGAGTAGGCGAATGAAAATGATGCAACATTGAAGGAAAGTGGGAAGACCTCAACAAAAGTGCCTATTCTGGTGAAAGCTTATGTGCCCCACATTCCTTTTCCTCAAAGACTCCAAAAGCACAAGGTGGATGCACAATTTGGTAAATTTCTTGAAGTCTTCAAGAAACTTCACATCAACATACCATTTGGCGATGCATTAGCACAAATGCCTAGCTATGCAAAGTTTATGAAAGACATCCTTTCAAACAAAAGGAGGCTAGAAGATCATGAAACTGTGATGCTCATGGAAGGGTGTAGTGCCATACTACAAAACAAATTGTCTCCAAAAATCAAAGATCCAGGGAGTTTTACTATTTCTTGTACTATTTGTGAATTAACTTTTGGAAAAGTATTATGTGATCTTGGGGCTAGTATTAATTTAATGTCTTTGTCTATTTTCAGGAGATTGAGAATAGGAGAGGTGAAGCCAACCACAGTTTCATTGCAATTGGCCGATCGCTCTATTAAGTACCCACGTGGTATTGTTGAGGATGTGCTAATCAAGGTGGACAAATTCATCTTCCCTGTCGATTTTATCATTCTTGATATGGAGGAAGACCTAGATATCCCAATCATCTTGGGAAGACCCTTCCTAGCAACCGGTCGGGCTTTAATAGATGTGCAAGGAGGCAAATTGATATTGAGGGTTCAAGATGAGCAAATCACATTCGACATCATGAAATCCATTAAGTACCCCACCGAAGTCAATTCATGCTCCCGAGTAGACATCATTGATCAAGAAGTGGCTACATCATTCATCTATGGGTCATCTAAGGATCCTCTTGAGACTTGCATTGCTCACTCTATAACCACTAAGGGAGAGGATGATTTAGACATTGGAATGATGTCACAACACTTGGATACTTCCAAATTTTATCCCTTCAAGAAGAGGCCATATTTTGAAGAATTGGGAGAGAGCTCTTCTCTTTCACTACCCTCCATTCAACAAGCCCCAACTCTTGAGCACAAACCTCTTCCATCACATTTGAGGTATGCATACTTGGGCGATTCTTCTACCCTTCCGGTTATTATCTCTAATTTGTTGAATGAAGTGGAGGAAGAAAAGTTACTTGAGGTGTTGAAAATCCATAAAATGGCTATTGGGTGGAATATGGCTGATATTAAGGGTATTAGCCCTACTCTATGCATGCATAAAATCCTCATGGAAGATGACTTCAAACCAACGGTGGAGAACCAACGCCGTCTAAATCCAGACATGAAAGAAGTGGTGAAAGCCAAGGTATTGAAGTGGTTGGATGCGGGAATTATCTATCCAATCTCGGATAGTACATGGGTAAGTCCCGTCCAATGTGTTCCAAAGAAAGGAGGTGTCATTGTGGTTGAAAATGAGAACAATGAACTTATTCCTACAAGGCCCATGACCGGATGAAGAGTGTCCATTGACTACCGAAAGTTGAACAATGCCACTCGAAAAGGTCACTTCCCTCTCCCCTTTATTGACCAAATGCTTGAGAGGTTGGCGGGGCATTCCCATTATTGTTTCTTGGATGGATACTCGGGCTACAATCAAATCTTAATAGCCCTTGAAGATCAAGAGAAGACCACATTCACATGTCCATATGAGACTTTTGCTTATAGGAGGATGCCGTTTGGTCTTTGCAATGCACCGACTACTTTTCAACGTTGTATGATGGTCATATTCTCCGACATGGTGGAAAAATTCATCGAGGTATTCATGGATGATTTTTCAGTTTTTGGTTCTTCTTTTGATGAATGTTTGGATAATCTTGATTTAGTGTTGAAAAGATGTGAAGAAACCAATTTAGTGCTTAATTGGGAGAAATGTCATTTTATGGTAAGAGAGGACATTGTACTTGGCCACCGGATTTCACAAGGGGGGATTGGGGTTGATAAAGCCAAAATACAAGTTATTGAGAAATTGCCTCCTCCTACTTCGGTGAAAGACGTAAGGAGTTTCTTGGGGCATGCGGGTTTCTATAGGAGATTTATCAAGGATTTCTCAAAAACACTAAGCCTTTTTGTTCTCTACTTGAGAAGAACAACACTTTCCATTTCTCTCAAGAGTGTCTATTGGCTTTCAATACTCTTAAGGAGGGGCTTATATCGACTCCTATTATTGTGGCCCCAGATTGGAGCTTACCATTTAAGCTCATGTGCGATACTAGTGATTATTCCGTGGGAGCGATTTTGGGGCAAAGGAGAGGTAAAGTGTTGCATGTGATCTACTATGCAAGCTGAACATTGAGTGATGCTCAATTGAATTATGCCACAACCGAAAAAGAGATGCTTGCCGTGGTCTTTGCCTTTGACAAATTTCGAGCTTATCTCATCAGCTCAAAGGTAATTGTCTATACCGATCACTCCGCTCTAAAATACTTTCTTACTAAGAAGGATGCAAAGCTAAGATTGATTAGATGGGTCCTTCTCTTGCAAGAATTTGATTTGAAAATCCTTAATAACAAGGGAGCGGATAATCTTGTGGCCGATCATCTATCTAGGCTTGATCAACCTAAAGAAGTGGGAGTAGAGGAAATCAATGAAGGCTTTCCGGATGAACAACTATTGCATGCCAAACATCTTCTCTAAGTGTTCGAAGTACCATGGTATGTGGACTTCGTAAATTTCCTTGTAAGTGGTATTCTTCTCCCGGATTTCACTTATCAACAAAAGAAGAAATTCTTTGCCGATGTGAAACATTATTTTTGGGATGAGCCATATTTATTCAAGAGGGGGTCGGACCAAATTATTAGAAGATGTGTTCCCGAGGAGGAAATGGAAGTAATTCTTGATAGGTGTCGTTCATCACCTTATGGGGTCATTTTGGAGCTTCCAAAACCGCCTGAAAGGTTCTTCAATCGGGGTTCTATTGGCCAACTTTGTTCAATGATGCTTATACCTTAGTATCTAAATGTGATAGATGCCAAAGGAGTGGGAATATCTCTCGGCTTAATGAAATGCCATTGACTTCAATCTTGGAAGTAGAGATTTTTGATGTTTGGGGAATTGATTTCATGGGGCCATTTCCATCCTCATTCTCAAATCAATATATTTTGGTGGCGGTGGACTATGTTTCTAAATGGGTAGAGGCGGTGGCATTGCCTACTAATGATGCTCGGGTGGTTGTCAATTTTCTCAAAAAGAACAATTTTACAAGCTTTGGAACCCCCCGACTCATCATTAGTGATGGAGGCAAACACTTTTGCAATCGCCTCCTTGACTCGCTTTTGTCAAAGTATGGAGTGAAGCACCGAGTAGCCACACCTTACCATCCCCAAACAAGTGGCCAAGTGTAGATCTCAAATCGAGAGTTGAAAAGAATTCTTGAGATGACGGTGAATACATCAAGGAAAGATTAGTCAAGGAAGCTAGATGATGCATTATGGGCTTACCACACCGCATTCAAGACTCCTATTGGCATGTCTCCATTTTGTCTTGTTTTTGGAAAATCATGTCATCTCCCCGTTGAACTTGAACATAGAGCATTTTGGCCTACACGGGCATTAAACTTTGATGCAAAATTAATTGGTGAGAAGAGGTTGCTTCAACTCAATCAACTTGATGAATTTCGCCTCAACTCATATGAAAATGCTCGCATCTATAAGGAGAGGACCAAGAAATGACATGATAACCACATTATGAAGAGAGACTTCAAAGTTGGGCCACAAGTTCTTCTATTCAACTCCCGACTTCGATTATTCCCGGAAAGCTTCGATCCCGTTGGTGGGGGCCATTCACAATTTCCCAAATTTTTCGCCATGGAGCTATTGAGCTATATCATCCCGACAAGGGAAATTTCAAAGTCAATGGGCAAAGGTTGAAACCATTCTTGGAAGGAGAACCCTCGGAGGAAAAGTCATCATTTCTCCTCAATGCTCCCGAATGAACATTAAAAAGTCGAGCTTATGACTTTAACCAATGGCTTTTTGGGAGGCAACCCAAATTTCTTCTCTTTTGAATTACTTGTAATTATTTACTTTAATTGTCTACTTTATTTTTAATTAATTGTCAAACTTTTGTAGGTAACAAAAATTTTTTAAAAATCCTAAGGGACATTGTCCTCAACAAGTTTGGGGGTGAACTACATTCGACGAAAGCTTAGGTCAATTTCAAACATCAAAAACAAGCATCGAATCATGGAAGTTCCACTACCTCTTTTCTTCTTTACATGTTGTTTCTATTTTCACATTGAGGACAATGTGTAATTCAAGTTTAGGGGTGTTGACTTCATTTTGCACTTTATCATGTTAGATAGCCTTGCCGGCTTAAGATATTGTGATGTTTGATTTTGTTCATTTTTTTGTGGATATTGACATGCTAGATAGCCTTTTCGGCCCAAATGATTTGATGTTTGAATTGCTGATTAATTCATGAATCATGATCGAATATGCTACTTGTGCCTATTTTTATAAATTTCTTATCTATGAGTGATCCTGAGT
The DNA here is from genome assembly GCA_963555705.1 of Ligustrum vulgare. Taxonomy (NCBI): domain Eukaryota; kingdom Viridiplantae; phylum Streptophyta; class Magnoliopsida; order Lamiales; family Oleaceae; genus Ligustrum; species Ligustrum vulgare. The sequence goes on from OY743168.1 coordinate 44,496,844, forward strand.
TCTCTTGAGCACAATAGTCATAACAAATTGTTGTTGAGATTTGGAATCTATTGAAGGTTGGAAAATTTTGTGAAGTAGAAAAATTAGGTTGTCTAGATGTGTAGTGATTCCATGCATGCTTGATTTAAATTTGTGTGGAGTGTTGTTAACGTCAGTATAAGCTAAGTGATGACCAAATGCTAGAGATCTAAGCCCATTTTAATTATTGCGCTGCCCTATCTCGTAACCTTTTTGACTCGAGTAATTAATCCTGTAGGAGTATCTTGAAACTTGGTGCCTTAAGTTTGAAACTTGGGAGTCACCGACCTAAAGCTCGCTACATGGGTCAATTAGAAATTTTAATGAGTAGGGTACACACATACACACTTGTATAAATAAAAAAAAGAGCACATCATCACCACTGCATTTACTTAATAAGTCTACCTTACTTCGTAGCCTTTTTTACTCGAGTTAGTAAGTCCGTAGGGGTATTTTAAAACCTGGTACCCTTTGATCTTAAAACAATCGGGGAGTTTCCGACCTAAAGCTCGCTACATGGGTCAATTAGAAAGCTTAAGGGAGTGAGGAAGTCACGAGCAATCATCACATTAGTTTGTAGAAATCATGCATTTGTATTTGCATAAGGGCTTAGATTAATAGTGGGTTTGAATTGCTTGGTATAAACTTTAATGTTGAAATACTCATCTAGTGGAGAGTCACTGCATATCTAGATTGTTGAGATTGCTGATAAGTCATAACCAAGCTTTAGTGGAAAAATAAATTTGTGAAGTGAGAGTTACCTCTAGGATTGCATCTCGGGAGAGAAAGGAAATAATGTGGGGGGATGAATGTCACGAGAGGGTAAGGAATGAAATTGACCACTAAGGGTAGATAGTATTGTTTTGAAATTTATCCTTCCTATAATGTTTCTTTGAACCTTAGTAGTAATTGGAAGTGACTATGCACACACACACCGATCAAACATGAGATAAGCTCAACTTCTTTTTGTAGTATTATTTTGAAAACATAATTGTGAATTAATCATGCAACTTTACACTCAAGTAAGAATTTTCAAGTTATCTAGTATTGTTGATCATTCATTTACTTGTTTTTTGAGTTATTAGATACTCTTGCTCGGGGGTATTTGTTAAGTGCATTTTTATACACTTTTTATACCTTTAAACTAGCATATTTTGGAATATCTTGAGCAAATATCTATTAATTTATGCATATTTTGTGTTTAAATAGGTTAATATCCAAGTTTGGGGACTATTTTGTCACTTTCAGGAAGTCTTGGACGAGCTGAGCAATTAAACGAGGGACCAAATTGTAAGATTTCAAAAGTTGAAGGACCTAAAGTGCAATTTTAGAAGGACCTATTTGAAAAAAAAAATCTAAAAATTTTGGGACTAAATTGCTCGAGATTAAAAGATGGAGGACTTGATGGCAATTGCTGAAGGGACTAAGCTGCAAAATCATCCTCCAGCTAAGCCACGCGAACGCGTGGCTTGAACCGAGCTGCGCGCGAATCACGGCTCGAAACGGACCTGAGGCCAAGGTTGGCCTCGAAAATGAACCGCGCGCGATTATAAAAAAAAAAAAAAAGAATTTCTGTTTGGGTCGGACCGGGTCAACTCGGCCGACCCGGTTCGGCCCAGAATGTTGAAATACACGGATCTTGATGAATTTTAGGGTTTTTGAGCTATTTTGGAGGTTGTTTAAATAGAAAAAAATCCTCATTCTTGAGGCATCAAGTAAGTCTTGCCTGTTTTTCCATTTTTCTTGTATTTTTCTCTTAACATTTACTTCTTTAATGCAATTTTCAATTAATGTTTTTATGTTTTAGTAATGTTTTCTTGTATTCAAGTATTTTGTTGTTGTTTAAGCTTTTGATTTTTGTTATTCTCTCACATTTTCATCAAAAACTTTTTATATCTTTAATGTATTTAATGCTTTGAGCTTGGGTGGTTGGAACTATTTATTGTTGAAGGAGAAAATTTGGAGGAAAAGTGAGGAACCCATTAATGCTCTCTTCAAAAAGCTCATTAGAAGGGAGTTTTCTTTACTAATTTATTTGTAATCTCTTATTTAGATTGTCATTGATATGTTTATGTTATTTGTTAAATGTTATTGTTAGTTTATTATGGGTTAATGTTATTGTGTTTGAATTTTTGACTAGTTTATTTTTAATTAAGTATTTTAGGTTATTTATGGATGTTGGGTATTTATGTTTATATTTTTATGTTTAGAAATGTTGTTTTATGTTTATGTAATATTAAAATGTTGTCAATATTGTGTATTGTATTTGCAAGTTATTATACATGTTGGGTTTAATTTAGAATTTTTCATATAATTTGGTTAATTGATTGACTATCACTAATTGATTTGTGAAAGAAGAAATTAGTGTAGTTATAAAAACTTAATTCACCTTGTCTCATGTTTTCTAGTTTAGTTTAATCGCCAAGTTCTTGTTGTCATTAGTTCACTTTGGATAATTAGTTTTAATTCTAGCTTTTACATATTGTTGTCTACTTGCTTTAATTAACTAGTTTTTCATGTCGCCATGTTTTAATTTATGTTAGTTAGTATTCACCATCAAACCAACATTTTATGTTACTTGACTTTTCTTTTAAAAATGAAATCAATAATTTTAGTTACAAATCACCCAATCCTCGAGGGTACGATAACCCGGACTTTTTGAGTCACTTTACTACTTGACGCGGACCGTGCACTTGCGGTATACAATTTTAGCGAACACAATCCGCCACCCCGCCAGGCTCTGCCATGGAAAGTGGAAATTTCTTGAAAACTTCACAACATCTTAACTAGGACAATGTCCTTCCATCATGGATATCCAAGCAAGTTTGCATCATTTGGTCTTTTACAAATCTGGTCCAAACATGAATGAACCCACCAGATTTGAGGGACTAGTGTTACGACCATGCTCGAATAAGCTTGACACGTCATTAGTAAGGGCCCACATAAGGATCATGGACCATCGCGGAACGTCTTGACAAACAAATTATTGTTGATCGAGGTGTCATACTGTCCTAAGCATCATGCAGCTGAACCCATGTTTTGTTGAGCTGCATCTACCCTGGGCACATACCCCAGACTAGTGACATGATCAGTCATTGTGCAGGCCAGACGTTGTGTCAGAAGGATGTAATCTTTCTGTTGTTTGCGATTGGATATGACAAACCCTTTAACGGGATGTGATGTTTACTTTAATAGTAATGGTTATAACTAAATATATAGTTTATCTTTATATTATATTTTGAGCCTGGCACATGGATAAGGTAACGCTTGCCATGATCTTAAGCAAAGCACTCCTACTATAAATGGAATCCATTTGTCTCCAAAAAGAAGGTTAGCAACTGAATACACTAACACAATATATTAGTCTCACTCCCTTTTCTCTCTTTTACACACTTATATTTCCTACATCCAAATTATATTCACTCTAAATGAGCATTGGCTTGAGTGTCATAGTGCAAACAGGAGCCAACCCGACACCCTTTGCAAGCTAATCGTTTGTCTTAGTGAGTAAGAAGTCCATGTGTTCAAGAGGGAGCTGAGATGTGTTAATCCAAGGTCCTACCATATTTTATGGTCAACATATATCATGTTCATTTTTTAATCAGGATTGCAATTGACTGATGAAGAAATCCAAAACTTGACTCTTTTGGATATTGAAAAGACTATGCGCAGTATAGGAAAAAATCTGCTTGATTATTGTGTGATGCCTTATCTCAATGATTGTGATGCATCAATTAGTGTTAATAGACTTATATACGACAAGTTGCGATATGAAAGAATGACTTTATTTGACGAACACAAAAGACTCTTGCATATGTTAACAGATGAGCAAAAAGGTGTTTACAATACAACTATGCAATCCGTTGAATCTGTAGAAGGTATCTATTTCCTCTATGGTTGCGGTGATACTGGTAAAACATTTATATGCAATATACTTTTAGCTGCCTTGCTGTCAATGGGTGAGATAGTGTTGAAATTGCATCTAGTAGCATAGCTTCTCTTTTGTTTCCTGGTAGCCGAACGACTCTCTTAAGATTTGTTATTCCACTAAGCTATAATAAAGACTCGACATGCAATATATGCCATGGAAGCGAACTTACAAAGCTTATAGTCAAAACAAAGCTTACAATTTGGGACGAAACGCTAATGATGCATAGATATTGTTTTGAGGATCTTGATAGAACCTTACATGATATAACAAGGTTAGACAATCCACTAAGTTGCAATCAACCTTTTAAAGGAAAGACAGTTGTCTTTGGAAGTGATTTCCTCCAGATTCTACCTTTTAATCCGAAAGGAAGTAGGCAAGACATTGTCCTGGCAACCCTCAATTCGTTATACTTATGGACATGATGCAAGGTTTGAGACTGACAAAAACAAGAGTCTCCAAAATCTTGGGAACAGTGATTCTAACTCGAGTTGAAGGCCTTCTCTGAGTAGATTTTGAGTATAGGAGATGGGACGTTTGGGGTTGATAATGATTTTAACGATCCAAAAATTCGTCCTATTATTATATTAAATTATTCATATTTAACAGGACTCACTTGAAAGTCAAATAGAAATTTTAATTTATTTGACTTATTTAAAGGGGCCTATTTGATATTAAATAAGACAATTAATTTAGTTGAAGTAATATAAACAATATGTTGAATTGTTCGAAATAAAAATAATAAAAATAATATATAATTATTTACACACACACACACACACACCCTTGTTCGAGAATACCATCGTGTAGAGTTATAAATGAACTTTGAAATGACATATTATAGACACATATTCGGTTAACGTACATATCTAAAAAATATTAATAAAGAAGGTTGGCAATTCGAAATGTTAGTTTTAAACGGCCTATTTTGACAAACCACAACTTTTGCTATAATTGACCATATTGCATTTTGACAAGGGTACGATAAACTAGATTGTGAGTATTTCATAATAGTATGTTGAATTCAATGTTGATGAGAATAAGAGTACCAAAAATTAAGACAAAAGTAGCCATTTGAAAAGAAATCGAAATAAAATAGTTTTAAGTGGCTAACTTTGACAAACGATAACTTTTACCTCGGTTATCGATTTTATGATATGAAAATATTATTGTAATTTATTCCTTGAAATCTTCATATTTGTCCCAAAAACTCTCTATTTCAACTTCATATGACCCTATAATTTATTAGAGTCATTTCAGAGTTTTTATTAATTTTGGGAACTAAAATATAAATCTTATATTTTTTGGAATTAAAAGAAAAATAAAATAATTGCAATTTAGTTCCCAATAAAAATTATAAATAGGGCAGTCTGTTAAAAAATAAAAATAAAGGTGAAGCGAAGCGAAGAGAGAAAAAGGGTCTGAAGGGTCGACCCCCCATATAAAGTTTGGGGAAGGGGGTCGACCCCCCCCCCCCCTCTCTGTATGGTAAGTTTTTATTTTTTATTTTTTGATTTAATTATTATTATTATATTATAGTTAGTTTATTTTGTTTTCTTCTAATTAAATTACGAATGATATTTCAGAGAAAAATATTTATTTTTAATAATGTCAAATTATGCTTTAAAAATAGAAGTTCAAATTTATATTTAGTATGGGTTGATATAATGTTGTTTTATTCCTTCCAAAATTTTGGCGGGAATATTAAAAAAAATGCATAAAATGGAAATGAATTTTGGGGCGCCAAATCACGTGGTATCAGAGCATGGTTTTAATGATTCTCAAGACTACCATAGTGTACACATGTCTGACAGTCATTTGGAATGCACCAACCAAGTGAGTTATTACTTGTTTTATGTGAATTAATTGTCAGAAATGTGAAATTTCAAGTGGATATTTGTCTTTGAATAATTTTCCTACATGGGTATTTATTTAATATCCTGGGTTAAACTTGAAATGACAGTTCAACTTATAAAATGTGATATGAATATTTTGCAAGAATGATGAGATAAGTATGATATTTTGAATTGAAGTTTGTTGTTAAGACAAGCTTAACAACTAAAGAATGTGTGTCATTCATAAAATACTTGGAACGGTGATGATCTAGTGAAATGTATTAAGAGTGATGACGTTTAGGATGTTCCATCATCTGATATCGATTTCTTCTATTATGATGAGCAATAAGAGATCAAATTTATAACTTATTATCAATAAGTAAACCTTTGAAAGGGGTGCGTTTTATAAAAAAAATAGATTGAGTTCAAAATTTCTGAGAATGTAAATTATGGTTAGATGTCAACACTTGGGAACTAGATGTCGACACTTGAAGGATAGAAAATTATTGACTTAAGAATAAGGGATACAATACAGGAGTCGTGACATATGTAAGCTTTGGAAATATTTTGGAATTCTTTACAAGATTATCCCCATATTAAGGCAACATATATATCTCTTGAAGCGTGAATCCTTATAATGCCTTGCACCCCATCTTAGGATGCATAATATCATATTTGCATCAATTGAGTTACTCCATGGAGTAATGGCAATTATAATGATATTTCTAACCATATGCAAGTTCTCATTTATATTGTACTAATGATCGTGTTGTTCCTTGATATTCACCTACACCTTTCGAAATATATCATGAATCATACTTGTGCAATATTATTGGATCATTTTCATTAGTCCTTGTCAAAGATATCATAAAAAGACAACTCTTTCCCTTTGTAAAATACTCACTAAAATACCCTTGTTGAACTTTAATTTTAACATAATTTAATCCGCATATTTTGGTGGCATTAATTTATCTTCTCTCGCCATCATCCTATCTAAAAGTACCCTTATTGTTTTCTTTAATATAAGGAAAGTTCAGAAATTGTATTGCTGAGAAAGTTGTAATAATCTGATATTCTTTGCTTGTGATCTTTCACTTTATTAAATTGAAATATATTCCAACGAGCCCAAATCTTATGCTGTAATTATTTATTACAATGGTCTCGAAATTTATTCTAATATAACAGTATTCTTGAAAAGTTCGAAAACTCTATTCTTGATTTACCTTATTGAATATCTATTTTTTTTGAGATGTCGTAAGTTTTGAATATTGATTCCTACCTAAACATTCTTTTAACTCGACATCCATCCGTTTTCATGAAACTGGTTCATTAATGAATATTTGACTCCTATGTGGACCTTATTTTGACTCGACGTTTATTGGTCTCATTAATGAACATTTGTTCATTAATAACTATTTTACTCAGATAAGACATTGTATTGTAATCCATTTGTTTTGTATAGCTATTCATCTTAATTGTGTCTCTTGATTATCCGATTGTTTCCATTTCAATTGTATCTCTTGATGGTCCAATCATTGTCCAATTTTTGAAATTCTAAATTACCCACTTGTCGGTATTTTGAATGTTTAAAATCTTGATTTCCCTTCATATCAGTACACCGATTAAATTTGGGATCCATATCTCACCCTCCGTGAATGTAAATTATTCGATTACTACAGAATCGTGCAATATAATCAATTAGTATCATTTGTGATCCAACTCGATCATATCCTTAATCCAATCATTATGTTATTCGAAATGACATAACAAACCTCAATTTATTGGACTCTAATAGTATTTATTGTCCTTTTGTGAATGTTCAATGATCTGAAATTTGAATCTTCATTTATAAAGATTTTTCCTCTCACTTGCATGTGAAGGAAAACCAATGATTGAAGTCACTTTTTTAGTGAACCTCGTTTTTGGTATTTGCAAATCTTTCACTTGTCTTTCCTCTCAATGAAACCTTTCTTTGGTTAAACCCATATAAATTGTTTAACCAAAGATTTCTTTTTAAATATTGTAAATTACCCAATACGTTGGATAATCTTTTAGATTCATTTATTTATAAATCACATCTTTTTATTTATCATTTTAATTCAGGAAATGATGGGATAATTCTAACCCTCGATTTTGATAATTTATTGTTCGAGTGTTACTCATTCAATTATGCGTATTCAACAATCGATTGTTTCTGGTAATTCCTGATTTGATATTTTCCCATCTACAAGTCACATATTTTTCTTTGTCATTTTGCTTCATGAAAGAATGTGACAATCTTACTCTCGAATCATGACATCTTGATTTGCTTTTAACTCGAGTACTACTCATTAATATTCATCTACTTGACATGATAAACACATTAGCTTGTGGATCAAGATTTTTCTGTTTTTAACTCTTAATCTTCATAAGAGCAAAACTCCCTGATTTTTTTGTCTTGATGTGATTATGATGTATTTTGACTCTAATGAAATATATCCATGTCAATTTACTTTCCCATATTCAAATTCATATGATTTTGATACAATTTTCCTTTGGACCTAAAGAATTTTCTTTTCCAATGAACTTTCCTCATACTCCATTAAAGTTGTTGTACCCTCTATATTTCAAAGTATGACATTAAAATTGAAATGTAGAGAATTGATGTCTCTAATGCTTTTTCTCCTTCAATCCCTCCATTTCTTGAAAGGACATTGTCTTTGGCTCCCAAATCCAAAGTTCTTTCTTCCTTTGTGATAGGGGAAAATTAAAATACTGACCTCATTAGTTATTCATGTGAGCCTCAGTTTTCTCTACTAATTGATTTCTACATACATATGTCTTCATTTGAAAGAATCGTTGTTTGTTCCCACTGAGCGTAAATATCGTTGTAATCATCTGTTGATGCACGATTTGACGTGGAACAAGGGTGATGATGTATGGTCTTATATACGACACAAATGACGAAGCATGACCTGAATATGATGCATGACCTGGGTAGAAGACCCAGTAAATTGTTGATATATAATCTTGATGTAGACAGAAAGTAATGACATATGACCTGACATGTTCAGTTAGGAGACATCAGGCCTAATTTAAAATGTGGATCTGATTATGTTAAAAATGCCACGTTAGCTCAAGCATGATCTAAAATCTTCAGTTAGGGAAATACCTAGTTGTCATGAATAACGTGTTTCTGGAACTATTTAAGGAAGACATGAAGAGACCAGGTCATGCATGATAAGGTCATGCACAGTATGACTTGAACTTTGTCTCTCCAGAAGAGTTGAGACATCAAAGAAGACTTGAAGACCAGGTCATGCACGGTATGACCTGAACATTGTCTCCCTAGAAGAGTTGAGACATCAAAGAAGACCTGAAGAGACCAGGTCATGCATGATAAGGTCATACATGGTATGACCTGAACATTGTCTCTCCAGAAGAGTTGAGACATCAAAGAAGACCTGAAGAGACCAGGTCATGCATGACCTGAACATTGTCTCTCCAGAAGAGTTGAGACATCAAAGAAGACCTGAAGAGACCGGGTCATGCATGATAAGGTCGTACATGGTATGACCTGAACATTGTCTCTCCAGAAGAGTTGAGACATCAAAGAAGACCTGAAGAGACCGGGTCATGCACGGTATGACCTGAGACATCAAAGAAGACCTGAAGAGACCAGGTCATGCATGATAAGGTCGTACATGGTATGACCTGAACATTGTCTCTCCAGAAGAGTTGAGACATCAAAGAAGACCTGAAGAGACCATGTCATGCATGACCTGAACATTGTCTCTCCAGAAGAGTTGAGACATCAAAGAAGACCTGAAGAGACCGGGTCATGCATGATAAGGTTGTACATGGTATGACCTGAACATTGTCTCTCCAGAAGAGTTGAGACATCAAAGAAGACGTGAAGACCAGGTCATGCACGGGATGACCTGAACATTGTCTCTTCATAAGAGTTTAGACACCAAAGAAGACCTGAAGAGACCAGGTCCTACACGTGCAAACCTGGATACTTGAACTTAAATGTGACTATGAAGATCAAGTCTTAGGAAAGACCTAGAAGATGAAGACTACATAGTAGTTAATCCAGTTATTCTCACACAGAGTTAGATTAGTTCAAAGTCAACTACTTTGTACTATGTAAAAACTCAAGCAGTTTAGTTATGTACTAGTGTCAGGTTGTCATATATTGTAATAAACCAGCTCACCCCTTTTCCCCTATAAATATATGAGAGGGTAGCTCACAAAGGGATCTCAACTTTGGCTATTCAAAGCTAATAATACATATATAAGAAATCATACATGGAGTCCAGATCATTCGCAAGATCTGGGATCCACCTCCTTCACATATAATTTTGAGTTACATAACTGACACATACCTATTTCTTTGCTGACTTAGAATACTTATATTTCAACCATCAACAATTGGCGCTAGAAGGAGGGTCGCTCCTGATAATATAGCAGCTCATTCAACCAGTTCATTCAAATCACATCGTTCTTAATGATCATTAGACGACATGGATCACCAAGATTCTGGAAGATATTACGTGAAAAAATGGAACTATGTTGAGACACCTCCAAGTCGTACAAGGAAGGAGGATAACTTGGATACCAGACCCAGACCAAATCCTCAAATAGGGGAGATCATGCGACAACTTCATGAACTGACACGGGTGGTGAGAATGATGCAGCAACAGCTACCTCAAGCACGTCCGTAGCCTCTCCATAACGAGGAGGTGGAGTCATCTTATCACCTCCTAGAGGACAAACCACAAGTACGTCGAAAACTCAATTATGCATACAGTAGATCTGAAAGTTCCACAAGAAAAATCAGACCCTTGTCTCCAAGGAGGAACTCACCTAAGAAAACATGCAGTGTCTTCTGTAGGTTAGGTCCAGGTCCATCAGCTCCATCCCAGAAGGGAGGAATGTCAAGACTTACCCGAGGTCATGCAGAATCAGATCATGCACAAAGATCTGAGAGAAACCTATATCGGGGACCAACTAAGACCGAGGGAGAAACATCTCAAAATGCAGTTAAAGGCGCAACAACTATTCACCTCAATGACACATGTATTGGAGGTCGAGATAAAGACCTTGATGAATTGGATTCGTTAAAGAAACAATTGAATGACCTTGAAAGTTAGCAGAAGGGGCAAGGGCCCAATAACAACAACACTCTAACTAGGTCTTCACCATTCTCAAAGGAAATTCTGAAAGAGACCTTACCAAGTAAGATCAAGATGTCACATGTACCCCGCTACAACAGAACCACAAACCCAGTAGCACACTTAGATCGGTATACTTCATGGATGGAATTACAAGGGGTGAGCGATGCCATCATGTGTAGGACCTTTCCTCTGACTCTTGGAGATAGAGCTCAAAGATGGTTACGCACCTACCAGAACACTCCATAATAAAATGGGGAGACCTGTCCTCCCAGTTCCTATACAACTTCATGGCAGCAAAGAGTAGGACTACCCCCAAAGAGCAGCTTATCTTGATCAAACAAGGAAGAACGGAGTCACTGAAGAGCTACCTTGATCGGTTCAATCAAAAAATAAAGGAAACAGATAAGGAATCAGATGACGCACTCTTGATGGTAGTAATATTAGGTCTTTGGCCAGAATCAAGGTTCTGGTGGTCAGTACACGAGGAAGGATCCAAGACCTTTCGAGAGTTTCTCACTAGAGATGATAGGGCGATAGGAGTTGAAGAACCTAAAACGGGGAGAGTTGATGAGGATGGAACAATGAGAGACCTAAAAAAACCAAGAGGCAAGGAGAAAGAAATGCCAAGGAATGACAAGTTCACTCCGGAAAAAAGACATGATTTTCGTAGACCTGGCCATTTTCAACCTCATCTGAAAACACCCCCAACTATTCACCTCCTAAATGTAAGGCCTGAATGGTATTCATGAACATAAAAGACTTACTTGTCACCAAGACCAAGACCATTAAGAACGTGTTCATCAGAACTACTACTTTGAAAATCTGTAATGGCAAGAGATCAAATCGTAACTAGCTTTGAATGAATGGAATTACTTTGTAAGATCAGATCATCCACTCATTCAGGTCTGTCATAACGGAATTTGAAAATTCCTTAAGACCTAAGATCATGCATCCAACAAGGTCTATCATAACGGAATTCACGAATCACTTAGGACCCCAGATCATCCACTCATTCAAGTCTGTCTAACGGAATTTACGAATTCCTTAGAACCTAAGATCATGCATCCAACAAGGTCTGTCATGAGGGAATTTATGAATTCCTTAGGACTCCATATCATGCATCATAACAGAATTTACGAATTCCTTAGGACCTTAGATAATGCATCCAATAAGGTCTGTCATAACGGAATTTATGAATTCCTTAGGACCTAAGATAATGTGTCCAATAAGCTATGTCATAATGGAATTTATGAATTCCTTCCACAAATGAACTGACCGCTTCTGTGTACTCATTGCGCTAAGGTCCTGATCCAGTTCCATAAACGAACTAACTGCTCCACATCATTCAATACGATCCACACACCCGTAAGGCCTAATTTAGTCTCGCGAATGAACTAGCTACCCCAGATCATTCAACATGGTTCGCGTACCCATAGAACTAAAAGGTCTAATTCAATCCCGCGAATGAATTGACTTCCCCAAATCATTCAACATGGTCTGCGCACCCATAAGGCCAAAAGGCCTAATTCAGTTTTGCAAATGAACTGACCACCCCAGATCATTCATCATAGTCTATGCACCCATATGGACAAAAGGACTTATTCAGTTTCGTGTACGAAATAACTACCCAGATCTTGCACGACATCAGGTCATCCCACAACAAATTAACATATGTCATCATCCTCATCATCAATTATGATCCACGTAATGTCTATCCAAACAATGGATAGGTACAGTGATAATAACAGACTAGGAACAAATTCCAAGCCAGCTTCTAGGGGCAATTGTTGATGCACGATCTGATGTGGAACTTAGGTGATGACGTATGGTCTTATATATGACACAAATGATGAAGCATGACCTGAATATGATGCATGACATGGGTAGAAGACCCATCAAATTGTTGATATATGATCTTGATGTAAAGAGAAAGTAATGACATATGACCGAACATGTTCATTTAGGAGACATCAGGCCTAATTTAAAATGTGGATCCGATTATGTTAAAAATGTCACGTTGGCTCCAGAATGATCTAAAATCTTCAGATAGTGCAATACCTAGTTGTTATGAATAACATGCTTCTGGAACTATTTAAAGAAGATATGAAGAGACCAGGTCATGCACAGTATGACCTAAACTTTGTCTCTCCAGAAGAGTTGAGACATTAAAGAAGACCTGAAGACCAAGTCATGCACGGTATGACCTGAACATTGTCTCTCTAGAGGAGTTGAGAAATCAAAGAAGACTTGAAGAGACCAGGTCATGCATGGTATGACCTGAATATTGTCTCTCCAGAAGAGTTGAGACATCAAAGAAGACGTGAAGACCAGGTCATGAATGGTAAGGTCATGCACACTATGACCTGAACATTGTCTCTCCATAAGAGTTTAGACACCAAAGAAGACCTAAAGAGACCAGGTCCTACACGTGCAGACCTGGATACTTGAACTTAAAAGTGACTATGAAGATTAGGTCTTAGGAAAGACCTAGAAGATGAAGACTACAGACTAGTTAATCCAGTTATTCTGATACAAAGATAGTTAGATTAGTTAAAACTCAACTATTTTGTACTATGTAAGAACTCAAGAAGTTTAGTTACGTACTAATGTTAGGTTGTTAGATATTGTAGTAAGCCAGCTCACCCCTTTTTTCCCTATAAATACATGAGAGGGTAGCTCACAAAGGGATCCCAACTTTGGCTATTTAAAGCTAATACTACATATATAAGAAATCATACATGGAGTCCAGATCAGTCGCACTATCTGGGATCCACCTCCTTCACATACAATTTTACATTACATAACTAAAACTCACATATTTCTTTACTGACTTGGAATACTTGTATTTCAACCGTCAACATCATCCATTACAACAAACTTATATTTTGATCTACTATGATCACAACTTCTGGTAGCTTAGTCGTTACCTTATTATTAAAACAACTCGACAATCCTGGTTTTATTGAAACTTGAATCATATTTATTTCTCCTTTGAAATACGAAGTTCTTGAAATCTGCGTCTACGAAAGAGATATTTTTTTCACCTAATGGATCTAAAATCTTTTAGCTCAGTTTTTCTATTGAACTTTCTTTTGCATCCATATTCGTATAGACATATATGATTCATTGTCTATAATACCTCGGGTTTGAATCTCAACAAACGTACGAATTTATTGAGTTATTATGTTATAATCGAGAACTCTTGAATCCATCTCTTCTTATTGGAAATCCGCAATAGGGGAAATAGTTTGACTCATATAGCACTTTATTGTGACATTTCGATTTGTATTTAGCTCAAGTGTTATATATCCTTTCAGGCCTCAAGAATTCTTTTGTATCGACTTGACTCATAACCATTATTGTTTCAATTGATGTAATTCCATCAACATGGATAAGCAAAATACTCAAATCACTATAGATTAATTCTAAGCTAGGACTTGAAGAAAATATGTATTCAATGATCTTGTTCTGAATCTCTCGATATCATTATGATGGATATTGAAATATTGAGTTTTTGATAGCTTTGTTAAGATATTTCAAATCATCCTAAAATAATGTTTGTATCATTCTCTGTTTGAGAAAATCTCAATTATTCAAATCATCTAAGCTAATTGCTTGAGAAGATTCGAAGTCCGAATTTATGAATTTATAAGATTAGGATACATATTTATGGTGAACTCCTTAAGTTGAACCTGTGTATTGTGATTTGAAACACTATATAGTTTAAAGTAAAAGAGATGTATAACAAAGCTATGCAGCTGAAACATTTGGAGATAATGAGTGGTATAGTTAGAACGATAGAATGAATTAATTTATGTGTATTGATTGAAGAGATTGGGTAAACTTTCTTTGATCTCCTCTTGTTCATTGCAAATGCTTTATGAAACATAGTTGGATTCTTTCAGCTTAACCTCAATAGGAGCCCATCGAGTTTAGGACTCCATTGAAATGGGAAGTTTCTTATATTACCAAGATACTATCTTCAAGTTGTATAAAATAGACTATGATGTTCAAATGGAAAATATTCTAAAATAACAAGATGATATTTTAAGGGCTAATGCTTTTACAAATTGACGTGTTCTTAAGCTAATTCTAAAGATTTGAGTTGAAAGAGGATGTTAAATGACTTATAAAGATACTTCTATGAGTAAATTTTGGTGTGAATTAGCATGACGCGATGATGAAGCTAATTGTTTATCAAGACAAAAAGGATATTTGAATCACAACCTAAACTTCATGGCCACCATATTTACTTTGAAAGTATAGAGTACGAGGCCAACACAAGTAATAATGGTTTGAAGTGTGGATCTATCTAGGAAAGATCACTAATAAAGATTATGTGGATGACTTGAACTCAATTATGATTAATTTATCACCTATGGCGAGTTTATATTGCTGATGAAGCATATTATTGTAAGTTAATCATGATGAAGTATTGGAGAATTTTTACTGAAATCGTGGTCTAAACGTAGGAGTGAAGAATCTCAATTCACCAGATGGATAACTATAAAAAGACGATGAGAAAGAAAATGCTAGATAAAAGTTATGCTGATTATAATAATTGAATTAGATACGATGCGAATAGTGTATATAATATGATTTAAGCAATAATAGAATTGACTATTTTGATTACACGTCTTTAAGTTTGAAGGTAGAAGAATACAAATAGAAGATAAATACTGACATAACTAAATGATTAAATTTCGAGGATGAAATTTCTTTAAGGGGGGAAGAATGTAACGATCCAAAAATTCGTCCTATTATTATATTAAATTATTCACTTTTAACGGGAACCACTTGAAAGTCAAATAAATTTTTTTATTTATTTGACTTATTTAAAGGGGCCTATTCGACATTAAATAAGACTTTTAGTTTAGTTAATGTAATATAAACAAAAAATAAATAAGAATATTAAATATTAATTTAAGTAATCTTATCGATTTAATAAATCGGCTATCGATTCCATAATTGGGAAGACATGGATTGAAGTATATGGAATGTACTTCAAAGTGGAACTAAGAATTTGTTATAACATTGAAAAATAATAGATCAAAACTAATCCTGTAAACTTATTGGTTAAAATAAAAACAATTAAAGTAATATATAATTATTTATATATGTGTGTGTGACGTGGACACACATAAATATATCATTAATTACCGACGAATTACGCGTATGGTTTTGGGACGTCTAAGTCCTTAGTTTCGTTATCTCTATTCGAGAATACCATTGTGTAGAGTTCTAAATGAACTTCAAAATGTCATATTGCAGACGCGTATTCGGTTAACGTACGTATCTCGAAAACATTAATAATGAAGGTTGGAAATTCGAAATGTTAGTTTTAAACGGTCTATTTTGACAAGACGCAACTTTTTCTATAGTAGATCATATTGCATTTTGAAAAGGATATGATAAACTAGATTGTGAGTATTTCAGAATAGTATGTTGAAAATTCAATTTTGATGATAATAAGAGTACTGAAAATTAAGAGAAAAGTAGTCATTTGAAAAGAAATCAAAATAAAATAGTTTTAAGTGGCTAACTTTGACGAACGATTACTTTTACCTCGGTTATCGATTTTATAATCTAAAAATATTGTTGTAATTTATTCCTTGAAATCTTCATATTAGCCCAAGAACTCTCTATTTCGACTTCATATGACCCTATAATTTATTAGAATCATTTTGGAGTTTTTATTAATTTGGGGACTAAAATATAAATCTTATATTTTTTTGGGACTAAAAGAACAAATAAAATAATTGCAGTTTAGTCCTCAATAAAAACTATAAACATGACAGTCAGTTAAAAAAAAATAAAGGTGAAGCGAAGAGAGAAAAAAGGTTAGAGAGGTCGACCCCCCTCTCTGCAACATAAGATTTTTTTTTTAAAATTTATTTAATTATTATTATAATAATATATTATTATATATAATATAGTATAATATAATAAGTTTTATATTAATAATGTTAAAGTTATTATTTCGAATATAAAAATTAGTATAATTTTCATATGAGGCATGATAAGGCGGATCAATCCCTATAAATTAAAGTTGGTTCCTATAATTATTTCAGTTAAATATTTTGTATGAAAACGCTCCACTTTAATTTTGTGGACCCTAATCTATATTTAGTAATTGAAATATAATATCATGTGACTAAATTATAATTGATATATATATATATATATGATAGGTAATGAGTGATGATCAATCTAGTTTGATTCCAAGTGGATTATTGATGCATATATTGAGAAATAAAGTTTTGAACTCTAAGATAACCAAGGAATGAGGTAAGTAATATTTCAACTACAATGCAATGCAAAACATAATATTTATATTATTATGTGCCCCTATATGATTATGTGAGATATATTATTGGTACAATATATGTGGAATATAATGTGGCAAATATTTGTATATGGTGAAAGCATGCGAGACATGATTTGGTGATATGAAATGTTATAAATGCACTTGAATTCATTGGAATGCTATATTATGTGATTATGATATATAATTGGTGCACAAAGTATATTGTAGCATTTTTGTGCACGAAGTATATTGCGGCATTCATGTGCATGTGCATTATGTGGGCTTATAAGTAGTTCTTATATTGTGGTAAATAAAGAGATAATGAGTATACGAAGAAAGAATGACATGAATGATAGTAGAATCACCCTATGAGTGTATCGTACTTTACTTCGCGTTCGGATATATACACCCGCTTGATACTCCCGTCGGTCATTAAGGGTAGTCGAGGATGGGGTGTGGGCAGTCCGGCGCGGGTATATGGGTGGTGTCGGGAGGTCTCTTGGTGGCTTTAGGACTGCAAATCGACACGCCAATCGTCGTATATAATAGATCAAGCCTGATTGATATTATATAATTCTCAGTCCGGTATCTTGAGTCTTAGTGGGTGACGATGGATACAAAATATGGAGTCTTGAGTCTCTGTGGCGAGACGGACCACAGGCATTGGAAGGTGCATGTTATCAACAATGTTGATATTTGAGCTCATACGATACAACTTAGTGGGATTCAGGCCCAAGTAAGAAATGTGGATAAAATGAGATGACGAGAAGGTGTGAAGTTTGAGAATGAGATCATGACGAGAAAGTGAATCGAAACTCATGCGCATGATCATGCATATGTTACTTGTTGAGCGTTAGCTCATGTAATTTTGCATTGTAGGTACGAAAAAATGCATAAATTGAAAGTTGGTGCCAACTCTCAAATGACGGGACGATTGTGTATTGGGTACCTAATCGTGACTCATGGGTCTGTCACCAAGGAAATCAAAAAAGGTCATAACTACTTTTAAGCATTTTTATTTGATTTCAAAATAGTTAAATATTTTTAAATAGCTATTCCCGGATATCTTCCGATATCCGCTCTCTATTCCGTGTTTTAAATAGATATTTTTATATCAACTACTAACTATAAAGTTTTATATTATAGTTAGTTTATTTTGTTTTCTTCTAATTAAATTATGAATAATATTTCAAAGAAAAATATTTATTTTTAATAATGTCAAATTATGCTTTAAAAATAAAAGTTCAATTATATTTAGAGCAAGTCGATATAATATTGTTTTATTCTTTCAAAATTCTCGCGGGAATATTAAAAAAATGCATAAAATGGAAATGAATTTTGGGTGCCACGATGATGGTCATGCAAGAATAGAGGTTCCAAATAACCTACTTGTAAATGTGTCGGATAAACCCATGTAATCAATTGTAGAAAGTACATATCCATCGTTCCTTGGAAACTATGATGATGTGTCGTTTTTGCAGGGGAGAGCTATATTTTCCCCAACACTTGATCTTGAACAAACCATAAACGAGTACATGGTTTCGATCAATCATGCCGATGGAAGGACTTACTTGATTTCAAATACTTTGTGCAGAGTAGAGAACATTATAGGTTTGCACGGTATAAAGTGTTCGGGTGTGCCTTCACCATGAGTTGATGCTAAAGGTTGTTCTGATGATGCTTCTGAAAAATATTGACCATTCTACATGTTTATGTAATAAAACAAGGCTAATCATTAAAAAACTTGGTCAATCTTATTGTTGAAGTTAGAATCATGTCCGAAAGAAATGAAGGGGACAAAATATTTATCCTAATGCTGTCATTGACTCCACCGGATGCGAGATTACCTTCCAAGTTCAAACGGAGACATATTTCTTTGATTATATTGTATGATGTGACCATCAATAAGAGTCGATGATGAGAATCATAGTGGGTTTGGTGAGGCAAATTAATTATCCAAGCCAAACAAGTTTTGAAGTACATGTTCGAAGAGACCCGAGGTCAATTATGGGCTATTTTGAAAGAAGATTCAAAGCTAAAACAAGTATTCAAGTGAAGAAAACAAGTCAAGAATCAAGTTTGGGATAAAAACCAAAGGAGGCCAGCTAGAAGCCTGCGCGATCGCAGCAAAGAACAAGAGCGCGATCGCGCGACTTTCCTCCACGCGATCTCGCGGTTGTGCGGATGACAGAAAATACGAGAGATTTTTCTTATTTTTGAATTTATTTTCTTTTCTTTTGGGGTTTTAATATAAATACTAAACTTCTCTCAAACCCTAAGATAACTTGGATGACTTGAACATTGAAGTCTCTCTTGAGAGCATTTAGAGGTAAATTCATCTTTCAACTTGTTACTTTCTTTAGTATTCTTCAACTATATTTTGAGTAGATTATTCTTGTATTGTTGTTGAATCCACACTACTTGGAATTTGTTTATTTTTATCTATTGGACTATGTTTATTCCTTATAATTTTGGTTAGATTAAACTTGGGTCAAGATTGATTTTACCATTTTTGATTTCTTGGGTTGATTCTAAATTGTTGTGGGAATTTTTGGTTCAAACACCAAAGGGGTTCGCATCATTTGATATCAGAGATTGGCTCTAATATTGATAAACATTTCTTTACATTTCTTGTTCTTGTTGTTCTTCATTCAAAAAAAAAAAAATATTGAAAAATTTGTTTACCCATGAATATTTCTTGATTCCTACATCTGGGTATTATCTTTGTTATCACATTTGAGTTGGTTGGGAGATTTCAATTTACTAAACATTTGCATTTCTACAATATTCAAGAATTGAGCACTAGGTGTTTGTTAAATTGTCTCTAAGAAGACTTATTTAATTAAGACCATTTTTCTCAACACCAAACTAGTCCTTATTAATTCCTTGTTATTTGACAAGTCATTTGTGGTTTTTGGTACTCCAATACATTGACCCATAAATCCATATTACATCTTCTTTGTTATAGCAAGCTATAAATTCCACTTGCTATTTGTGTCCATCAATTCCGATATCTCTTCTTTGATTGTGGTTTCATATTTTACAAGAATTATAATTTTCTCGTGGTAGTTGATTACTTTCCTTGGGAGCTTGAAAATTGAGTGTAAACACGAGTGAAAACATTACTTGTGAGAACACTTCCACACTTAAACAACATGCTCCATACAAATGCTCCAAGTGGGCAAGACTCCAATGTCCAAACTCAAGACTTGAAAGAATTGTTGCAAACTCCTTCAACTACTTATACTAGGAAAATGGAGGCAATGGAAGGAAGATTGGAAGAAGGTTAAATAGATTGGAGGGAAGGAGAGACCAACACGAAGGAGTAATAAAAAAGTGGACTTTGCTACATGAACAACCTAGTGAACTGCCCTCTCACATGGGTGGTGGGCCCCACACACACATTTAGCATTTTTCTAAAAAAGTTAGGGATGAGTTTGATGATGATGGGGGTATGGAACAAAAGTGGAATATGGATAGGAGTAGAGTGTTAGAAAATACATCACAGATAATTATTTATCTATGATCCAAAATCATCATGCTGAATTATCAATAATTAAATAACTGAAGCGGAAGCGTACCTTAATCAAAACATGATTCACGATTAACGATTGCGGTGTTTGGATCTTCTAAATCAATACGTAGTCCTTATTTTCTCTCTGATGATGGGATGTCAAAAAGAATGAACAATACGTACGATTCAGGGACCATAACCGACTTTATATACTGAATTGCCAGTTAACCTAATTCGGCCCATCATGAATTAGGTAATGGTCTGGTATCTACACATGAAAGCCCATACATTAATTAGATGCATTAAATCCCGATATATATAAAATCCTTATTATATCACTTTAAACGGACTTAACCAAATTTGATAGCCTTTTATTCAATACACAATAATTCACATATAAGCCCACGATTGATTAAAATCCTTACAATCTCCCACTTGGGCTATATGTGTAACCTTACAATTGTTTATCAATTATAACCCTATGAGTACTCAGAATTTTTCTATCATTACTGAATGCATCCCCAAACAATCCGGTCCATCAATTATATCAACATAGGATCAAAGTAGCTTTCGCTACATTAATCGTAACTAAACCTATCAATGGTCACGTATATCGACATAACTGAATGACATGGATCAAGTATGGATGTGT
The DNA here is from genome assembly GCA_963555705.1 of Ligustrum vulgare. NCBI lineage: Eukaryota > Viridiplantae > Streptophyta > Magnoliopsida > Lamiales > Oleaceae > Ligustrum > Ligustrum vulgare. Next base: position 44,518,257 of record OY743168.1, read on the forward strand.
AGCATGGAAATTACATGTAATGTGATCTTCAACATGCCTATTTCCAACTGGTCCAACTTTAATGAGATCATCCTCAAACGAGTCCAGAGATAATAAACCTGAAACCATACAGCTGTAAATAACTTTAACTTTAAACTGTATCCAAAAGGACAGTAAATGTGTCTATAGCACCCAAAATACAAACTCTCATTGAAACCAAATATCCTGAAGAAATACAACACCCATATGAGCAATGTGCTCATGAAAGACCTTGGGTTGTAATACCTTAGTAAGCGAATCCGCAATTATAGAGTTTGTCCTAATGTGCTCTTATTGACACTTGTCCACTCTGAACTGTATCCTTCACAACCAGGAACTTATGTCAATGTATTTTGACTTAGTTGAGTTCCTGTTGTTACTGGAATATAAATATGCTGAGTTATTGTCATAATATAACTTTAGTGGTCTTTCTATATCGTACAGAATACGCAGCCCAGTGACAAAATTTCAAAGCTATATTTCATAATTAGATGCCCCCAAAATTGCTACAAACTCTGCTGCCAAGTGAAAGAAGCTAAAGTGTTTGTTAAGCACTCCTTTCGGAAATAGCTCCTCCAACTAGCAGATAAATGTAGCCTGATGTGGATCTTCTACTGTTTTGGCATCTAGCAAAAATCGGAATCATAATACCATATGATCTCCAACTGATCTGATTTTCTGTATGTGAGCATGTAATCTTTTGTTCTCTTTAAATACCTTATAACCCATGTTTGGCTGGTTTCTAAATGATCCATCCCAGGGTTATTTAAATATCTCATTAGTATCCCAACAATGTATGCAATATCCGAACGCATACAAATTTGAGCGTACATCAGGTTTTCTATAGCTTAACTATATGGGATCCTCTGCATTTCTTTAACTTCAAGATAACTTTTCGGGCATTAATTGAGACTAAATTGTCTCCCTCAACGATATAAGGGTTTCCCCTGATTTACTGTCTTGCATGCCAAACCTCTTAAGTACTTTATTGATATAGCCCTTTTGTGACAATCTAATAATACCCCGAGAGCAATCCCGGTGTATCTGAATCCCTAACACAAAAGAGATGTCACCAAGATTTTTAATCTCAAAATCCCTTGACAAAAAATCTCATAATTTTATGTGACATGCCTATATCATTAGTGGCAAGCAATAATCAACATATAAAACCAGGAAAATATACTTACTCCCACTGAACTTGTAATACACACAACCATCAACAGCATTAATCTCAAAACTAAATGAGATAATTGCTTGATGAAATTTGTATTACCCTTAATGAGAAGCTGGCTTGAGCACATAAATGGATTTCTTTAATTTACAAACCGTCTCATTAATGTCTCCATTGAGAAACGTCGTCTTAACATCCATTTGATGTAACTCGAGGTCAAAATGTGCAACAACCTGACTTTCCTGAAAGAGTCTTTCGTAGAAACCAAAGGGAAAGTCTCTTTATAATCAATGCCATCATTCTATGTAAAGCATTTAGATACAAGACGAACTTTATATCTTTCCACATTACATTTCGAATCCCTCTTAGTTTAAAAATCCATTTAAGACCAATGGGCTTTGCACCTTCTGGTAATGGGTCAAGATCCCAAACTTTATTGTCTTGCATATGCTTATACTCCTTATTTACGACATCAATCCACTTCTGAGAGTTAGAACCCTGCATGGCCTGATGAGATTGATTGGACCATCTTCCACCATTCCATAATTTCCTTATGTTCTTGAAAAAATACTATTTAAATTATCCGGAATAGCATTTTTTCCCTTTCTCTCGTGGATCTCCTTAATGGCTTTAGTTATTGAGGTTGTTGAGTTTGTACTTCTGAAATTTACCTTATTTTGGATGGGAGGTTCTTCAACATTGTCTAGTTGAGGTTCCGGATATGCTTCTTGATCAATGACATGTATAGAAACTTGTACATTGTCAAAAGCAACAGTAGGAATCGAAACCGATCATTCCTCAACTTCTTCCTTAAAGACAATATATCTAACCTTATTTCTCCCCCAAACTCAACATCCTCAAAAATGTTGCATTTCCCGTTTCAAAAGTTGACTTAAATGTGAGATCATAAAATTAATAGCCCCTTAAACGCTCAGAATAACCAATAAAATAGCTGCTGACTGTTTTGTAGTCCAATTTCTTTATGTGGTTTCTTTTGTTCTGAACCCTTAACAACTTTATTTTCTTTATTTGTTTTCTTACCCTTATCTTTAGAGGTGTTTTCCAAGTGAACACTTTCAGTTCTGTCCTGCTTCAACTTTTCTTCCTCTTGCACACAAAATAGAATGAGCTCATTTAGAGTTCATTTCTCCCTTTGATAGTTACAACTGACCTTAAATTGACTGAATTGTGCAAGAAGCTTGCACACTATGAAATGAGCTCATTGAGAGTCCATTTCTACTTTGACAGTTATAACTAACCTTAAATTAACTATATTGTGCAGGAAGCGATATCAATACCAAATGCACGAGCAAGTCATTAGACATGTCGAGTTTTATTTCCTTAAGTTTTGAAGCAGTCTGAGACATCTACATGATGTACTCCCTTATTTTCCCATTGCATTTATACTTTATTGAAATCAAGCTTTGCATAAGCGTGCTTGTTTCAGCTTTATCGTTTTTCGCAAAACGTTTCTTAATTTCGGCAAGGAATTCATTGGCATCATTTACCTCCTCAGATACTGTGCCACTAAAGGCTTCCGGAATGCCGCGCTTAATGATCATTAGACTCATGCGACATGAGCAATCTCACTTCTCAAAGTTCCTCCTTTGATTATATGAACTTTCATCCGTCAGAGGAGCAGGTTGCTCAATCCTTAGTACACGGTCTAGATCTATGCAGCCATGAACTATGTAAATGTTCTCGTTCAATCCTTGAAGTTGTTCCATAAACACAGGGATTAAATTTGAGTTTGTAGATATACTACTAGCAGAATTCGAAATCGAATAGAGAACACTTAAACAAAATAGCTCACATAAGTACCTTATTATGCAAATCATACTTTCAAATAATGGTAGGGCACATCACAAGATACCTAGCACAACATCAATATTCAGTCTTTGGACATAAATATTGACTTGTAAGTGGTACTCTTGGTGTAGTGATCAAACACTGACAGTAAGACATGTCAACCAATAAACTTTTTTTTGGACCAATTTATTGATCACACGTTAAACCAAATAATCGTCACCTGTTTATCACCACAAGTTCATGCGAAATTCAAGTCAAATATTGACCTTCCTTTGGGCCGATCAATATCCGCATGAAATAACACACAAACACCTAATTTTCCCTTAGTATAGTGATCAAATACTGGCAATAAGACATGTTAACCAATAAACCTTTCTTTGGACCGATTTATTGGTCACACGTTAAACCAAATAATTGCCACGTGTTTATCACCACAGGTGCATGTGAAATTCGAGCCAAATATTGACCTTCCTTTGAGCCGATCAATATCCGCAATGAATAACACACACAAATACCTCTAATATTCAAAGTTAATTAATATACACAAGATAGGTTGTTTTGGCAACATGTTGCTTCAACTAACTTACTTTCGAATATTATATCTCTCAAAAGATTCTGATGTACCAAGATTTGAAATTGAAATCCATTGATTTGCATCTATATTTGACTTTAGGATTTGAATTGTAGAATTCAAAGCTTTAGAATAAAGCAATCCTTAAGTTGAGCGAGTCAATTGCAATATTCTTAAACCTTTGGTGGCCAATTATGTGAAATTTTAAGCTTGAAGGGCTTAAATTACAATTTTCCCAAAACTTTATTAGCCAATTTAGAGAAATTCCAAACTTTAGGTCCCAATTTGAAAGAAAATCAAACTTTAGGGGTCCAAAATAGTGAATTTGAAAATTTTAAGGACTGAATTAGAAAAATTTTCAAACTTTATGGACCAAATTAGAGAATTTCAGAACTTTAGGTGCTATATTAGAAAATTTTCAAACCTTAGGGGACTGAATTAGAACATTTTCAAACTTTAAGGGACTGAAAATGAAAATTTTCAAACATTATGGACCAAATTAGAGAATTTTCAAGCTTTAGGGGGACTGCATTAGAGAATTTTCAAGCTTTATGGATTGAATTAGAAAATTCTCAAACTTTAAGGATCAATTTAGAATATTTCCAAACTTTAGGGACTGGATTAGAAAATCATGAACTTTATAAGGCTCAACTTAAATGGTTTTGTAACTTTAGTGGCTGAAGTTATAAATTCCAGAACTTGAGGATTTAAACTTTAATTCAAAACAATCAGGGAGGACCAGATGTGCAAATTATTCAATTATCCAAAATTGCACAAACCTCCCTGAAGATTTCAAATTTTCGACACAAGTCCCTTCCATAAAAACTGATTTCCCAGGGTTAGGGCTTCCGTTAACCTTAACCGCCGCCACCTAAATTCGGAGAACGCGACGGAGCCCACCCAGCCACTCCCATTGCGATGCAGCGCCTTCTCCGGCATTGCACTGCTGCACCGTCGCGCGTAGTGCTGCGTGCAGCACCCGATCGGTGCTGAGCGCCAAAACCCATCGCTGGCCGTAGCAGCGGCTCCTCCAACCCCAAAACAACGGAATCCGACTTCAACTGACCAAAACCAAATCAAAAAATCCAACATCCCAAACTTCAATTCAAATTTCAAAATCAAATTCCTTAATCAACCCATTTTATATACATGATATGATATATACAGAAACCGATTTTCATCACCTCAAGTTCAAATTTTTGAATTTGAATACCAAAATCCAAAAAACCAGATTATATGTATGACCAAAACCAGATTCAAAATCCATACTCAATACCCAACCGAATCCGAATACAACCAAAGCATGAAATTCATATAAACAATATACTAACTCGATTTTCTCATAGATTTCATAATTGTCTTAATAATTTATTGAACTCAAATTCCACAGTTGAATAACTTTGATAATGGAAAAGATTATTCGCCCACAAATCAGTTGAACCAAAAGAAATACATACGCAGTCTAGTGCTTTCAAAATTTAGCAGTGGGCATAATCTGAATCCATTTAACTTTCTTTAATCATATATACGCATGAAAATCTGATAATTAAACATGATGATTGGCTCTGATACCACTTGTTAGAAAATACATCATAGATAATTATTTATCTATGATCCAAAATCATCATGCTGAATTATCAAGAATTAAATAACTGAAGCGGAAGCGTACCTTAATCAAAACATGATTCACGATTAACGATTGCGGTGTTTGGATCGTCTAAATCAATACGTAGTCCTTATTTTCTCTCTGATGATGGGATGTCAAAAAGAATGAACAATACGTACGATTCAGGGACCATAACCGACTTTATATACTGAATTGTCAGTTAACCTAATTCGGCACATCATGAATTAGGTAATGGCCTGGTATCTACACATGAAAGCCCATACATTAATTAGATGCATTAAAGCCCGATATATATAAAATCCTTATTAGATCACTTTAAACAGCCTTAACCAAATTTGATAGCATTTTATTCAATGCACAATAATTCACATATAAGCCCACACAATTGATTAAAATCCTTACATAGAGGAGAGCGGTGTGATAGGAAGTTTGATAGGGGGCTTGATCGAGGTCATCTAAGGAGGCACAGGGGCAGATATGGAATATATGAAAATGTTGGCATTGTTAAAATGAAGATTCCATTATCCCATGGGAATAATGATCCTATGTTGGACTTTAAGAAGCAAATGAAAATTTTATAAGAAAAGTTTATTGCGTGGGATTGTAAATATAATGTTGGAATGCAACAGAGGAGTGTTAGTGAGGTTGAAGCTAAATTGCAAGAAGTGCCCCAAGATAAAAATGTTAAGAAGAAGGAGGGGGAGATAAAATTTGATGCAGTTGATCAATCTTCGAATTTTGATGTAGAAGATCAAAATATTGATGAAGGGGTATGTGAACTTACAACTATAGAGGAGGTTGTTGAGATTAAAAATGTGGAAGAGTTGGTTGAGTGTGAAAATTTAAAGGATGTGATTGGAAATGCAATTTTTGAAGAGGAAGTTGACCAAAAAATAGAGGAGAAGGAAGGTGGTGAAAAGAAGAGCTTATTTGGGGTTCAAAAAGGGGAGTTGGAGGTGATATATCATTAGTACAAAGATCACTACCTTGTACATAAGGAAATTAATGATTCCCACCCTATTTTGCTTAAATCTATTTTTCAGGTTAATTGCATTTTGGACTTCGGACCACACCACATATGTCCAAAGGAGTTCATAATTCGATCATTCCACATATCCAAAGTTGCAAAGTACTATTAGTTGATCATTAGACATGGAGGGCATAATTTTCCATTTGATCCAGGGGGTGCAGTGAAATATCATGAACATACATATGAACGAATCATCTTGAAGAAGGAGAGTCTGATGAGAATGTAAATCATTGAGTAAGTGCATTTTAATCTCGTGAACCGATCTCTTGAATGTAGATGTTAGTCATTTTTTTGTGAGTAAATCAGCCATGTGATATAATCTTACATAAATTGACAAATTATTTTTTATCCGACTGTACAAGAACACTTATTGTGTACAAAATTGTTATATATATGTAATGTAGTAAATTTATTGTGTAAAACATTGTTATATATATGTAATGTAGTAAATTTATGAATACAAAACTTTATATATGCAAAAAAGTGAGTGAAATTGTTGTGGCGTATTCCGCCATGAAACATATTTTCAATTATAGCAACATTCGTGCATCGCACATGTGATGCACTAGTTAAATAGTTACATCGTTCGCTCTAAAAATTAAACTAGTCAAGAAACATGATCGAAGAATCAATACAAAAAGACAATGACGTGAACATCAACCTAAAAATATAGGAATTAATGGTTTTGATGAAGTATTTCAATTTTGATTCTTCAATTCCAATTGTCCGGACCGAAAAATCAGAAATTTCACTTCAACCCTCTTTTATTGCATGTGTGGGCCTTCATCTTTTGGAAAACTCACTAGTTGATCCCCATTTATATTTTTGTACGATTTGATCCTTATTCTCATTTTATGCTCCAATCTCCTCCAAATTCGAATTTTACTAAAATAATCAAAATAAATATACAACAAAACACAATTAAATAATCTGTGTAAAATCACACTTATCAATCATGTTAATAAAAACAAAAAATAAACATTAGTCGACTACTTTCCAGTCGTATCCTCATGGCATTTTCCCTCACAAAAGAAAATTGATCATCAGCAAAGTTAACCCAGATTGAGATAATTTGTACAAAATTCAAGAGAATTGTCTCCCACAGGAGGAAAACGGTATAAGAAAGAACAAGAATAATAATTTTTCACATTTGTTTGGTCATACGTAACAACAGTCACTACAACAATTGCCAACAATGCCAAGGCCGATCAATTACAACCAAACTGTGTCAATATGAAGTGGTAAAAGCATCTATGTGCATGGCTATATCAAATAATGCAATACTGCAACAATCACCTCTGCCCTTCATACTACTATTGTCGACGAGATCCGCGAGGGCAGAAGACCCTTAAAAAATCAGCTATCAGCATACTAAAATCCGGTGTTACTGATAGGCAACCAGCCAAGCTTTGATATGGTTCCATGTGTTGCATCCAGATAAACATATAGATGTACATATAATCCAGAACCCCCATCTCAAGCTATAGTGGTAACTTAATCTTCTCGGACCATTTGAAGATGTCCGAGTACACAAGATCGCCTCCCAACTCTTCTCCCTTAGCCCCAGCAGCGATTCGCATAATGTCCTCAATTAGTGCAAAATTTCCCATTATATCAACATGGGCTCCGCTCTGAGTGCCACGACCTTCAAGAAGACTAGATGGAGGGGCATGATCGTACTCCCTTATGTACGTTGAAATTCCCGAAGGATTGAATCTGGTTTTTCCACGCCACCCTTTTGCACTCATAAAGCCTGCACTTAAAACAGGTACTGTCTCATCCCCATCAATAGTAAAAACGCCATCTTTCAAACACCGGTCTTCATCCTCTTCGTCTGCTGATGTATCTATCTGAAATGGAATATAGCAATCTGCTGCAGGAGTCAGCCTATAAACATAAGCTCTTTCTGTCGGGATGCCAACTCCGTACATCGAGAAGATCTCCATATCAGGAGCATATGGTAACCTGCAAGATCACATATTTCTAAAAAACAGTCTTATGAAACCTGGTAATCATCATAGTAGCAATAATAGTGCAATAACTGCAACATAACACTGAAATAAATCCTTCATGACTTGATGTCACAGTTAATTAGCTTACAAAAATAACAACATTCTTGAGTTACTACAGGAATACAATAAGATCCGTGCATAAGATGACAGAATAAAATGCAAAACGCCTTACGTTGTTTCCAATGAGTTAGACCAGTATTTGTAGTGCTGATACTTCGGGTCTTCCAAATTGTCAGCTATCCCATATGAAAAATGAGCACTACCACGTTCCATCATTTTAGGAGCAACAAATTGTAGCAGATCTAAGATATCTCTGGCTGTATAAGTTTTATATTCCTCAACAGCTTTGATGCCACCAAAACCCATGTCATGATACTCTGTCCATACATCACGACACGTGTTATTAGCAACACTGCTACCCTTTACAGCATCCTGCATGGAAAAAATCACTTGATCACATTAAGTTCTGTCGAGACTTTTCTTGCTGCAATGCAGATGATGCGCTTGAGCTGAGTACGACTTTTTAAGATTTTAGTTTAGCAGTAACTCGAAGACAAGCATGAGTTGGCTGTATATATAGAATAAAACATTACTACTTAAGTAGAGAATAAGAGTCAAGTAAAGGGAGATGCAGAAAATGAAATGTCTCTTTTAGGAATGAAATATCTTCATTTCTCAACAATTATATTACATAATATGAAGTAGAACGTATTTTTCCTGTTTTATTCTGTTCTTAATATTGTTAAACCAAATTAACAGATGCAATTGGACATATTGAAATCAAATTTCTATAAGGCCATTTTTGCAAACCTAACTTGTACATGCAACCATTCACTTTTTAGTGTGCTTCCGAAATGCAGTGTTCCTCTTGTAAAACATGGTTCTTTCAACTGAACCTCGAAAGTACACTTAAGAGGAATCTGATTTCTAATTATAATCATAAATGTTACCCGAAAGTCGATCCTCCCAATCTCTGAAGAATGTGCCTCTGCCACATTTTTTCCAAATGATATTATTCTTCCATAATTGACATGTTTTCCTTTAGATTCAGTTTTTTCGTCCACGTTAGTACCATTGTTTCTTTGCCTCCTTTTGCTAGGAACATAGCATTCCTCAGGTGCCCAATCAAGACCACCCCAAATAGTATCTCCACCTTTCGGTATCATTGACATGGTTGAATCCCATGTCCTGGTCATCTTCATTATGTGCTGTAAAGTTTGAATGTGAAATAAATCCTTATCCAGAACTCCAGGAGCTATAGCCCTGCAGTTCAGTTGACAAATTGCTATAAAATAAGCCTGCAGAGGTGCATTGAGAAGAAATGGTGGCTGCTTCTTAACCATTATTTTGAAAAAAATAAAATTATTTCAGAATTTACCTGGCAACAGCAATATCTCTTGCTTCAGCAGAGAAAAGACCAGAGACAGCTTTTGGAACACCTAAAAACGGACCCCCAATGTTCATAACAGTCCTTATATGCTTAGCACACCAATCTGAACCTCCCCCTCCACCCATTGGAGCAGGGGCCTCCACCCACTTCATGAAATGCAAAAAGTACAAAACACCCATTGAATGTGGAATTATGACTGCCTTGTTGCCACCATTTGTAGCAACCATCAGTTCTATATTACTCTTTATCCTGCTCAGTGCCTGGTCACGCACCTATAAAGCACATAGATATGTTGAAAAATTGCTCATCCGAAAGACCTCGCACGCACGAGGATGTGAGCAAGGGTTTTAGACATGTACCTCCGTATTCTGGAATGAAAGTCTCCAATCATATGAAGCCATATACATAGTTTTTTCCTCGTATCCAATTCGAGCGAGATTAGCAATTAGAACTGCCCAGACAAAATATCCAGGAGCAAAGTAATCTGCAGCAACAAGACCAGTGACAGGCCTGACCCTTATACCAGGAGGATCCAAACCAGTTTCATTGTCTAGTGACATATGCTCCACCCAACATAAAGGTCTGTACGAATTAAAAGTTACATTTATGGTTCCTTTTTGCCACACTAATTTTAGAAGTTACTCTCTTGCTAAGAAAACGTTCTTTTCTAAAAAGTAAGTCTTACTTTTAAGCTTAACCAGACATACTCAATATCCAGCCGAAGGCATGTTAAGCCTTAAGGAGCTTAAGAATGTCAAAAAAGGGAAGAGTAGTTGACTAATCAACTCCACAAAGTAAAAGCAACTGAAATTGCATACATCTTTTCTTCTGAAAAACTAATAAAATTGATTTAAGAACTGTTCGGAAGATTCGTATACGCATGATCTAAGAGTGCAAACTGGTCGGGGGTTGACTATATTAAAGTAATGGAAGTTTTAAATATAAAGGAAGTCAGCAACTTAGAACTGAAGGGGCTTTGTCCACTTCCACACAGCACACACTTTCAACTTTCAAGGTCAAACTAAGCAGTTAGAATGAGAAAAAAATGCTAACAACCTTGGGGAAGAAATTCAACACAAATAGCATGATTAAGATGCTGCTTGGTTTCTTCACAATTGCATGTTGATCTCGCTGAATTGATAGCCCTGTTAAGTAACATACTATTGCAACGCAAATAGTTCAATAAAGTGAACCTGTTTTAAACTTTTATAATTTGATTTGGGCCTTGCTTGTGTGTTTTATTGGTAGGTGGGCATATCCCAATTTAAAACCTCAGTTTTTCACCATATAAAGAAAGACAATGTATTGATACCTTAAAACTCTTAGCACAATACCAAGTTTGTGTGTCAAAATTCAAAATAAAGCACTCCTTCATTACTATAAAGTCTATAAGCCAGTACATTTGCCTTCACGTCACCAAAGAGGTCCGTCCTATTTCCATCTAAGAAACAAAGAACGCTTAAGAAAATTAGCTCATTTTCAAGACATAAATGCCATCGGTTTCTATTTCTCGATCTTTTATCCTCTATCTAAAAGGATAGTCCAAAGAAATCAAGTAGACCAGGAATCAAACACTACTTCAGCAACCATCTTATGGAAATGGTTACTGCATTCTGTATGGAAACATGATTTTTTCTAAACTCACAGTAATCTAACACCAAAACAAAACCTTGTAAAATAAAAGGTAAAGATCTAGTTATACCTACCAAGTAATGAATTGATCAAAGATTACATTGATAAAGCAAATGAAAAATGGATTGCTTTGGATGCTCAACAATTACTAAATCCACATGAAAAAGTTCAAACTTGAATATATGTAACATTAATCTTGAAATAGATATAATTCCTTTTCAAAATTCTTATCAAATCACAAGAATGACACAGCAACCATGGAAAAGAGAAGTCAAAACAACAAATCACATTTACACATTTCCTTGTATTCAAATCGTTAATCCAATATAACACACACACACACACACACACACACAAAAACAATAAAATCTAAAAAACTCAACAGCAATTATTCGGCAAATGAGTAATTACCCCAATATATACATAAATACCTCTTGTAAACTTCCCCAAATGTCCCGCCCCAAAGCCTTTTACGGAACAATCCATCAGCACATTGGTGTCCCTCCCAGAGCTCAAGCCCAGCAGTAACAATCCCCGGCACAAAAACCACGGGATGCTTGGCCTTCAATCCCTCCTTCTGCAATTTCACGCCTGGCGGGTCCGGCATCGGCCCGGTTATCACCTCCGTCACGTACTGCGGGAACGAAGAAGGCATCATGTTGTACAGAAACAATAGCACCCACCATACCACGCATATGCACCCAATAAACCAACAGCAACTGTCAACACAATTCCATTTGCTCTGCTGCTTCTGGAATTTTTGAATCTCATTTTTCTTATCATCTATCTTTTTGTCCTTCTCATTCCCATCGGGGTTCTGAAAGGGAACTTGCGTTCGTTCACTTTCTGGCACTTTCCTCCTTCGAAGCAGAGTCATTGATTTTTTTTTCCAGATTTCCCAATAATATCCGGCAGTAACTGCTATTTTTCGTTCTTTTCTTCCTGGGATTGTCGCGGTGGGGTTGAGGAGGAGGGAGTGGTGCGAATGGCCGGAGGAACTGATGAATTTAAAGTAAGCTTGGGATTGGGTAGTTAAAAGTTGCTCGTGGGACACAGGAATGGACAAATATATCGTGTAACGTGACTGCAGTTTATTGTTGATTTTTGTACGTTATCTTCAAATTATTGTTGATGTTTGTACTTTTTTTTTTTTTTTTCTTATCGTAATGTTTGTACATTATCTTCAAATGGAAGGTTGTAGACATTTCATTTATGGAAATAATGTCATTTTTCATCTTGTCTATTCTATTATTATTATTATTATTATTATTATTATTACTAGTAATCGCACCCGTGCGATACACGAAATAAATAATATTTATTGAATAAGTTGTAAAAATATAATGACCGATAAAAATAACACAATAAAAAAAATAATAATAATAACTTGCATATACAAATTGTGAATAATTTGTAATTTCATTTATCTCTATAAGATTTCTTACTTTAATACATAAATTGTATATTCAATATACAATCAAAATATATATATAAAAAAAAAAAGTTATGAATTGTATTTTTTTTAACAGTTAATTGTTCATTATCTAGTTTCATTAGTTTATTTATTCATATAGAATTGATTATTCAAAAATAATTTTTTTTTTAATATTCATTCCCAACTACATATTATTTAAAAACTAATTTTTCACAATTGCACATACTACTTTTTAACCACACATTCTAAAAAAATAAAATCAATTTTTAACCACTCAATTGATTGATTTGACAATTATTTTATTTTTTATACTACCTTCTTTCACTTTCAATCACACATTTAAAACCATTTCTATAGTTTATATCAAACTTACTCATATTCAATGATTTCAAATACAACGTGACATTTTATTTTTCACCAAGTATTGAAAATGGTCATGTTATCCACACACACAAAACTATTTTTTGTGCATGTTAAATAAATGTATGGACTATATTTTATTTTTAAATAGAATAAGTTTGATAAAACCTTATATTTTTATTTTCTATAGAACTCAATGAATTAATTATTAAAGTCTATAGTATATATTTTACAAATTGATGTTATTTTAAATTTATTAAAATTAAAAAAATAGATAAATGAACAAAATGAGTAAATTTATAAAATTAATTTCAAAATTACCAAAGAGTTTTTCGAAACCTGAAGTTGTAGAAATTAAAATGATTCAATTGAATTTACTTAGAAAAATCGGATATCATTATTTCTTTTAATTTGATAAGAAAAAAGATTTGAAATTAATTATTTATGTCAAATTAAAGTTAGGTAAGAAATGATAAATATCATTTTATGACTTAGATGAGATAAATTAAAAAGATTGGATATTGAAAAAAGTAAAAAGTATAAGTAAAACTTTTACATTTATTATTTGAGGCAATTTTAAGAATGATATATTTAGAGTTTGCTCTCATTTATTAATTTGTATTGAACTTCTCGTTAAGATCATGAGTTTGACACCTATATTGCATATTTTTGACTTCAAAATATTATAATAATTATCAAAAGAATAAAAATAATATACAATTTGATCTTTTTATAGATTTTTTATTTTTTACAATCAATAAGTCATCTATAATTAATTTTGCATTAATTGAAGTTTCATAATTCAATTATTAAAATAATTAATAAAATTACAAATCTTAATATATATAATAATAGTATAGCCGCCAAAAAAACTCACACATAGTTTCCCGCCATTTTTCCCTGCTATTTTAGGAAACTTTGTAATTTTATTAATTATTTTAATAATTGAATTAGGAAACTTCAATTAATGCAAAATTAATTATAGGTGACATGTAATAAATGACTTATTGATTGTAAAAAATAAAAAATCTATAAAAAGATCAAATTGTATATTATTTTTATTCTTTTGATAATTATTGTAATATTTTGAAGTCAAAAAATATGCAATATAGATGTCAAATTCATGATCTTAACGAGAAGTTCAATACAAGTTAACAAATGAGAGCAAACTCTAATTATATCATTCTTAAAATTGCCTCAAATAATAAAGGTAAAAATTTTACTTATACTTTTTACTTTTTTCAATATCCAATCTTTTTAATTTATCTCATCTAAGTCATAAAATGATATTTATCATTTCTTACCTAACTTCAATTTGATATAAATGATTAATTTCAAATCTCTTTTCTTATCAAATTAAAAGAAATAATGATATCCGATCTTTCTAAGTAAATTCTATTGAATCATTTTAATTTCTACAACTTCAGGTTTCGATAAACTCTTTGGTAATTTTGAAATTAATTTTATAAATTTACTCATTTTGTTCATTTATCTATTTTTTAATTTTTATAAATTTAAAATAACATCAATTTCTAAAATATATACTACAGACTTTAACAATTAATTCATTAAATTCTTTAGAAAATAAAAATATAAGGTTTTATCAAATTTATTCTATTTAAAAATAAAATATAGTCCATACATTTATTTAACATGCACAAAAGGTAGTTTTGTGTGTATGTGGGTAACATGGCTATTTTCAATACTTGGTGAAAAAGAAAATGTCACATTGTATTTGAAATCATTGAATATGAGTAAGTTTGATAAAAACTATAGAAATGGTTTTAAATGTGTGATTGAAAGTGAAAGAAGGTAGTATAAAAATAAAATAATTGTCAAATCAATCAATTGAGTGGTTAAAAATTGATTTTCTTTTTTTAGAATGTGTGGTTAAAAAGTAGTATGTGTAATTGTGAAAAATTAGTTTTTAAATAATATGTAGTTGTGAATGAACATTAAAAAAAATATTTTTGAATAATCAATTCTATATGAATAAATAAACTAAGGAAACTAGATAATGAACAATTAACTGTTAAAAAAAATGCAATTCATAACTTTTCTTTTCTTTTCTTTTTTTGATATTTTGATTGTATATTGAATATACAATTTATGCATTAAAGTAAGAAATCTTATAGGGAGAAATGAAATTACAAATTATTCACAATTTGCATGCAAGTTTTTTTTTTTTTTTTTATTGTGTTATTTTTATCGGGCATTGTATTTTTACGACGTATTCAATAAATATTATTTATTCCGTGCATCGTACGGGTGCGATTACTAGTGATATTAAGATTAAGATTAAGATATTACTAATGATAACTGAGATTCTGGTCCATTGATTTTGACCGGAGCTCAATTGTCAAAAATTTTGTTTCAAAATTGAGAAATTTTAAATTTTAAAGCGGTTGCAAGCAGTTCTAGTTTTAATATTCAGAGATTTTAAATTTCACAATGACAGTTACTCCAGTTTTACAGATTCCGCCAACAATTGAAATTTCACTGAATCTGGCGATTGTAAGCAATTTCACGTAGTAGACTATGCATGTTCCAGTTTACATGCTGATAGTTGAAGTTATTTAAAACAGTTTACTCAAATTGTTTTAAGCAAAAAAATTTCGGAGTTCTTCAATGAGTGGGTATGGAAAGTTACCTCTAGATTTACGTGTATATATATCAGAACTGTAAAATTCCATTTCCTAGAATTTTAATTTATTTTAATAATTTGACCCATTTCAAAATATCAACTGGCTTTGGAAATTCTTCAGCCTTCTATTTGAACAAGAAGAATAGACGATTCTTCACTCAAATTCAGACAATTCAATTCACGATTTTTCATAACCATCGATCTTCATCCAAAACGAACACGTCCTCAATTTGCCAAACCCAATAGCGAAGTCCTCAAATCTCATATTGCAGATTGCTAAAACAGATTAGCAAAACAGTAGATCACTATATGTACAGATTCTCATATGTATGAATTCCACATTTTGAATACATATTTACCAGAGAGATGAATAGGGGTCAGGGAGCGGTGCACCCAGTGGAGGCGCCGCAGCTGCAAACAGAGAGGGAAAACTTGCCTCTTCCTCGAAACGGGATGAAGGACCTCTAGGGCCCGTCGGGGACTGCACGAGGCCTCTCATTGCGACTCTTAGATGTTCTTCCGCGTTCGTCACGCTTTTATTCATGGCCACCACCAGTGACTTTCCCTATGTCACCGCCTTATGGTAATTTTTTTTTTTTTTTTTTTTTTTTTTTTTATGGTGTGGGGGGGGGGGGGGGGGGGAGGGGTCTTTTAAAAATAGAGCATTTCTGGATGGGATTTTAGTATATGATTTTGTGGAGAACTAATTTTTTTTCAGTTTTGTCAAAGTTTTTGTTGAATTTATTCTTGATTATTGTTCACTGATTGTGAAAAACCGCCAGAAGCATATTGTATGCTTTGTACTTGGGTACATGTACATCTATGGGTTTTGTATTTCTTTTGCTTCCAATGATAGAAATTGCTTATCAGTTTTCCAATTTATATCACACACTCAAATCTCTGGGCTCTTTTGCATCTTAATTGTCAAACAATCGGGAAATTTAAAATAATATGAAGGGAAAATGGTCAGAGTTTGGCTAATGAATTATTAATGTGTTTTTGTATATTAGATATCTAGCAAATCATCACATTTTTTTCAATCTTTAATGATCCAGGGTGGAAAGTTTTTTAAGAGCTCTGTTTTGCAATAATTTAAATTTATTGTATTTTGAGTCCATGCCTAGTGATGACAACGGGTGGATTCGGGTCGGGTCCCCATGCCCCGTCCCGCGACCCGCGAGTTTTTGTTCGGGGCGGGTCAACCCCGTCGCCCCGTTTAATTTTTATTATTTTTTGTGGTATTTTTTATTTTTTTCCTTATTATTTTTTATTAATTTATTTAATCGGGTCGGGACGGCTAAACCCGCGACCCGCCCAGGTCATGGGAAACCGCCTCATACCCGCCTCGCTGACCCATGGCGCGGGTTTTTTTTGGCTCCGTTAGGGGCGGGTTCGAGTCAAGACGAGTTTTTTTGCCATATCTATCCATGCCTTTACTTCTTTGATTCTTATCGAGGACAAGGATAAAAGATTCAAGAATTAGTTTGCATAATACTGCTTATAAAATATTTTCGAGTTGATCTTGAGCCAAAATAATGAACTATGATTATTTAATCAAGGTGCTGGTTGGTTTTTTCTCCCTTTAAGCAATGACCTTATTAGCATTGACAGCATCGACATGTCATTCTACCAAAACTATACCTTTTACACTTGCTAATTTTATAGCTTATAAACATTAGTTCTTGCCATATGGATTAAACATCAGTTTTAACTAATGTTTGAGGATATTTGTATCCAAAGATGGCTTTATGACAGTTGGAAGCTGAGAGATCCTATGAAGTGCACAATAGATGATTTCAGCTTAAAAAAATTCAAATAATATATTTTCCTCAGATTATAAATCAAGTGTCCCTGATGGAAATCCAAGTGAATATCCAATTTCTCTTCGAGTTGCTGATATGTCAAATGCATATCATGTATTTGGAAAAGGGTAAGACAAGAAAATATTTTTGTTCTATTATATTTTACAATTTTATTCCTATTTACTTATTACCTTAGTTTGTATGTGTTGTGCCTTGAGTTATTTGATGATTTTGTGGTTCCACCTAAAAACCTTTCCCTGCTATAATTCGATTTTAGGACGTGGATTTTTTTAATTATTCCATCAAAGCCAATGAATCATTGATCTCTTTGTATCATGGAATGAATATAACAATTAGGTCCAAACTTGGATGAGGAACTCATGGTTGTTTGCATAGGTATTCTGTAAAACATGGTATGATAGTGAACCATGAAAATAGCAAGTTGAGAAGTTCTTTTTATAAGTTGATTTCACCTGTAATGTTGACATATAAATCATATATTGTTTCAACTAATATGAGTCTTGCAATGAAGCATATTTGTAGGCAAGGCAGCATGTACAGTGGCGGACGCAGACTTTTCGTCTTATTGGGGCACGATTTGTATTTTTGTCGACGGTTTGTACGGGGCTGCTCCCGAAATTTTTTTTTAAGGAAAAATACCGAAAATAAAAAAGTATTTGAAATTTTATTACAATTGTTCTCTATGCGTTTTCATACTTTGATAACATTCTATAATTACATCATTGTCAATATTAAGTACATATCATTCTCAATATTTGCTACATCAAATTCAAGAGTGTCACTCCTAACATTCTAACATTATCCTCGACGTTGAGACATATCTTCAATTTCAACATCAGTTTCTTCACCAAATTCCTCAACCCTTTCATTCTAACTTCATTTTCTTTACTTTGCTTATCAGAAGAAAACATGAATTTACGCTTAAAATATTTTTTCAAAACTGATACAAATAAACAAATAAATAATTGTAAACACATATTAGCCCTTAAATCTCAAATATTCCAATATAATTTTAGGGAATCAAGTAATAAATATGTTCAAGAATCAACTGATTTTTTTTATTTTAAAAAAAAAAAAAGTCAAAATTTTACTGGGCACGTGCCCCGGCGGGCCCCTAGCTGGGTCCGCCCCTGAGCATGTACTGGGAACCCTCTCTGGATTTATTCTGATTTCATGGATACCGTTGAGTTTTGTTCAATTTTATTTGCCGAGGTGAGTCATTGGATCAAAATTTGTTATTCAGCTTTACTTTCACATTGCTCAAATATGAAAATGAAGCCTTAGTAAGTAAATTTTGTTGACAATGTCCGCAGGAATGGCTGATTCAGCTTTTGGCTGGCATAAAGGTAAGACAGCCAAATAGTCAGCTTAAATAATGTCATCATTTCATTTATTTTTATCTGTGTGCAGGTGTCAGTGCATTTTAAAATATGTTAACTTCAAAATCACCTGATAACCTTTTCATGTGATGTTCATGCAGAGAGTATTACTTTTGTCAGTGCTTCCCCACGGAGTCCCCAATGAGATGGTTTGTATTTTCGTTCTCCTGATATCACTACCACATCTTTCACATTTACATGTTTTCCTATGTGGGAAAAATCTGTCTGTGGAAAACTGTTGCCTTCTCACCTTTCTTTCAGTTCTTTTGTTGCTTTAGGATTATTCATCTTTGTCTTTATCATTTGTGCAATTTTTAACTTTCTCTTTGATAAATCAGGTAGCAGAAGATGCATCAAAATTGTGTGAAACTGACGTGAACGGCAATATGGAATAGATTAGTAGCGACCAAGAATTTTTACGCAATTTAATAATTATTTCAAAGTTTCGAAAATCGTGCCGCTACAATCTCACCCATTTTTAAGCTGACGTCACGACGCGTTCATCTAACCAAATAGAGAAATATCGAGTTGATTCAATTTTAAATTAAATTCCGAATTTCCAAAATTTTATTATTTTAAATATTATTTTCAAAATCATTTTAAATTCCAAATTTCGTCGAGTTCATTTTATCAGATTCACTCTTCGACTCAGTTGAATTCACGTACGACTTTTCCTTGAATTACGTGCGTTGCTTGTAAAGGCCTCGTACTACCAACCCCCATCCATCACATCAATCCCATCCAATTCCATACCCTAGCCCTCACTTCACCCCCTCTTTATACATCACCACACCCCCACAACTCTATACCCAAGTTGCAATTCCATTTTCCCGGGCATCACCACTGCCAACCGATCAAGCTGAACCAGCCATCACCACCGCCACCTTCTTTTCTCATCATCATCATCATCATCATCACCACCTCCATCTCCAGCCACCCAAAACAACAACACCGTCCAAAAAGCAGCCAAAGCTCGACCAAGAACCACACCCCAAACTACCAATGCAGCCAGCACCACTGTCTTCACCATGGAGCAACCACCTCCTTCATCACCGAGCATCGCCCAAACCTGCCTCATCGCAACCCTACCACCACCACTACAAAACCACAACCAACCTGCAACCACTGTTTCCTCACACACGCACCACAGTCGCCATCACCATCCAATCGATCGAACACAACCCACCTGCAGCACCTCCATTCACAGCCAACACCACCTAAATCAAGAACCCAAACCACCATCACCATTGTACACGGCCAGCCTCCACTGTCACCTCCAAATCCTCACCAAATAAGCCAAAATCAAAATCAAAACCAAGAAGGGAAAAACCCAGGAAGCAAGAAGTTCATTTTCTTACCTCAATCGCCGGTTTGTCGCCGAAAAATCACGAACCAAGCCTCGGTTGCACCTCGGTTTCGCACTCAAAAACTCGCACCCAATCCCTCAAATTTGAACCCCTCCTTGACCGCCTCTTGCCGCCACCCTGCGGCGGCGTTTCGCCGGCCAATCGCCGGCTGTGGCGCCGGGTCGTGACGGTAGGCTCGCCCCTACCAGCTGCTGCTCTCTCTCTCTCTCTCTCTGAGAGAGAGAGAGAGAGAGAGAGAGAGAGAGAGAGAGAGAGAGAGATGTATATATGTATATAATTATATATTTTAAACTTTTTTGGAAATTGCAGCATAGTCCCTCAACTTTTAAAGTTATATAATTCAGTCATTTTTGTTTTAAGTCCCTTTAGTCTTAAATGATTTTAATAAGCCCTTCATTTTAAAAGCAATTATTTCAGCCCTATAGTTTAATATTTGTTTTTAGCTTCAACCCAACTTTTCAAAATATTTATTTTAGTCTCTCAACTTTCAAAGTATTCATTTTAACCCCTCAACTTTCAAAGTATTCATTTTAGTCCCTCAATTTTCAAATTACTCATTTTAGCCCTCCAACTTTCAAATCATCAATTTCAGTCCCCAACTTGTAATTTATCATTTTAAACTATAAATTTCAAAAGACTAATTCGACTTAATCTTCTAATTGGCTAGACGAAGCGTACGGAGAATTAAAGAATTGAAGTCGTTTCCCGCTCAACTGTGCACTCGTCAAGTTTAAGGTAGATTCGTCCCTATTAATTGATTTAAATTATGATTGCATGTGAATGTGTATGTTATGTGACTTATGTGAAAGTCATTTTTATGAAAAGAGACGAGAATGTATTTCTTCGGAAATAATTATGTTGTTATGCTTGTCATAACTTACTTGCTTTATGAATGAGAAAGAAAGAAGAGAATATCTTGCAAGATAAATGATGATGTTATGCATAACAAATGTGCCTTAAGTGCACGAGACGAGACTACCCACACCCGATGATTTTAAAGAGCCTATGATTTTCAAAGAGAAGCCCCGTGCTTTAATGCACAAAAAGTCACTACCCACACTCTATGTTTCTAAAGAGCCTGCATTTATGTGTTCAATTATATTATAAATTAATTAATGGACGATGAGTCTACTGAGTATTTCTATGAAATGTTCATGTCTATTTTTAACAACATTTGCAGATTTCGGAGAGGGTGGCAAGTGATGGATGATTGTGGCAATAGACGTTAAATAGTTGAAAACTTTGTTTTAATGATTTCCGTATTTCCAAACATTGGATAATTTTGAGAATTTCAGTTATTTGAGAAATTATGACTTTGACAATTGCTTTACAATATTAATGGCTCGATTTATTATTTCGAATTGTTTCATAAATGTTTTTAATTTTATCGACCATTACAGTTTATTTAATGTTGCCAAAAATGAATTTCAGTTATTTTTTCCGCAAAAATATTATTTGAAAAGTTAGATCAGACAATGACGTGATGAACCGGGTATTTAGAACTCGGGGCGCTACAAGATTACTCTTTTAAATTGAAGCACTTGAAATCGGCCAAAAATCAATTAAGGAGCAATCAGCTACTGAAATTAAATCAATTATTGAATAAATATGAATTTTGAATGAAATCTGTAGCTAAATGGAATTCTCTTAAAAATGGATATTGATTGCTTTTTTCTTTCCCTTAGAAAGTTGTCGTTTCTTCATCATTATTGGAGACTTAGCTTATTATGTTTTTTACTTTTATGATTTGAATAATGCATTGGAATGTAACACTCGAAAAACTTGATTGAATTGAATAAACTTTAGTTTTCTTGGTAAATGTTCATTATTTTCTTTGTTGCACTTAGTAATGGCAACGGTTCGGTTCGATTTCGGTTCGTCCAAAATCATAATCGAACCACCAATTTTCTGTTCATACCATAATCGCCTAAGACGGGTAGGGTACGGTTTCGTTCGCGTGTCAGTTCGATTCCATTCGGTTTGGTGCAGTTAATAAAAAATTAAATATAAATTAGCAAGACTAATTAAAAAAAAGCAATTTTATTAAAAAAAGCAACATAACAATACTAAGCAAAATTTGCAAACAATATCTCAAATTCAAATGCAAATAATATTCAAATTCTCAAATTCAAATGTAAAATGCAAACAATATCCAAATTCAAATGCGAAATGCAAACAATATCCAAATTCAAATGCGAAATGCAAACAATATCCAAATTCAAACTTCAGCTCATTCAAGTTGGGCACGGCACGGAGGACTAGCGAATGAGAGTCGCAAGTCAAGTTCGCTATTTGCCTGATTGCCTCTCACGATAGTCTCACCTGGTAATGTATTCATAGAATCTCAGATGAAATGAAATGATGAATTCAATATCCCTAGGTTAATGAATTCTTATTGGGCATTGGTTGGTCATGTCATGTGGGTAGTGGGTTAGGACAATGAGCTAATTAAGTTTTAAATGGATGACTAATTTTGACTTTTTAATTTTTATAAATATAACCCAAAATCAATTTTTAAATCGGGTATTCGGTTCGGTTCAGTTCACCGGCACAAATACCATACCCACTCCGCCAAAAATTGGGTCACTAAATTTGTAAACCACACTTGCCCCGTTACCCCATCGGTTCCCTTTTTTTGCATCATTCGATTTGGTTCATTGCGGTTTTCAGTTCAACGGTTCAAAATTGCCATCCTAGTTGCACTAGACTAGAACTTTATCTTTAAGCAAGACTTGATCAAAATTTGGGGCCAAGCACAAGTCATCAAGAACATTATGACTCTTTGGTTTTGGAAAATGGACATTATAATGTAAGTGATTCGGATTCGGATGAACCAGTTGAATGTGAATTGGATTTTCACTCTTTTAGACTTTGCACTTATTTTCATATTATCTATGACCTGCATTTTTTTTTTTTCAGGTTTGATAATTTCATCTTACATTGTGTTATGGTCTAAGATCATGTTACAAAGTGAAGCGTCTTGGTTAGGCAAGCAAAGTACGTTTTATAGTCTAGCTGGCCTCTGGACTGTCACCAAAATGTCTTTAGATTTTGTTTCACTTTAATTGGTTTTGTTCAAAATATTAGCATGCTAAAGTTTTTCTTTGTAATTTAAGGTGTGAGAATAATGAGAATTGAAACTATAAGGAGGTTTTCCAAAATTTATAATACTCTTGATAGCGATTTTTTTTAAAAAAAATTGACACTTGTTGTTGTTACTTTTTATTGATTTTTTTCTTATTGTTCCATGTCCGTATATTACAATTTATTAATGGAATATGTCCGTACATGGCATGAGTGTGAAACTAGTTGGTTTCTAATAATAATAGTCAATTCACAGACGATAAATGTTATGTTTTTTTTAAAAAATGCACTTAGAGCCTGTTTGGTAATGTGATTTTTAGAAGTTTTTATGATTTTTTTTTCCTTTTTTAATAAATGTGTGGTTTAAAAATATTTGAAAAGTATAAAATTGTGAACATGACTAAGAATAAATTGTTGAGATTGAGTTTAAAAAGTTGTGGTGAAAATTTTAGTTACCAAACAGGCTTTTTATAGCGCTAATGATATTTGCGTTGACAAGTAACAAAGGTGAATATCAAAAGAACATCATCCTATATACTTCTCAACCTAGTATTAATCTATTATATCCTTTCATACATGCCCTTAATAAAATTACTCCAAGAAGTTTCCATAACATTAGAGTACATTCCTACTTCATTCCTATACTCCCCGGTATTGTGTGCAGCGTGATGATCAAGTGAAGTCAATGAAGAAGATGCAATCATTCTAGCAGGTCATGCAAAGCTCCTCTTGAACTTGTTCTCCATTTTTCGAATGCTATCCGGGTGGCTATCCAATGTCAAGAACTCGTTAGGTTTTGCACTACCATTATTGCGCAAACTTGAAGCTTCCGAATGCGGATTCTCTGGCTTGTTTCGTAGGCCATTAGGATCAAATAAAAGCTTTGCATCATCACTTCATCCAGTTAGAGCATTAAAGAAACTCAATCCATTAGGCCATTTGATGCGTTTTCACGAATTTGAAAATTTGGAGATGCATTAAGGACTGAAGTAGCTGTAGGGATTGACCTTGATCTTCAATTGAATAGGGATAGGAAAGGCCAAATTGGCATTTTCGGTTGCTTTAAAGGAATTCATAAGACGAGGGGGCATTTCGATTTGAAGAAAATGGTTGGGATAAGTAAAATCTAGATCGATATCCTAAGGATTCAAATATATGTCTCATCCTCAACATAAATTGAAGGTCTTTAGATATTTGAAACACAATATACACATTCTCTCATGAGATCAAAGTGATGCGAACTCAGTTCGATAAAAAAAATAGAAAATGAACAAATAGTGATGCAAACTCATGTAGACTTGATTATAATAACAAAAAAAATATTTATAAATGAAACTCAAAATCTAAGAGTCCGTTCGAAAAGAATTAATCTTCCAAATTATAATTGGCACAAATTTTCTAACCACTTTTTAATTACTAATAACTTCTCTCTCCAATTTTTAACCACACATCTTACCTAGAAAACTCAAATAAATCAAAATTCTAATTCTAATTCCTTTTTTGAAAGCTGTCGAATGGTGCCTAAGTAGGCCATGTGTAGCTTGAATAACGGCTGTAGTCTTTATGACGTGTCAAAGGATACAAAAGTTAGCATTGATTACGAGATTAAACTAACTTAAAAATACAACAGTGAATAACTTTCTTGAACTATTGATTCTAACCTGAATGCCTCCTGATTCAAACTGATTAGTCGACTCAGGAGGAAGAAAAGATAATTGTTTTGTCTCGTCTCGTCCGTTTTTAATCTAAGTATCCAACATCCTATGAAGGGATTTCTCTTGAAATACATACAACATTGACAAGTGTATTTTGTACACTTATCTAGATAATTAAATTAGAGTATCTGTTATTGATTTTGATGAATTATGACTTAATCTCGTATATTTTGTTTGTTAGGAAAAACATGATCTCATATGGTGTAATTGGAAAAAAAGAGCGAAAAATGACAAAATTGAATGAAAATCTCAAGTACGAGGACCAAAATGCAAATAAACAAAACATGATTCAAGGAGCAAGATGAGGACTAAAGAATATTAGGAGCGAATTGGGAGTAAAGGAAAGTCAAAAGATTAAAATTTACATTCTAAAAAATTTAGGGACCAAATTGCAATTTGGCTCTAAAACCTTAAACCATGCGTGAGCAAGGCACAACAGTGAATCACATGCAACAAAAGGTGGTCTACCATGCTTGTGCAAGGTAGATAACTACGTGCACGCATGGTCAAAATATTGACTGATTGGGAAAATTTTAGTTTTGAAGTCAAATTCTTTATGAAAAGAAATTCTGAACCTCTATTTAACCTAACAAGACACCAAGGAATGTGGGGGAGATCACATTAGAGCCAAGAGAAGAAATCTAACATGAAGAAATCAAGGCAAATGTTTAGTAAAATCCCGGAAGTGTATGAGATCGTTGGTAAGTAATAGATTTTGACGAATTTAGAGTTATCATTCCCACGAGGAATAAGTTTTAGTTCTAATTAACAGTTTACTTTCACGAGGAATAAGTTTTAGTTCTAATTAACAGTTTACTTTGAATTCAATTTAGTGAATAGTTAAAAATGTGATTTGTTTGATCTAATTTAAAATTTGCAATAATTAAAAATGTTGGTTGTAAATATGTGTAACGACCCGACTCCCTCGCTGGGGCCTTCTCTTTGTCGTACTCATGGTCTTTCCACTCCCCCTGGTAGTCTTAGTCCTCAAGGGCTGCCAATCTCATTTCCAGGAAGTGGATTTTTGCCTTCCATGAGTTTCGAACCTTGTACCTAGGGGTTAAGTACAAAGATTCTTAGAAACCCACTACCACATTTTGGAAACCCAATTCAAATAACATTTTTTTTCTCTTTCTTTCTTCACCCTCAAGCTTTTATTTTTCCTTCCACTGCAAATTTTGGTTTTCCTTAATTCCTCCAAAATTCCCTCCAATTGTGATTAAACCTAAACTACCAAAATTAACCCCCTAATCAACAAATATACCGGCTTTTTCTACATTCTATGGGGACTGCCTTATTCTTGACGCTGAGCTGTGGGCTATCCTGGATGGCATTCTTCTTGCTCGCAGATTGGATATTACAGTTATTTGGGTTGAGGTTGATTCTTTAGTGGCTATCCATGTATCATCCGAGGAGGTGGACCTTGGAGGATTTAGGGCATCCTTAACTAGATCAGAGACATCCTTCAGTTTGACAATGATACTATTTCACATATCTACCGTGAGGGTAATCAGGTTGTTGACGCGCTTGCATCAAAGGGTTGGGATCAGAGACACTATACCTCGCAGACTCAGGACGCTTGTATAGATCGATAGATATGGCCTACCCAGCTACAAAGGGCTATAGCTTAGGCTTTATTTTACTTGTACTTTTCATTACTTTTATTGTTAGGGAGCTGAACTCCTACATTTACTGCTTCCTTTACTTTCTTGGAGGTTAGGTTTATGTCCCCCTCCTTTCATGTACTATCTACTATCAATGTTAGCTCCTGGCCCGCATAAGGATAAACTGTGAATGACCCAAAAAAAAAAAAATCAGCAAATATACCTTTCCCCATTTTCACACCACCCCAATTAGCAGATCTCTAGAATTCTTCCTCAATCCTCTCGATCAGCCATTCATCCCTAATCTACCATTTTAAACTCAAAATCAAGACTTAATATACCACTCTCCCTCACATTCACGACACACACAGAAATTTACAGCAATTTCTTGGGTTTGGATCTTCTTCTTCCCTCCAATCTTTCAATTGAAACTCAACACAACAAATTTGCACACCTCTTCAATTCAACTAATGAATTGGAGAAGTCGAAGGTCACCTCTTTAATCCAATAAATGGATTCGAGTCCAGGAGAAATCGAAAACACCTCATTTCATACACAACCAATACCTCAAACCTCTCTTCTCTATGTCGTTTATTTTTCTGCAGAATTCACTCCACACCTTTATCTTCATTCGTTCCCAATCCAATCAATGGAGTTGGGACATTTGAATGTAGTTTTCTCTGATCCAAACAATGGATTCAGAGGAAGTAAGAAATTCAGAAAAACACACACAATTTACATGCAGTTCACACATAAAAGCCTCCATCCACCTCCGAACCCGTCCATAACCGGCTGCCACGGATCAAACCTCTGTCACCTACATCAATCCACCCAAAATTTGTAAACTGAAAACATTACACATAGATGAAACCGAGCATATATTTCAGACTTCAATCACAGAACCACCAGCCTCCATCGTCTAATTGAACTTCGCACCACAAGAAATCAACTTCACACACCATAGCCATCTCAATTTTACAACCAACTCTCGAACCCAAACAATCATAGGAACACAACCAAATCCCATATACATCAAAACCCAAACGACCAAACCACCGTCGACTGCCACGGCCCACTTCGAAGCCGCCACTGCCTAATCTGAAATCACCAACCACCGACATCCAAAACAACCCAAAACCAAAATTACAAAGTAACCCAATGTCTTACCTTGAATTTTCGGCTGCTTGGCCAATTAATCACCGAGAATCGCCAATCTGAATTCGAATACAAGCCACGATTTTTGTACAAAATCGCCCAAGCCCTTCTCCCTTATCAAACACCCTCATCGCACTTGACGCACCACAGGCTGACGGTGCCATCGCCGGCCATTGGCATGCTGTTGTGATCGAGAGGAGGCCGGAGCCTCCCCTCGGGCCTCATCATCCTCTCTCTCTCTCTCTCTCTCTCTCTCTCTCTCTCTCTCTCTAAGTGAGGAGAGAGAAGAGGAATGGTCATTTTTTTTAAAATGTTCTAATTTTCTAAAATTTCCCTTTAGTCCCACAATTTTCAAAAAAGTTTAATTTGGTCCCTACAGATTAGATTCCCCTTATTTTCAGCCCCAATGTTTCTAGTCTGTTGATTATGACCCTAAAACTCTTGCTAAAATTTAATTTGGCCAGAAACTTTATGGGTTTGTCATTTAGTCCCCGATTCCCAAAGTATTTAATTCAGTCCTTCATTTTTTAAAGACATCTTAAAATATTAGTCCCTATATTTTTCGAAATAGATTAGTCAGTCCCTAAAGACTTTTAATTCCTAGAGTCAACCCTATTACTTTTGAAACATTTATTTTAGTCTCAATACTTTTAAATTCTTTTATGTTAAAAGTTTAATTTAGTCCCCAAACTTTATCTTTCAATTTTAAACTTTAAATTCTTGAGATACAATTTTAAATTAACTTTCTTATTGGCTAGATGAGGCACTCGAAGATTTAAAGGATTTACGTGATATTCCCTCTCTATTTTCAAACTCGCAAATTTGAGGTAGACGCACCCACACTAATTAGTTTAAATTATAATTGCATGTATTGTATGAATTTTATGTGATTTAAATGCTTTGATGTATTAGACGAGACAATAATATCTATGAGATAAAATGAGAAAATGATGTGATTATGCATAATTTAAATGCTGTAATACATCAGATGAGACTACCCACACCCAATGATGTGAAAGCCTATGATTATGATGATGTGGTCACTGTATTAGTTTCATAAGTACGTGTTCAATTGTTTTGTGAATTAATTATTGGAGATGAGTCTACTGAGTATTTCCGTTATATTAACTATGTTTACAGACTTCGGAGATGGTGGCAAATGAAGTGAATTTGTGGAAATTTAATAATGAAGCTATATTTTTTTAAAAGTCACGTTTTTTGAGTTTGATAATTTATTTCTTTGTCAAGATTCAATTTTTTTATGAATTGTTCTAGACTTTATTTAATTTAGTTTTTACTGCAGTTTTTCAAATAATAAATGTGATGTTTAAAATTCAGTTATTCCGCAAAAATATTTGTTCAAAACTTAGATTTAAAGGACGACGTGACGTTCCAGGTTTTACGAAACTTGGGGCTTACAAATAGAAAGCATTTCCATGTAACAAAAAGGTAGCAAAATTAAATTTTTCCTCATTAGGAGTATGAGTATGGGAAACATCCGTTCAATTGTTCATATCCAATTATCTGCTTCAATTGGAGGTTTTAAGAATTGAAATCTTTCAGTAGCTGCTTTGCCATTGTTTTACGCATAATTTGTTGAATTTCACCATTGTGGTTGAGTAGTTTTTCAATTCGATAAGCTTGGTGTTAGACTAATCGAGTCAAATAGCCCATCGATGTAGTTGA
Organism: Ligustrum vulgare; assembly: GCA_963555705.1. Lineage (NCBI taxonomy): Eukaryota > Viridiplantae > Streptophyta > Magnoliopsida > Lamiales > Oleaceae > Ligustrum > Ligustrum vulgare. The sequence goes on from OY743168.1 coordinate 44,547,769, forward strand.
TATTGAGGGTCGGGATGAACTTACGTGAGACAGGTTTCAACCTTAACATTTACAGGTTTGGAGGATTAAAACATAATTGACTTATTTCAAGAAAAGTAGGATTATTATATTTGAATTTCAAGGGGTCAACTAATGTATCGCTACAAGATATATGTATTGATACATGCTTAATGTATTGATACATAGAAGAAAGATGGGTTATGATGAGAGCCGTCCTGGGAGTGGGGACTGGGTACCAAAGGCTCCAGTGGCTACTGGTAAACATGGTTAGGGAGCTAGTGGTGTTGTTGAGGTAGAGGGTGCATGTGGTGAGGCTGGTGGTGTGGAAGAGGGTGCTGGAGTTGACCAGAACGCAATTGAGCATGAGTTTGTTCCACCATAGGGTCTAGACTGGGTATCATTTATGACAGATTCGAGGGCAGCATAGGATATGGTTCTTCAAAACTAGGGACAATTCTCCAGTCAGGAATTGACTACTCGAGTTGGAGTTCTTGAAGTCACTTGGTTCCTGATGTTCTTGACATACCTACTGATCCAGTCGATCCTAAATCATAGATTATTCCTACCCCTATGATGTCTCTCTCAGGCTTCTTCTCGTGTTTTAATTTTGTTTTTCCAACTGAATATAACTTATGCTTATTTCAAGTAATGTCATATTTCTTTCTATTCATGCATGTTTTCATTCCTTCTAATCATATATAAGTCAAAACAATAACAAATAACTTTATGCATACCTCAACAAGATGGGGCAAGATGTCGAAATACATGTATACAATCTAGTCTACAAAATCTACAAAACTGAAGCATTGATACCACTAATTGTGGCACTTGATTTTTCATATATTTTTTATTTTTATTATAATAGAAAGAGAGTACAGCAGAAGGAAAATAAAATCATTACGTAATTTAGATAATTAAAAAGTCTTTATATAAGAGGTGATACCATTGCGGCATTTGATTTCAAAATTTTTTCAAAACAGTTATATTAAAATATCACTACATGTGTCAATACATATAGTTATGCCTTGACAGTTGAGTTTTAGAAAATGGCGCCAACATTTTAAATTCTGCAAGTTATGATACGTAAAAAGGATGTATTGATACATGGAGATGAACACTGGAAAATAAAAATCAAGGGTTTCATATGTACATTTTGTTTCAAAGTGGTTAATATGAATTAAACTTAAGATAGAGAGAATAAAGAAATTAACTGAATGTTAAGATCAAAGTTTGACACTGCATGAAAACTGTTATACAAACTTTCTATTGTAAGTATCGATACATACAATACAGTTTTGATATTTAATTTCTGAAATTTGTTGCCAGTATCTGTTTTATGCAAGTATTGTTATTACATGTTTAGGTATCGATACGTACTACTAAATAATGTATTCAAAAGTGGGAGTTTTCAAAAGTTTAACATTTCATATCGAGTTATTTTACGAAGTACAAAATTTAAATCAGAATGTTATAACTAAACAAAAGATCCCGAGATAATTACATTACACAAACACTAAACATACTAACCATAGTAAAACTATAGTTTTCGGCATACAAAAACTCAAAGGTATCGGCTTGATAGTATTCGGTCTGAATACGCAACTCATAATGGTAGAGGGTTGGATACTCATGTGGGTAGCTCCAAATCTCGATCTCGATAATATACATTTACTTCGAGCTATCGAATGATATTTACATCCGGTCGAAGTCACTTCAAATATTTGACATTATAGCATCTACAACTTGAAATATGGAAAACATGAATACAAAATATTCGGCAAGTAACCACACCGTTGCATGAATATTAAGACAAGCGCCATAGACGAGATAACAAGCGGGATCGTGTATGATAATAATATTATGTAAAAATATTTACGTTATGCAATATCGAATAAATCATGTATTAAAGCACGAAGTAGCATTTAAATGTAAATAAATAAGAACAAGTGTTACTTACAATTACCGAGACCTGAAAATGACATAAGAATAAAAAATCTGAATACGATTTTACTAAAAATTGTTTAATGTGTTGACGTGATGAACATGTATTGATACATGTTCTTACATGACTACATGTGTACATGGTAACGATACATGTGATTATGCACTTGTAATCAGATTCTGGTCTTGGCTGAATTTCAACATTTTCTTTTTAAAATGATGCAAAATATCTACAGGAAAAATAAAGAACTTATCAGGGTCATGTTACTGCATTAACATGCCCTGATTAAGAATAAAAAATCAAATGACAAAAATACCTTTAAAAACTAGAAAATTTAAGTTATTTTGGAGGGAGTTTTAACTGATTGTTATGATTTTGGTGTGTCTCCTTCAGTTGAAAGTGACTTCTATTTTTATAAGAAAAGATGATGTGATACGATCAGGACCAGGCATCGAAGGGAGAAGTCGAGATATCGGCAGTATGACAGTGATCTAAGTGGAAAACGGAGCAAGTTCCGTGTTGGGGTCGAGCCAAGAGGAAGAAAGGATCAAGTCGAGTCGAGTGATTGAAGTTCCTTGTGCAGAAAAATCATTACGGCCGCAATGAAGGTCCTTCACGGCCGTAACTCATATAATCACGGCCGTAACTCATATAATCACGGTCGTAAAAGCTATTATCACAGCCGTAACCAATTCTCAGGGGAAAAAGGAAGAATTTCAACAAAACAAGACTTATGGCCGTAAGTCTGGAAGTTACGGCCGTAACATCTAAGCTGAGGGCATTTCACGGTCATAATCAATTTCCTCACGGCCGTAACTATTGAAGCAGTTTTGGACCCTAGATTCATTTACGGTTGTAACTGGATCCTTCACGGCTGTAACTGAGGAGCGGGTCAAATTATGCGAGAATTTTAATTATTTTGTTTCCTTTTTGGTTTTTAATTTATTTTCCTATTTTAGTATTTTAGTCTAATTAGGATTCTGTTTTGAGCCCAATTAGCGGCTAGGTTATTTTTCTTATTTATATTCCTTTTCATTATTGTAAAAGACAATACAGTTTTGAGATTATTGAATTTGAGTTGAGAGAGTTTTCTCCAATTGAAAGGTTGAGGAGTCCATTTTGTGTTCTTCGAGAACAAACCTAACTTATCAAATATTGTGAAATATTTGTGGCGTTGAACTTATCAAATGTTCACGAGAATATTTGTGGTATTTCCAATTAGAATCTTATCAAGGAAATTGACAAGTCCTTGTGGTATTTCGAAAACCTTGGATCTCGATTACGCATCGTCAATCTTGCGTTGTGAATCTTGGGTCAAGGTCCTATCGTCAATTTTATCTTTCCAGTATTTTAATTCTTGTGTTCTTGTGTTTGTTTGGTTGAATCTGGATCTTTTCTACGTTTTAATTGTGTTATTCCTCGTGTTCGTCGAGATTCCGGGTTGGGATTGCGTCATGATGGGTGATCAAATCATCGTTCCCTAATTCTAGCTTGTCATTTTGAGGAAGCATGATGTGGAAATTTGCATGGGGATGTTCAATCCATGTGAAACAGGTGGCGGGCTGTGGTTGGAGGTTTACCCAAATTTTATGAGAACATGCTGGATCCATAAATAACAGCCTATAAGTATCAACCCATGAAGAACATGTATTGATACATTGCTTTGATTTTCATAATTGATTTTTCTCTAAAAATGGGGAAAGTGTGTGTTTTTACAGAGAGAGGACTTTTACTTTCGCTTTGTCAATGGTGTAATTAAACTTATCTTATTTTGCTACTTGCATGGCTATAGCCTCTAGTCTTTAATCCTTGCCTTCTCAATCCAAGAAAGCTTCTAGCTTTTTCTCCCTTCTATCCTACTCATATGCCTCAGTCTTCGATCTGCCCATTAGATGATTCATTGAGGTTCGCCCGTCTTAGCAAATTTTAAGTACGAAGGATCCATTTGTATAGAACATCTCTTTTGGGGTATGTATAATGTAAGTATGAAATTTAGAACGAGCTATCTGTATAGATGATTTGTCCAGATGGGATTACAAAAATGGATGTAGTAGTTTTGTGGCCGTTGGAGATGATGTGTTGTGAGAAAAATAAATTTATGTCAAGTGTGTATTGGTTAAACATTCTATACGAACCATCTGTATGCATATCATCTCTCGTGCAATTTATGTTAGTTAATCTATGTAAATATCATAATTAACATGTCATAGTATATCATGTTACAAATTGATAGCAAGTAAGTAGAAGAATTATTGTTATTCATTTTTTACTTTATAGTCATAACATTGAGCTTAAGATGTCCTTCGGACATGTTATCCTTGCTAACAAACACTTTTGCTCTTAGATAACATGACTTCTCTGATTGAAAGACTACATGGACAACATGCTTTTTCAAAAGCAATCAGACACTAAGTTCTTGTGGATTTCTTGCACATTCAACACATTGGTAAAAACCAACTCTTTCTCATATGTCATTTTCATAACCACTTTGCCTCATCCTTGATCTTGGATGCTGTTGAATTTTCCATATAAATTCTTCTAATTCTCAACTGCTTCAAACAAAGTGTATGATTTTTTTACCGGTGCAAACATACCTTGTAGCATTGATGTCCGTACATCACTTTTTTTTTTTGAAATTATCAAATTCATTTTAAAAATTACTATTGCACCCCCTTTGGAAAACTCAAGGAAAGCCTTGATATGAGAAAACACACTTCTAATTTCAGAAACATTGAGTGCTATGTCGTTAGCCACATTTGGTTCTTTCTGATTAATTTTATTTAGAATTTTGCACTTCAAAAATTTATAGCCTACACATCTGAAGCACATTTCTTGAAATTTCTCCTCAGAAATTCTACATTTCAATCCTAGTTGATAATTGTCACCAAAGTTTTAGACTTGTTCTCATGTGTCTTAGAAGTTTAATCATGTTCTACAACATTTGTTTTAGCCATATCCATAATGAACTCCTTCATTTCAAAAGTTTTTATGTCTTCTTTAATTCAAAATTTAACAATCAGTACTTCAATATTCATTCCTTCCTCTTGTGATTTAAACAATTTTTTAAACCTTTCTATGCTGGAGGTATCTTCTCAATAATAAATATACACCACCTAGAAGGTTTCACACAAAAACATCCCATTGACAAGAAAGTTATCCAAAATCACTTGAACTTCATGTACTTGATTGATAGTAATTTTGGAGTTTGCCATTTCATAATCTAGGAAGTGAAGAACAATATATTTCTTAATCCTGGTACCCCCCCATTTTTATATTTCTTATACAAAGAATCTCACAATTCTTATCAGTTCTAGTCATATTATACATGTATAAAGTGAATCAGACAGACTTTTTATGGCATAATTAAGACACAAAAAATCTAAATGTTTTCGAGCATGAATCGTGTTGATAAACAATATATATTTTCATCATATCTGAGTCTTCTCCTTGCAAGGTTCGAGTTGTTCAAATGAAAAACGTTATAATAGGATCAATAGTCTTGAGCTACTATATTGGTTACAACATGACTTTGGCAATTGAGTTTCATTCTGATTTTCTATAACCATATCCATAATGGTTACATATATTGCCATCTCCGGAACACTAAACAAAAAAATACTTCCTTAAATTAGAGACAAAATGCAGTCCATTTGTAATTCCTTAAATAAAATACTTTTAAGATATTTTGAAAAAATACATATTATAATACTATTATGCTTAATAATTAAAGAAGAAGTGAAAGTGAAGTTAACATGTGCAAGAAAAGGAAAATTACAACTAAAGGAACTAATAAAATAGCAATCGAAGGCCCGCATGCTCACAATGTCCTTAAAATAGATCTGCTCCCTCGTCATATATGCTTAAGGTTCATTTTGTGTTCATTTTCCATGATGTAACAATGAAACATGTAGACATTTGAGCACTAAGATTCTAAACTAGCAAAAAAAATTTATTTTAGGGACTATCACCAAGACTTGAACAATATTTGAAAAGTTTAGGATTGACAGAGAAGAAAATGTTTTAGGCTTCAATGGATAACTTAACTAATTGATCGTTACATGTGTTACACATTATTAACACCATAACAACCTAAATGTTTAAGTTTCATATTAACATGGGTGTTTCACGCGGGTGTTGTTTAGCTCGTACTAACAATTGAAAGGGATCACATGAAAGTGTAAGAGACAAACCTCTTGAAAGAGTCTCAAAAAGGGGTGTTTCCACTAAAGAAAGTTTGATTCACAAGATGCCTCCAAAGGGTACAAGTACGCATATTATATTAGGATAATTCTAAAATTTATGATAAGAAAATTACATCTCTGTTTTGAGCATTTTTATTTGTTGGTCTTTCTTAGCCATTTTCCCAACTGATCTCCTTTGGCGACCATTATGGCTATTGAATCATCATAGACTTACTCTCCAAGTCTGTAGTGATCCCTTTTCAAAGCAATCCACCTTGTTGACTTCACTTCATAGGTTATGTTCCAAGTCGAATACAGTCATCATATCTGTCAGCAATACAAGTACTTTTTCACCTTTCATCTTTTCTTTGAACCCATAAACAATTAATTTCGTATTAAGGGCCGTGATTTTGGCTAAAGTATTTTGTTTTTGATCTTGCATTGCACTTCTTTAATCATTTTCTTGTCAATTACTGGCTCTTCAAAGGCCACTCTGTTTGGTCTCATTTGGGTAAAAACTCTGTAAGAGCTTCTACTGAGTATGACTCTTCATTTCATACTATTACTCGTGCTTCTTCTTCTCCTTGGACCACTCTGACTGGTCCATAGTTGTCCATCGAGTTGGCTTCCACTACAAAAGGTCGTTGATCAGCTTGCATAACTTCAGCCTCTCCTTTTTCATTCTAGAATACTAATCATTGATGGAGCGATGCCGATATACTCTGATTTCCATGTATCTAGAGCTTGTTTGCTAAAGGAAAAAAATTTATCACAACATTTCAAACTCAATCTCAACCATCTATTCTTAGTCAAGCCCATCGTTTTTGAATTTACAAATATTTTTAAACCACACATCTATAAAAAATAAAAATAAAAAAAATCCACATTACCAAACAGGCTCCTTGTCTCTTCCCAGTAGTACATTATAACTCATGGGACCGTCTATTATAAAGAAGACCGTGTGACGCGAATCCCTTTGGTGTTTAAACCAAAAATACTGTTGAGTGCATTTTACATGCATATTTCATATATTTTTAGTAATACTTTTAGATTAATTTGGACAAATACCTACTTAATTGTGCATATTTTGTGGTTAAATAGGTTTAACCATCAACTTCTTGGAGAAAGCACAAGAAAGAAGCTAAATGGATGAATACTTGAAGAAATTGAGGAGAAAAGAGTCAAATCCATCAAAGAGTCGAAGTATGAGGACCAAGATGATCTACATTGAAAGATGGAGGACCTAATTGCAAATCACCAAAAGACGATCAGGCTGCAAAATCATCACTCCAGTCAACCACGCGATCGCGTGGTTATTAGTCTGTTGTGCTCGCGAGTTCAGGCATAAACTCAACCCGAGAGTTTTCACCTGAACCACGCGATCGCGAGGTGCTATGCCACGCGATCGCGTGGTCAAAATTTTGGAACAAATTCTGGGCCGACCCGGTGCGACCCGATTCGGCCCAAATGCTGAAACACGCGGATCTTACGAATTTTGGGGGTTTTTGAGGTGGTTTTGGTATTATTTTGAAACACTTTTCCCTCTTTGGAAGCAAGAAAACCCTAGCTCTCTCTCTTTCTCTTTGATTTTACCCTTTTATCTTGTAATTTCTCTTGGAATTTGTATATTTTTGTTGATGAATATTGATTTGGGGAGAAATACCAACATTATTGTGGAAGAATAGTGATATTTTGAAGCAAGAATCATTGGTGAAGGGAAGTGTTTTTTCTTAATCTTCATATTTCTCTATTTATTTTTATTTCATAATTGAAATGATGTATTTAATTATTGCATTTTATTGTTATTTCACTATGGGCTAAACTATTTTGTGTTGGGATTATTGATGAAGTTCGACCTAGCTTAGTTGATTTTAATGCTTGTATTAAGAATTTAAGCTTTTTATTATCTTGTACATTTATTGTTGTATTTATTGACTAGCATTTATTGTGGCCACATTTATGCTTAGGTTTCATGGAATGTGCAATTATTGAGAAATTGTTGTATATTCTAGATCAATACAATATTTGCTCTCGGTTCTTGTTTAGGATAGAGATATACCTAAAACCCTAGATGACCCATTGGGCTATTTTCACAAAGGTTTAATGCAATTGGTGTGTTTTTAATCGACATAGAGATATAGTAGGTTAATGCCACTAATTAGGGTTGATTTCACTCGAGAGAGGTAATTGACTAAGCTTGGAAAATCGGGTCTAACATGATTAATGAATTGCATTTCTATTTGCTTGTTGATAATTCAATTAGGTAATGGTCAAGTGGAATCAAGAATCCCAACACTCCTTTATCATCTATTCATCACCTTTTTTTCTAGTTATTTATTTATAATTGCAACTTTAATTCTAGTACGAAAACTTTCTTAAAACAAACTTTTATTGTGTGTGTTTATTGTTAAAATTAATTATACTAGGGTGTAGTTGAAATAGACAATCCTTGTGGGATCGATAAACCGGACTCAATTAGTCCACTATCACTTGTATGCAACTCGTGCACTTGCGGTGTGTTTGTAGCGAACAAATACCCACAATACTTTGAAATCAACCCAAGAAAGCTAAAAATGGTAAGAAGTTGAAGACTCTTGACCCAAGCTCACCCTAACCAAAATTCTAAGGAAAATAACCCTAGCCCAATGGAGAGGAATAAGAAAATACCAAGATATTTGTGGAATAAACAACAACAATACACAAGAATTATATTCCCAAATAAAGTTGAAGAAATTCCAAAGAAAATTACAAGATAAGAAAGTTAATGTACCTCTCAAATGCTCTAAGGAGTCTTCTTGATGCCAAAAAATAAAGAACTAGGGTTTCAAAGTCTATTTATAGTACAAAACAATAAAAGGAACAAAATAGGTCGGATTTAAAATGAAATCAGCGAAAATCTATCTCGGGTCAAGAGCTTGGCCGCGCAGGCGACCACTTCTTGGTTTTGTTAATTCAGGTGATGTCGCGCGGCCACGACTCATGGACCCCCATGGCCGCATGGTTGGGTGTTTTTGTCTACTTCCAAGTCGTTTATTTCCAACTTGTTTCTTGGTTCGTTCCTCGGGAGGACTTCCAATTGGACTTGGTTCCAAACCTTGTGAATGAGTCCCGCCATTAGCTCTTGAACTTCTTTGGCCTTGGATCTCATCATGGGTCCCACTGCCACACGAATCGAGGGTTGACTTTTCCCTGGTTCTCATCATTCCCTCCCCATTGAAAAGGATTCGACCTTGAATCTTCACCTGCATCAAAAGGAGGTAAATTAGAGACATTGAAAGTGGCAGAAACATTATATTCACTTAGGAGATCAAGTTTGCAGGCATTGTCATTGATTTTCTCAATGACTTGGAATGGACCATCTCCGCGCAGCTGTAATTTGGATTTCCTTTGATTGGGAAAATGCTCATTTCTTAAGAGGAACCAAAACAAATCCCATCGGCTCAAAAGTGATGAGATTTCTACCCTTGTTGGCATTGGACGCATATTTCTCATTCTTCTTCTCAATTTGGAACTTGACTTTTTCATGAAGAGATTTAATCAAGTTCGCTTTTTTCTTCCCATATAAGCTATCTCTTTCATCAATAGGTAAAGGAATTAAATCCAAAGGAGTTAGCGGGTTAAAGCCATAAACAATCTCAAATGGAGAAAAAGAAGTAGAAATATGAACACTTCGATTATAAGCAAATTCAACAAAACGTAGACTCTCTTCCTAATTCTTTAGATTGCTCTTAAGGATAGTGCAAAGGAGTTACTCTAAGGTTCTATTAACCAGCTCAGTTTGGCAATCAGTTTGGGGATGACAAGTTGTTGAAAATAAAAGTTTGGTCCCCAATTTCCCCCACATGACCTTCAAAAAATGGCTAAGGAATTTGACATCTCTATTAGACACAATACTCCTAGGAATTGCATAAAGCCTTACTATCTCCTTAAAGAAAAGGTCGGCTATGTAATGGGCATCATCCATTTTGTGACAAGCAAAGAAATGTGTCATCTTAGTAAATCTATCAACGTCCACAAAGATGGAATCACTCCCCTTCTTAGACCTAGGTAGACCCAAAATAAAGTCTATAGAAATCTAGGTCCAAGGTTCGCTAGGAACCGGTAGGGGCGTATATAATCCATGAGGTGCTACTTTGGACTTAAACTTCATACAAGTGATGCACCTAGAACAAATTTTTTCTACTTTCCTCCTCATTTTAGGCCAAAAGAAATGTTCTTGCAAAATTTTCAAAGTCCTCTTCACACCAAAATGCCCCATCAAACCTCCCTCATGGGCCTCCCTCACCAACAACTCTCTCAACGAGCAATTAGTCATGCAAAGTTTATTTTCATGAAACAAAAACCCATTATGCCTATAATACTTGTCATATGAAACCTTTTCACAAGACAAATATACTTGCAAAATCCAAATCATTCACATACAAATCCTTAATACTTTCAAAGCCCAACAGTTTTGCACCCAAAGTAGTGATAAGAGCATACCTCCTAGATAGTGCATTGGCCACCACATTTTCCTTACCTTACTTGTATTTGATGATGTAGGGAAATGTTTCCACATACTCCACCCATTTGGCATGCCTCTTGCTCAACTTTTCTTGCCCTTTCAAGTGCTTCAATGTGTGATCAGTATGAACGACGAACTCTCTTGGCCACAAGTCTTGATGATATGTCTCCAATGCCCTTACCAATGCATAGAGTTCTTTGTCATATGTTGGATAGTTCAAGGCGGCCCTATTAAGTTTTTCTCTAAAGTAAGCTATGGGCCTCTTCTCTTGCATTAGCACAGCTCCAATACCTATCCCCGAAGCATCACATTCAAAACGACGATAAAAGCTAGCTAGCTCATGAAAGCTTCTTACCTCAGTGACACTTTTGGGAGTTGGCCATTCCTTAATGACCTTGATCTTCTCTGGATCAACCTCAATACCCTTAGTGCTAACAACAAAGCCAAGAAAGACAACACTCTCCATGCAAAAATTATGCTTTTTGAGATTGACATATTTCTTCTTTTAAAACCAAAAGCACACATCTCAAGTGTTCAATATGCTTATCCAAATTCTTGCTATAAATCAAAATATCATCAAAGTAAATTACAGCAAATTTGCCGACAAATGTATGCAAGACATAATTCATTAATCTCATAAAGTTCTCGGTGCATTAGTGAGACCGAAGGGCATAACAAATCATTCATATAAACCATACTTATTTTTAAATGTGTTTTTCTATTCATCCCCTTCTCTCATCCTAATTTCAGTGGTAACCACTTCTCAAATCAATCTTACTAAAAATGCAAGAACTATGCAATTCATCTAACCTAGGAATGGGATGTCAATACTTTACCATTATATTGTTGATGACTCGAAAATCAACACACATCCTATAGGTTCCATCTTTCTTGGGCACTAGTAGCACATACACGACACAAGGACTCATGTCCTCACAAACATATCCTTTGCTCATCAACTCCTCGACTTGCTTTTGAAGTTCTTTGGTCTCTACCTGGTTGCTTCGGTATGCCAGTCTATTTAGAATGACGGCTTCAGGAATGAAGTCAATTTGGTGTTTGATGCCTCTAATGGGTGGAAGTCCACTAGGCATCTCCTCCGAAAAGACATCCTCGAATTCCTGCAACAAAGAGGTAGCTAAATTAGGGAGGGGAGTGTGAGATTCATCAAGTGTAAGGAGGGACTCCTTATACACCATCAAAAGAATTTGTTGATTTTCCTTTAAAGCCCTCTGCACATCTCCCTTACTAGCATAAAAACTCATTTTTTTTCTTAACCACTTTCTCCTTCTTTTTCTTCTCCTTCTCCTCCTCACTTCTTCCCTCACTACTCTTTTCACTCTCTCTTTGCTCCCCACTCACATCCACTCTTTTTCTCCTCCTTTCTTTATCCTCTTCTACCTCCCTTTTGAGCTTCAATTGATCCTTGTAAACTTCTTCCGGGCTCAAAGGTAGTAGTGTCACGAGCTTCTCATTCATTTGGAAGCTATACCAGTTCTTTCTTTCATCATACACCACTTTCCTATCATATTGCCAAGGCCTACCCAAAATTATGTGAGTAGCTTGCATGGGAACCACATCACAAAGAACTTGATCCTCATATGTCCCAATGTTGAAAATAAGAAGTACTTGCTTACTTAACTTCAACTCGTCATAGTCACTCAACCATTGCAATTTATAGGGATTAGGATGTGACGTCACCGGTAATCCTCGCTTCTCCACCATGCAAGTACTAACCACATTTGTGCAACTCCCACTATCAATGATGATACTACAAACTTTATCTCTCACAAGACACCTAGTATGAAAAATATTTTCCCTTCACTTAGCCATTTCATCAACTTTGGCTTGGGTGTTGAGAGATCTCATGGTATCCAAGGACTTTGGTAGACTAACAACCCCATCCACCCTTTCTCCTTCACTCTCACTATCATCTTCCCCATGCACTCACTCTTCCTAATCTTCATCTCCCGAGTATCACTCCCCATTTTTAATGAACATCACTCTATTGTTAGGGCACTCTCGAGAATAATGCCCCCGCCCCTACATTTGAAACACTCAATATCCCTACTCCTAGAAGTAGTAGGAAGAACCTTAGGCTCATCCTTTAGGAAGCCAACTTTCTTCCCCTTGGATGATTCAACTTTGTCCTTAAGTGGCATTTTATCACCCTTATCATTTCCCCACTTATACTTTCAAGTAGAACTAGGACCCTCCAAGTATTTTTCTTGTCCTCTCTTCTTTTTTAATTGATCCTCCACCTTGATAGTCATATGCACCAACTCATCCATTTCCACATAATGGTGTAATTCCACTATATTGGCTATCTCCCTATTCAATCCACTCATAAATCGAGCCATGGTGGCCTCCCTATCCTCCTCTATGTTAGCTCTCATCAAGGTCTTCTCCAACTCCTTATAGTAATCCTCGACCCCTCTAGATCTTTGAGTAAGAGTTTGTAATCTTTGGTAGAGTCTCCTATAATAATGACTAGGAACAAATCTCTTCCTCATAAGACTCTTCAACTCATCCCAAGTATCAACACTACCCTCCAAATTCCTCCTCCTAGTGAGCAATAAATTATCTAACCAAGCTAAGGCATAGTCAGCAAACTCCACTACCGCTAACTTAACATTTTTGTCTTCGGAGTACCGGTGGCACTCGAAGATCAAATCCATCTTCCTTTCCGATTCTAGATAAGCATCCGGATCAATTTTCCTATGGAAAGAAGGGATCCTCATTTTTATGCTTCCAAGATTACCATCCACCCCATTTCTACCTCTATGATTCCTCCCATGACCTCGACCAATTCCCCTAACATTCCTACCTCCTCTATTCCTACCCATGTTCCAATTTTGGTCACTACCCCCTTCACTCTCCAATTCATCATCATCATTCTCATACTCATCTCTAGCCCTTTACCTATCACCCCTCCTAATATTATTATCCCTTGGTAGTGGAACTTTCCCCTAGTCTCTAACCTTGATAATCTTCCTTCTAACCTTCCTCCCATATCCGCCATTATAACCGTGAGAGTTTGTATCACATCCCTCAATTTTTGAGTTTGGGCATTTGAATCTTACCCACTTGAAGTATGTGTATTAGACATGGAGTGCAAGTGTGTAAGTGTCCTCACAAAATATTTTCTCTTTTGTTTTCACTAAATGTAGGTTTTTACCCTCTAATGAGCTCACCACTCTTGCCTTTCACCACTCCAAATTTTCTTACTCAAACTCTCCAAGGAACGTAATCAACTAGATTAGAAATCAATTCTTGTGTAGAAAAAATTCCACAAACATAACAAGGAAGTAAAGGAAGGATTGACACAATAGCAAGTGGAATTTTTTTGCTTACTATTATACAAGAAAGTAAGATTGAATTTATGGGACAGTGTTTTCAAAGTTATGATCACAATAAGCTAGTATAATGGAACAAGTAATCAACTAGGAATGTGTTTGGTATTTGGAAAATAGAATTTAACATGGAAGTTTTTTTTTTTTTTTTTTTTTGAACATTTTATCAAACACTTAGGATGCAAACCTTGAATAGAATAGGAATTTAAAGTGTTTGTTCATATGTAACCCTCAACAATCTAAAATTGATAACAATAACAATACCTAAATGTAAGAATCAAGAAATACTCACATGCATATAATTTTCCCCATTTTTTTTGTATTTGTATTTTTGTTTTTGTTTTTTTTTTTTTAATATAAAGAACAACAACAATACAAGAATGTAAAGATAGGATTAACAATTTTAGAGCCAAGCTCTGATACCAAATGATGCGAACCCCTTTGGTGTTTAAACCAATAATTACCACAACACTTTGAAATCAACCCAAGAAAGCTAAAAATGGTAAGAAGTTGAAGAATCTCGATCCAAGCTCACCCTAACAAAAATTCTAAGGAAAATAACCCTAGCTCAATGGAGAGTAATAAGCAAATACCAAGATGTTTGTGGAATAAACAACAACAATACACAAGAATAATATTTTCAAATAAAGTTGAAGAAATTCCAAAGAAAATTACAAGATAAGAAAGGTGATTTACCTCTCAAATGCTCTAAGAAGTCTTCTTGATGCCAAAAACTAAATAACTAGGGTTTCAAAGTCTATTTATAATACAAAACAATAAAATGAACAAAATGGGTCGGATTTAAAATGAAATCCTCGAAAATCTATCTTGGGTCAAGCTTGCGGCTGCGCATGTGACCACTTCTTAGTTCTATTAATTCCGGAGATGTCGCGCGGCCAAGACTCATAAACCCCCGTGGCTGTGTGGTTGGGCCTTTTTGTCTACTTCCAAGTCGTTTATTTCCAACTTGTTTCTTGGTTCGTTCCTAGGGAGGTCTTCCAATTGGACTTGGTTCCAAACCTTGTGAACGAGTCCCGCCATTAGCTCTTGAACTTTTTGGCCTTGGATCTCGTCATGGGTCCCACCGGCACGTGAATCGTGGGTTGACTTCTTTTGGTTCGTGGGTTTATTTTCCTGGTTCTCATCACTGTGTTTTTCGTTGTTCTCTCTATTGTTATCTCCAATGGTATTACACATTTGGTTGAAGTTGTTCGCCCATTGAAACTAGATAGCACCACCTCTGTTGGAATCATATCTGTGTCTGACTTGGCAAAATTTCTTAGCATTCTGTACGGAATTGTGTTGATGGCTGCCTCGATGAGCACCTTGAAAAATGAAATACCATCAATTGAGGCCTTTATGTACAAGGGCCTTAAGTGTTTATTCAAACTTAAGGAAGGTTTCCTAAACATCACCTTCTCATTTGATTCAAGCTCAACCTTTTGTTTTCATTTTTCTAATTCATTTCTACTTGGCACATCCACCAGTAACATGTCCTCGCTATGTGTTTCATTGACTTTTCTAGCTTGCATAGATCTACTTGGCGATTCTCCCCAACTGGTAAATGGAGGGAACATTATTGAAGGTGACCCATAATTTTCATCATGAGGTACCCTCTTCTTCCTTTTGGGAACTCTATATAGAGCCAAATAATTGAACGATCATCCGGATAGTTCGTCCAACAAGCCTACTGCTGGATTACCTTCTTAATACAGTTGTTTGAGAATCTTACCACGTGATACTCCCATCTTTCTGCACTTTGCTTCCAAGTATAATTACTTTTCTATGTCGATCATCCCATCCCATCCCATCATCATCTAAATCATATGTTTTCTCATTTATGGGATTACCTCAACAGAAGTATTGTCTTCCTGTTCTAACATCCATGTTGTTTCTTCTGGTTCTTCCATGATTTTTTCATCGCTTTCCTTGTTTTGAAACTCATTGGCCAACACATAATTATTGGCCATGTTTGGAGGTAAAGTGCCAGATTGGATGTTAGTTGATTGCCCTGCATTATCTTCGTCTTCATCTTTCTATCTATGCTCAGATTTTAATCTCCAAACATACTTACTTGATGATGCTTCTTTCATTAATTCTTTTGAACCATTACCTTGTTTATCCTTTAAAACGTTCTGATTCTCCATAGAAACAAGATTTGTACGCTTAAGCTATCCCATTCCTTGCTGCAACCTTATCATTCACCTATAATTCCTTTGATACCGTCTATGTTACATCCTTATCATCTCATCAAATGGGATGACTTTCCATGCTTTAGGATTGTATGAATGCCATACATGTGAGCCATATAATTTTGGCCTAAATGACTTGAGATTCTGTGGAGGACTAGGTGATCTTCCAAACGTCTTTGTGTATGATCTTCCAGGACCAGGCCTTACTAGTCCAGGAAATTGTTGCGGCTTATCTTGATTCAGTGATTGTCCGTTTGCTTTTACTTCATTTATTGTCTTGACAATCTCTTTCTGACAACTAACGCATAGATTCTCTTCTTTTTCAATAGCTTTTCCTTTTAATTGTTCAAAAACACTGGGACATGATTCGTTCTCTCCTTCATCTACCTCCAACTTGAACTTTGGCAGATTCTACTTTTTGAACTTAGGAACGACCATGCCAATATCAACTGGCTATAGGAAAGAATTCTCATCTACTGTCGTCTTTTTCTTAGAATCAAAGGTAATTCACCAAATTCAATGGCATTTTGTATTATACTGAGAAATACCAAGTAGTTGTTAGTCATATGAGACCATGCGTTTTGCGATTTACAATATTTTTTACCCTTAATTTGCTCAGGGTTTGGCAACATGTGCTTATCGGCTATCGCTCAATTTGATATGCTTATCTTTGTATAGCCGATTGAATATTATATCATATTTCGGATACATCAAATGAAAGCCCTCTGATTTTTTTGATTTTCTTCTTTTATTGTTTCATTTTTATTTGATGTTTCTAGTTTGATTAATACGGGACATTCATAAGTGTCTCCTTTGACCGTTTCAGCTAAACAAACTTCTTAATTCATCTTAACTAGTATCAATAACATGTACATCAAAATTAGGATCTCTGTAATTAGAACCTTTACTAGCATTTTTCATTTGGTACTCTTTCCTTAACAAACGCTCATAGCTAACAAAATTCGCACTAAGTTGAAAGAGATCGGGGAATCCCTATCATGTAACTTTTATTTTTGGTTCAAAACTTAAATAGTTTTGGGCGATTTTAACAAACTCTTTTTCAGACAGTAGGACAAAGCACTTGCCCCTAGTCATTTTAAATTTTTGGAGAAATGATTCAGCCCATTCATTTGGCAACTGCCACAAATTCGCTAAATCTGCTGAAAGTGACTTCAAATTCAGTTTTGTAAAATTAAGCGTGAAATAATTGCTCTAACTGCTACTGATCTTGAATAAAATTTGCTGGTAAGTTAATGAGCCATGAGAATGCAACCTCACTACGTGAGCTTCGAAAAAATTTCATTTTGTGATGATCTGTAACTTTGCCATGTTGTAATATAAAATGTCATATGTGTTCCAAAGTAGATACTTCTCCTAAACCAATGAATTAGAGGCGACCAACAGGTCAAGCCGCTCATTAGCTCAGTTCGTGAAAACACTAGCCGTTAGCGACTCGACTCATCCCATAGGTGAGCCTAGACATGAGCTGCGCACTGAGCTGCTCAGCTCGTAAATGTAACTAGATGGTCACATTTCAAAAAAAGTGATTGTTTGGTCACATACTAAAGATTCGTGACTATTTTTTCAATGGTCACAAATCTTTAAACGTGACTGTTGGGGTCCCCAAACGGTCATGTTAATGCTTCTTTTTTTCATTTTTATCTATAAATACAACTTTATTTCATTCAAATTTCACAAAAATTATCTACTCTATACTATCTTCTATTATAATCCAATTCAAATCTCAATTTACTACATAAACATTATACACATTTCATTATCATCTTTCATCTTTACTACATTCAACATTCTTACACATTTTAATTCTCATACTACAATACTAAAAGTCTACAATCACATGATTCACATCCACACTTCTATTTCTTTAAGTTTCATTTTTCAACATACAAAAGAATGGATCTTGTGCTTCGATGTGTTGAGGAATTGTTCGACGGAGAAATTTGGGGATCAACCCCACAACCCCACTTTAACAAATAATTTTCCGGTCTCAACCAAACTCCAATTCCAGAAAACATGGATGAGGATGTTAGTCATCCAATTGATTTTGATGACTTTGAAGAAGGTGTTGAAATCTTAGAAGATGAGTCAGTCAATATTCCCAACACAAGAGGAAAGCTGCAAACTGTTGGAAACATTTTTAATTGGTCTCAATTGGCATAAACCTGATGGAAACCAAGAATTTAAAACAGTGTGCAAATATTGTGGAATTCAATTTCACATTTACAAATCACAAGTGAAAATTCCCTTGCCCCAAAATATATTTTCCAACAAGATTAAATTCAATGCAATATAGCGGCAGAACCTAACTTACTAGAAGTTGGTAAAAAAAATGTTAAGGGAGTAATAGTTTTGGTAGATGTGGGCAAGGCTACAAATGTAAATTTCGTCATTTCTTGTAATTGAAGAAAAATGTATGGGATAGTTAACAAGTGTAAAACTTATCCCAATTACATGTTTTGAATGTCAAAGTGATTAGAAATGATTGATCTCATATTATGAATGGATTTTTCACGTGTATTAATTGTTAATTCTCAATTCATTTTTTATTCTGTTACACTAGAATCAAAATGATATTGACGGGAAAATTTAGTAGAGAACAATTTAAGTGTTCTAGTGCTTCGAGGGACCAGACCTTCTAATTACAAGCACTGGTTTATTTGTGAAGGTAAAAATATCTGATATCTTATTCAATTTCACTGAATGATTTAAATAGAAAGAAGCTAATGTTGAGTTCCTAAACAATAGGAACAGTCGATGACCCCATAAATTATGGAAACAATAAAACAACTTTTTAGATAAATAAATCTGATAACCTAGTAGACCAAGTCCATTTATTGACTAACTCTACTGCTGCAAGTTCTTGAGGCTTGTAACAACTGCTCTCCTCTCATAGAACACCATTGTCCTCAAGGATGAGGTTAGGATATTGCAGCTTAAAAACTTCCTGAAGTTCCCAAGTTGATTCTGCTGGATAGCCCTTGCCAACGTATTAACACTTCTTCCCTTCCTTTCTTATCTCTTTGATCTAACACCACTAGTGGAATGGGAAGAAACTGATCTTCTTCTTGATTAAGCCGTGGAAGATCTGTTTGCACGGGTTGTCCATTTCCAATCTTCCTTTTGAGCATCGACACATGAAAAACTAGATGGATTCTTGTACATGGCGGTGACTTTAATTTATAAGAAACTTTCCCCACTCTTTGTACTACTTCATAAGGACCATAGTAGCGAGCTGAAAGTTTCAAATTCTTCCTAGCAGTAACTGTTAATTGTTGATAAGGTTGAAACCTTAGATAAACTCAATCTCCCACAAAGAATTCCCTTTCCTGGTGATGTGAATCATATATATTTTTCATTCTAGGCTGAGCCTTGCTTATGCTCTCCTTAATCATCTTGAGGACCTAGTCTCTTGCTACCAATTCTTGCTCCATAGTAGCAACTTTACCTTTCCCAAGAAATATAAGTTAATAAGCTAGGCAGCGACCTCCCATATACTATTTCAAATGAAGTCTTATTTGTAGAGGTGTGCCAACTAGTATTGTAACAATATTCAACCCAAGTCAACCATTTAACCCATTCTTTCGGTTTAGAACTAGTAAAGCATCTTAAATACACCTCTGATGTACAGTTCACCACTTCACCTTGCCCATCGGTCTACGGATGATAGCTTGAACTAAAGTTATATGAAGTTCCACTTATCTGACAAAATTCTTTCCAAAAAGAGTTCGTAAAAGTAGAAATTCTATCACAAATGATAGATCTTGGAATCCCATGTAGCTTAAATATATTGTCAAAAATATTTTTGCAACTCCAACTGCTGTATAAGGATGAGAAATGGCAATGAACTAGGCATATTTAGATATCATATGAACCACAACAAAAAATAGTAGTCTTACCATGTGAAGGAGGTAAGCCATCAATGAAATCCATGGATATATCTTCCCACACTTGATTGGGAATGGGCAAGAGCTGCAAAAGTCTAGCTGGTGGTGTTGACTCCAGTTCGTTTTGTTGGCAAACATCACATTCCCGAATGTATTTCTTGATTTAGTTTTTTATCCCCTTCCAGTAAAAATTTGCTCTTATGCACTAAATTGCTTTAACATATCCTCCATAGGTTGTATCATGGAATTGCTGAATAATCGTCGTTGTTAAGTCAGAGTCTTTTGCTAGATATAATTTCCCTTTGAACCATATTAGTCCATCTTTCCATTGCCATGGCTCAATAGCTTCCACTTCTCCGATTTTTTTGGCCATTTGTTGCAATACACTTCTTGTATAGACTCTACTCAATTTGGAAATGGTTGTGACAGTGCCTGCAAGGATCCTTTTTCATGCCGTTTAGATAATGCACCAACTATAATGTTTTCCTGCCCTTTTTTGTACTCTAAATTGAAATCAAAACCCATAATCTTATACAACCGTTTTTGTTGAGTTGCAGTAGTTATTTATGTCCAAAGATGTTTAAGACTTTGGTTGTCAATTCTAACCACAAATTTCCTCCTGAGCAAGTAAGGCCTCCATTTTTGCACTACTAGTACCAAGGCTAGAATTTCCTTCTCAGGAGATGTTTTTCCTTTAAAGCTTGGCTAAATAAAGCAATTGGTCTCTCTTGCATTAAGAATGCCCCTATACCAACACAAGATGCATCACACTCTACAATAAATGTTTTAGAAAAATTGGGAAGAGCTAATACCGGCACTTGAGTCATTGCAATCTTATGTTTATGAAATGCATCTTCTGCAGCTAAGCTCCACTGGAATCACTCCTTCTTAAGCATTCTGGTAAGTGGTGCAGCAATTTTCCATAACCCTGGATAAATTTCATGTAGTATCCTACAAGGCCAAGAAATCCTCCCATGCTTTTGAGAGTTTTTGGCTTTGAGCAAGATAGCACGATGACTTCAATTTTAATTGGATCCCCGCCCCTTGATATAACATGCCCTAAATATTGAACCTCTATCTGCCCAAATTCACACTTAGAAAGCTTTACATGAAGATGATTAGTCTGTAAAACACAAAAAATAGCTTTCAAGTGTTTAAAAATGGTCATCCCAACTCTTGCTATAAAAATATCATTGAAAAACACCAAAACAAATTTTATGCGAAAATCATTGAACGACTCATTCATTAAGGCCTGTAATGTAGATGGGGCATTTGTAAGGCTGAAAGGCATAATTAAAAATTCATAGTGGCCTTTGTGTTTAGAAAATCTATCTTTTCCACATCCTGTAGCTGCATTCTTACTTGATGATAACCTGATCTGAGTTACAACTTGGAAAAATATTTAGCACCTACTAGCTCATCCAAAAGCTCATCAATAATGGGGATTGGGGATAGAGAATTTATCTTTGACAGTTATTTTGTTTATGGCTCTATAGTTAATACACATTCGCCATAAGCCATCTTGCTTATTTACTAACAAAGACGGGATGAATAAGGACCAGGCTTGATAATACCTGTACAAAGCATTTCCTTCACCAATTTTTCTATTTCAATTTTTTTTAAAGGATTTTTTTATGGCATCACTGAAACTGGCCCTTATCCTGGTAGCAAAGGAATTTTGTAGTCTTAAACTCGGGTTGGAGGTAACCCTATTGGTTCTGATATTATCCCCTTAAACCTTTGGAGCACTTGATGGATTGATTTGTAGGTGTTGCGGATTTGAGTTTCTTCTATGTCTTTAGGAATGACTTGTAACAATATGCCTTGATGCTTCCCCACTCGCCCTTTTAGTTCTAGTGCTACACTCACCTTGTTAACTGCACCTAATAAGCTTTGGAGTACCACCATAGTTCCATCTATATTAAATTGCATATGGAGTTTTTCGAAGTCCCATTGGATAGGTCTTAGTGTTCTGAGCCATTGTGTCCCCAATACTACATTGTATCCTTCAAGTGGTAGAATATAAAAACCAGCCTAGATTTGTACCTTTTGCAATTTGAGTGGAACACTATTACAGCTTCCAAGACTGCTTAGTTTTTCCCCTGATGCTACCATTATTTCCATTTTACCAGTCTGTTAGATTGTAATCCAACACGCTAGGCCACTTTGGTATTGGTGAAATTGTGTGTACTACATGAATCTACTAATGCAACCACCGATTGATAGAAGAAGCTATCTGAAATTCGCATAGTTCTTGGATCCCACACAACTGCAATGGCATGTAATGATATCCCATGAATTTCTTCTATCGTAACATCAATTTCCCCTTCAATCTTCATCTAAACATAATTATCACCAGCTTCCCGTTGAGCTTAAATAAAGAAAAGTCGCTTAAAGTTGTGATCCAGACCATACTAATCATTACAATGGAAACAAAGTCCCTTTCTTCTTTGTTCGACTAATTCCTCTGGAGTCATTATCTTAGTACTCGAATAAGGAGCTCTTCCTTGTGTCTCAAGAGTTGTTTGCATCTGAGCTATTGATCATACCACACTAGTAGCCTTTTATGCGACATATCTGTTGCCTCAAATACCTTTGCTAAACCAATTGCAGCAATTAGGTATCCATTGACATCAGTTCAAATTGGCTCCGACATCAGTTCAAATTGGCTCCCGTAATCCATTGACAAAATGGCTAATTTGTCATTCCTAAGTTAGGTATCCACATTTTTCCAAAAAAATGATTCAAATTCTGTTTGATATTATTTCACAGATTTCACTTGTTGCAATTTAGTGAGAGCCCCAAAATGATCTATAAATTGGTTTGGACCATACAGTGTCTGTAGTCCTTCTCTAAACTCTTGCCATGTTACATACTGCAACTCTTATTGGAGGAGATGAAACTAGGGTTGTGCATCACCATCAAGATGAAATGATGCCAATGCCACTCTTTCAGATTCTGGGACTTTATGGATCTGGAAATATTGCTCAGATATGCAAACCCCGCTGGTTGGGTCTTCCTTCCCATCATATTTAGGAAAATCCAACTTCACAGATGTTGGCCAAAAAAAAAAAAAAAAACTTACAATTTGTGTTGGAATAGCGTCCTCCACTTCTAGGCCCTATGGGGTCGAATTTTCTCTTGTAGCTTGCATCTTCCCCTTATCAGGCTGAGAAATTGCATGTTCCAATATTTCCGGAACTTGGTTGTCAAACTTCAGGTTATTGCTAGACAAGGTCTCCACTATCTTCTTTAGATGATCCATTCATTTCTCGAGTTGCTTGGGCTCCATGCTTCAGCCGACTCTGATACCAAATATGTTACAACTAAAATCAAAATGATGTTGTCATTAAAAATTAGTAGAGAACAATTTAAGTGTTTTGGTGCTTCGAGGGACCAGACCTCCCAATTATAAACAATAGTTTGTTTGTGAAGATAAAAATATCAGATATCTTCTTCAATTTCACTGAATGTTTTAAATAGAAAGAAGCTAACATTGAGTTCTTAAACAATAGGAACTAACAGTCCATGACTCCATAAATTAAGGAAACAATAAAAAACTTTTTAGATAAACAATTCTGATCACCTAGTAGACCAAGTCCATTTATTGACTAACTCTACTGGTGCAAGTGCTTGAGGCTTGTAACATATTCGCATATTTTTAGAGATTCCCATACACTGGAAACTTATCTACCAATCATTTTATATATTAATTTAAATTATTTATAAACACTTTTACCATACTCTAAGCACATATGTTCTCACATAATAAGCTAAATCGAATGGATATAAATGAATGTAAGAACCTACGTTATTTTGAAACAAAGACACAATAATTTGACTATCGATCAAACTATCTTCAAATTTTATTCTTGAGATGATTTTCTGTAATGTTGTTTGGCATGGTTATGGAAGACAATGACCTTTAGCACTTGGAGATAGATTAAACAATAACACTTTCTTTTTTTTTTATTTCACTAGACTAATTTTGCACGTAAGTCGCTTTTCCTACTTTTTAGACACATGTTCTTCAAATAATTACTGCTATAAAATTATTTTTTTTACAAAATGGAGCCCAAAGACACTTATGTAGTGTTTGGAAAATCTTGTTTCTAAAAGCCACGCGAGATCATTCTATTGAAGAATTTATTTTAAAAGTCAACAATTTCAATCGGCCAAAGATTCTCGTTCACCATTTTCACTTTCAAAGCAAAATAACCAATGAATATTGACACATCACTATTTATAAATAACCGTTTATAAACGAATTGCGAAACACACACTTAAGTGTTATTGTCACGATTAAATTGTACTTTGTTTGGTAATTTGTTTATAAAACAACACATTTTTCAAATCCACTTTTTAATCACATAAATTTTGTCAAATTATTTTTTTAACTTATTGGAGCATTTTTTAAAAAGTCAACCATTTCTATCGGTCAAAGATTCTAACCACTGTTTTTGGCTTTTCAAGAAAAATAACCTATTAAGCGTTGTCACATCGCTATTTAGAAACAACTATTTATAACGAATTGTCAAACACACACACTTAAGTGTTATTGCCACGATTAACAATACTTTGTTTGGAAAATTTTTGTTTATATAACATTATATTTACCTAAATCACTTTTTAGTCATATATATTTTGTTAAATTATTTTTCAACTACATATACTATTTGGTACGAATTAAAATCTCATTTTAATCTAAGTCAAAAAGTCCACAATTAATCTCAACCATTTATTTTATGAGACCCATAACTTTTCAATCACACATCTCATTAATTTTTATTAAAATCTACTAAAAATTTGATTTTAATCTCCACTAAATAAGCGTTTTATCTATAAAACAGCAAATTATAAACAATGAAAATTTCCCAAACAGAGCTAATTAAAAGAAGTTGAATTAGTGATGACAACATAGCGGGTTCGAATTGGGTACCCCCAATCAGTACCCAACCCTGCGAAAATCTTTTAACCCTAAACCTGGGTTCGAGTTCGGGATGGACTAGTCCCGCCTCCTAGTTTAATTTTAATTTTTCCTTTTTTCCCTATATATTTTTTAATTAATTATTATTAGGGGCTGGATCTGTTCGAGTATCTATCGAATTCGGGGTGGGGTCAGATTTTTTTGCCATCTCTAAGTTCAATTCCATTTCAAGAGTAAAATTAATCAATGATCAACCAACTTGTCGAAGATTACTACTTAGCCACCCAACTTCAAAAGATATCTCAATGATCATCCAATTTGCAATTTAATATCTTCTTAATCAATCAACTCCAAATGGTACATTATAACATTTTTAAAATAATACTCGATAAATTAATAACATCTAATAAGTAATCAATTATTGTCAAATAAAAGATATTGAACAACCTAATGCTAAATGAATGAACATTTATGAATTAAAAATACATTAATCAATAATAGTTCAAGTTAGGTATTTAATTATTTTATAAATATCATTCATTGAAATTTTATTATTCAACGAAATCAATTTATAAATTATTAATTTATCCCATTTGCTCGCGGTGAATGTTTATTCAGTAGAGCTTAGTTGTTAAATAGAAAATACATTATGCCCTTATTTGATTTTGATTAAAAAAATTTCATTTTTTTATAGTATTCAATCTTAACAGTTCATTAAAAATAAAGTTCATAATATTTGACATTTCAACCAAATTTAAACCCTTCATTTTTCTAAAAATTACTATTCATTTTTTAAAAAAGTCATTTTAAATATTATGATCATTGAAGAAAGAAGTTGAGTGGCTAAATAAAGTCTTGCTCGAGTTGGATTCCACAAGTTAGATGGCAGGGGTTAATTTTACTCCCATTTCAAAGCCCTCGCCCTCCCCTCGCCTCGCCCCCAAATATCTTCAGCCGTTCGTCTGCCAAATGAAAAACCCCATTCATTTTGAACGCTAGTTCTCCAGCTATTCTCCGATTGCATAATCTAGGGTTCAATTGCCCTCGAAAAGATATACGCTTTATATAACATTTGTTCTGTCATTGTTGTCTTGGTTAAATAGAATTTGGAGATGGTATCGGGTTCAAGAACCGAGTCCGGTCCTCAAATTCTATCGGCGGGTGTGCGGAAGACAATACAGTCAATTAA
Source organism: Ligustrum vulgare (assembly GCA_963555705.1). Lineage (NCBI taxonomy): Eukaryota > Viridiplantae > Streptophyta > Magnoliopsida > Lamiales > Oleaceae > Ligustrum > Ligustrum vulgare. The sequence goes on from OY743168.1 coordinate 44,573,962, forward strand.
AGAAATTGTGGGCAATCACTCTGATGCCGAAATATATGTTGCACTGAGAGAAGCCAACATGGACCCTAACGAAACCACTCAAAAATTGCTCAGTCAAGGTACCATTTTTCTAACTGTTTTGTTTTGACCCCTTTTTTAGCAAATTTTCTTATTTTTTCTTATTTTTTTGTTTTTAGTGCATATGATTATTGAGTTTTCTTGGTATGTGGGAAGTGGAATGTTAAGTTCTTGATGGCTTTAATTGTACTGCAGCGGTTGGCACTAGTGTGTGCATTAAGGAGTATTTAGGTTTAGTGCAAGAAATTTGATTGCTGCATAGATGTCGCCCACTTGCCTTGCAATGTATTAACGAGTGTGTGGAGTGATTCTTGAACTATGTACATCAAGATTGTTATTGGTAGGTGTTATTGAACTTACAGGCTTGTGCACATCAAACACTAGTTCATATGTCCACTCGATCAGAGCCGGAAATAAGTTTGAGAGAGGTTTGAGTAGTGTTGCAACTTGTCAAACAGAGCTTTTTATGCGCTCTATGCACTCTAATTATTCAAATTTCACTAACGTAAGTAGAGGTCTGGTTATTTTTTTAAGAATACAGTAGGGTTTTCAGTTGTGTTTCCTCATTTCTATGCTTTCTACTCTTGCTTACTTCTTTATTTACTTTTACTTTTCCAAATAGAAATGGAAAGACCATGAAAAGTCTTGATGAAGTTTGCTTTAAAATGATTTACTGTACCACTCGAGCAGAATTGAAAAGATATTTTCTGAAAATAAATAAATAAATTATACATGTATATTTGTAAAATTAGTTTCCATAAGTTTTTGGATTGGAACTATATATTATTAGATATAAAGCTAGTGGCTTACTGGTCCCAAAGTATGTCGTAGTTTGGAAGAAGTGTTTCTCACCGTAGTCTCAATATTGTTAAATAGTATTGATCTCATGCATTGCCTTGACTAAAGAGGAATATATAATCCAGACAAGGGAAGTGGAAGCATGATGTGTAGGTTATAGTTGGCATCATCAAATATGTTATTATTGGATTGTGTTTGACATGTGCTGGCCAGTGCTAGTATTGTGTCCTTGATTCCTTGATAGTGTCAGATAAGCGGTGTGCAATTTGATCTATTTTAGTCTAATGAAATTTCGGAAGGATATCCATCTTACTGATCGTACGTGAAAAGTGCAGTTGGATGCTATGAGACTCTGAATCCTGGAGGCTGTGAAATTAGACATGCCTAATGCTTTGAACTGGGTAAAACGTGAGGAAAGGTCAAGGTTGGTTGTTGTGATCAGATTAAATTTAATGTAGCAGTTGTAAGCGATGTACTACTTGGTGATTAGATCCAAACTCATTTCTTCTCTTTGAATTGAGGATATAGAAACTTATCTTGGATCTATCATTTTAAGTAGAATACTATGTACCTTAATATAATTGATCATTCTTTAAGGAGGAGCTAGTGTTGGTGGATGTGACTCGACACAGGGGCCAAGGCGAGAAATGTAGATCTTTTCATGTTGCTTAATTAAAGATATACTGAATAGTTAAAAAAGTGGTTAATCTCATTAGATTAACGTGATGGGCAATGGGGAGCAGGAATGACTAATCCAATATAGTTAATAATGGAGTTCTCTTTAGAATATATGTTTTCATATATTAAACAAAATCAAATATAAATAAATGGATGAAAGATGTTGGATTCCCTTTCCATTCTTCTGAACCAAAGCCATGTTAATAGACTCGCAATACATGTCAAACTTTATCCTACATTTTTGCTTGAGATAATTATCAGTGATGCAGTTAGGCATAGTTAAAGAAAGATGACTGTCTTTTAGCACTTAGAGATAATCAAACAATAAATTTTTCTTTCCTTATTAAAGATAGGGGCGACAAATGTAGATTTTGTCATGTTGCTTAATTAAAGATATATTGGATAGTTAAAAAAGTGGTTAATCTCATTAGATTAGCGTGATGGACAATGGGAGAAGGAATGACTAATCCCATATAGTTAAGAATGGGGTTCTTTGAAGATTATATGTTTTCATATATTAAACAAAATCAAATATAAATAAATGGATGAAAGATGTTGATCTTGTTCCCTTCCCATTCTTCTGAACCGAAGCCATGCCCATGTTAATAGAGTCTCAATCCATGTCAAACTTTATCATACAAATTTTTGCTTGAGATAATTACCAGTGATGCACTTAGGCATAGTTTTAAAGGAAGATGACTGCCTTTTAGCACTTAGAAATAATCAAGCAATAAATTTTTCTTTCCTTATTGAAGAAACTGATTAAATAATTTATTTTGTATATTTAGCCTCCTTTTGACAAGATTTATAAATAATGTATAAATGGTAAAACATAATTTTCAGCTACACATTTCAATAAAACCCACAAATACTATGCAGTTATGCACCACTCATTTCTATCTTTTCATAAATTATTCTCAAACGAAGCCTTAATGTTGATTCGTCATGAATCTCATGATTAACAATCAGAATTACCTAATAATCAACCCCATTATCAAGGTTACTTTAGTCAATACATACAACTCATTAATTTACCTCAGTTATAAATCAAAATGTAATTTAAAGTAAATTCCTTTGACAAAACCTAAATTTTATTTAATTCAAAATTCTCTCTCTCAAAAAACTCCAGTAGTTCATCTTTGATATTATTATGTCAAGTTCTGTCTTTTCTTTTATTCTTATTGCAACATGTTTCTCATGCTTCCCACTTGATTTTACTCAGATCCGTTTCATGAGGTGAAGAGAAAAAGAGAGAGAAAAAAAGAGGTACCATGTTGCATATTTTCTTCTCATATTTTATCTGGATCACTTTTTACACATTTTGTGAATTAACTTCAAACCTTGTTTTCTGTTTAATACCCGTTACTTTCTAATTCTTAATTATTTTGTTTCATTAATTGTAAGGCTTGCTTTTCTTGAGATTTTTAAACTTATTAAGCCATTCATATGTTTATTTGAGTTTTAAAATTTATCCCAATTCAATAATATGATTTCTGATCAGTTCTGTATTAATCAACATCCAAAGTAAGCCAATTTTTGGAATTCTGCCTCAGGTTTCAGGATATAAGAGTTCTGTTGCTGCAGAACCCATTATAAATTCTGAGGTTGTACGCTTACCAGTGAAATCAAATGCACATTTTGTTCAGAATGCTCGAAGAGTTGGATATGCTCAAAATGTCTTACCTGGTAATGCACACTCATGTTAGATGAAGCTTTTAGTTGCATATGTAAATTCGATATTTGATTCTTAAAAGGAATCTAAAGCATCAATCAACTGGCTACTTATTCCACTTGTACTCCTTAGGCATTGTCCCTTTTAAAGCTTGTGGGAACTGGGAATTTGTGGAATTGTAACATGTTAGCTTTTGATAAGTTTATAGACCAAGATGCCTAGTTTTTCAAACCTTTAGTCGTCAATATTTAAATGTGACTTGTGAAAAGCAAATTCTTGAGAAAAATATCATTTATACTTTTGAATGTTAATTCTAGCCTCTATTTGATCTCCAGTTATCTAAAAACTCATCTTTATTAAACTCATCACACGCTCTCACAATAAAATATTTTCCAGTAAACCAAGTTTTTTGTCTTCCTTTTTTATTCACACATCCTCATAAAATTTCACTATTATAAAACTTATTTTCAACAAAAAAGGGGTCTCAAACATAGGCCGATTTTCTTGTTTTCATCACTGTTGATAGGATCTTTTCGAACAAAATAAAAGGTCTGATTTGCCATAGGAAACATAAAATGGATTAAGCAGCAATTACTAACACCCAATGTTTAAAAAATATCAATATCAATATGTGATGAGGCGTTTCACCTTTGGTTACAATTGTAAGCCTCTAGGCGTTTAACGTGCATGCTTCTACAATATTTAACGTGCATGCTTTCACTCACCAACCCAATCCCACAGACCACAGAGAAAATACAACAAACGAGCTTTACCACATATAATTTCTACCATTTGACTTACACTACAAAGAGTTACAAGAAACTTCACAATATGCTAGGCTCACAATTTTCTCTCTTTGATCACAATATGGCACTAATTAGCACTCTCTAATATGTTTGTGGTGGTGTATTTCTTCCTTGAATTCCTTCTCTATTTATAGAGAGGATTCTACATGAAATTCTCTTAACACCAAAACATCATGATTAGTCAAAACTAATCATCATTCCAAGACATCATAATTAGTCAAGACTAATTATCATTCAAAGACATCATAATTAGTCAAGACTAATTATCATTCAAATACCATAATTAGCTCCACCATCTTTTGTTTCAACTAGGCACTCATTATGTTTCACTAGGCACTTGATTAATTTGGGTCAAATACCCAACAATCTCCACCTTGACACAAATTCGTCCAAGCCAAAACCAAATTCAAATATTGGGTAACAGGCAAGCATTTTTCCATTTTGACAGTCTCATACTCCACCATATGAGTATAATCACTCAGAATTATCAACGAACTCCGAGAATTTCATCGGCCCATGTCGAAACAAAATTGCTGAAATTTATGGTGCAACTCCCATGTTTGGTTCTCCTTGGAAGTTCATCAGCCATCGACATAAAATAAACCACATACCTTGCATCTAAACCAAACTAATGCTGTATGCGAACACAGTACCCGTGCCAGTAAGAACACATCCTCTATCATGGCAACTGGCATCATGCCATGAGGATGTCACATCTTACTCAGAGTACATCATCACCACCCTCCACCAGGAGAGTCGCATTATCCTTTGAGCAGTTTGCCGAGTCTGCTCCACCTTTTGGACAATTTCTTCTCACGTGCCCGGATTGACCACAGTTCCAACATGTCACCTTCTTCTTCATGGAGTTCCCTCTCTTCCACTTTTCAGTAACAAGCAAATTATTATTAGATGAATTATCGTCTCCACCTAATCGCCGCTCTTCAGAGATCAATTTACTTGTAACTTCAGCAAAATCCACAGTTTCTTTCCCGTACATCAAAATCGGCTTGATGTGCTCAAACGTGGATGGAAGAGACCAGATGAGCCTCAACGCTTTATCCTCATCTTCAACTTTGACTCCAATAGATTCCAGTTCAGAAACAATCCCGTTAAGAACACTAAGATGGTCAGAGATTTTTGTACCTGCGCTCATTCTCAACGAATGAAACTGTTCCTTCAGATACAAGCGATTTGACAAGTTCTTCGTTTGATACAACTCTTTCAGTTTCTCCCAAAGTTCCTTAGCAGCAGATATCCCATGAATATTTGCAAGAACATTCTTGGCCAAACAAAGTCGTATTGTACTAGCAGCTTTCAAATCCAAATCTTCCCAATCTTCATCAGTCTTGCTGGATTCAATTTCTTTGTCAGAACTCTCAGTTGGTTTTCCCTTCAAAGCTTTGTGCAGACCCGCCTGAATCAAGACATCCTTGACTTGTACTTGCCACAAGCCAAAATTGATTCTCCCGTCAAATTTCTCCACATCGTACTTGACAGACATATTTTCTTTTGCTTCAAAATATTTGAACCACCTGTATCTCTGATACCACTTAATGGGAATTTCGACACGTCGATTCCCACTTTAATTTTCCCACAGGATCTTTCGATGTTCAAAATAAAATAAGCAAACAAGAAAATAAATACGAACACAGAAATTTACGTGGTTCAGCAAAATGCCTACGTCCACGGACCATCGCCAAAGCTTTTCACTATATATTAAATTGTTACAAATATATAGACTTTCACTCACCAACCCAATTCCACAGACCACAGAGAAAATACAACAAACGAGCTTTACCACATATAATTTCTACCCTTTGACTTACACTACAAAGAGTTACAAGAAACTTCACAATATGCTAGGCTCACAATTTTCTCTATTTGATCACAATATGGCACTAATTAGCACTCTCTAATATGTTTGTGGCGGTGTATTTCTTCCTTGAATTCCTTCTCTATTTATAGAGAGGATTCTACATGAAATTCTCTTAACACCAAAACATCATGATTAGTCAAAACTAATCATCATTCCAAGACATCATAATTAGTCAAGACTAATTATCATTCAAATACCATAATTAGCTCCACCATCTTTTGTTTCAACTAGGCACTCATTATGTTTCACTAGGCATTTAGAACAAGACCAACAGACAATGGCAAGAAACGAACTGGAACAGAGTGTAGGTGATGATGATTTTGCTGGAACAGAAGGAATGTTTTTGGATGAAACGGAGGAACAAGAGCTAAGCGACAAGGAAACATATGACACAGACAGTGAGGAAGGGGGAATTCAATTGCCCAATAAGATATTCAAAATCTATTTGAAGAACCAAAGGCATTTTGTCAATTGTACAAAAAGCAAGGAGAGCTAGAACTAAAGAAGCAACCAACAGGAATTTTGACAGAACCAAATAACCCAAATTCAGTGATTAATTCAACAAATTCTGTGCAGCTCCTTCATATAACAACAGACAGCCTTCATAATATTCCTAATCCATTTCCTACAATCCAAAATTCGGCTGACTTTTCTACACCAGGTATTTGTAACTATTCCTGCCCTAATTTGGTGATTCCTGAAAATTTTTCGCACTCCTGTAATGAATTGGCAGGTCACTCCGATGAGAAGGAATTAACTACACCAGCACCAACATTAGAACTGAATGACCAACCGACCAATTGTAATGATAAACGAATAGTTGAATCTGATTCTTTCGATACAGGAAAACACATACGCTCTGGGTCGATTACTAAGGAGAATTGGACTGAAAAAGAGGAGATGCCAAGTATCAAAGATGATGATAAGTTAACATCAATCCTCAGTAAGATGAATTTAACTCTAGTACCTTTACAAAGTCTTGGTCACATGGGGGATAGTTCAAACATTTCATATAATAATTTGAGGAAAGGGTCTAGAGAACTTAAGAACCTGCAAAGTAACATTAACTATGACACAAGGAAATCAAAAGAGCTGAAGTTAGGGACAAAGGAAAGTATCTGATGAAGATAATAAGCTGGAATGTGAGAGGACTAGGAGGTAGGAACAAAAGGAAGTTGGTAAAGGAATTACTATGCAAGGAAAAACCGGATGTAGTCACACTGCAAGAAACCAAAAAGGAAAAAATTGAGATGAATTTAATTGGCAGTATTTGGGGTAGTAGATTTAAAGAGTGGGCATTTTTACCTTCAATTGGAAAATCAGGCGGCGTTCTTGTACTATGGGACTCTAGAGTGGTTAGGGGTAAAGAGGTAGTCTATGGGAACTATTCTGTATCAGTATTGTTGGAGGAAGTTGGAGGTAATGAAGAATGGTGGTTCTCGGGTGTTTATGGACCATGTCATCCAAGAGATAGGGATGATTTTTGGTTGGAATTGGCAAGTTTACATGGGCTTTGTGGAGAAAAGTGGTGTGTGGGGGGTGATTTTAATGTTGTTAGGTATCCTTCAGAGAAATTGAGTGGTGACAAATATACTAAAAGTATGAGGAAGTTTGACCAACTAATACTAGACACGGGACTAAAAGATTTACAGCTCTTTAATGCGAAATTCACATGGTCTAACATGAGAGATAGATTGGCATGTTCAAGGTTGGATAGATTCCTAGTTACGGAGGACTGGGTAAGCAAGTTTGAGGTAGTAAGGCAAGAAGCCCTTATAAGAATAACATCAGACCACTGCCCTGTTTCTATCAATACCGATAGATTTCAGTGGGGGCCTAGCCCATTTCGTTTTGAAAATATGTGGTTAAGGCATAAGAACTTCAGCAAAAATTGGACAAAATGGTGGAAAAAATATAAAATGGAAGGATGGGCTGGGTTCAGTTTTATGGAGAAGTTAAAAATGATGAAGGAAGAATTGAAGAAGTGGAATAGAGAAGAATTTGGTGATGTAAAAATCGAGAAAAATGCAATAATGAAGACAATTGAGGAGATTGATAAGAAAGAGACAACACAGAACATTGGAGCAGAGGAGAGACTAGAAAGAAGGAAGGTAAGTAGGAGATTGGGAGAGTTGATAATAAGAGAAGAAATTTCATGGAATCAAAAAGCAAAAATTCGAGGAATAAAGGAGTGGGATAACAATTCAAAAATGTTCCACAGAATTGCGAGTGGAAGAAAGACAAATAACCTGATCAATAAACTTGAAGGGAGGGATGGAAGAATGTTACATACGGAAGAGGAAATTGAGAAAGAGATCATCGAGTTTTTCGAGGAGTTGTTCAATAAAAAGGAGAGAATAAGCAATGGCATTGAAGGATTAGAATGAGGTAACATTCAGTTGGATAAAAGGTTGAAACTAGAGGAACCTTTCCAAGAAAAAGAAATAGAAGTCGCACTTTTCGAATGTGCTGGAGACAAAGCGCCTGGGCCCGATGGATTCTCTATGGCTGCATTGAAGGAATGTTGGGAAGTCATTAAGGAGGACCTAATGAAGGTGTTTACTGAATTTCATGAAAATGGCATTGTAAATGCTAAAGTAAACGAAACATTCATAAGTCTTATTCCCAAAAAATTGAGTTCTGTTTCCATCAAAGATTTTAGGCCAATAAGTCTGGTTACTTCCCTGTACAAAATAATTGCGAAGGTCTTATCTTTGAGGCTCAAGGAAGTTTTGGAAGAAACAATAGATGTAAGTCAATGTGCTTTTGTGAAAGGTAGGCAAATTCTGGACCTAGTTCTGATTGCAAATGAAACCGTTGAGGAATACAGAGTCAAGAAGAAAGAAGGGATTGTGTTCAAAATTGATTTTGAGAAGGCATATGATCACGTCAGTTGGGAATTTCTAGATTTTGTATTAGAAAAGAAGGGTTTTGGGAGTAGATGGTGTAGATGGATAAGAGGTTGTTTGGCTTCAGTTAATTTTTCAGTGATGATTAATGGTAAACCGAGGGGAAAATTTAAGGCGTCAAGAAGATTGAGGCAAGGAGACCCATTATCACCTTTTCTCTTCATTTTAATAGGGGATGCACTAAGTAGATTGGTCAATAAGGCTTGTGATTTGGAGATTTTGCAAGGATTCAAGGTTGGAAACAACGAAGTACGGATATCACACCTTCAATTTGCAGATGACAGTATATTTTTCTTAGAGAATAGGGACGATAGCATTGGGGACCTTTTAGGAATTTTGGAGATCTTTTCAAGGAGTGCGGGATTAAAAATCAATATGGCAAAAAGTACAGTGGGAGGTATTAACTTGACAGAAGAAAGGATTGAAGGAATTGTAAAGGAGGTAGGTTGTGGGAAAGGCACTTGGCCATTGAATTATCTCGGACTGCCTTTGGGAGGGAACCCAAACACTTCTTCTTTTTGGAATCCAGTGATTGAGAGAATTGCTAAAAGGTTGGAAGGGTGGCATAAATGTTGCTTATCAAGAGGAGGGAGACTTGTGTTACTACAATCGGTATTGGAGAGCATACCTACGTATTTCATGTCAATTTTCAAAATGTCGAGGAAAGTAGTAGAGAGGATTGAAAGGATGATGAGGGACTTCTTTTGGGAAGGCAAAGGTGAAGGTGGTAAAGATCATTTGGTAAAATGGGATATTGTCACAAAACCCAAGGAAAAAGGGGGTCTAGGGTTTGGCAATCTTCATGTTAAAAATCTGGCACTTCTTGGTAAATGGCTTTGGCGGTTTCCTTTTGAATCAGATTCACTTTGGCACTCTATTATTCTTAGTCGGTATGGTCTTCATTCAAATGGCTGGGATGCTTGCACCAATGTTAATTCCACTCTCCGAGCTCCATGGAAATCCATTACAGGAGTTTGGAATAATTTTGAAGCATGCACCAAATTTGTGGTTGGGAAAGGGGACAAAATTAGATTCTGGCTAGATAGATGGAAGGACGACCAAAAATTTCAAACACTTTTTCCACGGCTTTTTCGACTTTCTAATAACAAAAATTCCGTTATTAGTGACATTATATCCTTTCCACCAAACTCTACACCAACGTGGAACCTTCAATTCATTAGAAACTTTAACGATAGAGAGGTCGAGGAATTCACTTCCCTGTCTTGTTTACTTGAAAACGTTACTTTTGACCCACACTCCCTAGACAAACGGATTTGGACTGGTCACCCATCTGGATCATTTTCTTGTAAATCTTTCTCGAACTTCCTTTTTCAACCATTTTGTGCCTCAAATTTCCCAAGGCGAAACTTTTAATGATTCTGGCAAAAATCCTATCGAGACTCACAATTTGTTCCTCGTGAGCTGGGAATTGGCTGCCCTTCTCACCTACCGATGAAATCGTCAGTACCTGTTTCGAGCCGTCGCCGCTTCAATTCAAATTTCCCCAATCCTCCGTCGACACATGCACCAGTGCAGTCTGAACTAATTTCCACGTCATTTCCCATCTCCTTCCTAATTCTTGCCCTGTCATCAGAGATGGCAAAAAAATCCGATCCGTCCCGTCGATCCGTCGACCCGATCCGAAAAAATCTCGATCCGTGGATCGACGGATCGAAATTTATGTGATCCGCCCCGATCCGAAAATTCATGGAGCGGATTTGGATCGGGGCTGATCCGATCCGCGATCCGACATTTTTTTTTAATATAATTTTTTTATCATGTATAAAAATCTAATATGTAAATTTTGTAGCAAACTTTAATTTTTGGGAATAACCTGCAATCTTTGTATTTTAAAAAAAAAAACACATTTTCATGTTCTTCATTTGAAGAAAGAATTCCAATAAGTGATGGCAAAAAAACTCGATCCGTTGAATCAGCGAATCGGCCTCTATACGTCTCGTTTCAATAAAATAAATAAAATTTAATAAAAAAAATAATTTTTCTAATTTTTTTAAAGGATTTAATTTAAAATATATTTAAAAAAATTTTAAAAAATTAAAAAAATTAAAAAAAAATAAAAATAAAAAATAAAAAAAATAATTTGGCGGATCGGTCCACGGATCGGTGGACAGATCCGCCCCGACCCGAACCCGAAATTTGACGGATAGCGGGGCGGATCCGGATCGGATCAAAAAAATTCGGGGCGTGGCGGATCGGGGTCCGATCCGCCCCGTTGCCAACACTACCTGTCGTCATCTTCTTCCTCCGGTGGATTTGGAAGGTTTACTGTTCTCCTTTCTGTAACTGCTTGTTGTAAGGATTTAATACCCTTCTGTGTCTGCCAAAAGGTTCCATGGAACTTATACTTCCTGTCATTAAGCTTAAAGAACCGAGATTGCAATTGAATATAACTAGAAGTAGAAGTTGAAGATTGCAATTGAGACTTGAGAGAGTTGAGAATTGAGATTGTGAAAAAAATCAATGACGAAAGGAGTATTTATAGGTAAAAAAATAAAACGGTCACAAGACCGTTTGAGAGCTCACGAGACGGCACGGTCCGGCTCTTGAGCTCGTGCCGGCTCGTGAGCACGAGCTTTCACGAGCGGCCCATTCGGCTCATGATAATGAGCCAATACAAGCCGGACCCGAACTGTCCAGCCCGTTTGGCACCCCTATCATGGGGGCAAATGGGCATCACTCAGAAAAGCTCAGGAAAATTAGCATAGCGTCATACTTATCCACCATTGGTGCAAATGATCCCGGTCCATATGGGACTAGCCCAGAATCTTCCCCTCTTCCCATTTTAGATTCGCCTGATGTGTCTCTAAAATGTGCACTTATTGACAATTCTGTAGGTAAATCAACCATGGGCATGAAGGAGAGAAAAATGTGCACAAAATGACAATGCTTTTAATTTTTTTTGGTGTTGGTGGCTCATGGTTGTGAGTTTTGGCTTGGTGGGTTGTGTTTGGGGGTGGTGGTTTGGGTGGGAGTGTTTCAATTTTTTATTTTGCTTTCTATTTTATTTGCTCTTATTTCTTTTTTTGTTATATAATTTTAATTTAAACAAATACAAAAAGACTTTTTTGCCCTTCATTAAAATGGTCAATACATGATTAAATGATTTATTGGTCAACTAACATATGTTTGGACGGCATGGATGTTTATTACCAAAAAAGGTGAGGGTGAAATTGTCAAAACTTCATTAAGAAGCAAAATAACAAAATTGAAGTCGAACTTACAAACGAACATAAAGAATTCAAAAGTAGCAAACAAGATCTAAAATTAGTAATCACATAACAAAATTACTATCTACGATTAGAAATAGAAATAACCTGGAAATCTTCCCTCATAAATAGGATTTTAGAGAGAACATCAAACATATTTGCTTGCTATCATCCTCATCGACACTGTTAGTGTTTACACATTCTTTGACATTCTCTTGTACTTGCAATTGTTCATTATCGTTAAATCAAGGCATAACATTGACATTGAGCATTCTGTCTGTAAAGCTATTAATGAACACCTTGCATGAGCACAGATGTCTTCCTTGAATGCTTTTGAAAACACTTCTTTTTCGTGCTTGCTAAAAATTCAATATTGCACAGACATAGGACATGTCAGATTTTAATTCTTTAGGATTTTTAATTCAGATATTTTATCTTTATTTTCATAATTGTTTATAGACAGCACACCTGGCATCTCGAACACTTCTTCATAGTGTTGATAATTTACAAAAATATACAGATGTTGGGACAAGTGGCTTGTTGGATGATGTGTCTGAGGAGTGTTGGGTTCAACACAACATGACACGTGTCAGAATAAAAACACAGTCTTAGTAGACGCAAGTACTTGTTATTAAATGAAGAAGAGTTCCTATACAATCTTTTCTTGACGTTGTTTGATTTAGTTAATTATTTATTCATTGTATTCATAATTGTATTCTTAGGTTCTTTCTTTCTTTGTATTAAGCATTTAATGGTTGAACACATTTGAGAATTTTGTAATGTTAGGTGGTGTGCAAGTTGTTGAGTTGACTGTACAGAAGTTGCTAAGAGTATGAGAATCAGCTATTGTTATATGATTGATTATTTATGCTTTCAACCACCCCAGTATATGTCTTGCTTCAACCCTGATCAGCTTGAGCTTTGTAAATCACATGCATTGGCAATTTGGTTTGTACATCCTGTACTAGTGGAAGTCTTATAATGTTTTACTCGTCTCGCATCATGGGTTAATGTTTATTGGATTTTCATAGGTGTCTATTGTGATGAACATTCACTTATCATTCTTCATTGTTGGTCATGTACTACAGCCTATAGCTATCTTACCCTTAATTACTTGAGTGAATAAAGCCTGGTAGCCTTTGTATATAGCCTCTCTCTGCACACGCTCCCACATGCATGTGAATTGCTATTTATGTGGGTCTACATGTATTTGTGTTTATATTTGCTTAACCACTTTTTGGTGTAGGTGTGTTGATTAAAATTAGATATTTAGTAGATTTTGATAAAAATTGATGAATTTGTGGTTGAAAATAGTGGGTCCCATGAAATGACTTGTGCACACACATACTCTCACATGCACATGAATTGCTATTTACGTGGGCCTACATGTATTTGAGTTTACATTTGCTTGGCCGTTATTTGGTGTAGTTGTGTAAATTAAAATTAGATTTTGATAAAAGTTAATGAACTTGCGATTGAAAAGTTATGGGTCCCTAGAAATGTATGGTTAAATTTAGTTAAAATATTGATTCTAACTTTGTTTTAAATTTGGATGTATCTCATGGTATAAAATATCTTCAGTATTTCTCACTCTCCAGATGGAGATGGGTGGATCGTGCTTGTGCTATCAGTCCGACAAATGAGTTACCCAAAAACCTTTAAATAAAATGTATCTCAGTTAGAAGCATTCTCTATTCAGTTCGGCCTCCTATTGCTTTTCATTCTCCATCTCATGGATCGAAGGTGACCTGCAACCTTCAGTCCAATTCAGACTGTAATCACCTTCTACATTCTGTTATTTGCCATTGAATAATTTACCTTAATTTTGGGTAATTAATTAATTGGTGTGATTAATTATCAATATACGCATTACAATGACATTTAATTATTATTTTCTCTCTGCAATTTGATATTATCAATACGCTAATACTTAATATCTACCAAGTATTTTGTTTACACATTTTTTGTCCAGAATCATTTTTGTTTATGGTTTACTCAATTCATGTCATAACAACTTGTGTTTGATCATGTACAATGAGGCTCATACATGCACTGTTGTTTGACAGATCAAATCTCACTAGATGCAGGTGCTAGCAAAAAGTTCCGTGTTGTTCGAGACAATAGAGCTAACCAAATTGCCAGTAAAGATTTGCATTCACAGAGTTTAACTTCTACCAATGAGGGGTTTTCCTCCGATCTTGTCATAAAGAGGTAGACATAATCAACTTATATAGTGCACTTTTGTGTGGTTGGTCATTTTTTTTAGTGTATGCTTTGCAATAATTCTGGTTTGTTAAGTTGGTCATATGCTCTGTGCTTTTAGTTAATTTCAATTAGTACTTAATGTGAGATTGCCCAGTTAACATACGTCAAGCTGTCTAATGTGCATTTGGTGTAAGAGTAAATAACAGGAAAGTCTATTATACCTGTGTGACCATTTTTCGAGTTTTAGGTAATTATTGTCGTGTCTAATTTTATTTAGCTTCCTTGAGCCCATCTGGCATGCAGAAAAATTAGTTTACTGTTTATTATAGGATTTATTTATTAAGGGGATTTTTGATGTTTAAATTATCCATTGTCCCTCCTTTTCCCCCACTATCCCACCTACCTACCCAAAATTTTATTTTACATATAGTAGGTATATTAAGTTGTTGATTGTTACAGCAATTCAGAGAGGACTTCTGGTCATCAAAAGCCACCAGTTGCTCACAATTCATCAAAAGCTTTAAATGGGCCCGCTAATTTGAAGCCTAGGCAAGCTAGGGATGCAAATTTTGGTGGTAATAGGAAGGATTTGCTTGGGGAGAAGCGGCTGCCAGTTTCACATGCTGCATCACGAATGCAAATAAGGGCAAATGAGTCTCAACCACGCTCAGCAACTTCATCTAGTAGTTCTGTGGTCGGAGTTTATTCATCCTCTTCAGATCCTGTTCATGTACCATTACTTAATTCAAGATCAGTTGCTAATATTGGGGCAATCAAGCCTGAGGTTGGAGTTGTTGGACCTCGTCCGCAGTCTTTTGAGAATTCTGGTAAGCCTCCGTCTTCAGAAAGCTCATCCTTTCCAAATATACAATCAGGAAAAGAAGGCCACTCAAGGGAGTCAATCCGACCATCTAGTGCTATTTCTGAAGGTGACCAACCCAGTCAAAATATGGCGACTGAATCTGCCATACCAGGCCCTTATTTGAATAGATCTTTTTCAAATAATCAGCATGGTAGCAGATCTCATCAACTTGTGAGTCGTCGGAAAGGTATACTGTTTGGAAGATAGAATATTTATCTAGATGCTTTGAATTTTTATAACTGGCTAATCTCTAAAATTGTTGTGGTTTTAGTCTGCTTGAGTTGCTAGTTATTTTTATTGGGATGTATTTTTGTCTTATTTCAAATATGTTCTGCTTATGTATATTTTGACTTGTAATAGTAGTTCTGCCCTGAAGATTAGTGTTCATTTTACCAGAGTTCAAAGTTGCGGATTTCTGAACACCTCTGGAACTGAAAACTTATATCTATATTTAAGGAATCTTGTTAAAGAGATCAAATGAGAAAGAAATGGTAAAAACTGCTGGCCTTGATTTTTGCTTTATATTGCAACTCTTTTTACCTCCTAGAACTGCAAGTGGTTTCTGGCATCGTATCCTTTAATGCTTTCAGGCACACCTACATTTGTAGCTGTTTGCCAAAACACTCAATAGAGTTGTTTTTATGTAGCTCTTCAGCCTAATAAGGAGTGGAAACCAAAATCAACCTTGAAACCAAGTGCCAATGGACCCGGGGTTATTGGAACCCCACCGAAAATTGTTTCTCCTCCTGCTGACAATTCTGAAGACTTGAAGGAAACAAATCAGATTCTAGATAGTATGTCTCAATTGAACATCTCTGAGAATCAGAATGTGATCATAGCTCCACATATTCGTGTATCTGATGCAGACAGATGTCGGCTGACCTTTGGCAGCTTGGGGGCTGAATTTGAATCTACCGCAGATTCAGGTTTCCGTATAATTGAGGGTGCTGAAGAATCAAGTACTGAACCCTCTCGAAGGTTTGTTTGGTAGCTATTAATCTAATTTTCTCACAATGTGCTCCTAGTTCGAAGACTTTACATTTGATTTTTATGTTGTTTTAAAATTAATCTTCATGAATGATCTGTCTGTCTCGTTTTAAGTATCCTCTTTTGGAAAGCTAACGTTAGCACTTGGCAATAAGGGCGCTACATCCTTGCTTGGGAAGTAACAACTTCCACTTTTCCTTTGTGCATAATTTTTTCTAATGCCAACTATAACTTTGGAAGTGTTAATTTCAAAAAGTATGAAAGCACTCGGGACGACTCCTGAATTTTAATGCGAGTATCTCCAGTTGGGAAATGCCACTGGTAGCTTCCTTCTAAGATACTTGGTTCTTTTAAAGCAAAATGTGGTTTTGATTTCTTGGATAACACACGAGTGTTGAATTATTTTCTAGATCTTTGACAGCTTAGATCTCATTTTCTTTCATTCCTTGTAATTTTATATTGGTATTATTTACTAGCAGTCATAGGTGAAATGATAAGTGATTTCAATGGCAGTGTGTCAGCCTCAGGGACAGAATCTTGTACCGAGGAGCCTGCTGGTGGCAAACAGTTAGAGTTGATGGATGACCATGTATGCAATTCCCGATCGAACTCACCTGCATTGGGTGCAGTGTCTGATCATCAATCGTCTGAGAAGAGAGAGTCTTCAAGTCCTGAGAACTTGGACAACTATGCTGATGTTGGGTTGGTTCAGAACAACACTGCTTATTCTCCGGAGTTGCTACAAACGCAAGATACTTCTGAATTTCCTAGCTTCTCAGTGAGTCCATTGTTTTCTAATGACTGAACTGCTTATCTTAGAGATTTTTGTCTTGTGTTTGCTTTGATTGGTTCTTTATTATTCTAAGCAGGAAATGCAAATATTCCTTCTAATTCTCCTTGTCCAGATCAGTATTATTATTATTAATGAAATCCACTCATGCAGTCATATGAAACCCAGATGGAATATGATATGCAATACTTTCGTCCACTGGTTGATGAATCAGTTCGAGGATCTGGTTTACCGTCTCAACAGGAGGTAGAACTATTTTGTTTGATGCCATAAAATAATTATACCCTCCCTTTCCTTTATGCATCTCCTTCGCCCTCTCCTTCTGCACCCCCCCCCCCTCTCTCTGCACTAATCCTATCTGCATAATCTTGTATTAGTTATTAGTTCTGTTATCTTAGTCACATCTAATAGAATCTTATCTGGAAAATGTATTTTTCTGTCTTCAATGCCATTTTTTTAAACTGCCACATATCTTAAGGTCTACTGCTTCGGAGAGCTTATTTAGGTTTTTTTTTTTTTTTTTTTTATTACTTTTGTTCTCAGGTATTGGGGCATACGGCAAACAACATTCCTGCATCCTCTATTCCCATGGTACAACAGCAACAACAGCTTGCCCAGATGTACCCCCAAGTTCATGTCCCTCATTTTACCAATCTTATGCCATATCATCGGCAGTTCATCTCTCCTGTCTATGTTCCTCCAATGCCCGTGCCTGGTTACTCTAATACTTCTGCCTATCCCCACCCGTCAAATGGAAACAGTTACTTTGTGATGCCTGGAAATAGCTCTCATCTAACTGCGAGTGGCCTCAAGTATGGAGTCCAGCAATTCAAGAATGTTCCCCCTGGTAGTCCTACTGGGTTCGGGAATTTCACTAGCCCATCTGGTTATGCTATCAACACTCATGGTGTTGTTGGAAGTGCAACAGGGCATGAAGAATCATCTCGGCTCAAGTACAAAGATAGCAATCTTTACACTCAAAACGCGCAGGTGAATACGACTTCCTCGACTTTTTCCTTTCTTTTTCCATTATGGGGGGTATACTCAATTATTAAGATACATGCATATATCTTAATAATTTGTTCCACTATAGCTTAGGCTTTGTTTGGATAACACTGTATCAATTATGAATTGGTTTATTTACGTTTCTGAGGTAAAATGTGGTTGAAAAGTGGAGAGAGGAAGTGTGGTTAAAAAAGTGGTTTGAACAATGTTTTGGCATTCTGATTGTTATATTTTTTTTTTTTGGGTTGCAAGTTCATTTTTGTGTTTTTGATGTTACAGGCGGAGACATCTGAAATGTGGATAAACCCACGGGATCTTTCCAGTCTGCAGCCCACTTCTTATTACAGCATGCCTGGGCCAACCCCTCATGCTGCATATTTGCCATCTCAAAGTGGCCACGCTTCATTTAATGCAGCAGCAGCAGCAGCTCAATCTTCTCACACGCAGTTTCCAGGCATGTACCATCCTCCTACCCAGGCAACTGCAATGGCTAGTCCTCATCATTTGGGGCCTGCCATTGGCGGCAATGTTGGGGTTGGTGTGGCTGCAGCAGCTCCCGGAGCGCAACAGGCTGCCTATCAGCAACCTCAATTGGGTCATCTGAGTTGGCCACGAAACTTCTGAGTTTCTTTGGCCTCCCTTGGATCCTTGGCATTGGCATTGAATATAAAATTTTAAAATTTTGTTATCAATGTGAAGAACGCTTGTCTTTTCTAATAAAACGCCTTCTTTTTAATCAATTCATCTAGATGTGTTGAAATTTTGTCCAGCAAACTACATGAAGAAAGGCCAGCTTAACCAAGCTAATTTCAAAGAACTGAAATCATCAACTGGGCTAGCTATCTCGATATCTGACGTAGTCTCATATTGTTCTGTACAGTTCCAAGATGTGAATTTGCATATATTTGAACAAAGAAACTAAACTATCAAATAGATTGGCTTTACAGCTTGAGGCATTTGCAAAGAAAGGTAAAAGGCAAAAGGTGGTCTTGGATCTGAAGAGTTTTGAAAATTGGAGCGTTATACTTTAAATTGTCTTGGATCTTCCTTTTGACAGGGAATAGTTAAAGGGGATGTTCGAATTAGTCATTAGGATAACCAACACACCTCCCTTCTCACTCTTTTATCATTGTTCCCACTGTCTTCTTTAACCAATCCCACCCTTTGTGCACTGGCGTTAGCCATGAAAAAAGTGTTCACTTCTAATATTTTTTGAGTGACAGAAAATCGATAAATGATCGACACTCCTTTTAAAAAAACTTGGCAAGGTAGCCCATAATTTGAACTGACGACTCACTTTCACATAAAATGGACTAATGAAATGATGTTACGTCGTTATTTATTACAATATTTATAAAAAAATCCCGTTTATAAATGATTGCCAAACAATTTCGATGAAGCATGAACAGGTGCCAGGGGCCCTTCGTTCCTGACAGTTACGGTGATAAATAAATGGTAAGTTGTCACGTAGTGGCTGTTTATTTATGGTCCAGGCCACCCTTCACCTGTGAATATCAGACCATAAATTAATGGCGTTCGTGCAGACTGACTGAATCTTAAGAAATAGTTGTTTTTTGGGTCCACTTATGAAGCAAACATTCGTACACTGTTTTAAGTTTCTTGTTGCACTAATTCATTTCATTTCCACCCCCTTCCATATAATGTTACTAGTGTGTTTGACAACAAACGATTATTTATAAATAACGATGTAAAATTATTTTTTTAAGTGAAAATTATTAGGCGAGAGTTTTTGATCAGTCGAAAGCTTTTAAGAATTTAAAAAGTTTAGGGATATTCAATTGAAACTTTTTAAGACTCTAAAAGTCGCGATGTATTCAATGAAAACTTTTAAAGATTTTTTGAAAGTCTTAAAAAATCTTAGTATATTCAATTAATTTTTTCGAGTAGTCTTTAAAAGTCACGTGGTATTTAAAATTTCATGGCTTTTAAAGACTTTTATGTAAATATTTAAAACACTAACTTTTAAATAGATGGTATAAAAATAAAATTTAAAAAATCATTATAATATTTTGGGAGACTTCAACAAAAAAAAAAAAAAAAAAAATTTTATTTTCTATTTCTATAATATTCTCTTCTTTTTTTACAAATATTAGGGTTATGATTAAAAACTTATTATTTCTTCTTCTACATATGTTATTTGTTCTCTTTTCCTTTTTTATCTATATTTTATTGTTTCTCAATCAACAAAGTCCAAAGTGATGTCTCTTTTTCCTTCAAGTTTCCCATCTACAGTACCGGACTTTTTTTGATCCCTCTTTACTCTTCAAAGAAGTCATTTTATTATCATTCTCCAAAAAAAAAATATTATTTATAATTAAAAATTCTTATGACAATTTTTCTTTTTCGTCATATTGCAAGTGTTTTTTTTACAAAAAGAAAAATATATGTGTGTGTCTGTGCGCGCACGCGCGTGTGGTATTGTTTAAAAAGAGTTTTTTTGAAATGAATAATGATTTTTAAAAGAATAGATGGTTGAGATTTGATTGAAATGTAAAAGATTGTGGGCTTGACTTTTATTGATGGTTGAGATTGAGTACGGTAGAAAAAAGAGAAAAAATAAAAGTGTACCAAACAAGGGCATATATATATATATATATATATATATATATATATATATGTAATTTGTTTATCTAATTAAATTGATCGATTATTTTTATGTTTTTAAAAAATATTTTCAATATATGGTGGAAAGGGATCAAAATGTGTGAATTTTATTTAAATGAAAGTCTCCCAAAGTCTTATGAATTCTATAAAAGTCTATAAAAGTTTTAAATGAAAGTGTATAAAAGTCTACGAAAGACTTCTACTAATTTCATACAATTCTATCTAAGTCCACGAAATCCAAGAAAATCTCAGTTTAAAAAAAGTTTTCAAAAGTCTATTGAATACACCCCTTGATAATTTAGTAACATTACACATATCATTCATTATATATATATGATGTACAAAAAACGCTCTTACTTCTAGTTAGCAAAAAAAGTCTTAGAAGGTGGAAAACAAGCTCGATGATTGAAAACTATAGATATTTACAGACGTAATTAATTAATGACATAATTCATATAGTAATATATAAATTAGAGCGTGTATATAATTAGCCTATGTTTAGTAGCATTTAAAATTTAGATTTTAATCAAACTTAAAGTCAATATTCAATCTTAATCACATGAGACTCACAACTTTTCAACTACACATTTCTTCAATTTTTATCAAAAGCTATTAAAAATCTGATTTTTATCAATACCAAACAGAGGCTTAGTATCAACCATAATTTGATAAAGCAATAACAGAAGTCAATAATGTCGATTTACAGAAATTCATGCTATTTGAATATGTTTCGGGACGATTTGTTCTATCAATTAAAAAAATGGATCAAACGAATGTGTAAGGGAAAAACCTCTTGAGACAAAGTCTCAACAAGAGGTGTTTCTACTAGAAAATTTTAATTTACAAGATACCTTCAAGGGGCACAAGTACACAAATAAACTAAAGAAAATTCTATAAAAACCTAAGATAAGAAAATTACATATTCTCAATTTGAGAGTTAATTTCGTCATCTTTCTTCCATGTTGTTTTTCATCCTATATACTTTGATGATATCCACTTCCGTAAATTTCACTTTGTAACTACCCATAACCATCCAGTATTTTGTATTTAATAACTTCTTTCAATAACTTCCATAATAGCAATCCTCAGTACTCATGTTTTTGTAACTATCATTATCTCCATCACTACTATTTTAGATCATTGGTTAAGTGGGTAAACTACCTCTTTAACCATATATCGTTCAACATTCCAATCATCTAGTCATTGTCCCACTTGTCCAATCATCCAAATATTGCTATGCTCGTCCAATCATTCAAATTTCTTAACATTCGTCTTGATACTCATACTTGTGTTCCTTATTTCTGCGTCTTTGTATTAGACTTTCGAATTGAGTATTTTTGTACTTTTTGCAATTACTCCCAAAATGGCTGAATTAAAGTGTAATCATTAATTTGCCTTATTCCAAGACTTTGCACTTTTTCTAGCTTTGAAAATCCCAAAAGCACGAATCCCTAGGGATGTCAAACGAGCCGAGCTGGGCTGGCTCGGCCTGTTAAGATCATGTTTGGTCCGGCCCACAAGCAGGGCCGGACGCGGCTCTTTTGGGAGACGAGACGAGCCAGGCTGGCTAGTCTCACAAAGAGCCGGCCCAAGTCTGGCTCGTGGCTAGTTCATTTTTTATTTTTGTACTCTAACTTTATACTAATACTAAAATAATTGAAAATTTAAAATTGTACATGAACTTGACGAGCTTGAAACGTGCCGGCCCATTTCGCGGCTTGTTGGACTTTCAAGAGTCGGCCCACGAGCTTCACGAGCCGTACCCGAACTGTCCAACACCCGAATTTTCAGTCCGGTCCAAGCCCAAGTCCCTTTTTTCACGAGTCGAGCCGAGCTTTTAACGAGCCGAACTCACGAACTGTCAGGCCCTTTTGCCACCCCTGCGAATCCCTTAGCATTCCTTCCAGTTTTTCAGCTCTAATGTGCGTCCTCTTTTGATGGCTAAAAAGTCTTGTCACATAACTTTTACTTTCCTCTTTTATCTATACTCTATCCTTCTCTGTTTTTACGCATTCCTCGAATCTTCTTCAAGAAAGCATCGCCTTTGTAAAAAATGGCCTTTCAAAACATTGCTACTCAAACATTGCTTCTTTTGATGATTCTCAGACTTTCCTCCAAAATCCCTTTGTTGACCCTAGTTCCTTGTTGCCGATGGATAATGAAAATCGCCATTTTTATCCTGGTCCTGCATTCAATGATCCCGAGGCTATTGGGCATTGTCCAATCGCCCAATCGTTTCCTACTGCATAAACCATACATTTTCTTAATCCATTTCCATTAACCACCATTATCTCTAACATTCGTACATGGCCAATGTCAGATACTAGCTTCCAAAGTTGGTATAAGCTTATGGTTGTTCATAATCCTACAAAAGACCTCTTCACTAAAGCTCATATTTTGGATATGCTAGAGCTTACTCTGAATATCCCAACTTATGATCCAACTCTATTTTCTATTAACTTGCATTTTTGGGCATCCGATTACAACACTCGTGTCTTTCTGTTTGGCCTATGTCCATTACTTTTAGGGATATTAGTGCCCTAAAAAATCTTCCTCCTTTTGGTACCACTATTTCCCTTGCTATGATATTTACCAAGAATCCCCCTAAAATAAATAGAACGTTTTTCAATTCTTATATGATCTAGAACTTCGCAACATGATTGGAGGTGATCCTCCTCCTTTTGAGCGGGTTGCATTTATCCATTACTGGCTGTGCAAGTTTATCATCCGTGTTTATAGTATTAAGCCTGCTATTAGCTACTTGCCCATTTCTAATGAGCTTGCTCATGGAAAGTCTTTGAACCTATGCTCAATTTTGTTGGCTGTGCTATATAGAGGTATGACCACTCTTCAAA
The DNA here is from genome assembly GCA_963555705.1 of Ligustrum vulgare. Taxonomy (NCBI): domain Eukaryota; kingdom Viridiplantae; phylum Streptophyta; class Magnoliopsida; order Lamiales; family Oleaceae; genus Ligustrum; species Ligustrum vulgare. Next base: position 44,597,314 of record OY743168.1, read on the forward strand.
ACCAACTTAGCTCCTCTGACACTCTAAATGGTTCAAGACCTCTTTGGCTCATCTAATTATGGCTTATGGAATATTCCTCATTCTTTGTTGCCCATAAATTGCCTACTCGTCAAATTAGTTGTTATGGGTTGACAATTAATCAACTTGATCCCCATAGTAGAGCCTGGTAGGGATGTTTCAACTTTTTATACGCTCCATTCTTTACCTTCTTTCCTTTTGAAATACATCAAGTTCCTTCATATGTCCAACGTCCTTTGACTCCTAGGGAAATAGAAAATGCTTTTCCCATTTGGGATCACTTTATTTTCCAAGTCATTATTCTATTTGAGACTCATTATTTCAAAATAATGTGGTTTGTAAAAGTAAATTTTGGAGAATGTGTGGTTAAAAAGTAGAGAATCTTCTTTTGTAACACCCCAAGTTCAAGAATCTTAAACCTAGGTGTTAACTTCCCTTTTTCTTTTAATGCGGAAATAAATCGTTTAAACATTAAAATGCAGAATTTAAATGGTTTGCACAATTAAAATATTCATTTATCTATTATAAATGTTTTATAGAAATTTCGGCAGAGTCTCCTCTATAAACTGGACATAGCCAACCTGTAGAGGGACATCAAGACCATTTTACAAATTCAAAGCATCAATCACATCACAATCACATTCATTTCCCGAACTCCTCAAGTATAAGATTTTCCAAAACATCATCAAACATTGACAATTGAAATAAAAGGTAATTTAACCTCTAATACGTTTCAAACTTAATCAAAATAACTTCAACCAAACCATTATCAATAATAATGAATGAAAAATTAAATTTAAATAATAACTCGAATGAATTTAACTTTATTTATTAAGGCGACAACGGGTACTGTCGGAGTCAGCCGCCAAGTGTTCTCCTCTGATCATCTAACTTTCATCACCTGAAAAAATGGGGAGGGATTGGGGTGAGCTAAAGCTCAGTAAGTAAACTGTATGCATGAATGCATGCTTATGACATGAATGTTTTAAAAATTCCATATATGTATCCCCTTTTTCTTTACTTTCCAGAACATTCAACATTTCAAAACTTTCACTTTACATTTCAAAACTTCCACTTCATTTCCATCGTGAGCTCACTTGATGTAACTTCTAGTCAATCAGAATACAGTGGGCAATTACTTATTTGGAACCAGATTAACATGCGCATTTCCACCGCAAAGCGGTTTAACATTCACTTTCCCACCGCGAAGCGGTGTAACATTCACTTTCCCACCGCGAAGCGGTGTAACATTCACTTTCCCACCGCAAAGCGGTGTAACATTACATTCGGGTACGCCGGTCCCCCGCGCCCCATTTCCCACTCGCATCTTTCATGAACTAGAAGCACACCCATTCATTCTTTAAAAACTTGGGATACATAACTTTTGAACAAACTTGCACTTTGACACATTTCTTTCATTTAAAACATTTGACTTCCCAATTTCGATGTCAATGCATGCTTGATGATGCAATGACATGATAATGTGCATGCTTAAACATTCTTCTCAATAACATATGCTTTCATAATGTAAATGCAATTCATCAAGCAAGTAAGTTGTACGACAGTCATTTACACATAACTTTCACATTTACATTCAACTTCTATGAAAATAGGGGGAAGTTTACTTACCTGTAGTCCTCAGTAGTTACTTTGCTAAATGTGCAGGTGGAGGTCTTGGTTGCCCGCAACGTCAATGTACCGTTTCTCCTAATAAATTTCCATTCATTAACAAAATATGACTTTTAGTGAAAAACCACGTTTAACACTCTTAAATAAGGTCGAGACTTTCATGTGACTCATAACATAATAAACACATTTAATACTACATATAATATCATACTCGAAGTAGTACATTAAGTTCAAGGAAAATTTTTGGAAATCTTACTTATCAATTTCACAAATCAAGTCAAGCATCCTTATTCAAACAATTGATCTTAAACTAAAATTTATAACTTTGAACATAACTTACATTTAAACTAACTTGTTTCAAAATGTTAGAGTTTACTCTTTTATACCATTATCCCAAAATTCCAAAAATTACACAAGTTTGTTTAAATGGTCATATACATATTCGTGATCATATATACATACATTCACACCTCAAATTTAATATTATAGCACATCAATTAATCAAAATTTCATGAGTCCCCAGTCTGAGAAGTTCAATTTTCATCATAACCAAAAATCCGAGTACATACCTATGCCCACATCCAAAAATATATATATTTACACACATCTATACATACATAATAATATACACATTCATATACATCAATACTTATTCACATAACATCATAAATTCCCAATTTCATGGTTAAACTCGAAATTACACAAAAATTAGAATCTGACATTAACTGAAAAATCTGAATTTATGCATATAAAGTGTATACATACATTATTTACATAGAATTTATACATATATACATGTGTGTATCGAATTATGGGCGTGTGTGTGTGAAATCCCGTGTGAAACCGAGTGCGTGTGTGCGGTTCATGGGTGTGTGTGCGTGCGTGAGGAGAAAAGGAAGAAGGGGGAAGAGGGGAAGGGTTACTACCGGTGGTGGTGGCCGGCGTCGCGAAGGGAAAGTCGATGGAGAGACGGAGAGGCGAGAGCGAGAGACGGACGAAGAGAGTGAGACCGAGAGTGAGAGGCGAGTCGAGAGAGAGAGAGAGAGAGAGGGATCGTGAGTGAGTATAATGTTAGGGTTAGGTTTAATGTGTAACTTTTGGAAAATTGCAATTTAGTCCCTCTACGCTCATAAATTAGTAATTTAGGTTCATAACTTTCAAATAAAATTCCAAAGTGTCACCAAACTTTTCCTAACTTCAATTTAACACAATAAAAATAGAAATTAGCATGCCTAGGCAATAAATTTAATTAATCACATAAAATTGCACGTAAACTGTTAAAATAACAATTTATAAACTTTTAATTGGTACATTGATCGAGACAGCATCCAGTCCTTCCACTGCAAAATAATTCAAATAAAACCATAATAACCATAATATTAGTTAAATCATTTATAATGATATTAATATAAACTTTACGTGACAATCAAGAAAGCATGTAAATCGAAATGCGGTATTACAATTCCTTACCCCCTAAAAGAAAATTTCGTCCTCGAAATTAAACTTACCAAAAAGTTGTGGATACTTGGCACGCATTTCGTCCTCGCGTTCCCAAGTAGACTCTTCTACTACATGATTCCTCCAAAGAACTTTAACTAGAGGTATCTTCTTCCTCCTGAGTTCCTTATCTGCCTTCAGTAGGATCCTCACAGGTGATTCCTCGTAAGTTAGATCCTCACGAAGATCTAACGACTCATAACTGAGGATATGAGAAGGATCCGAAATATATTTCCTCAACATCGACACGTGAAATACGTCATGAACTCCAGATAGTGCCGGTGGCAATGCAACCCGATAAGCTAGGTCACCCACCCTTTCAAGTATTTCAAAGGGGCCAACGAATCGCGGAGTTAACTTTCCCTTCTTCCCGAATCTCATAACTCCTTTCATAGGAGCGACCTTTAGGAAAATCATATCACCTGTAGCGAATTCCAATGGTTTCCTTCTTCTGTCTGCATAGCTTTTCTGTCTACTCTGTGCAGTTCTCATCCGTTGGCGAATCTTCTCAACAATTTCCGATGTCTGCTGCACCATTTCTGGGCCTAGAAATTTTCGTTCCCCAACTTCATCCCAGTGAACCGGTGATCTACACTTCCTCCCGTATAGCGCCTCATATGGAGCCATGTGAATGGAGGCTTGGTAGCTATTGTTATAGGAGAACTCAACCAATGGAAGAAATTCGTCCCAAGTACCTGGAAAATCGATAATACAAGCTCTCAACATATCTTCCAGGGTTTGAATTGTTCTCTCTGACTGTCCATCTGTCTGAGGGTGAAAGGCCGTGCTGAATCTCAATTGAGTACCCATGGCCTTATGTAGACTTTTCCAAAATGAAGAAATAAATTTTGGGTCGCGATCAGACACAATGGATAGGGGAATCCCATGAAGCCTTACTATTTCTGCCACATATAATTCTGCATACTTCTCCATATTATAAGTAGTCTTTACCGGCAGAAAGTGTGCCGACTTGGTAAGACGATCGACTATCACCCATATGGAGTTATAACCCTTCTTCGTCTTAGGTAAGCCCACAATGAAATCCATGCCAATTCGTTCCCATTTCCACTCCGGAATCATAAGAGGTTGTAATAGACCAGACGGTCGCTGATGTTCGGCCTTAACTTGCTGACAAGTGAGACAATGTTGAACATACTCCGCCACATCCCTACTCATGCCAATCCACCAAAAATGCTGCCTCAAATCCCGAGCCATCTTAGTACTTCCGGGGTGGATTGAGTAAGGAGTGTTATGAGCTTCCCTCATAATTTCTCGCTTCAATTCCTTATTATTGGGGACTACCAGCCTATTTCCCTGCCGAAGGGCACCATCTGCGGAGATAACAAAATCAGTGCGCTTCCCATTAATTACTTCAGTGCGGACCCTTGAAGTATTGGGGTCTTCTAACTGTAGGGCCTTTATTTTCTCCAACAATGTCGATTCCAATGTTATGTTAGCAAGATAACCTGTCTTGCCCTTTGGAACGATCTCCAACTCTAACCTTTGGATATCCCTCAGTAACTGTTTCTGGACAACTTGCAAGGCATTCATTGTTCCATGACTTTTTCTGCTAAGTGCATCAGCTACGGCATTAGCCTTGCCAGGATGATAATTAATAACACAATCATAATCCTTGACAAGCTCCAACCACCTGCGCTGTCGCATGTTTAGTTCTTTCTGTGTGAAGAAGTATTTGAGACTTTTATGATCGGTGTAGATCTCACATCTGACCCCGTAGAGATAGTGCCTCCATATTTTCAATGCAAATACGACAGCTGCCAACTCGAGATCGTGAGTTGGGTAATTCTTCTCGTACTCTTTCAGTTGCCTTGAAGCGTAGGCAATTACCTTGCTGTGTTGCATAAGAACACAACCAAGCCCTTTCAACGAGGCATCACTGTAAATAACTAATCCTTCATTTCCCTGTGGAATAGTTAAAATTGGCGCAGTTGTCAACCGCGTCTTTAACTCCTCAAAACTCTGTTCGTAATCCGCATTCCACTGAAATTTTGTATCCTTTCTGGTCAGCTTAGTCAAAGGCGAGGCAATCTTGGAAAATCCTTCCACAAATCTCCGATAGTAACCAGCTAATCCAAGAAAGCTGCGGACCTCTTTCACATTAGTTGGTGTCGGCCAATTACGAACTGCTTCAATCTTACTCGGGTCAACCTAAATACCTTTCTTTGATACAACATGTCCCAAAAACGGCACTCTTTCCAGCCAGAATTCACACTTCTTGAATTTCGCGAATAATTTCTCTTCTCTAAGTTTCTGAAGCACTATTCTCAAATGCTTTTCGTGTTCCTCTTCAAACCTCGAATAGATCAATATATCGTCAATGAAGACTATAACAAATTGATCCAAGTATTCTTTGAAGACTCGATGCATCAGATCCATAAATGCCGCAGGAGCATTGGTTAACCCAAACGGCATCACCAAAAATTCATAATGTCCATATCTGGTACGGAAAGCTGTCTTTGGAATATCCTCTTCTTTAATCCTCAACTGATGATAACCAGATCGCAGATCGATCTTGGAAAAATACCCTGCACCCTGAAGCTGGTCGAATAGGTCTTCAATTCTCGGCAACGGATATTTATTCTTTATTGTTACTTTATTCAATTCTCTGTAATCTATGCAAAGTCTCATAGAACCGTCCTTCTTCTTCATGAATAATACAGGAGCACCCCATGGGGAGAAACTAGGTCGAAAAAAGCCCTTATCCATGAGATCCTGCAATTGCTCCTTGAGCTCTTTAAGTTCTGCAGGAGCCATCCGATACGGTGCTTTAGATATTGGGGCTGTTCCAGGTACCAAATCGATAACGAAGTCAATCTCTCTTTCAGGTGGCAAGTCGAAAAGATCTTCTGGAAAAACATCCGGATATTCTCGAACGATTGCAATTTGTTCAAGTGAGGGGTCTGTTTTTGGTACCTCGACTATTGCAGCCAAGTACGCCTTACAACCCTTATTCATCAATTGACGGGCTTTCATCGCTGATACTATTGGGATAGAAGGTTTCACCTCAACCCCAACAAAGCAAAAAGGAGTTTCATTTGGAGGCTCGAACATCACCTTCTTCTCATGACAGTCTATTGAAGCATAATACCGTGATAGCCAATCCATGCCCAGTATGACGTCAAAATTGTGAATATCCAGCACTATAAGATCTGTCACCCAATCACGTCCATTCACTACTATTGGACAGTCTCCCAATACATAACTTGAACTTAACAATGCTCCGGATGGTGTTGACACGACAAACGGAGTACACAGTTGTGGGGATGAATGATTTAATTTCTCAGCAAAAACGGGACTGACAAAAGAATGAGTAGCCCCGGAATCGAAAAGAATAGTTGCAAGTTTGCCACACACGTACACAGTACCTACCACAATAGATTATACTTCTATAGATATATGCATGTTCATAATTTGTCTAGAATGGTACGAGATGCAAAGACAGAAGGGAAATGTAATAAATAAAATTTAAAATACCTGATACCACGGTGGATGAATCATTAGCTTCCTTCTTAGACATTGTATAAACCCTTGCTTGGGTAGTCTTCTTTTTCTCTCTACAATCCTTCGCTAGGTGCCCTGGCCTCCCACAGTTAAAACAATTCTGACAATCATGTGCCGAATGTCCCGGCTTCCCACACTTAAAGCATACCCCCTTGCCCTGAAGGCACTCACCACGATGTCCCTTGCCACACTTCGAGCAAGCTACTATCTGTTGTTTGTTTGATTGGTTGTACTGCTTACTCCCTTGATCACTCCTCCTTTTTGTCCCTTGTGACTCCACCCCTTTGAATTTCCACCCTTGAATTTCTGGCTAAAAGATTGTGTTTTACTTTCTTCTCCATCTATGGCTAGAGCTCTTTCCACCAACAGAGATTTGTTGATCACCTCTCTATAAGTAGTGAGTTCAAAAGGGATCACAGCCTGTTTGATTTGTGGTTTAAGCCCTTCTTCAAAGCGCCTAGACCTTCTCTCTTCAGTATCCACTAAGTTTGGAGCGAACTTAGCCAGTCTCGCAAACTCCGCCTCATATTCCGTAACTGATCTGTTCCCTTGCACTAGTTTCAGAAATTCTCCCTCCTTTTGCTGGCGGATACTCTTGGGAAAGTACTTTTCATTGAAGGCCGTGGTAAACATTTCCCAAGTAAAAGGTTCAGCGTCATTTTCATGTTGCCGCTGCACCATCAGCCACCAATCATAGGCACCGCCCTGAAGCATGTATGCGGAAAAGTTAACCTTCTCCTCATCGGTGCATCCCATAACCTTAAAGGCTTTCTGCATTTCAGTTAACCACTTTTCAGCCTCGAGGGGGTCAGTGGTTCCGACGAAGGATGGCGGAGACAGCCTCTTAAATTCTGATATCCTCCCATGCCCACGGTTCTCATTAGTCCTAGGCTGACTTGCCTGTCCCAACGTAGTTAACGCTTGGACTAAGGCCTCTACGATCGTCGGAGTGCCGGAAGGGGCAGTGTTATTGCCTGTCCCTTCATCCTGAGTTTGAGAAAGTCTTCCTTGAGTGTTGCTACGTCTAGTGGGAGCCATTTCTAAATAGAAGAGAATAAAACATCTAGTTCAATATATAGTACTACATATCAATGTGTACAAATTTCAATCTAGTAGCATTACATGACATTCAATAATTTAGGCAAAATTAACTTACCAGATGATCGAGGGAGAAGCACTTGAGGCGTGACTTAGTACCCGAACCAATTTCAAATAAAATTTAAAAGTCTACAGAATCGCTTTTAAAACTCTTAGCTCTGATACCAAAAATGTAACACCCCAAGTTCAAGAATCTTAAACCTAGGTGTTAACTTCCCTTTTTCTTTTAATGCGGAAATAAATCGTTTAAACATTAAAATGCGGAATTTAAATGGTTTGCACAATTAAAATATTCATTTATCTATTATAAATGTTTTATAGAAATTTCGGCAGAGTCTCCTCTATAAACTGGACATAGCCAACCTGTAGAGGGACATCAAGACCATTTTACAAATTCAAAGCATCAATCACATCACAATCACATTCATTTCCCGAACTCCTCAAGTATAAGATTTTCCAAAACATCATCAAACATTGACAATTGAAATAAAAGGTAATTTAACCTCTAATACGTTTCAAACTTAATCAAAATAACTTCAACCAAACCATTATCAATAATAATGAATGAAAAATTAAATTTAAATAATAACTCGAATGAATTTAACTTTATTTATTAAGGCGACAACGGGTACTGTCGGAGTCAGCCGCCAAGTGTTCTCCTCTGATCATCTAACTTTCATCACCTGAAAAAATGGGGAGGGATTGGGGTGAGCTAAAGCTCAGTAAGTAAACTGTATGCATGAATGCATGCTTATGACATGAATGTTTTAAAAATTCCATATATGTATCCCCTTTTTCTTTACTTTCCAGAACATTCAACATTTCAAAACTTTCACTTTACATTTCAAAACTTCCACTTCATTTCCATCGTGAGCTCACTTGATGTAACTTCTAGTCAATCAGAATACAGTGGGCAATTACTTATTTGGAACCAGATTAACATGCGCATTTCCACCGCAAAGCGGTTTAACATTCACTTTCCCACCGCGAAGCGGTGTAACATTCACTTTCCCACCGCGAAGCGGTGTAACATTCACTTTCCCACCGCAAAGCGGTGTAACATTACATTCGGGTACGCCGGTCCCCCGCGCCCCATTTCCCACTCGCATCTTTCATGAACTAGAAGCACACCCATTCATTCTTTAAAAACTTGGGATACATAACTTTTGAACAAACTTGCACTTTGACACATTTCTTTCATTTAAAACATTTGACTTCCCAATTTCGATGTCAATGCATGCTTGATGATGCAATGACATGATAATGTGCATGCTTAAACATTCTTCTCAATAACATATGCTTTCATAATGTAAATGCAATTCATCAAGCAAGTAAGTTGTACGACAGTCATTTACACATAACTTTCACATTTACATTCAACTTCTATGAAAATAGGGGGAAGTTTACTTACCTGTAGTCCTCAGTAGTTACTTTGCTAAATGTGCAGGTGGAGGTCTTGGTTGCCCGCAACGTCAATGTACCGTTTCTCCTAATAAATTTCCATTCATTAACAAAATATGACTTTTAGTGAAAAACCACGTTTAACACTCTTAAATAAGGTCGAGAATTTCATGTGACTCATAATATAATAAACACATTTAATACTACATATAATATCATACTCGAAGTAGTACATTAAGTTCAAGGAAAATTTTTGGAAATCTTACTTATCAATTTCACAAATCAAGTCAAGCATCCTTATTCAAACAATTGATCTTAAACTAAAATTTATAACTTTGAACATAACTTACATTTAAACTAACTTGTTTCAAAATGTTAGAGTTTACTCTTTTATACCATTATCCCAAAATTCCAAAAATTACACAAGTTTGTTTAAATGGTCATATACATATTCGTGATCATATATACATACATTCACACCTCAAATTTAATATTATAGCACATCAATTAATCAAAATTTCATGAGTCCCCAGTCTGAGAAGTTCAATTTTCATCATAACCAAAAATCCGAGTACATACCTATGCCCACATCCAAAAATATATATATTTACACACATCTATACATACATAATAATATACACATTCATATACATCAATACTTATTCACATAACATCATAAATTCCCAATTTCATGGTTAAACTCGAAATTACACAAAAATTAGAATCTGACATTAACTGAAAAATCTGAATTTATGCATATAAAGTGTATACATACATTATTTACATAGAATTTATACATATATACATGTGTGTATCGAATTATGGGCGTGTGTGTGTGAAATCCCGTGTGAAACCGAGTGCGTGTGTGCGGTTCATGGGTGTGTGTGCGTGCGTGAGGAGAAAAGGAAGAAGGGGGAAGAGGGGAAGGGTTACTACCGGTGGTGGTGGCCGGCGTCGCGAAGGGAAAGTCGATGGAGAGACGGAGAGGCGAGAGCGAGAGACGGACGAAGAGAGTGAGACCGAGAGTGAGAGGCGAGTCGAGAGAGAGAGAGAGAGAGAGAGAGGGATCGTGAGTGAGTATAATGTTAGGGTTAGGTTTAATGTGTAACTTTTGGAAAATTGCAATTTAGTCCCTCTACTCTCATAAATTAGTAATTTAGGTTCATAACTTTCAAATAAAATTCCAAAGTGTCACCAAACTTTTCCTAACTTCAATTTAACACAATAAAAATAGAAATTAGCATGCCTAGGCAATAAATTTAATTAATCACATAAAATTGCACGTAAATTGTTAAAATAACAATTTATAAACTTTTAATTGGTACATTGATCGAGACGGCATTCAGTCCTTCCACTGCAAAATAATTCAAATAAAACCATAATAACCATAATATTAGTTAAATCATTTATAATGATATTAATATAAGCTTTACGTGACAATCAAGAAAGCATGTAAATCGAAATGCGGTATTACATCTTTGGATTTATGTGTATATTATTTTATTGGTAGAATGTGTTTTGAGAAAAATGAGATTTGAAATAATGGGTAGCAAACATGGGCTATATATTCTATTTACTTACTGAAGTTCTAATTGGTTAAATTCCTCTAATAACTCTTGGGCGATCTTGTATAGGCTTATTATAGAACCACTTTGACATTTGACGTCTCATCCAATTGGTTAATTATTAATTCAGAATCGCACTTAAAGGTTACATTTTGACTTCCATTTCTAGTAATAATTCCAAGCCTACAATGAGTGCATCATACTCAGCTAGATTATTGGTACATAGACCGTCTAAAATGAAGAAGAACTGATAATTCACTCCAAATCAATCTATTAAAACTACACCAACTCAAGTACCCTTAGCGGTTTTTGAACCAAAGTATAATGTCTAAGGTAGAGATGGCAATGGGGCGGGTACTCCTGCCCCGTGCCCCACCACACGAGATGAACCTCAAACCTATATCCGCCCCATGACCTGCTAAGTCAAAACGGGGCGGGACGGGTATGAGTTCGGGGCGGGGCATCCAATACCCGTCCCACCCCATTAACGCCCAGTTTATTTTATTTTTTTTCTTTTCTTAAAAAAAAAAAAATTATTTGAACAAATTTTTTTCACTTGTTTTATTATTAAATTCCTCATAATTAAACAACATTTTTAAACAACACAATATCAAACAACATTTTTTCCAACAAGATCCTACAATATATTTAAATACTCATCATAAACAAAAACTAACAAAATATAATATTTTTTCAAACTATATAGTAAAAAAAATTAATTATTTTTTAGTATAAGTTGCGGGGCGGGTCAAACAAAACCCTCCCCACCCCATACCCGCTTCGGATTTTTCATTTTAATCCCATACACGCCCCCATCAACTTGCTGGGCGACTTTTTCTTTGCCCCATTAGGGTCGGGTTGGGGGCGAATCGAGTTTTTTTGCCATCTCTAGTCTAAGGTTCATTTCGCACAAGTCAACTTCTAGCTCTATTTCATTTGGAACATTAAGACATGAATGATTAGCCAAGAAATCAGCCAATACTTGACTTTTAATGGACTTTTGTGGCACATATTGTATCTCGAACTCGGAAAAAGCTAAAGTCCACAATCCAATTTTTTGTCATTCGTTCTTATTCAAGAGACCATAGTTCTTGTCATTCGTTCTTTTCTCAGCCCTAGCCCTAAAATTAGCTCTCTTTTGTTGAGATCCTTCCCTTGGCACCTTTTCCGTCCATTTTCTCTTATTCTTCTTGTTCCAAGTACTTCTAAAATTTGATTATTTGAGAAACCACTTTTGGTTGCATTCTAGTTTCTTTCTTGATATCTAGTTTCTTGTGCCTTATTTTCATTTCAGCTTGCTTAGCTATCAAAGCCTTATTTGTTACTTTAGGAAATGTTAGATTTCAGAATCCCTACATTTGCACATCTCGGTTCAATTCGGGTTTGAGTCCTTCCATAATCTGTCTATCTTGTGTCTATTGTCAGGAAGCACGTGAGTAGTAAAGCGAGACAAATCCTCAAATTTTGTTATATATTCAGCTATTGTCATATATCCTTGATGTAACTGAATAAATTCAGTTCTCCGCCTTATTTCAAAGTTTCTCGTCACTTTTTACCACGTAATTTCATGGTTAGAAGTGTGGTTTCCCACAAACAGCGCCAAAATGTTGACCACAAAATCCTGTTGGACCTTGGACCAACACTCTCAGCTCCTCCCTCTTGAACAGGTGGATCTTCTGCGCACTATGACAAACAATCAGTTTGCAAAGGGGGCCGAGATGGCTCCCGTTTGCACTCCGATTCCAAAGTCAGTACTCATTTCAAGTGAATATATTTTGGGTGCGGGAAATGTAAATGTGTAAAAGAGAGAAAAGGGAGTGAGATTCGAAATATTTTGTTAGTGTATTGAATTACCAACCTTTTCCTTGGAGGCAAGTGTGCTCTATTTATAGAATGAGTAATTCTCTGAGATTGTGACACGTGTTATACTTTACACATGGCAAGATCCTAACTATTTATGAGTTAAACCATTTCTTTGGCTATAATCATTACTACATGTCATATGGATAAAGCAACCATCAAATCATTTTAAAGATGTTGTCACATCAACCTAACTTGTCACCTTTACAGGGTACTCACTTCGGCTTAGGAGTACCTCGGCATAAGGGTACCTCGACATAACATCACCCCTGCATAGGGGTACCTCGGCATAGGATCACCTCGGCATAGGGGTACATAGGCATAGCATCACCCGGGCATAAGGGTACCTCGACATGTAAAAGTCCACCAAGTTTGGTATTCACAGTTTGGCCTGTGAGTCATGATTAGGTGAATGGATGTTTTGTGGATCCCCTGTTGGGCCCATATGGATGACTTGTCTGTAATATTAGTCATGGTCGTAACACTAGTCCTTCAAGTCTGGTTGGTTCATTTATGTGCGAACCGGACTTTAAAATATAAGGGATTGAAGATGATGAAATGTGTATATACTCTAAGATGATGGTTGTTTAAGGATTTAGGTCGTCACAGTTGGTATCAGAGCGAAGGTTTGCTTTCGTGTAGACTTTTAAATCTTCAAAAAAAAAAAAAAAAAAAACAAAAAAAATGAAATTGTTTTGAAACACTAGATAATCTATGTTATTTATGGTTGAGTATATTAATTTGTCTTATTTATTTTTTAAAAAATTTACGTCTAAATCCCAATTTCCTAAAATAAAAAAAAAAGTACTATTCATGAACAGTGACCGCATCATGTGTCACTATTCACCGATGTGAACAGTGTGCAGTAACTTTTGACGGTACTGTTCAATTTTTCTCTTTTATGTATATGAGTTAGATTTAGGTTAAATTTTGGGCTTATTCTCAATATGGAAATTACTTTGATTATCTAAAATATTTTTTATGACTGTGTTAAAATGGGGCTCAATTTATTATGAAAAATTTATTTGGACTTATAAATTTATGTTTTTAGCTATTATATATATGTTGAATTGAGCTACTTAGATTATGATGTGTAATGATAATAGGTTAATTAAGCCTGGCCTTATATGAAGATATGAATTGATAAGTATTTTTTAAGAAAAGAACTAGTATCTTAGTCATGAGATATTTTAAGTCATCGCTCCGCTACGTCTCTCCACGTCTTGACTTATCAAACCAGGTATGTTATGTGTTATTTATGATTTCATTGAAGCATGATAAGCATGGCAATTAATAATGTTATGTTATAAATGTCTTATATGATGATAATTGATTATAAATGTTTTATATGATAATAATTGATTTTAGTTTTATTAGGAAGGTATTGTAGTAGTTATGTGAGTTGCTTGTATGCCTAGCGAGGGAGTTTTTTGGGTATAAACCTTTTCATAATAAACAATAAGATGATAATAAGTTCTCATACAATGATTCATCCATTTATCACTACCTTTGTGTAAAAATAAGGAAAAACTGTGGATGATTATTTGTATATCCTCTCTAAATTCCAACTCTTAGTGCAATGATTTATCCCTTTATTACTACCTTTGTACAAAAAGAAAGGGAAAAACTGTGGAAAAATTAACATTACTTTTATTCGAGTTTTCTTGATTGGCACATTCGCGGCATTAGAGGATTTTGTCACCAGGCTATTAACATGCCTAAATAAATTGGGTTTTAAGTGGTACCGCAGTGATCCCTCCAATTTCTTCGAAGCCTTTTAATAGTGATGTCAAAATCAATAAAACAAAGACAATAGTATTAATAGAAAACAATTCCTCCTCTCAAAACTTTATGGATAAACGATAAAGAAACACCCATGAAATTTCGATAATAGCAACATCCATTCATGAAACTTTTGAAAAACTTTCATTCTTGAAAGAAAAATAATTATGTCCCTTTCCCTCTCTTATAGTTAGTGAGTGGAAGAGGACAAATCACCTAGATGGAGAGGTACAAGTATTTTACCTGGTTGCATAGGAATTACAAAAGAAATCCTAATCACGATTTAATGCTACACCTGGATGCCATGGAAAAGATTTACCGATGGGCAAGGGAAAATGGACACAAATTCCATAGAGACGAGATCGTGTATCATCTTGACTGAACCCTTACTTCTTATTGGAGACAATTCATCAAAAAAATTGAAGAAGCCTTTGACTAACAGACCTCCTTAGGTATGCTACTCCAATGCCTGAGGGAAAAGTGGAGGGTGAATCACGAAAACCTTAAGGATACTGTGAAGGTGCCATGCCACGACCCCAATCCAAGCAACGTACTAACTATACCTGAGGTTAATGATATTAATGGGATTATATCGAAGATGACCCCAAGTGAGGATTATAGTCCAGCTTTGTATTCAGCGATTGAACCAATACATGTCCAAGGGGCGGGTCATAGAGAGGAATCTGGGAAGAATTATTAGATATGTTTTATAATTTTATGCTAAGCTTATGTCCTCCAGTTTTTTTTTCCTTGAAGTTTTAGTTTGTTTGGACGTCAGGTATGCCTGGCGATCCATTATCTTTGCGAATTTATGAATCTTTTAATAAAACATATTGTGTTATGTTTCCTTAACTCGTTTCAATTCTAAGTAATTTTACAATTTTATTTAAGGATATGAATACTCGCAGGAGAAATATGAACAATAGGAATGCCACTAGGGGCAATACCAATGCCACGTAATTTGCTCAACAGTTCGTGGAAATGATGCGAAATTTCACATAGGCAACACCGCCACCAGCTCCGGTACCTCCGACCGAGGGCCAAAGGAATACTACTACTATTGTTGAGCAATTCAGAAAGCTTCAACCACCAACATTTGAGGGTGGTCCTAACCTATTGGTAGCTGAAGATTGGATAGCTAATATTGAAAGGATATTTGATCTCATCGAATGTCCAGACCCAAAGAAGGTGACTTGTACAGCATTTATGTTACAAGAAAGAGCCAGACACTGGTGGGACTCAACTGCTAGGTCTAGAGCTCGCAACCACAAATGGACATGGGATCAATTCAAGGAACTATTTCTTCAACTGTACTACCCACCGAGTACCTGGAGCAAGGTGTTTTGAATAAGGCTTGAGGGATGATATCAGACAGGCGGTGGTGACTTTTGAATTACCTACATACCATGAAGTACTAGCTAAAGCCCAATTAGATAATTTCAGGGAGAATTCTTACAGCGATTCTAAGAAACAACAGTTCGGACAACCTAAGAAGCGTAAGTGGGAGGACAACAAGAAGCAACACTTTACAAAGAAAAATAAAAGTGGCCGAACTCCAACTATCACAAAGGACTTCCCACTTTGCAACAAGTGCTAGAAACATCATTTGGGACAATGCCTAGTTGGAACGAGTGCTTGTTTCCGATGTGACGAACAGGGACACATATCCAAGTATTGCCCAAAGAACTCACAGAAAAGGAACTCAGAGCAGAAACATGGCAACAATCAGCAGAGACAAGAGAATGCACCCAAGGAGCAGGCAAGGGTATATGCTTTGACATGACAGGAGGAGGACCACGATCGGAATGTCTTGGCTGGTAACATTCTAGTATCTGGATTTCCTGCTTATGTACTAATAGATTCTGGTGCCACACATTCATTCATATCTTCTAAGTGTGTGCATAGTCTAGGTATGAATATTGAACTTGTATTAATGCCTTTAGAAGTATGCATTCCATCTGGATATGTGTTAAATACAATTCATACAGTTAAGACAGCAAGAATAGAGGTTGATGGTAGACACTTGGGATTGGAATTATATGTGTTAGACATGCATGAGTTCAACGTGATTCTAGGTATGGACTGGTTATCAAAGAATCATGCCACAATTCGATGTTTCGAGAAGGAATTAATTTTCCAGATTCCAGGAGAGAAGGAACTTCGACTACTAGTAACAAAAAGGAGATCACTACCATGTATTATCTCAGCTTCAAAAGCCCGACAAATTCTGCGATCAGGGGACGGTACAGGATTTTTAATGTCAATAGTAGCCCAAGAGGAGAAAATGGGTTTGATAGTCGGTGACGTAAACGTAGTTAGTGGCTTTCTCGAAGTCTTCCCAGATGAGTTGCCTGGAATGCCTCCAGAACGGGAAGTAGAGTTTTACATAGACCTAATTCCCTGGTCTGCACCCATCTCTAAAGCTCCTTACAGAATGGCACCTAAAGAACTGCAAGAATTGAAAGCACAAATCGAGGAACTCTTGGATAGGGGTTTCATACGACCCAGTGTGTTGCCTTGGGGTGCACCTGTACTATTTTTTAAGAATAAAGATGGCTCGATGAGAATGTCCGTCGACTATAGAGAATTGAATAGAATCACTATCAAGAACAAGTATCCTCTCCTGGGATTGAGGACTTGTTTGACCAACTCTGTGGTGCAGTTGTATTTTCCAAGATTGACTTGAGATCGGGTTACTATCAATAGAAAATTAAAGCTAGCGACGTCTCAAAGACAGCTTTCAGAACTCGGTATGGCCACTATGAGTTCTTAGTTATGCCATTTGGCCTAACTAACGCTCCTGAAGTTTTTATGGATTTGATGAACCGTGTCTTTCATGAGTTTCTCGATCATTTTGTCATCATGTTTATTGATGATATCTTGATCTACTCAAGGAGTCATAAGGAACATAAGGAACACCTAAGGATCGTATTAGGAGTCTTAAAGAAGGAGAAGCTCTACGCTAAATTCAAGAAATGTGAGTTTTTGTTGGAACGGGTGATATTTCTTGGACATGTTGTCACATCCAAAGGGATAGAAGTGGATCCAAGCAAAGTTGAGGCTGTATCAAACTGGTCAAGGCCAACCAACGTAGGAGAAGTTCGTAACTTCTTGGGGTTAGTGGGATATTATAGGAGTTTCATTGAAGGATTCTCAAAGATATCTGGACCACTGATGCTGTTAATACGTAAGGATGAAAAGTTTAACTGGACAGAAAAATGTGAATAAAAATTTCAGGTTTAAAAGCATAAACTAGCAAATGCTTCGGTCTCAACCATACTTGAAGGTGTAGATGGTTTCATTATCTATAATGACGCATCAAAACAAGGTTTAGGTTGTGTGTTGATGCAACAGGGCAAAGTAGTCACTTATGCATTAAGACAATTGAAGACGCATGAGAAGAACTATCCCACACATGATTTGGAATTAGCTGTAGTTGTTCATGCCTTAAAGATATGAAGACACTACCTTTACGGGGGTAAATGTGACATTTACACCAATCATAAAAGCCTCAAGTATATCTCACCCAGAAGGAGTAAAATATGAGGCAAAGAAGGTGGCTCGAGTTAGTGAAGGATTATGACTATGAAATACATTATCACCCCGGAAAAGCGAATGTTGTATCAGATGACTTAAGTCGAAAGGTGCCAAGTCAATTGGTGGCTTTGACCATGCAGGAACCTTTATGGAAGGAGTTCGAGAAATTGAGCCTTGAAGTGGTGGCAACACCTCCAAGAGCTATAGCTTGAATGGAAACTTTTTCAATTCGGCCAACACTCCGTGATAGGATCAGGGAACATCAGAAGGTGGATCAGACATTTGAATTTATCAAAGCAAAAATCGATATGGAGAAACGAAAAGACTTCACCCTGGACAAAGAGAAAACATCATATTAGCAAGGACCATTATACGTACCGGACTTCAAAGATTTGAAAAAGGAGATTCTAGAAGAGGCTCACTCCTCTCATTATCCAGTACATCCGGGTGGTACAAAGATGTACCGAGACCTCAAGACAGTGTTTTGGAGGTGAAACATGAAGAAAGAAATTGTCGAATATGTTGAGAAGTGTCTAATATGCCAACAAATGAAAGTTGAACACCAGAGATCATATGGACTGCTTGAAACCATTAGAAGTTCCTGAATGGAAGTGGGAACATGTCATTGATATACTTTGTTTTCGGATTTCTGAAGTCGACAAAAGGTCATGAGGCTATATGGGTCATTGTGGATAGACTCACGAAATCAGCCCACTTTCTACCAGTTCGGATGACTTTTACGATGGACCAATTTGCATAGCTATATGGTAAGGTTACACGGGTTCCAGTCTCAATTGTGTCAGATAGAGATCTAAGGTTCACTTCGAACTTTTGGAAGAGTTTACACCGAGCATTGGGTACTAAGCTAAAGTTTAGCACAACATTTCACCCTCAAACAGACGGACAATCTGAACAGACCATTCAGACATTGGAGGACATGCTTCGAATATGTGTACTAGAGTTTGGAGGACAATGGGAGAAACATTTACCATTAGTTGAGTTCGCGTACAATAGTAGCTATCATGCTTCCATTGGAATGGCCCCATATGAAGCATTATACGAAAGAAAGTGTAGATCACCAGTGTCTGGATTAAGTAGCAACATGAGGTAGTTTCATCTCATAGTAGTCCATTTCTTGAGGCCTAGGTCGGGTAGGTTATCCCAATTGTTTCGAGAGGATCTCTAGATGATGTGGAGGATTACCACTAGTCAGAGGTTAAATATTTGTGATTTAATCATCATATCTCTGAATTCATTTTGCATCCTAAGACTAGGATCATGGTCTTTGGATGTTTGATCACTGATTTGCTACACAAACTAGGGGTAGACTTTTCAAGTGAGAAGATGAGTCCTTCGCCTCCCAGTTAGGGATGACAAAACGGCTCGTCGGCTCGAGCCGCTCGGGCTAGGCTCGAAAAAATTTCGGGCTAAGCTCGGCTCGCGGCTCAAGATTTCTCGGGCCGAGCTTTTTTTTTGAGAGACGTGCTTTAGCTCGGCTCGACTCAAGCAAAAAAAAAAAAAAACAGCTAAAAAAAGCTCGATGGGAGCTTGAGCAATGAATTTCGACCACGAGCTCGGCTCAACTTGCTATATATATACATTTTCAATAAAATTTTATGAGTTTTTGTTATAAAAATAAAAAAAATTAAAAGCTCGGCTCGGCTCGGCTCTACTCGACTGGGGCCAAAAGAGCTCGATCCCTAAAAGCTCGAGTCGAGCTTGAGCCTTGATCTTCGGTTTGCGAGCCAGCTCGGCTCGACTCGACTCGTTAACATCCCTACTCCTAGTAGAGAAATAGGAAATATAACACCCATGCACTTAAGTTTGAATCTCTTTAAAATTTAGGGGTCAATTAGATGTTGACCACTAGCTTAGGACCATGGGCGCAATTAATTTGGACTGCATATTGAAAACCCATGTATTTTTTAGGGTTAAAATTTCTATGTTATATATATTATATATCATATATGTTAGTGTGTGTGTAATATATAATATAGTGTAAAGTTGGTATGATGTATATTATGATATATATTAGAATATTTAATTTTAGTATAATTATTTCAAATCAACATTTATTACTTTAATAGTTGTAATCAGATTTTGATATATATGTACATATCTCCATATAAGGTAAAATTGGAGATTTGCTTTCTAGGAAAAATGGTAAAATATATGTGCACATGAAAATTATGAATTATGAAAATAAAAATATTATTTCATATGGAAATAATATTATTTATGCCTAGACAAATTATATTACTTCCATCCTGGCCAAAATTGTGTGTTCAATATAAGGAATGATTTTGATACAAAAACTACCTAAACTTCACCCTATAAATAGCCCCCTCATGTCACTTTTCTTTCACCACACAAAACCACTTCCCCTCTCTCTCTCTCTCTCTCTCTCTCTCTCTCTCTCTCTCTCTCTCTCTCTCTCATACACAAACATATTATATACCAATTTTATATATATTTTCAAAGTAAGGGGATTTTAGCACGCACAAAGTTCGAGGCACTTTAAAGTAAAGTTTTACTCCCTTCGTCCCACAAAAATAGACTTGTTTTCCTTTTTTGTTTGTCCCACAAAGATAGGTCACTTTCCTTTTTGAGAGTACATTAATGTCTTCATTTTCTAATATACCCATATTTAATATGCATTGTTATCAACAAATATGAATAACTCATTATTTAAGTAGGGGTATATTAAGTAAAATATAGGTAAATTTTTAATTCCAACATATATTATAATTATGTTTTTTTAATCCGTGTGAAAATAGAAATAAGCATATCTTTGTGAGACGGAGGGAGTATCAAAGGCACCATTCGACTGCCATGACTTATACCACTAGAAGACAAAATCGACCAAAAAATTAATTTACACAATTCTCCATACCACTTTCTAACTATCCACATTTTCTCTCCAATTTTTAACCCCGCATCTTACCTAGAAAACACAAATAAATCAACCATATAATTTACATTCCATTTATTTCCAAATTAAATGTAGCTGAACATAGCCTAATTCATTCACGAGACAGTAAGTATTTACGTGTAATTTTATGTTATGCCTTTTTGAAATAATATGCTATGTTCCATATGTATGTTCTAAGATTCGGACCAGGGTTTAGTAGCGCTACGCACACAAACTCATACTACCTATGTTAGGTATAGTTTTTGTGTCTCCATTACGTATAAATTATGATTTCAAATGTACGATAACATGTGTATATGTATTGAGTTTTCTCACACATTTATGTTTCCCCCTTTCCAGATAATTAATTGGTTTGAGATGGTCAATGTGGAAATGGCTGGCGATAGCGGACAAGAAAAATAAATCAGACTTTTATAAATAAACTTTATTATTTTTATATTCTTTTGTTGACACATTTAATTAATTATATTGTGGGCTACTTGTTAAACATTTATGTTTAATTTTAGTATTTTAGGGTGATTTAAATCTTATGAAATCATTTGTTTAAACTATTTTTCATATCTTATGAGTTTATGCATGTTTCGTGATATTCGAGTCGTTTAAGTACTCGGGTCATTACAGGAAATGTTTCTCTTCTAAAGAAAAATTTTGTTTTCCAAAATGGGTTTTGGGTGAGGTTAAGAATGCCTCCTAGGTATGCAGCTAGCATGCCTCCTAGTGCTGAGAGATGGGATGATTTCGTGGTCAATATGTGGTCTTTTCAAACCGAAGTTCGAGAGGAGCTTCGTGATATTAAGAAGTCCATTAAGGCCATAGAAGACTTTGTGGAGAAAAGTTCGGAGGAAGATGATAAAGAAGATGACTAGGCTTTTGTTTTAGTCATGTATTCAATGACATAGTGTTTGGTGCACTTCTAACTTTTGCAGCATGTATGAGTATTCTAATTTCTTCTTATCATATGCTTAATATAATATGCATAATCATGTTATGAAATATCCTTATAAGGCTTATTTTCAATAGCATGCATTCAATTATTTTTAACTAGGAATGGAATCGAGAGAAATCATTCATACCTGGTAGAGTGTCTCGGAATGGGGAGTCATATTATTACTGTCTACAAAACCATTTAGCCGAGATCTAATACCACCACTGTCACGGCCCTAAAGTTTCCTTAAAATTTTATTTTATATTTGTTACTTGTAACTCGTATCCTTTTATAAATCAAGATACTAATATCTCGCAGTGGAAAATAATCATATTGATTCTTAATTTATTTATAAGATTTGAATATCCTTTTGGAAATATAGAGAATTCATGAAAGTAGGTCAATACGAAATTTTTAAAGAAACCTTTAGAGCGTAACATGATTTCATAAAAGCATGATAAGACTTAATCAAAAGATAAGTTCATTGTCCTTTGGGAAGATTTCCCTACTACCAAACCCTACTATAGTACTCATTCCGTAGCAAAAGAGTGGAATGGTACCGTACTATCGTTTAACAAAAGGAGGGGTTTATATTACCATTCACATTTACTTACAAAAAGGCCTTTTTAATTACAAAACACTTTATACATTACTCAATACCTCAATAGATAATGAGTGATGTACCAAGGGGCCCTAGAGTAAAGGAGTCATAAATGTAAACCATCTTGTAGGTCTTTCTTTGAAATAGATTCCCGGCCATAGGGGGAATTGTACCCACACTTGCTTCTTAGTAATAATATGAAACTCTTCACCATTCCTTGGCATCCTCGACCATGATGTCACAATCTCATAGATTTCTCGACCCATGCCCTACATTTGTCATGAAACGACTTATAAGCTATGAATCTTAGTGAGCAAAGCATCACATAGTCATATATCTTCACATAGCATGCATTTATTGAAGAAATACATGAATACATACCTTTAGGTTGGAAGAGACTATTTTATAAAGCAACTCAATTCATGATTTAAAAAAAAAAAAGCAAATCCGAGACCTTGCTTCGGCTTATTTCTCATCAACTTCATGATATTAATAACATTTGCTATAAATTTCACTCAAGTAATACACATGTTTCACCTTGAATTTTAAATTAAGTCTTGGTTACACTTCTCATTCCAATTAACATTATTGCATTTATAATTTCATCCATCAATTACTCGCATCACTTAGAGTCATAATATTCAATCCAAGTACGAAACTAGATACATTGAATGTTAGGTTAACTTATATAATTATCCTTCCTTAACAATTAAACTCGTACAAGGATTTAGTTTCAAAAATGTAATTTCACATGGACATCTAAGTGATTAAACATTTTATGTAGTCAAATTAATGACAAAATAAATTCATGTAATGATATTTAAATCATAAATTCACACATTAGCATCTAAGTGATTAAGATACTTCATATGGCCAAATTAGTCACCAAATAAATTCGTATAATGATTTCTCAATCATCAATATATGAGATGAATGACATGGTATTCATGAAATGCACTTTTCGATCCTTTCATTTTCATTCTTTTCTTGGTAAGTGACGAGAAATAATCATTGTTATACTCTTCACTTTCATTCTTTTTAGATTTTTGGGCCCTTCCTCTATTAGGACTATATACCGCGAGCCATACATATGTGCTTTGCAAAGCACGAGGTCACAAGAGTGCTTACACTCCCGAGTTAACTCGTTATGAGTTGAAACTCCATTTTTGAGCCAGAGCTAAATAGGGGCTCGTCCCATGGCCATGAGGCATCGACCTCGAAAGGTACATAAGACCTTTTGGACAACTAGTGTCCGTGACCTCCATTGATTTAGGGACTTTCTCCCTTGGTGTATAATCTATATAGGGACATTCTAAATTTTCATGATCATTACTTTAAAACACATTTTCTTTTCAATATGCTTAATGACCACGAACGCGTATAATGATATGATGCAAGAAATAGATCATAAATCATTAAGATAATATTGTTCATATAGCCATTTCTGATTTTTTAATTCAGGGCAATCATATACTTTACTTGCTCATAGAAATTAATCATTTATGCACTTATACTTGTCATGAAGCTAGAAATTCCATTATATCATAACAAAATCAGCAACTTTAAGCTCCATGCAAATTCTCATCTTTATAGTTTTACATTCGCTAATATCATACATCACTCTTCTTCACAATATATACGGGTTATCAATAGCATCCACTATCAAAATATAAGACACCTACATCAATCCGTAAAATTCTTACTTATATTCCATTCTAAAATTTTGAACCTTGATCCTTGCTTATAAAACTTTGATTCATCATATAGAAGTTAGCAAGATCAAGAAATATTTCAATCAAATCATCACATTATCAAATTTTCTCCTTTATCAATTTCTCAACATGGCAACCATTATCAACATATCATAGAAGTTACTATTACAATTAAGTTTCCACAAAAGACTTCGTCAATTATGGCAATACAAGTCCAACACGGTCTAAGTCAATTAAAATTTACCCTTATGTAGCAACGATTTACGTTAAACCATTCACACACATTTCTCCTTTTTATTTTCAGATTTATTCATACCAAAATTTCCACATTACTTACACCTTCTACACATGCAACAACTTCTACACATTTATGCTACTTGTACAATGTCCATATTAATTACTCATCTTCTAAAATCATTCCTAACTCTAATATAAGAATCATATTCATCATAAAAATACATTCAACATAAAGAACTCAATTTCTAAGAGTTTATGCATCATAATCTGTAACATAATTCCCAATAGTTTTTCTAGATATCAATATCTTCAAATCCAGTTTTCTTCTCTACTCAAAAAATCTGAAAATCTACTCATTATAACATATGGGTATAGAGATTTAAACAAAAGAAACATATATGCTTTACTCATGGTTTGAAGAAGGTTATTTCTTGTGATTTAAACCTGAAAATCATGATATTCGAGGGTTAAATAAGGTAAATGTTTAGGAAAATTAATATTCACAACAATCTGTCCAACAACCCTACAGAAATTGATTGAATCATTCCAGCTTATTGCCGTCGGACGTTATCAGTAACTCAAAATTTTGAAATCCAAGTTCCATTCTACAAATTCGTGTTACTAGTAGCCTCCGATCCTGGAAACATTTGTTCTTAAAGTTCTAGATTTAATCACTTCTTTCTCCTTGCAATTTATGAATTTCATAGTGAAGAAATTTTCTACCAAATCAAGTTTTCTCATTCTAAGAAGATCAAAGAAAAGGAATAGAACTTCAAAAGATTGTATACTCATGTTTTGCACTTTACCTTGATTGAAGATCAGATTTTATCTCAGATATCTTTTCCAAATTTTTAGTTGTTTTCATGAGTGAGACGGGTGGAAAGTGAAGAAAGTGAAGTGTCACGCATATTTATAGAAATGGGTGAGTTAGGGCATGTTTGGGCAAACTTATAAGTTGAAAATTCACTTATGTATTTTAAAACATTGGTTAAACTGTTATTTGAATGAATAATAAAGCGAAGTGGTCTAAAAAGCTTGAAAAACCTTCCAAACGAGGTGTTCCCATTTAAGTTGTGCATGTGTGCCAAGTGGCACATAATTCAATTAAAATAATGCAAATTTCACACTTCATGCAGCCCACTTTGAGTCGATTTTTGGAGGTACAAATGAAGTCTGATTGGGTCATTCTTTATACCATTGCAAAGTTCATACTAGGAACTTCGTAACGCATACACATGAAAAGAAGTCGGTTAACTCCACAAGCCGCGACACTCATTCAAACATGGCTGTTCGGACAATTTCTATACTTGAAAAAAAATTCAGCATTTTGATCCTCATTCTCATGTGGTTTTGGCTCAACATTTGAGGCACTTCGCAACCTCAAATATGATCGAATTTGGTATCAATGTTCAGACCTCCTTATGAACTATATGCTAGTATAACATACATTGGCTAGAATCTAATTTAGGTCATATAAAATTGCTCTCAAACTCACGTTCATGGTGATGGCAGACTCTTAATTTCTAAGGATTACTATTTTCTAGTTTAATATATACTTATGAAATTACTCTAATTGAGTCACAAACTCAGACACCACTAACTTAATCATCTAAATCCAAGTCCTAATATCATGGATTATGGAAATTTCACCTCAAATTCCCATGAATATTCATCCTGACGAGAGATGGAAAATAATAAAAATTCTCTTATTTAAAGTATAAAATTTCCGGGGTGTTACAACACACATGAACATTCTAGCTTAATATGCTCTCCACAATTATACTTTGTTGGGTTAATGTCCTTGCAACCATCTGTATTCACGAGCTTTTCAAAAAATAACTCCAACTTTCCTTAAAGTGACAACACTTCTAAGTTCATATAGGAGAAATCCTCATAAGTTTTGATTACATTTTAAAGACACTTGTTGAATTTCTTTATGAATTTTATTCAACCCTCCAAACCATAACCCTATCACTTATATTATTAGAATAGGATTTTAAGTTTTTGATTCCAAGTGATGTAATCAATTGACTTATTGAATGATGCGTTGTTACCCTTTTGAGCCTATGTATCTCTCATTTTGTAATGACGCGTGGGTCATTGATGAATTTATTTAAGGAATTTTAGCATATCCTACTTGGTGTTAATCTTCCTATCTCTTTGGTAAGACCTTTTGTGAATGGATTAGCTAAGTTCTCACTTGATCTCACATATGTAAGTGAAGTTATTCTGCTTTTTATTAATTTTCTTATATAATCGTGTCTAAGATTCATGTGTCCAAACTTTTCATTGTAAACTTCACTATAAGCCTTTGCTAGTGTAGCTTGACTATCACATAGTATAGACATTGAAGACTCATTCTTTGTATAAAATGGTACTTCATAAAGAAGTTCTTTAAGTCACTTAGCTTCTTTTCCAGCTTCAACTAATGCTGCGAACCCAGATTCCATAATAGAATATGTAATCATTGTCTGTTTCTTAGATTTCCAAGAAACATCATGTAAGACCGCTTTTCATTTTATGGGCAATTCTGAAATCCTACGTGATATTTATGTTAATGTTGTTATAAATTTTAAATTGATAATTTTTAATGTCTATGATTTGAATTATTTTGCAGTGGAAGGACTTGGACGCCGTCTCGATCAATGTGCCAATTAGAAAACTTATAAATTGGTTACGTGAAATTTTATGTGATTAATTGTTTTATTGCCTAAGCATACTACTTGCTATTTTTATTTTGTTAAATTGAAAGTTGAGGGAGAAGTTTAGTGACAATTAGAGAGTAAATGGAACTTATGGGCTTAATTAGACATAGGAGGAGATTCGAGGGAGTAAATTGCAAATTTCAAAAGATCTAAATCTTAAACCTAACACCTAAAACCGATTGTCTCTCCCTCATCTCTCAGTCGCGTCTCTCCCTCACCTCACACCTCACGCTCGTCTTCTCCGTCTCTCTCTCGCTTCACACATCAACCGAACCTTCCTCAACCCCTCCCCCGCCGTCAACCGTCACACCACCGGCTACAACAACCCGGCCTCCACCACTTTCCAGCCTCGGTGAGCTCTCTCTCTTCTCCTTGCCACTGCGAACTCACATGAATTCACACACCCGCACGCACAAACTCACGGGTTCACACACACTGATTCACACACACCCAAACACATAAATGGATATGAGATGCTATTATTTATGTGGTACATACGAAATTTCAGATTATGGGTTTGTTTAGATTTTGAAATTTTAAGTTGCTAATTTGGGATGTTGGACAATGTGTGTGTTTGTGTGTGTGCATATATATGTATGTATGTATGTAAGGATAATTTTGTGGCTTAGTTAACTAGGGTAAAGTTTGAATTATAATAATAATCTTTTTATATTTTCAGATTTAAGTTTGGTTAGATTTCGAATTATAATTGCTAATTTGGGGATTTGGTAATGCTTATGTATGTGTGTATTGATGTGTGTGTATATATATATATATATATATATATATATATATATATATATGTGTGTGTGTGTGTGTGTGTGTGTGTGTGTGTGTAATTTCCACAGTAATTTTTCAAATTCGGACTAAGTATGATTTCGAAATTTAATTGATTGATTTCAATTTTTAAATTTAGGTATTTAGTATGTATATGTATGCGTTAATGATAGGATTCGAAAATTATTAAATCGATTTGTTTAATTGATTTTCTTCTAGTTTAATGAAGGGTTAAGTTGAGAATTTTAGAATTTGGGAAAGTGGTATAAACGTGAATAAAGTTCTGGTATGTGTGTACATATATATAAATTTCTGATTTTTGAGATTTATGAAAATTGTAGTTTAGTTAACTGTTTGGGTGAAGTTTGGATATATGTTGGTTTTTAAGATTTGTGAAATTGTTGGGACTTTATGGGAGTGGATTTTATAACGTTAGGTTAAATTATGTAAATTTGAGTTTGAATTTAAAAATGAGAGTTTCTAACGTGGATTGAAATTAAGTCCCTTATTTCAAATATGATTTTTGTGTGAACGTGAGTAATAATTATAATTACTAGATTTTAAGAAAATTGTAAAGTCGTGTACATTTTTCAAACTTTGGTTTTGGTTTAAGTACCTTAATAGTTAAGCTTAAAATGTTGTGTCGAATGGTTTAAATCTTTGCTTTCGAGTATTGTATGGAAGTATTTAATATATGTTAATACCTTTTTTGGAATAAATGATCACAAGAATGAAAAAGGGAAAGAAGATTTATTGTTTTAACTTGTTTAATGATGATGAATATACCAATTTGAACTGAAAGTATATTTTATTAAATGAACGGATACAACTAGGATTTTGGTACCTTGACGACGCTGGCAGCCGAGGCTCCTCCACTTACAAATTCAGAAACGGTAAATAATAAGGACTGCAAGTAAGTAAACTTCCCCTATTTTTATAGAAGTTGAATGTAAATGTGAAATGTGTAAATGACTGTCTTGCAACTTACTTGCTTTGATGAATTTCATTTATTTTATGGAAGTATATGTTATTGAGAAGAATGTTCAAGCATGCACATTATCATGTCATTGCATCATTAGGCATGCATTGGCATCGAAATTGGGAAGTCAAATGTTTTTAAATGAAAGAAATGTGTCAAGGTGCAAGTTTGTTCAAAAGTTATGTATCCCATGTTTTTAAGAAATGAACGGGTGTACTTCTATGTCATGAAAGATGCGAGTGGGAAATGGGGAGCGGGGGACCAGCGTACCCGAATGTAATGAGCCGCTTTGCGGTGGAATGAAGCGAATGAGCCGCTTTGCGGTGGAATGAAATGAATGAGCCGCTTTGCGGTGGAAATGTGAAAGTTAACCTGGTTCCAAATAAGAATTGTCCACTGTTATCTGATTGACTAGAAGTTACATCAAGTGAGCTCACGATGGAAATGAAGTGAAAGTTTTGAAATGTTAAGTGAAAGTTCGAAATGTTGAAAGTTTTGAAAGGTTAAAGTGAATGGGGATACATATTTCAAAGTTTAAAGCATTCATGTCATAAGCATGCATTCATGCATAAAGTTTACTTACTGAGCTTTAGCTCACCCCAATCCCTCCCCAACATTTTAGGTGATGAAAGTTAGGTGATCCAAGGAGAGCACTCGGCAGCTGACTTAGGCTATACCCACTTCAACCCTTTTAAAATAAAAGTTAAATTAGAATTTATTTCAATTTTTCATTATTTATTCTTTAATTCATGTATTATTGAAGTTAAATTACCTCTTATTTCATTTGCTAAAGTTTATTTATTTGGAATTATATTGTTGAGGAGTTTGAGATTTATTGTAATGGTTTGGATGATGTTTGGGATTGAATGAGTTGAGATGTGTACTTTAAAATGATTTTGATGTCCCTCTACAGGTTGACTATGTCCAATTTACAGAGGAGACTCTGTCGAAATTTCTGTAAAATTTCATAATAGATAAATGAACATTTTGATTGTGTAAACGATTTAAATTCCGCATGGTTTTAAATGATTTATTTCCGCATTAAAAGAAAAAGGGAAGTTAACACCTAGGTTTAATATTCTTGAACTTGGGGTGTTACACATCACATCCTCCAAGAGTGAATAACCAACCTGAAGTTGAATTTTTTTCAACTTCAATTGATATCTAACTACCATCGATATATCCTTCGAGTAAAACTGGAATATTAGAGTCCAAGATTTTTTGTTAGTTTTAAATAACCAATTACACCTCCAATATTCAATGCTTGGTTTACTTGTAAACCTACTAAGTTTACTTATATCTGGTCTTGTACACTAAACATCATACAAAAGGCTAACAATTACACTTGCATATGCGAGTTGTGTAATAGCTGATCCATCGTTTTTCACAAGTTTGAGACTTGGATTAAAAGAGGTATTTGTCTCTTTAACATTCAAATATTTGAATTTTTCAATCACATTCTCTACATAATGTGATTGATTTAGTAAAGAACTCGTAACGTTCTTGATATCTTTTATAACCAATATGGTAACTACTTGAATAAGATCCTTCATTTTGAATGTGAAAGATAGAAACTTCTTTGTTTCTATTATATTGTCCATGTGATTACTTATAATCAACATGTAGTCTATATATAAACATACAAAGACAATGTGTCGCAAAAAACCAATCAGACTTCTCATGCCATTTCTTAGGAGATTGTTTTAAATCATACAAGGATTTAACTAATTTACAAACTTATTTTCATTACCCAAAAGAATGAAACCTTCCATTTGTTCCATGTAAACTCTCTCATATAATTATCCATTTAAAAATGCGATTTTAATGTCATTGGTGCACACATAAATTTTGAATAGATGCTAATGCAAAAGAATTCTAATTGAAGTAATTCTAGCTATGGGTTCATAAGTATCAAAT
This sequence comes from Ligustrum vulgare, assembly GCA_963555705.1. NCBI lineage: Eukaryota > Viridiplantae > Streptophyta > Magnoliopsida > Lamiales > Oleaceae > Ligustrum > Ligustrum vulgare. The sequence goes on from OY743168.1 coordinate 44,628,008, forward strand.
TAATCAATTCCTTCTTTTGTCGATAACATTTAGCAACTAATCTTGCTTTATGAGTTTGTGTTGAGTCATCTGTATTATATTTCCTTTGAAATACCTACTATCAACCTGTGGTTTAGATCCAGCCAGTAAATCATAAATCTTCCAAATATTATTAGACATTATAGAATTCATTTCATCACTGATAGCATATTTCCAAAATGTGCTATCTCTAGAAGTCACAGCTTCTTTGTAGGTTGTAGGATCATTATCAATTTGAAGAATATAAGGAATTTTTCTTACTATATCTTCCTATTTGCTTCAACCAAGTATAGGGGAATCCATTGAGAATCTATCTCGTCATGTCCTAATACCTTTTCTTTACGAGTTCTCTTACTTCTTCGAGGTTCACTAGACTCGGTTACATCTTGAAAAGATGTTTATAGTGGTTTATTAGAAGTAAGAATCTCATTTTGTATTTCTAATGTAATTTGAGGAATTACATCAATACTTGATGAATCTTCAAAAAACTCCACATCTCAGGATTTTACAATTAGATTTTAGATCAAGTAATTTATATGCTTTGCTATCTACTACAGTCCAACAAAGGCACTTTTGATCCCTCTTGGTCCTAATATTGTTCTTCTCGGATCATTGTTCTTATAATAGTCCAAATAACCCGAAAGCTTAAAATGTCCAATGTTTGGTTTTCGGATCATTGTTCTTATAATAGTCCAAATAACCCGAAAGCTTAAAATGTCCAATGTTTGGTTTTCTCCCTTTCCTTAGTACATAAGGAGAAATTTTAAATTTCTTAGAATGAGTCATATTGCTAATATGATATGCAGCAGCCCAATAGGTAAGGTCTCTCCCCTTAAATTATTAGGCAACTTTGCTCTCATTAACACAACATTAATCATTTCAATTAAAAAGTTCTATTTTCTCTTACAGCTAAACCATTTTGTTCAGGTTTACTATGTGCACCACATTGATGTATTATGCCATGCTCTTCACAAAACATAGCAAATTCCTTAGAAAAGTATTCTCTACCTATACCACTTTTAAGAATTTTAATTTTTTATCCTTTTGATTTTCTACTTCGGTTTAATAAACTTTAAACATATTAAATGCTTCATATTTATGTTTCATCAAGTAAACATAACAAGACCTAGAAAAGTCATCAGTAGATGTTATAAAATATTCCTTACCACCTCTAGTCAACATGTCATTAAGTTCACAAATGTCGATATGAACTAAGTCAAGTATTTGAGATGATCTTTCTACACTTTGAAATTATTATTTTTTAATCATTTTTTACTAAGAAATGCCATAATCTATCATGTCAAAGATCCAAAGTACAAGCAAAGTAAGAAAAATACATTGTATTTTTATTATATTATTGTCAATAGTACATAACTTGAACATTCCATCAATAGAATATTCCAACAAAGAACCCAATTAAAGGATAATACAATTTTCCCAACTCAAAGGCCGATTTAATACCCAATATTCCCAACAATTCCCCACTAAAAAAGATTTCTATTCATATCAGTACACGTAACACATTTGTTAGAGTAACCTTTTTTTTTTTTTTTTTTTGGATGTGAATTGTAAATCTACATTCCCTTTGCCTATGACTTTTGAGCACTCTTCATTCTCCATTTGTATTTGTTAACCATCATCAATTTCTTGATGTCTTGTAAAGGAGTTTGTCATAGCATTTATGAATGATGGCACGTGTATCATTCCACCATCCCAAAATGCATTAATCTCGCTTATAGTAGCAACGGTTTCTCTCTTGTCAATGGAGTTACCTTGCCTTCAATTTTCCTTTATTTCCTATCGGTAATCCTTAGCAAAGTGGCAAGATTTTTCTCATACAAAACATTCTCTTGTAGGCTTCTTTTTGAATTTGTTGTTGCATTTAGTAGACTTTCTCTTGTTCATTTTGTTGGCTTTGTTGTTTTACTCCACGGCATTGGCTTTAGAATTTCTAACATGGGTCTTACCCTCGAATTTTCTTCTATTCGGGGATGTTTTTGTATATGCTCTAATGAAAAGTCTTTAGAGTGAAGTATTTTCTTCCTATATTCTCTCCAAGTAGATGGAAACTTATTAATAATTTCCCCCACTTGAAAGGATCTATCTTCACCGCTTTTAACTTGTTGACAATAATTTGCAATTGATGTACTTGGGACAATAGGGGGATATTATCTAAAAATAAAAAAGTCGAAGTACCTTAAAATCAAGAACTTTTTAGTGCCTTTTTTTGACTTCGTATTTTTTTTTTTTTTCAAGTGCTTTCCAAATTCCCTTCGCCTTATATAGATCATAGAGGCGATCCAATAATACATTCAAGATGTGACCTTGGCATATTAACTCGTCCTTTTGTCGCTTTTTTGTTTAGCCATTGTTTGATCAGTATCATCTTTGCTTGGTTCAGGTTGTGCCTCGAAATCTGGATCAAAGATATAGTAAACTTTAAGCTCCATTAACAAGAAATTAATCTTGTCTTGCCACCGGTGAAGTTGAAACCATCAAAACGATCTAAAAGTCTTGGTTCATGGGTTTGATTGTTGCAATGGTTGTGTCGCTTTCAGTTTTCATCACAAGGTTTATCTTTTAGACTGTTAAGAAATTGCTTCTGCAAGTTGAATGATCTCCGCTTTGATAATGACCACGAGCTTTCTCTTTCAAACTCAAGAAATATGATGAAAACGAAATATAAAGCAAATGACTTGAAGCACAAAAAATACTATCCTAAAAGCTTATTTTGTATCATCTCGATAAAGATGAGAATGTTAAAGGGTCACGCACAAATTGTTTTAGCGAATTTCAAGCCAAACATCGGATTGCAAATAGCACTTTTGAAACCCGGAAAGTATGAACAAGAACAAGCAATGTAGAAAGAAATCCTGAATTTTGGAATAAGAATTTGGGAATAATCACAATATAATGATGTTAATTGTTGTACTTAATCCATGAAATTATATTCCTATTTATAAAATTTCATCATACCTCTTCGTATGGGTTCCATCTTTTTGCAAAAGGGTTGAAATGTGATTGGAAAGTCACCAAAATTAAATCTGCCAACTGTCGGATTTTTGTGTGCCTTCTGCTTAATAATCAGATTGCAAATCGACTCTTCCTTACGATCGCAAGGATCGTCCAGGACCCTTTGGTGCTTTAGGCATTTTTTTCACCTCATTTCATTTTTAATCTAATATTATATATTTGAACAATACATTTTCACAACAATATATGGTTCTGTGACACGATGTCATTCGTACTAAATGCGATTTATCAAGAAAACTAGCAAAAGAAGGAGGGAATACTTTTTAGCCCTCTATAAAGAAATGAAAATCTTTTTCAACCATCCAAAAATCCCTAAATTAGGGCATACAAAACTTGTTACATGTTACATTAATTTGTCCAGTTGTACTCATGTCCATACAAAAGTAGAATATGCTTGTAGAAAAATTAGGGCATCGCATATTGCCATAGTGCCCTTTAGCCTATTCTTCCATCAACATGTCAATTCTAATACTATGGTGGAGACTTGAGTCTAATTCCACCAAGAATATTCTGCACACATGCATGTATGTAGTGGGGAACGGGACGGGACGGGAGAAGATTGTTACAGTGGACGGTGTTTCTTCTTTAATAATATCTTACAACTTTAGTAGAAGGACATGTGGTCTAACTTCTTGTCACGTCTAGTTATAAACTTTGTTGCCTGCTGGTAACTATCATCATTGTCTTCCATGGAGCAAGTCAATATTCAATTTCTCGTCGATATCTTAACTTGATGGTACATCTTACAAAACGAGTATTTTTTCTTCAATAGATGTGGCTTATCAACAAACTCAACTAGGCCATTCCATGATTTGAATGGAATAATTTTTTGTACCCTATATAATGCAATGCACCCATGATCTGAAAAGAATCTTAAGCTAGTCTTCTGATTAAGAGCTTGTTTGGTAAATGAAATATTTTTAACACAACTTTTCAAATTCAATCTCAATTATTCATTCTTAGTCAAGCCCACAATTTTTGACTTTTCAAACATTTTTAAACCACACATCTATCAAAAAACCAAAAAAACTCACGAAAAAAAAAAAAAAAAATCACATTACCAAACATGCTCTAATAGTTGATTTTATCTTGCACTTCATTCCTCGTGATTTTGTTTCCATTTGTTCAAGTAATTTGAATTCAATACTGCTACAGGAACCTAAACAGTGATCGAATGAATTACACCATCGCACACATCAACAATCTGCCCTGACATCAACAACTCACAAAATTTCAGTCATTTAAGGTAGGAAGAATGGGTGACAAAGTAGCATTTTCCAATTTGAATTACTAGAATTTTAGTTTTCTCGTGTAACTCTTATTTTTGTTTCACTTTATAACAGTGTCGATTTAGTCCCTAATTAAAAGTATATATTACTTGGTTGAATACTTTCATGTTATGATAATCGTGATTAAGTAATTTACAATTGTGCAACTTTTAAGTATGTTACTTTCAACCTGATATTCTTTTCGTGGATTTCTCAAGTGTACAAATTGTCATAATTAACATATTGATAAGTAAAATATCGTTCCCAATCCCACGGTGATTTTGCTATTATGTACAAAAATTAATAATCCTAAATTTACTTGAACTGCAAATTTGAGAAAAAGTGGATTTTATCTAAAATTAAACTAATGACTAAACTCATACGATTTTTAACTTTAAGTTGATGAATGAAAAAGTGCGAATACTCACAATTTCACCTAGGTTATCCTCTTTAATCTCGTTTCTGAAGTTCAATTATGTAGTTCGTATACAATCGATTCAACATTTTATTAAATTACATCGCTCGAGTTTAAATTAATCATATGTAGCTACTATGTGATACTTAATTAAACGTATCAAATTAGTTAGGAATTCAAAGACCACCATAATGGTAAATAACAATGTATATCTACCTTTTACCAAATTGTAGGGGTGGACAAAATAAACGAATCAGACCAAATCAAACCAGAACCAAACTAAACTAAACGGTTTGGTTCGATTCTACATAAAAAAAATAATTGTTTGATTCTTAGAATCAAGAACCATTTGGTTTCGGTTCTGCTTCCGGTTCTCTTTCCAAAACCAAGAACCAAACTCAATTTTTATAAATATATATTTTTTTACAAATTAGTGAATATTCATCTCACCAAAAAATTCAAATATGAAATTATAAATGTGAAATGTACAAAAATGTTATTTACCATACATTTTATCTCATTTCCTATTAGATAAATATTTTAAATCATAAATCTAAATTCTAATTCTAATTCATTTTTCTTCTTTTCAATTATAGACACGCATTCACACTACTTTACATGCGCTCCTATAACACAGCAATCGTTACACTCCATAGTCACCATCGACGACATTAATGTTTATTTTTTAAAATTTATGTATATATAAACATCGGCTCAATTCATTAATTTTGAAGAGTTAACACAAACTCAAATTGCAAATTTCATCCCTAACTCACACGGTGCCACAGTAGAATGAGACTAAGAACTTCATCGTAATGTATAATTGTAAGTCTAAACGGCATTTATGTTTGATTCTATAAATTTCAACGGGTCAGCGAGCTTCCTTCAGGCAAGTTTCTTAATCTTTGACTCATAATAACATGTTACTTTTTCTAATTTTTTGTTTTGTTAACTAAAAATTTCATTTTCTATTTAGTAATGATGTAGATGGATTCTAATGAAGAAGCGGATATAAACATATTTTAAATTGCATTTTTTATTTAAAATTCAAGTAATAGTCCTAGAACCAAACCAAACCAAACCAGACCAAACCAGAACCGAGTGGTTTGGTTCCGGTTTGGTTTCATATCTTTAAAAACACAATTGGTTCCATTAATAAAAAACCATCGATTTATGATTTGGTTTGGTTCTTTTGGAACCAGAATCAAATCGAATAACGTCCACTCGTACCAAATTGTCGACATGCTCTTCATTAATAACTCGTCTCTCGATTTGTTATAATCCATAAATTGTAGAAATATTGGCCAAACATTCTCAAGCAATAAATGAAGAAGCATAATCAATACATTAATAAAAACAATATATTTATTAATATGAATAGAAATTCGTCCAAACAATCAATATTAAGCATATTTAGGAGCTAGACAGAAGTACAAAAGACTTATCAATATTGCTAAAGAATTAGCCGTACATAGTTAGATTTTGTCTCCTATGACTTTCTTCGTATTCTTTGTAAGTTAAACTATTGAGTAAGTTTGATAGGAAAAAGATTAAAAATGAAAATATTTCCAACTAAATAGAAAATAATTCCCACCTTCCCCCAGTTGCACTACAAGAAAAAGGACTCATAGCAATGACATATGTCGTCGTTAAAACTGAAAAGGTCGTCTCAATTAACCTATCGAGAGGACAAAATCGTCACAAAAGGTCGTTGCAATAGGTTTGTGCCTGTTACCTTTTGTGCGACAACAAAAGTGTCCTAGCTATTGATCTGATGAACTGCGATGACATGTGTCGTCCCAGTAAATCTAACCTACAACGATGACAATTGTCGTCGTTGTTGATTTACTCTTCAGCGATGACATTTGTCATCGTTGTAGACTAATTTTCATTTTTTTTTCTCAAATTAATAGTTTGTTTACAAAAATGATGAAAAAGATTTTTCTAATTCAATTAAATTACATAAATAACAAAAAAATTAATGAATTAATAATAAAATATCAAATATAATATTAAAATCCATAAAATGTGAAAAATAACATTAAAATCCTTAAAATCAAAATTATATTACAAATGCCCAAAAAAAGACCTTGATTATCGCCTAAGAACTCATCTAAATCATCGCCAGTAGGAGACTGATTCTCCACTCGAGGCTCGGGTGACATCGATCAAAATTCTAGGTAACAAGTTGGGGAGCTGAGAAATCACAACATTTAGATGCTCAATCGTCGCTAATGCGCTTGCTGATCGAGAACCCTAAGTGACGACAGTATATCAGCTCTACAACTATCGGCTGATGGGATCCAAGTCCCGCTGCCAGCGTGGCAGAGCCTAGAGACTGGGAAATACCCCTGGCTTTCCTGCCAATTCCATGGACGTGAACCTGTCGCTCTCCTAGCACCTCACGTAGGACAACGTGCTCATTGATCGCTGTCTCGTTGCAACTGGGCTTTTGTGTCTGGGTCTTTTTTTCTTTTATCATTGCGACTTGAATAACTAAATAAGAATAATTAGAGTAAAATAAAACTATTATCTATTCTCATTCTCATTTCTGGTTGGCTGCAAAAATGAGATAACACAAATAAATAAAGATTCAAGTGGTATGAGAACGATCTATTTCTTTATCGCTCCAACTCTGAAGTAAGGTAAGACCCCTAATCATTCGACATTGATTTTTGAGTTACGAGTTGAGTTAATTATTCCTGTTATTGTCTCTATTTCACGCTTAAATTTCAATAGCATCTCTGTTCTATTCTCCTAAGTGCAAGCATTACATGAAACATAGTCCACACTCGAAGAATAAATTGGAGACACAATCGAAATTGGCATTTTCGAGGGAGTCACAAGAAAAATATGTAATAACACTACTCGTTACTCATGGATCAATATCAAATTGTCCAAATATAGGACAATTCAAAGATTAGTTTTTAAACATCAAACAGTCCGACAATAGGATGTGTGTGCTTAAAAAACTAATCTCCAAATGATATTCTACGGTTAATGCTACAAATGTAGTGCATTGTACATTAGAATAGCAAAATGATAAATATATAATTATAAAAAGGCATAAATAATTAACCAAATGATTCAAATGAGAATCAACACTTAGAACCAATATCTTCTAGTGCGAGGAGCAACGTACATATGAGAAATCGAGAGAAAAGTTAAGACAACTAGTTTTTCCAACAAATAATGTACAGAAACGAAACTATGAATATTTATACATAGAACCTATAGCGACGACTAAACCCGTCTCTATATCCTCAACGGGAATGGAAATTGAGAGAAATTAAAAAAAAAAAAAAAAGAAGTTGTAGCGATGACGATTTATCGTCGCATTTACTTAATATTTTCTGCGACAACTGCAATAATCCTCGCAGTAGAACCACAAATGTCTTTATTGTAGGTTATGCCTACTGTGACGAAAACTTTGTCCTCTCAAATTGTCATCGGTATAGAACCCCCTTTTTTTTTTTTTTTGTGTTGCAATTTTTCATAAAAATTGGCCAAAACTTGCTTAAGAGGGTTGTACCATGAATTTCCATTTCTATTTCCATTTATGTGTCAAACACCTAATTAAAGATGAAATTGTTTTTCATAAATGTGACATTTTCCATGGAAAACAATTTCAATCAAACATAGTGTGGTTATTTATCATATACTAGAACAAGTTTATGTTGGTCAACAAGTTTCATTTTTGCTTCAATAAAGTTATTAAAATTGACGAATGATCAACTTGTAATAAAGAATTATGAGTCGACTTTTAGAAGTGCAAGATTTTTGACGAATTTAAAATAAAATAACTACCGTGTTTTTAAACCCTAATAACCTTTCTCAACTTTAAACTTCTCTTTGTTCCATATTATTTTAATTATCATCTTCTATCATTTCAAGCCACCATCTAAATGCTCTCAAACTCCCCACCCCAATTACAGGCTATGAGCAACGAGCACAATCATTGTGCATATAAGCATCCCACTGTGTGTGTCCACACACCTACACACGCGTGCACATATAATATAATTATAAACGTTTAACCATAATGACTTTTTTTTCCCCCTTAATAAATTAAATTAATGATTCATAACATTCTAAAGAGAGAGATTACATCTATTGAAGCATGCATATCCTTTTCTATTTTCTGGATTATAGTATATACTATTGTTGAAAATTGGACCACATAATAATTAATTTGTTAATTTTAATTAACCGAATTAATTGTTTATCCTAAATTGCACATGCATGCACACACGCATGCACGAGGAATATAAATATTTATTTTTATGTATAGAGGTTGGTATGTTGTTTGGGTGTACAATTTACAATGTGCTAGTTTGATGTATAACTAAGCTACCTCTAATCTAATTCTAACTAAAAACTTAAGAGTTGGTGAGTGTTTGTCACTTTTCATTTCTTCGAGCTAAACGTCATCACACCATTGTATTTGCTCTCAAATTGATGTCGGTTCAGATTTCTTCTTTTGAAATAGTTGGGATTGCCCAGTAAGCAAAGTTGTTGTTGCTTGAATAATACTTTATAATCAGTTGAATATAATAAATAACAAGTCTTTTTGTTTTCAATTTAAAAAAAAAAAAAAACACATAATTGATTTAAAACTCTTTTGAACAAAAAAAGGGGCTGTCTAGGTGCTGAGCCAAATATGAGAAATCATCTCCATTTTCTCGATTTTTATTTTTACAATCAGATGAAAAGAATAAATATTCAAATCTTATTTAAATTCAGTTTTTTTTTTTTTTTTTTTTTTTTTTTTTTTTTTTTTTTTTTGAGATTTCTTTCTTTTATGTGACCTAGATTGTTTGACTTCTCGTGACAAGGGAACTAGCGGTTCCTCGTCTTTTGTATAGAAGATATGCACTTCATATAAGGAATTTGTTATGATTTGTTAGATCATATAATGAAGTATTTTGGACACATGCAAGCTAATATAAAAAATAAGTGAAATTAAGAGTCGATAAAGACTCGAAACAAAACGGTATTGCTTGAAAATCAATCCCAAAAGGTTGTCCAAAATAAGCATAGGCTGTCGCCTGGCCGACCCAAACACAAACTGGGGAGTTTCGGGTGGCCTAAGATGTCACCTGAAATAAGCCTGGACGGTCGTCCAGACAAAAAAACTGATCGTTGAATTTAAAATTTTCAAGCACCTTTGACTCATTTTGTGCATTTTCACTTGGTTTTTGCATTCGTTCTTGCATGGGATGGATGATTTTATATATAGAGATACAGGGGAAGATAAAAATAGTTTCATAACATATAAATAAGGGTAAATTACGAAAAATCATACATTTAAATCGATAATTTTTAAAAACAGAAAATTATAAATAATTTTTGGAAATCAGGTGACCTAAATTCTACCCTAATTTATCCATTTATCTCTCTCTGTAAACAACTACCGAGCCTCTTTCTCTCTCTTTCCCCATTCTCTCTCACTTCTCTCCGATGAAGCACCACCATCGTCTCCGGCCAAATCTCCACCATCGGTGACACCAACGTCGATAATTTCTCTCTCCCCCATTCTTCGAACGTGCCAATGTCTATGGTGACTCTGGTGGAGAATCTGTGGCAGAAGTATGGTGATGGTTCTGTGGCAGATCTCGGTGGTGAATGGATGGATCTGTGTTGGGAGTGGGTGGTGGTTGACAGTTTTGTGGAGACCACAATTGTGCTATAATGGTTGTAAGTGGTAGTTTTTGGCGTTGGCGTTGGTGTTGGTTTAGGGACGATTTTGGTTCTTTCGATTGTGTTCGAGGTGTTGATGTTGGTGATTGTGGTTGGTTGTGGTCTCTTGGCTAATATGAATGTCTGTGAAGGTGGTGGAGGTGTGTAGAGCAACGATAACTGTCTACACATTGGTTATGGTGATGATGGGAGTGACTATGAAGGTGGTGGAGGTGAGACGATGCGGTGTGGGTATCTTTGAACCTTGACTGCATCTGTTTTTGTTTGAATTTTTTTTTTTTTGTTAATGTAGTTGTGGTGGTGTTGTCGAGACAATGGTGGTGGTGGTGGTGGTGAGATTCATTGCATTTGTAATTAATTACAAACTGAAATAAAGTTACAATTGTAATTAATTATAAAATCGAAATAAGTTACAATTGTATTTTCGATAGTGGTTGTAACAGTAGTTGATTACAAATTAGGTGGTGATCGATGGTGGTAATTAATTGCAACTGTAGTTAAATTTACAATTGTAACTAATTAAAAATTGAAATAAAGTTCTAATTCATAAGTTACAATTGTAATTAATTACAAAATTGAAATAAGTTACAACTATATTTTCGACGGTGGTTGTGGCGATGACTGATTACAAATTAGGCGGTAGTGGTGGTAATTAATTGCAATTGTAATTAAATTTACAATTGTAACTAATTAAAAATTGAAATAAAGTTCTAATTCATAAGTTACAATTGTAATTAATTACAAAATTGAAATAAGTTACAACTATATTTTCGACGATGTTTGTGGCGATGACTGATTACAAATTAGGCGGTAGTGGTGGTAATTAATTGCAATTGCAATTAAATTTACAATTGTAACTAATTACAAATTGAAATAAAGTTCTAATTCATAAGTTACAATTGCAATTATTAAAAATTGAAATAAGTTACAATTGTATTTTCGATAGTAGTTGCAGCGGTGGCTGATTAATAATTAGGTGGTTCGGTGGTAGTAGTGGTGGTAATAAATTGCAATTAATTACAGAACCTAATTCTGAATTTTAAAAAAATACCTAATTTTGAAAATTATTTTCATACTTGTGTAATTAGTTACAAAATGTCTGATTACAAAAAATTTCAATTCTAAATGTTTGTAATTGTATACTTAACCCTATCAATAACATCTTTTGATCCAAAATAAAAATATCAAAGTTCTATTTTCTAAGTGTTCTTCAAATTCTTTTGCAAGTTCTTACTTACTTGTGTTTTTTGATTTGATTACTCATTCATCAAATTTGTTTTGAGGTCTTCAAGTACTCATCCCGGTGGCGACTATGGAGCTGTTGCCTCTTGAAATCGGTTAATACAATTAGTTCTAACAAATTCTTTAACAGATTGGAGTTTTCTTTGGTAGTTGTTTCTGTTAGTACCTGATTTACTTGTATTTGTTAGAAGATTTGTAGGTCTATAAATAGATATTGATGGATAGGAGAAAGTGAGTGAAAAGCTATAGAGAAAGTTAGATTGAGAAAGTGAGAGTGCATTTTCTGTACAATCTTCAAGAACTTCCTGATATTTGCAAAAAGGAGAAATTTCCTGTATTTTCATGGTGATTCGAAGCCACTGTGATTAGTCATTCGATGAATAAAATTGATCGAGGAAACTAATTCAAGTTTCCTGTTATTTTTCTCTGTGTTGCTTTTCTATCCAAGTCTATTCGCATTCAATCCCACAAAAGTTAAGTCTATCCTAATTCTATCCCCATTAAATCTACCTAAAAGTGGTTTCCTGTGCATTCTTTATTCATTTTCTTCAATTCTTGGCATCTTGGCAGTAGTTTGATAAGGAAAAATCACTACAATGACATATATTATTTGAGGACAACAATCTCGAATCGTGCTCGAACTACTCGTTTTGATTGATTTACAAAATTGTGTAAATCATTATTTTCTTTTTTCTATTTGTTTGTTATTCATTTCTATTTCATATTTTCACAACTAAATAGGGCACTAATATTTAGCTTTTGCATGACTCGTTAAAAATATGATAACGTTCTTCGGGGCTAAAAATATAAGGGTATGTTTGATTATCATAAATTTGCCATGAAAAATCCAAATATTTTCCATCTTTATCCATTTTCTCATGTTTGATAGGACAAATTTGGAATGGAAATTATTTTCCAATCACCCACCCACGTGCCCAAGGGCGCAGCCAGGATTTCAAGTCAGCGAGGGCGAAAATTAAATGAGGTTGGGTATGCGGGACTGGGACAGCGCTCCCGAATTTTTCTTTTTAGAAAAATTTAACCAAATAGAGAAAACTTAATTTCACAAATGACAAGTAAATAAATCTCAACTCAAATGAAATACATTAAAATCGTTCCTTGCAAGTTTTTATACTTTGAAATCGTTGTACAATAACTTCATTATCAATCTTCAAAGATATATCTTTCTCAACTGAAAATTTTCTTTTAAAAAAGCTACCTAAGGTTGACATGGTTTTTTTCCTACCACAATAAGCAAGTTATAATTAGAAACCCATAAAAAAATTTCAAAAACTACAAACCACAAATTCAACAAATAACAATTACAAACCACAAATTTCAAATTACGAAAATTCAAACAAAGCTAATTAAATATATTAAAAATACCCCAAAATGTCAAATCAATATTATTTTCACAAAAGTAATTTCTAGTATTAGACTATCAATATAAAATAAGCATAAAATGGGCATAACATAAATTAGGCATAAAATGAAGATCTTGTGCAACAATTGAATCAATCTGGAGAACAAATAAAATGAAAAAAAACTAAAAAGTAGGCAGCTGACTTTGAACTTACATTCAAGTGATTCAACTGTTGAAAAACTTACCTTTCGTGTCACCCGCGTAAAGGAGAAGTAGCCAACACCCGACAGTGAAAGTTGTGAATGTCAGACTCAGAGTAAACGCTCGACAACGGAAGTGATGACAGCGACTGACCGGTGGTCAGTGACTAGCCGGAAGGCAGAAGCCGTGGTGGTCTGAAGTTTTTTGTTGAACTTGAAAAGAAGGGTTCAATCTCAGATTGCGTTTGTGCTGGTGTGCTGCAGTTTTTCTTTTTTGCAATGTTTAAATTTTTTTTTTTTTCAATTGGGATGATCCGAGGAAGTCCAAAAGTTCAGCACGGTCCATGGAACGCACTGGACTTAGGCTGCCTCCGCCCCAGCACGCGCCTCATTTGCTTGGATTTGGTGGAAAATGTTTTCTCACTTTGTAAGAGAAAATATTTTCTTGGTTGGTGAAGTTAATTTTTCATCACATTTGATCAATTTTGTTATTGTTAACTAATTTATTTTTTCCAAAAAAATAATATTATTATTATCAAGTAAAAATATATTAAAAGATAAAAATAAATAAATTTTTGATTAAAATAGTTAAAATTTATTTTATTTTTCATGAAAAATAATGTCAATTAAACACCAAAACTTGGAAAATGTTCCATTTTTTCACCTAAAAATTAAACCAATCAAATACTTCAATTGATATTTCCCACAAAAATAATTTTCAGGCAAAATTTTTTCCTTGAAAAATATTTTCTTTCAACCCATTTTCCATCCTCGCAATAAAATACACCCTAAGTTTATAAAATCAGTAGATGATAAATTTCTTTTATGTGGCCTGTAGTAATATTAGAACCATTTGTCCATTTCATGATCAAATTGAATTGATGTCATGTCGGACATGCGTCGATTTCTAACTTTTTTTTACTTCTTCTTCCATTTTTTTTTTAAAGTTAAAATTGTGGTGAATAAAACACTTTATTTCATAATATCAGGAGTAATGTTAAGTTAAAATTTTAGGCACGGTGAGTGATCGATCAGTCGAGTCACACCGGCACTGGGCATGATATTGTAGAAGAAACAAACTGTAGCTAATTTTAAATCCAAAAAGTTTTTTTTTGGGAGGTCTCATTAACCAATAAAATTTGTTATACAATTCGAAAATTAAGTCACCTCTTTCACACAATTGTGACCTATCTTTGTCTACAAATCGATAAGATAATCGAAAATGACCTTTTAATAACCTTCGAGGAAATTGATAAGTCTCTTGTTCTCATGACAAGTTGGGTTTTTTCTTGTTCTCGTGACTAGTCAGTATTTTCTTCAATTGCTTCTTGTGGCTAAATGTTTCCAGTTCCCTTTGATCCCATGGCGAGCGATAACATAGACGAAGTAAATGTAGAGGAATTCCAGATTAAGATTTCTTTGGATGACGAAGGAGGAGGCTTGACATTTGATGAAGTCGAAGGGGAGGCGCCATCAGATTTCCAGTGGAGCTTGGTCAGACGATTTCTCATAGATCGTCCCATCAATTTCTCGTCGATGAAGAATACCCTAGCCTCAATATGGAGACTAGTAAAAGGTGTTTGCATTAAAGATCTTTCCCCTAATTTATTTATGTTCCAGTTTTTCCATGAATTGGATTTCAGACGAGTTTTCAACAATGGATCGTGGTCCTTTGATCAACATTTGCTGATTATTAACACGTTAGAGATGGGGGTTCATCCATCGCGAGTCGAGCTATCTCATGTTGATTTTTGGGTCTAAATCTATGAACTCCCCTGCGGTTTCATGTCTGAATGGTTGGGGAAGGAGATCAGCAATTTTATAGGCATTTTTGTGGAGGCTGATCAAAACAAATTTGGAGGAGTGTGGATCACACATATGAGAATTAGAGTATTCATTGATGTGTCCAAACCATTGAAAAGGAGGATGAAGATTAACAGAACTGGTGGGGATTGGTTTTGGATTATTTTCAAAAATGAAAGAGTACCCAGATTTTTGCTTCTTATGTGGATTACTTGGTCACTCAGATAAATTCTATGAAAAATTCTTTGACTATCCAAACAAGCAGATAGAAAAACCTTACGGAGTTAGGCTTCGTGCACCTAATCGTCGAATTGGAGATCGCTGGCTGCGTTCTGGGCCACCGAAGGCCAGAGCAGGGATAGAATCCCCAGTTGGCGATTGTATGATAATTGATAAGGCAAGTCAGTTTGTCATGGTGAAAAATAAGGAAATATTACCCACTGATAGGGGTGAACAACGAAATCGCCAAAGCCGACAGAATCAAAACTTCAATTTCGAAACCGTTGATTTGAGTCCACGTGAACTCGTCAACGTTTTTGTTTTGATCTAAACAAAATTGCTTTAAAATTGTTTGATTTAGGTTTTAATTTTTCAAACTCATTTAAAACAGTTAACTCCCAAAAAAAAGGTAAAAACTGCCCAAAACATTGTAACCAGGCCGAAAAGTCCAAAAGTTGTTGACACTGTGAGGGCTGGACCACATTAGGCTTCATATACTATGGCTACGTGCTCATAGCCTCATGCAAATGTTAATCCTACACTAAGCATATTTTTCCTGCATAATAGTACTTAGTGAGGTTAAAAATAAAAATAAAAACAGTCTATTGTCTTTCATTGAAATTGTTGTTTGATTTGGAAGATTGTAAGACTTAAACCAAACTCATCTGCAAAACAAAGAGAGATAATTAAAAGTGGAACTATCATTAGGCTGCAACCACATGAGGACCAGGTGATGGATCCATAGAAACTTGTATGCATCCCCAGCATCTGGGTCTGGCAACCTCGAGATTAGTATACTTGCTCTTCTTTATGATTCTCAGTGTCATTACTGATATAATATATTGTTTTGACTTGTATCAATGCTTTAAGTTAAAATTCTAGACAAAATATATGCTCAAACTTATTTATAATGTGTCAATTTATTTCGTTAGTAAACTGCGGTTCGAAACAGCAAAAAAAAAAAAAGGTTTGGTTTTGTTTGGTTTGATT
The DNA here is from genome assembly GCA_963555705.1 of Ligustrum vulgare. Lineage (NCBI taxonomy): Eukaryota > Viridiplantae > Streptophyta > Magnoliopsida > Lamiales > Oleaceae > Ligustrum > Ligustrum vulgare. The sequence goes on from OY743168.1 coordinate 44,644,259, forward strand.
TGATTGACGAAATGAAATGACTTGATTTGAGTTGAAAAAATTACAACCCCTTTAAATGGTTTGGTTTGAAATTTTATCAAAACCGTTCAAACCAAACCGTGTTCACCCCTACCCATTGTTGGAGAAGATAAGTTTGGTAGGTGCAAAGTTAGCGGGGATATGGAAGGTAAAAGGGATACGATAAATCTATTGCCTAAAGGAGGGAAGGAAAAAATGGAGGGTCCAAATCTGCGAGAAGATCAGCTGGAGGGAATTATGTGAGGTTGTTTATTACCTCAAAACGAAGAGAAATGGGAAACATGGTGTGGCGGCTGTGAAAATCGACATGTCAAAAGCTTATGACAGAATTGAGTGGAGATTCCTTAAAAACATGATGCTTAAGCTGGGCTTCCATGAACAGTGGGTAAGTTTTATCATGCTTTGTGTGACCACGGTGGAGTATTCTATAAGACATAACAGACAAAAGATTGGCACTATCACATCCTAGCAAGGACTGAGGCAAGGTGACCCATTATCACCTTATCTCTTTATCCTTTGTGCGAAAGGGGTATCTAATATTCTGAGTGCCTATACATCCCAAAGGCTAATCTATGGTTGTAAGGTGGCTAGAACAGCACATGTGGTATCACACCTCTTCTTCGTGGATGTCAGTTTTCTATTCGTTTGCGCCAATATGCAAGAGAGCCAGATGGTTAAGCGATGCCTCCAGCTGTATGAAAAGGCACCTGGGAAGATCATTAGTTTTCAGAAGTATGCATTAATGTTCAACTCTAATATGCTAGAGAGCCTTAAAAATGAAATATCTTAGGTTCCAATGACTAATAATCATGGAAAATACCTTGGCTTGCCTTCTCTAGTGGGACGAAAAGAGTCTCAAATATTTTCATTTGTTAAGGATAAAGCTTGGCATCAGATACAAGGATGGAAAAAGAAGATGCTCTCAAGGGCAGGGAAAGAAATTCTCATGAAGACGGTGGTACATGCTATTCCTTCATATGTCATAAGTGTTTTTGTACTGTTAAAAATGCTATGTGAGGAGCTTGAGCGGATGATGAACTCGTTTTGTTGGGGTCGAAAAGAGGGGACCCAGAGAAGTATCCATTGGGTGAGTTGGGCTAAACTCAGTGTTCCAAAAGTTAAAGGAGGCCTAGGCTTCAGGAAGATACATGCATTCAATTTAGCCATTGTTGCGAAGCAAGGATGGCGCATGCTTTCATCCCTTGACTCTCTCATGACCCATTTTTATAAAGCTAGGTATTTCCCCAAGTCTAGTTTTTTATGCAACTATTGGGTCTAATCCTAGCTATGCTTGGAACAACATTATGGCAGCGAAAGGATTGATATGTCAAAGAGCTAGATGGCAGATTGGGTCAAGAAAATGTGTCAATGTATGGCATGACCCTTGGCTACCTAATTTGAATAACCCATGGGTGGAGTCTAGTGCAACCCCTGGACTGGAAAGTGCTACTATAGACTCACTTAGAAGCTCGGAAACAAGTCAGTGGAATTTCGACATTCTTGGAGATCTTTTCAACAAAAGAGACTCACTTAGAAGCTCGGAAACAAGTCAGTGGAATTTCGACATTCTTGGAGATCTTTTCAACAAAAGAGACCATAACTTAATTTGGAAAATCCCTCTAAGTAGCTCTAACCAACCAGAAAAATGGCTATGGATATAGGATAAGAAACGAATCTATTCCGTGAAGAGTGGTTATAAGGTCCTCACCGCAGATATCAGTATAGCTGCCCCAAACTCGAACTTGATGGAGTGAAATTCTATTTGGAAACTGCAAGTCCCAACCAATGTGAGAAGCCTGCTTTGGAGAGCACCGTCTGGATGCCTCCCAACATTGGAAGCTTTGAATAGAAAATGTATTCAAACCCCAATCTTGTGTCCGGTCTGTCAATCTGGCCCAGAGGATGTTTATCACGCCTTGATATCATGTCTATTTGTTAAAGGTGTGTGGCATTTATCTCCAATTGGTGAAAACAGCACGACAACAACTCACATGGCAGAATGGTGGAGTTATGTGAATCGACAATATTTCAAGGAAGATATCGTGGTGGCTGTGATGATACTTTGGAGCATTTGGAACAATAGAAACAAACAAGTGTGGGACACTATGATCAATGGGAATTCTCTTAAAATGTTAACCTAATGGCAAAGTGTCCACAAAGCTCCCCTTATTTCTTCCCTTGCATGCAACAGAGCAGTCGATGAGAGTAAATTGAAAGGAACTGCAATAGGCAGTTTCAAATGCAATGTTGATGCAACATTGTTCCAACAGACAGGTACAATCAGTTACGGGTGTGTCTTGAGTAATGATCAAGGTGAAATGATGTCGGCATGGAATGGAACTCTGGAAGGACCAATGGACCCAGGAATAGCCGAAGCCCTCAGCTGGATTAAAGAACGCAACATTTCCAATATTATAGTGAAGTCAAATTCTCAAGTTTTAATTCATGCGTTCAATTCTTCTTGTAACGATATTTCATATTTTGGTCTAGTTCTCCAAGATTGTAAGATCCTGGCTAAGAATCTAGTTAATGTGTCGTTTGAATTTGTTAGGCATTTTATCAACCAGGTTGCACATACCTTTGCTAGTGATGCTGGTTCAGACATTGCTAAAGGGTGTTGGGAAGCATCTCCCCTCATTTTTACTGTGGATGTTCTTGCATTTGATTTGAGTTAATAAAGCTCAATTCATTTTCAAAAAAATAAAATAAAAATAACCTTCGAGGAAATCATATGCATGAATTATTGGGATAATTCCCTCTTTGAAAATGTAATAAGTCGTGGGCGCGCATGTTTAGAAAATATGATTCCCAAACTTGTTATTCTCTTTGTTGTTCCTTTAGTCCCTAAAGATTAAGGACTATTCTTGTTGTACCGCAGGGGCGGTACCGCCTGGGGTACCGCCCCTCACATACATGGGGTGGGGCCCCTTTTTTTGGGCCCACCACTCTTTTTTTTCTCTCTGGTCGGTACCCCTTGCAGTAAAGCAAGGGGTACAACCAGTATTATTCAAAGATTAAAATCAGTTTTTAATAAATTTTAATAAAAACTAATGAATTCTGAAAATTTATTACTATTTCAATGAAACGGAGAATGATTTGAAATCATTTTTGTTTGCATTTATTAAAAAAAAATTAAAAATATATATCCAGAAAACTGTTGCAACAAAAATTACATTAACTAATCAATTTAAAAATAAATAATAAAATTAATAAACATAAACTTAGAAAAGTATAGCAGGGAATCAAATGTACTGTATAAACAACATGTAATATAATTCAAATGCAACAATTGTACATGAATTCATAATTCGTTCAAAATTAAAACATCTAAATAAAAATGATACAAAATACAAATAATGATCAAATAGAATAGAAAGAGATCAAATAGATTATTTAAGTGAAAATGTTGTAAATTAAAATAAAATAAAGATTAATCAATTACTTAATAAGTTTGAAAATAATTTTTGTTTATATTTATAAAAAAAATTAAAAAATATACATCTAGAAAACTGTTGCAATAAAAATTATATTAACTATTTAACTGAAAAAATGAAATTAATAAAATTTAACAAATTATCTATTTTTCAAATTAGGAAAGTCAAATACTCAATAAAATATATTTACAACTGATACACCTCTAGCTTCAACTCTTATTTACATTGCCCTTTTTTTTTTTTATTTGTGATTCCATTTTTGTCATGATTTAGATGAAAATCTTCAATACAACTTTTCAAATCAATTTTAATCATTCATTTTCCGTCAAGTTCACAATTTATAACTTTTTAAATATTCTTAAACTGCACGTCCATAAAAAATCAAAAAAAATCACAAAAACTTCTAAAGATCACATTAACAAACGAGCTCTTAGATCGTATTTGGGGGAAAAATTATTTATATATAAAAATGTGATTTTTTTGAGGTAAAATATGTGCGGTTAAAAAATAATTTGAATAAATATTTTTTATAAACTATAAACAAATTACCAAACGGATCCTAAAGCTCTAAAATTCTTGTGTGAATATCGAAATAAAGAAAAAGAATTTACAGAAAAAAAAAATGTCATCAATTTCTCCAGCCTGTACCAACCATCCATATCCTAGAAACTCCAATGTAAAACACACAAGTGAAAGACGAAAACATCTCTCTCTCTCTCCAAGTCCACATCAATGAGTGTTGTGTTGCTATTTCACTCATGGCAAACAGAAATGGAATCACACTCCAACACCAAAAGTCTCTGTTTTTGCTATTAAATTCAACTGTATCATCTGTATAGGGTTGTTCTTCACATGATAGTGTTTGCCTCCATTAATCTCTTTCTCTGCAGCTTTTGACTCTCCCAAAGCAGACAATAAATAGACTTCACTATCATTTCCAACTTCTTCTTGTGTTCCTCAATACTCCATTTCTTTTCTTTAATACGGAGTATAAAAAATAATAATTATACTCATGGAGGGTTACAGAAAGGAGAGAAAAATCACTTCACATTCACATTCTAACTTGAACCCTTCTTTTTCTTCCACACTCCTCGATTCAATTTATCGTTCCATCGACGAGGGTGAAGAGGAATTAGTAGTGTACAAAGAAACCATGAAAAAGAAGCAGAATGATCTCGTGGGCTTTCAGAGTGAAGAAGAAATGGCAAATTTTCGAAGAGCTTGCATGATAGAGAAATGGATGGAGAAAAAGAAGAGTGAAAAAGTGGTGGTTAGGAGAAAATCCACTGCAGATTTTGATAGAAAATCAAGAAACGCATTGTTCTTGAATTCGAGTTCGAGTTCTTCGGATTCCAGTTCCGGTGGTGGATTTTCATCCTCAGAAGCTGAATCTGTTCATGTGGTTTCATCAAATACCTCTTGTTATGGCTTTCAGAGGCCTAAACCGATTCGAACGAGCGTTACAGCTTCTGATAAAGAAAAGATCAGCAAGTATGATAATCACAATACTTGTCATCAAAAACATAAGAATGAAGGAGGATTTATGAAGACCAAATCTAAAGCTCTGAAAATCTATGGGGATTTGAAAAAAGTTAAGCAGCCAATTTCCCCCGGAGGAAAACTCGCTAGCTTTTTGAATTCACTTTTCAGTGCAGGAAATGCTAAGAAATCCAAGATTTCATTAAACGGAGCTTGTGATCACCATTCATCGACCTTAAAGTCTGCGAATGCATCAACGCCTTCATCAGCCTCTTCGTTCTCGAGATCGTGTTTAAGCAAGACTCCATCTTCGAGGGGAAAATCGAATAGTGGCACGAAAAGATCGGTTAGATTTTATCCTGTAAGTGTAATTGTCGATGAAGATTGTCAGCCATGTGGGCACAAATCTTTGCATGAAGGTAAACAAAATTTGGAGCCTATGAAAAGTAGAATCACAAGTTCCATTAATGATGATGAGCTGATGGCCCGTGTCATGGAGAAGAATCGTCGAGTCGAGGAGGCTGCAAGGGATTTATTGAGGAATTATCAGAAGAAAGTGGAGACTGGATTTGATCTTAGAAAAACCCACATCAAAAATCAACTTCTTGATGATCAAGATGTAGATTTAGAGGAAGATGATGATGATGCAAGTTGTGCAAGTTCGGATCTTTTTGAGCTTGATAATCTTTCTGCCATTGGAATGGAGAGATACAGAGTAGAATTACCAGTGTATGAAACTACTCATCTTGATACAAATCGAGCTATTGCAAAAGGTTTGATATTGTAATCACCAAAAAAATTAAAAAAAAAAAAAAAAAAAAAAAAAAAATTCAAGAAAAAAATAGTCTTAGGAGTATTTGTAGTTTATTGTTGTGTTATTGGTTTGGGGGTTTACTCATTAAATCAACAGAAATTGTATTTCTTTTTTGTAATATAGTTGATCTTTAAATCCATTTCTTGTCTCTTCTTTTGAAATTATATAAGGGCATGTATGTATATCGTTATTCTGATATGACTAAAGAAGAGATGCACACGAGATGTTTGGCTCTCAATCTAAAGTTGTTGAGTTCAAATATGTGCCTAAGTTGAAGAAAGTGAGTGAAGAATATGAGATAGCTTTCACAGCCAAGATGATGAGAACATTGAGAAGTGAAAACAAAGCAAAGGTAGATCTTCTTTACATCTCAATCCACATTATTTTGTGTATGCGTGTGAGTGAGAGAGAGAGACAGAGAGAGTATTTAGGCTTTTACTTTTTCTTGAATTGTGGGGTCTATTTTGCTTCAAGTTCAAGATGTAACTACATTTTCACCATAAATATCTGCAGCAAAATTGAAATTAAATGGATGCTTTTATTTATGAAATTAATGTTCACCATTTTGTAAATAATTTATTAACTTTTGGATGAGAATAATTTATCAAGAGTAAAATGTAGAGAAGGCAAAAAAAATTCTACCCTCTCCGAGTCTAATGGGTACTCGATCCCAATGAGGCGAAAAAAAATCCGTCATGTTGACCTGCGGGGTGGGTCTAGGACGAGATGGAAAAAATCGAGTGGTTTGCGGGTCTAGGAGGATTTTGGCCGACCCGTCCCGAAGAATTATTTTGACAAAATATTATAAAAAATAAAGAAAAAGCAAACAAATAAAAAATAAAAAATATTAAACGGTGTGGAAGTGCGGACTCGCCTCGATCCACTCCAAAACCCAACCCACCCCGCCTCGAAACTCGCAGGTTACGAGCACGGGTTTGGGTTTATTTATTTTTCATGGATCGGGGTGAATCGACCCGAACTCGTCCCGTTGTCATTCCTAGTAAAATGAATCTCTACTCGATTATTATATTTCTATTAAAAATTGAAGAGGTGTTTTGTACATATTCACGACGTGAGCACTTTTTCATTTTTCAATAAATATGAGTCAACTACAATAGAGATTTATTTTAATGAATGCTGGTAACAAATGGTCAAATGAGAAATTATGAAGATAAAGTTGATTAAATCAAAGATGGATGGCTGGTCTCCAAAAGATTGGGACACCAAAATCTATCCCTAGATCTTTGTTCTGAAACCATTTTACAAAAGATCTATTATAAATGTAAAATTTTGACGTATTATCCACCGTAAATAACATAAAAATTGTATACGATCAGTGAAAAATTATCAAGTATCTAATGTTTAAAATATTGGATACTTAACTTTTTTTACTTGATGTGGTCAAATCTTATCTTACCCACGATGGGCAACAAATTAAATCTCTATACTAACTCATACACTATCTGTATAACCATACATTACATTGTAGTAGTTATAAATTGATTTATTTATATTTTTTATATAAAATGTGTGGTTAAAAAGTGGAGTGAGAAAATATGTATTGTAAAAAAATGATTTGAGAAATTGTATTATTTATAAATTAATTCATAAATTGTAATAATTGCGTTAAAAAATATAATAATTTACTTGTATATAGGAATTATTACCCTCTCGTGTAATATAAAAAATAAGTAAACAAATCCAATGAAGGGAAACATTTTACCTTTTTTTTATCCATACAAATAATTAGTTGGTAGTTCAATGATCTTTCGGGTTTTCCTTTTCTTCCTTGTGTTTTATGTTAGTTTGAGTTAGATAACGTATCCAAATTTCATCCACTTCTTTTTTATTTTTTTTCTTATTAGTACAATATCCTTCAGTACTATTTTATTAAGCCCCTGTTTGGTAGAAATTAAAATCTAGATTTTAATCTAAGTTAAAGTCAACAATCAATCTAAATCATAGATTTCGTGGGACCTACAACTTTTCAACCACACATCTTATCAACTTTTATCAAAATCTACTAAAAATCTAATTTTAATCTCCACCAAACAGGGGCTAAAAATAAAACGAAATGATATTATACAACAAGTACAACAATATATGCACTTTGTAAATCTACTATTTTAAGAAGTTCGAGAAAGAGAAGTAGAATTACACAACTCTTAAAGAACGATGGTAAGTATGTTAAGCTAGTTATGAATCGGTTGGTAAGCTAGATTGTAAGTGTTAATGAATCGAACACGTTAAAATCTTATGTATTGTATCTCCGAGTTCTGTTTAATCCAATAAAACAAGTCAATAACCTAAAAGTTAGACAATATTATATTTTCTAGTTCTATATAATACTACTCCAAAGTAATTGTTGTAAAACTACCAATTTCTAGAAGAACGAGAGAAAGAGAGGTAGAGAGAATGAGAGAAATGCTTCTCATTAGATATGTGTAATATTACAAACTTAAGCCTCAATTTATAGGAGTGATCAATGACATAATCGTAATATGTAAAGTTTACAGGGATATAATGATTATTCACAGTATATATATATATAATGTATATTTTATAACACTCCTCCTTAAATGGCCCATTACGCAACTGTCTGCCTCGTTAAAACCTTGCCAAGAAAATCCAGTAGGATAAAACTTGAGCGAATGAAAAAGAGTACAGCTGCTCCCCCTGATGTTGGTCATCGTGAATCATTGAGTCCACTGTTTGAAATGATATCAAATGATAAGTAGAACAAATCATGTTCTGAAGTGCTACCTCGTTAAAACCTTGTCAGTAAAATTCAGTGGGATAAAATCTTAACCAAGGAAAAATAGTACAGCCGCTGCCTCCTTAAAACTTTGTCAGGAAAACCTAGTAGGACAACACCTGGACGAAGAAAAAAAGAGTACAACATGATTCTCCCCCTGAAATGTGCAATCAAGTATTCATGAGCTTCTTGAACATTGATATCATCTTTCGTCTGTAATATGCATATATATAGAGATCTCCTTGTATGTAGCAGATATCATAACATTCTTCATAACATTGATTTTCTTCATTTGTTGATATCATTCCAGTACAAAAATACGTTGCTGAATTATAGTTCATAGATAGCTGTGATAATACCTCAAAAATCTTACTAGGAAAACCCTGTGGGACAAAACACTAGCTAAGGAAAAAAGAGTACATTATTCTCATTAATACGCCACAACCGCTGCCTCATCAAAACTTTGCTAGGAAAATCTTGCGGGACAAAATCTCAGCTAAGGAAAAAAGAGTGCAACGCATATTTATTCCTTTCATGGAATATTATAAATATATTGATGCAATCTCAAATCTTTTCATCAAACGTATCATTTATGATGAGTTTTATATAAATCGTTTATAGCTCATTTATGATGTCATAACATGCTATATCAAGCAATGTTTTCTTAATTTATCGATTGCATTTTTCAAATTCAGAAGTGATTCACTTCTAGTGAATAATCATATCTAGAATTCACTTCTGGTGAATAACTAAACATTATCCGTTTTCAAATTCACTTTTGGTGAATAATTAAATTCATTTTGAATCCACTTCAAGAAAATAATTAAATATTCATTTTCGAATTCACTTCTGGTGAATTTTTCGAATTCACTTCTGGTGAATAATCAATTGCCCAGATATAATTTACAAAAATGGTACACTCCAATGTCAATATCAACATATTATATCATGGGGTCACTTGTATAATTCTATATTGATACTATTTTGGGTATGTTAAATCTTTTAATGATTATAAATTGTATCACAATATGCATAAGTATAATCAATCATTGAAATAGATATCAATTTCTACATATAATCTATAATCATTTTACTTGAAATCTCAACGTACCGCGATCAACTGGTACATCAAAAAATACTCCCAAAGTACCAAGATGAGGATCATACATTTTAATCTCACTCATTAGTTTATCAAAGAGCTCAAGCTATTGATTTAGATTATAGTCTATTCACCATATGTTATGCCAGTTTTATGAAAAAATTTAGCGCACAATGAGTCGTCTTTTACGATTGTATAATATTTTTCATTTGTACAAGTAATTACCGGCTTTACACATTTAAGTGTTTGGACTTCAGGTCCTTGAACAATAATTCCTACATTGGGATTTTTATATTTGACCAAAGTATTATAATTTCATCAACCTCATTTTCACAAGAGAGTTGTGTATGCATTTGATTTATTTATAGATTCCATTTCAACTCAATATAACATATAGAGATCTCTTTATATTTCTATCATCAATTACATGAATTTCTTATCATTTAACAATGTTCATTTTACTCACCATGAGTAGTTAGCCTAAAAGGGATCATCTCAATTATTCAAGAGATATTTGTTTTTGGAATCGATTGTCATTATACTTCAGGTATAATTAGGCTTCAGACGTGGTTTTTCCATAATGTTCACAAATCTTATATTATATCAATTGGCTAAAAATGTCGCAATGAATGTCATTCATATTCAGGGATATAATCTCAGTCATATATCTGAGTGCATTTTGGTGGAGTGTATACGTATTGCGCTTCTTAGAAATCATTAAGCTTGTTCAGATAATCCCTGTTTCATTATATTGACATATATAGAATATTGTTGTATGATAAACAATTTTTAAACAAATTATTCTCATATCAAATAATTTGAAGCTTTTAATATGGATTATCTAATCGTTCATTATAAAACTTCTGGTTCAATACGGTTTTATTTCACTCCTATGTATGAATATTTGGTACAATACAATATCGATGAACTTCTGGTTCAATACAATGTATATTTCACTTATGAACTTCTGGTTCGATACTATATATTCATATTTCACTTGTACATATGAACTTCTGGTTCAATACAATATTTACTTGTTCGAATTTATAAATCAATATACCTTGATTTATCTTATCTAAAATGGTGATTAGACTGAAATCTCAAAAATGATCCTTGTCACCATCCTTTTGATTAAAAATATTTTCCCTTTTCTTGGTAGAATCAATGACACGCGGAGCCTCCGCTCTTTTATGCGTTAAATAATGCATTTAAATAGATCATTTGGGAAGAATATTAGATCCATGAAAATGGATGTTATATTATCAAATATTCGCAAATACTACTCTAATCTTCTAATAAATGTTTTGAAAAAGATTTACTGAGTTCAACTTGAAAGATTGAGGCTGTTGATGGGTCAAGGTATCCCAGAAGATGTTCGTTGGTTGATCGAAGCAAAAGTTCGATTATCTAGTGAATTAACAGATTCATTTTTTAAGCACATGTCTGACTTAGGTAAGAGTACTTTTACAAAGATGCGAAGAGAAAAAGTATTGAAGGGTTGTTACAAATGTGCTCGATGGACATGTGATACCCGTTGTAAATCAATAAGGTATTCATCTAGAAATCGAGATGATAAAATAGATTTCATTAAGGGTGGACTGAGTAAGGAGTCATTGGATTAAATTCAACTAACTCTTGAGACGCACCCTTTGTGGGTATGTGCAACGTGATTTACTATCTTTATGGGCTCAATTCAACGAAGAGAAAGATCGTTATAGTCTCAACAATATAATATCAAAATATCATGTTTGCTAATCTGTTATAAACAATGATGTTTTCGCTACTCAACATTGATACAAGGTAAATCAATATAGTGTATATATGTATACATATATATTTTAACAAAGTATTTTGTATTTTCATTTTCGCGTATTAACAGATTGTTACTGATAGAGTACCGAAAGAGTGTCCATTATGGAGCATTAAATATCCTATCAGATATATGATCAAAAGTGGTGTCATTTAGCCAAAAGTAAATAGTAACTTTTTCAAAAAACGAGCAGTAAATAGTGAATATTTTCAAGTTTAAAAAATCAAATAATTTCGCAGTTTAATGCATCCCAAAATAACATCTTCTCGTAATTTTTCCTTATACTTTTAAAAGATTGAAGGATCAATACTTCGACAGATCAAAACTATCTGTGTATTTTTGGATCAAAAATCGGGAAAGACTTTGAGTATCTAGAAGCATTAGTGCTTCTAGGGAAGAATTTGGGAGAGAGAGGTATCAATCTAGTGTATGAAGGGGGTAGCAGTGAATTGATGGGTTGTGTTTCTCAATCTGCTCAAATAGAGAAAGCGAGAGAGATAGGAGTTATACATATTTCTTTAGCTGATATCGCAGACAAAATACGAGGGCATTAAGTATAAACGTTATCTATCCATGAATGCATAACGTGCATGTTATATGGTTCTGATGCTTTCATTGCCATGTCTGGAGGTTTTGGTACTTTAGAGGAAATCTTTAATATTACCTCATGAGCTCAACCGGGTCTCCATAATAAACCAATTGGGTTTTTAAATGTTAACAGCTTCTTCGATGGTTTACTAGCATTTCTTGATTATGCTGTGGAATAGGGATTCATCTCTCCATTTTCTAGGAAGATCCTTATTTCTGCTCTCACTATTGATGAACTGTTGAAAAAGTTACAATCATATATTCCAATACAAGATCTAGCAGAAGTTAAGATAGATTGATCGCAATGAAGGGGTACCAAGCGTAAATTAAGTCCGGTTAATGTAAATTTAACCTTGTGAATCTCTAAAATATTGGGGGTGGTAGAGTACAAGGTATTTTTACTCTTGAGACACACCTCTAATATTGAGGATTTTATGAATATTTGAACTTAATCTTGTGGATCTCAAAAATATTAGGAGTGGTAGAGTACAGAGTATTCTTACTCTTGAGACACACCTCTACCTTTTGAGGATTATAAATGTTTCTCCATTTTTGTATTTTACATGTATCTCTTTTCTTGATATGTTTCAGTATGACGCCTTTATGCTTCTTCAGGAGCAATAATAATAATATCATTTCAGTATGTTTAGATGATAATCTTTACTTCTTCTGGAGTAAATATGTGCTTCTTCTGGAGTACATAAGTGCTTGTGTAAGAACTTTGATCAAATATGTTTATCTCAATCATATAATATTTATCTCATAATACTTGATAAGATTATTTTCACATTAGCCATGTCCGTGCTATCATGTGATATTATCTTATCATACATCAACATTTTCCTTATTGGATAATTCATTTTCATCTGTCCTTTCAATACAGCTATTGGTAATTTCTGGTACCGTTTGATAAATATTTTCATTAAAATCCAACAACATTTTGGTAATGGTAACTTCTGGTACCATTTTTTGAAAAATCAAATAACAATAATATTTTAAATTTATATGAGCAGAAATATTTAAAATCAGTAGAACCAACCATATATGTGGTAACGTAATATTTATATTTAAAATTGATAAAACCAAACATATATGTGGTAACTTAATATGCATATTTAAAACTAATAAAACCAACCATATAGGTAATAACAACATAATAAAATAATTACCTTTCATAAATGAGCAAGTCATAAATCCAGTTAAGGTATTCATAATAGTCCAGTCTGTTACGATAATGAGTTATATTTAATCAATAACTCAATACATCACGACATTGTAATAATTATATTACTTGTACCTTATTGATCACACAATAATGCTAAACAGTTATAATAGATATTGTCAATATTAATCATAAGATCAATAACCATGGTTGATCCAATATGTTAAATTAAAATTAATATACTTTAACGTATTATCAAGGGTAAAATTGTTCATATTTTAATATATTGATCATATGAATAAATAGAAACCGTCAATAGGTTTGAAATTTAATTTAGAACAAACTTACATTTGGTCCGAAGTTCAAAATCCCTTCGGAAGTGCTCCAAAAATAGTTTTTAAGAAGCCGCCACGTTAGACCACCGAAAAATGTCCAAAGTGCACCAAACAAAAATGTAAGACCACAGAAAAATCCGGAAAGTCGAATGAACAAACTGTTTGTTGCGACCGTCTCCGGATTCTTCTCCATGCGCCCACATGTTATGCCTCGATGTCTGCACGTGGGAGTCACGCGCTTCATGAGCCGCCACTATGTTGCGTCATCGTCGTCGACACACGCCGGTGCCAGAGATGCGTCTCGTCGTCGTGATTCCAGATCTGGTCTCCGATCGTCGATTGGATGTATGGTTTGGTGTAGATCTACGTTGAAAGCTTCGAATTGTACAATTTCTCCAATTTTTTTGATTGCACAACATCAAGACCATGTTTCTTTCCTCGTATGGAACCTTTTGAATCACACAGAAGTGTAAAGTTTCTATCTTTCTTGAAGTTTTCAGATCTGCAATATATGTGTTATTTTCTAAAGCTAAAAAGCGTTTGATTTTGGAAAGGGAAACGTTGATTAATAATAATCAGGTTTTTGATATAGAGGTTCATCACTTAGATGCAACTGCAGAGCATACTCTAATCATATTACTCAATTTTTTAAAGACTCGTTGATGTGATCCAGATCACGAATACAAGCCCGCACAAAGATCCGTTGATGATCAAAGGGGGACCGATGACTCGATTACAAACAAAGAGGACCAACGAAGCGATGGACAAGGTAGTACAAGAAACAATGGCCAAAACAATGTTCGTGTCAACAAAAGAAGCAAGTTCCATGTTGGGACCTAGCAAAGACGACGAGTGGATCAACCTCATTCAAGCCGTCGAAGAGATTTGTGAAGTTTCAAAACTTACGGCCGTAACCTATAATTCTTACGGTCGTAACGAGTTCACTGATGAAATTGCTATTGTGAGAAATAAGGAATTACGGCCATAATTGTGAGAGTCACGACCGTAATGAAGTCACTGCTTAAAAACTGTGTTTTGGAAATTTTGGACTTACGGTCATAAGTCATGGTGTCACGGCCGTAAATGTGAATCAGTAACCAGGTTACGGCCGTAAAGAATAAGGTCACGGCCGTAAATGTCAATACGCGTAATTTTTATATTTTTATTTCTTTCCATATTTTTAGCAATTTCTTCCCTAGTTTAATTAGAACTCTTAGACCAGATTTTGACCCTATTTATAGGGATGTAATTTTCATTATTGAGGGAGACAATTATTGATATTATTGTGAGGAAAATTGCTTTCTAACTTCTATTCTTCATTGAATACAATCCGAACTTCCGAGTTATTCTTATTTGTTCAAATCTCGGTGAGAATTAATATTGCTTGTGATCAAGAGGTTAATATATCCCTATGATTGTATTGGTTGCTTGGTTCAACTAATTTTAATTGGATCCATAAATCGTGGTTTCTTGGCGTTCTTGGGTCGATTCAATATTTTGTGGGTTGCGTAGCTACAATTGCTACGTGGTTTGCATCACTCGTACTGATAACGCATTGTAAAACTACCAATTTATAGAAGAACAAGAAAGAGAGGTAGAGAGAGTGAGATAAATGTTTCTCATTAGATATGTGAAATGTTACAAACTGAAGCCCCTATTTATAGGGGTGATCAATGGCACAATCATAATATCTAAAGTTTATAGGGATATAATCGTCATTCACATTGTATATATAAAATATATATTTTATAACAAATATATAATTATCATATTAACAAAATTTAAAGGCATCTGTCAAAAAAAAAAAAAAAAAGGCCGAGAGCATAGCTGAGTTGGTTGAAAGATGAGAGTGAGAAATCTCAACTGAGTTGGCAACAACAGGATAGGAGTTCGAATCTTATATTCGGTATGGATGAGGATTCTTGTAAGCGCAATTAAATAATAAACTCTCAATCATTTTATATTGAGGTACATTTTGCGATTTACATTCTCTACAAATCCTTATTGTCAGGGATTGTAGAGTTCCTAAGGTTTGAATTTAACGTTTTTTTCTTTAAAAAAAAAAAAAAAACAAAGGCCAACTAATGTGATCGGAATGGGTTATAGGCCTAGGATAGAGGTGTCAATCCGGGTGGTCCGGGCCGGCCGGCCAACATAAAGCCCGGTAACGGATCTCTTGAAAAAAAAGCCCACCCGCTGCGGGTTCCAGGCTGGTTATGGGTCAGCCTACAAATTTCGAATTACAACCCGGCCCGCCTGCTAGTCCATGCGGGTCGCGATTCGTTCTGATTTGACCCGTATAAATTATATTTTTTCATATTTATAGCAATTTTTTGTCAGATTTCTAAATACAAAATGATTAAAATGATAAATTCGTATTTATACCATAAAATATTTACATAGAATTTAAATTTAAATTTTATGTTACATGAATTACTTCTAAATTTGTAAATTTAAATAAAACATAAACAAATAACAATTAAATATTAAATGTATTTCTAATTACTATTATCAAATAATATTACGTTTTATAACTATTAGGGAGAAAAAATAAAATTTTGATTTAAAAGTTGTATTAGAGTTTGTAGAAGAAGATAGATTTTCAATGTTACCATATTTAATAAAAAGAGTTTTTTATTTTTATATATAAATATTTTTTCACGAGCCAGCGGGTTAACCACAGTCCGCGAATGTTTGACCCGCGAAATCCACGGTTTAAAACTTCTTGACCCATGAACTGCCCACACGGGTAGAGATGGAAATGGGTCGGGTTTGCCAAACCCTTACCCTACCCACTAAAAATTTACAACATCCATACCCTACCCATATACCCATTTAAGAATTGCGGGTAGGGTGCGGATCGGATGCGGGTTTGCTTCTATACCCATTGGAAACCCATTACTCTCAAACGAGATACGCTATGGTGATATGACCGGACTCATACAGGTCTGGTTCGTCCCGACATAATCCTTTGTCTGATTGCTCATAAATAAGGTCGGATCTTCTCGGGCTATGGGCCATAATGGCAAGCTTCATAATTCCTTTCGACAATGGTCCTCGTCAATGGGCCATGTTCTTGGGCTCCAAGACAATACGTGATCCATAAGGAAACACTTTACAAAAAGGAAATTGAATCCCTATAAGTTTAGAATTCTTCTAAAAAGGTAAGTACATAGCAAAAAGACTCATTCCTTAAATAAAGGAAGTTATGGGCTTTTTCAACCCTGTAAATTCAACTCCTTTGATCACATATATTCATTCATAATCCTTTACATACATTTCAGTTATATATACCCTCTTTACTCTAGAAAAACTAATTCTCACACCGGAGGGGCGACGGGGAGATTCCTCCTCGCCTTTTTTGCAGGTCATCCAAGGCGAATTCATTGATCTTTTCCAGCAATCAAGTATCATCAAATCTTACCACGTCAAGGTTAGGATCTTTTACAGTATTAATTGGCGCCGTCTGTGGAAAGAGATACAATTAGCCATGGTTAATAGACGTCAAGCCCGTCCCTCCACATCCACTGGTCAATCCCTTCCGACCAACACTTCGACTGAGGATGAAAATCCTCCACCCCTTGAAGATGTTGGGGAAGAACAAAACCCTGAAATCACACCAGACAACGAGCCTGTTAGTCGAGAAGATTTCAATGAACTTCAGCAGCTCCGTGAACTCCGTCAGGCTCTTCAACAACAGAACAATCATCAAACGCAACCCGACTCGGACACTCCAGGTACGATTCCCAGGGAAGATCCCCGGCCAGTTAATCCTATGGCTGAAAACACCCCGAGAATCAGGGTGCCCATCCCATGACTGAGGGATCTTCCAACTTGACACAGCAAGAGCTCTCAAGAATCATTCAGGAAGGAATTGCTGATGGGATACGGCAGAATACACAGGGTCGAACTTCATTCGTAAGAAGAATCCCCTTTACTCCCGAAATAACATCTGTTCCCTTTCCAGACCGATTTAAATATCCCCGGATAAAGGAATACGATGGAAAACATACCCAAACAACCACCTGAATACCTACACTGATGTCATGGACATGCAGAATGCTTCAGATCAGATTCTATGCAAGTCCTTCCCGCAAACCTTAACAAATTCAGCTTGAGACTGATTTTCTACAATACCTCTAGGGTCAATCTCTTCCTTTGTCGATCTTACTGAGAAATTCACAGCTTTCTTCGCAAGTAGCAAAAGGATTAAGAAAATCGCCGCTTCCCTCATGCAGTTAAGGCAAGGATCGAATGAAACACTTCGAGAGTTCATGACTCATTTTAACCCTGAAAGACTTCAAATTCTAGATCTCCATATATCATCAGCCAATTCAGCCCTGACCTTGGCTATTCGAGGTCCAGAATTCGGAATGTCCCAATCCAAGAATCTACCATCGAATGTAACGGAGCTTCTCAGAAGAGCCGAGAAGTACATAAACATGGAGGAAACACTTTTGTAAGTTCGGGCACAGGATCAAGTGCAGGGGACAGTAGCACAGTCTTCACAATCAATAAGACAGGGGAATAAAATGTCAAGGCGGGAGGATGAGAAGAATAACGCACGCGAAAGTCATGCCCAGGCACTAGGTGATCGGGAAGAAAGGTCGGGATGTCATGACCATGAAGTTTCAAACAGCATCAGCTTCAGCAACGCTGACATGAAAGGAATTTTGTATCCTCATGACGATGCTGTTGTCATCAGCACAACAATCACCAATTTTGATGTCAGAAGGGTGCTAGTTGACAACGGAAGCGCAGACAATGATCTTTCCTTAAAACTTTCAACCAGATGCAGCTCCCTAAAGATTGGCTTTGACAGGTCATTACTCCCCTAACTGGGTTTGGTGGAGGTACCGTGAAACTCGAAGGCCTAATCGATCTTCCTACCTCACTAGGATCAGAGGAGAAACGGGTAACAAAGATGACTTCGTTTCAGGTCGTCAAGACCCCTATGGCCTACAATGCTATCTTGGGAAGACCATTCCTGAACAGCCTAAGAGCTATAGTATCGACATATCACCTGGCGATCAAGTTCCCGACTTCCACAGGCATAACAACTATTCAAGGAAGTCAATCGGTAGCCAGGAGTTGCTATATTAGCTGTATTGGAAAGGGTAAGAAAGATCTGATGTCAATAGAACTTCTTGTGGAAGAAAGAATGTCGTCAGTAGAGGAGTTATAAAAAGTTCAAATCTCAAAAGGGGAAGAGCTTCACAATTGGGAAAGAGCTCCCCAAACAAATGGAGGAGGAGTTATCGCAGTGTTTAAGGAAAAATATCGACATATTCGCATGGAGTGCTGAAGATAAGCTCAGGATTGATCTCGCACTTGTCGAACACAGGCTTAACGTCATGCCCGATAAGAAGTCCGTAAAACAGTGAAGAAGACAGTTTGCCACAGATAGGAGGCAGATAATAAAAGAGGAAGTAGATAAACTCTTGAAAGCGGGATTCATCAAAGAGGTGAAGTATCCAGAATGGCTAGCCAATGTGGTCTTGGTAAAGAAGCCTAATGGAAAGTGGGGAGTTTGTATAGATTTCACAGACTTGAATAAAACATGTCCAAAAGACAGTTATCCTCTTCCCAGAATCGACAGATTGGTGAATTCCACATCAAGCTCTCAACTTTACAGCTTCCTAGACGCCTTCTCGGGATATCATCAGATTCAGATGGCACAGGAAGATCAGGAAAAGACTTCCTTTATGGCAGATGAAGGAATATATTGCTACAAGGTTATGCCGTTCGGATTAAAGAATGCTGGAGCTACTTATCAAAGGTTGGTGAACACGGTCTTCTCCAAACACATCGGGTTGAACATTGAAGTCTATGTTGATGACATGATCGTAAAAAGTTCAAGAAAGAAAGACCACATTGCTGACCTTGAAGACATATTTTGTATGCTCAGAGAGTATCGGATGAAACTGAATCCTGTGAAGTGCGCCTTCGGAGTAGGCTCGGGAAATTTTTTGGGATTTATGATCACTCAGAGAGGTATCGAAGTTAATCCAGATAAAATTTTGGCCCTGGCATCAATGGAACCTCCCCAAAACATCAAGGAAGTGCAGAAGCTGACAGGGACAATAGCAGCATTGGGTCAATTTATGTCAAGGGCAGTGGACAAATGTTTTCCCTTCTTCAAAACTCTTCGAGGAAACAAAGACTTCAAATGGGATGAGGAGTGTGAGGTCTCCTTCAGGAAGTTGAAAGAATATTTTGGTACTCCTCCAATATTGGTAAAGCCAAACCCAGGGGACAATCTGTTCTTGTATCTAGCAGTGTCTGATCATGCTGTGAGCACCGTTTTGGTTAAAGAGGAATAGAAGGCTCAGAAACCGATATATTACGTCAGCAAGATGATGTTGGATGTAGAAACCCGATATATGTTGGCAGAGCAGCTCACACTTGCCTTGGTTACAGCAGCCAGAAAGTTAAGATCGTACTTTCAAGCCCATGCCATAACTGTCCTCAGGAGTCAGCCCTTGAAGCAAATCTTGCAGAAACCAGATGTATCAGGCTGTCTACTCAAATGGTCAATCGAGCTCGGAGAGTATGACATCGATTTCAAACCTCGATCTTCCATCAAAGCACAGGTCTTGGCTGACTTCGTCCCCGAACTCGCCCCAAGATCTCGGGGGCCAACAGGTCATGACAGGGAAGAGGTCACATGAACCTTGCAAGTGGATGGAGCATCGAATGTCGCGGGCTCAAGGGCCGGAGTCATACTAAAGAAAGATGATGGGACAATGGAAATTCAGTGTGCAATAAGATTTGACTTCCCAGCGACTAATAATGATGCAGAGTATGAGGCCGTGATCGCTGGACTTCAAGCAGCTCAACACCTAGGGGTCGAGCATGTCAAGGTCCTGAGTGATTCACAATTAGTGGTAGAACAGGTAAACGGCACTTTTGAAGCAAAAGATGAGAAAATGTCATCTTATAGGATGATGGTCTTGGACTTACAAAGAAAGTTCAAGTCTTGCTACGTAGAAAAAATTCCGAGGTCCACCAATCACAAGGCAGATACTCTATCAAGACTTACTTTTTCCAATCTAGACCACTTAGAGAGGATCGTGTTCATGCGAACTCTTCATGAGCCCAGTATCGCGCAGCAACCCGAAGTCATGGATATTTCAGATCAAGAGCACAGTTGGATGGATCCGATAATTGAATACCTAATGACAGGAAAATTTCCAGATGACAAAGTAGAGGCCAGAAGAATTAAAGCAAGGTCCCCGAGGTATACCTTGCTGCAGAATACCTTGTTCCGTCGAAGCTTCACACTTCCTTACCTGCGATGCCTAACTCCGAAAGAAGCGGCCCTTACTCTGGCAGAGGTTCATGAAGGAATCTGTGGGGGACACCAAGGAGCGAGAGCTCTAGTATTGAAGTTGATACGATATGGGAACTATTGGTCAACCATGAAGAAAGATGCACTCAATTATGTAAAAACTTGTGACAAGTGCCAAAGATTCGCAGCCCGGTTACATCAATCCGCTGAAGAGCTGTCCTCGATTATGTGCCCATATCCTTTCGCTCAATGGGGAATCGACATACTGGGACCTTTCCCCATAGCCCGGGATCAAGTCAAGTTCTTGGCAGTTGCTGTGGAATACTTCACTAAGTGGGTGGAAGCTGAACCGCTAGCCGTAATCACATAACAAAAGTTGGAAGCATTTGTGTGGAAATCAATAGTCTTCCGTTTTGGTCTTCCTAAGACATTAATAACATATAACGGGCGTCAATTTGAGTGTCAAGCCTTCAAGAAATTCTGCAAGAACCTGGGAATAGAACACATGTTAACTTCCGTTTCGCACCCGCAGAGTAATGGGTTAGCTGAAGTTACGAACAGACTCATCTTGCAAGACTTAAGGACTTGCCTTGACAGTGCCAAGGGAGATTGGCCCAATCTCCTCCCATAAATACTTTGGACCAATCGAACCACATTCAAAACTGTGACAGGGGAGACCCCGTTCATGCTTGCCTTCGGAATGGAGGCCGCTGTCCCAGTAGAAGTAACAATTTCGAGCTTCCGTGCTATGGCCGCGGGGTTGCCCGACCATATTGAGGGACAGAGAGAAAGTCTGGATCTTCTGGAAGAAGTCAGGGAAAATGCGTCATTAAGAATAGCTGATTACCAACAGGTCATGTCTAAGAAGTTCAATATCCGAGTAAAGAAGAGGGAATTCAGAATGGGAGATCTTGTCCTCCGTCGCAGTGAGGCTGCCGGTCATCAACCAGAGAAACTTGGGCCTATTTGGGAAGTACCATACGAAGTCATTCGAAAGGTGGGAAAGGGCTCATACAGCCTCCGTACGATGGATTCAAAACCTCTTCCTCGGCCATGGAATGTGGAGAATTTGAAGCCATACTACAAGTAGAGACCTCTTCCTGGATATCAGAGTCGTCTAGTCGAGCATGCGCGCCCATGTTTATTCTTTTTACTTTCGGACTTGCACGTCCATCAATAATTTTAAGTCGGGCCTGCGCGCCCACAATTCTTTGATTTATCGTCAGGGACGGGTATTCTTTTTCCTTATCCAGATTTTGTCCCACAGGGTTTTTCTGGGTAAGGTTTTAATGAGGCCCATCGTTCAGTCCCCTTTAATAAAAATATTTCTTCTGAAGAATGACACTACAAAGATCAAACCTTGAAATAACCTACAAGGTCATTTATATGACTTTACAAGTTATTTCCCATCAAATAATTTACAAAGTCTCATGGTAAGATTTTACAAATTATTCTTCCACAAATAATTTACAAGGTCTCATGGCAAGACGTTACAAATTATTTTCCATCAAATAATTTACAATGTCTCATAGTAAGACTTTACAAATTATTCTTCCACGAATAATTTACAAGGTCTCATGACAAGACGTTACAAATTATTTCCCATAAAATAATTTACAATGTCTCATGGTAAGGCTTTACAAATTATTTCCAACAAGTAATTCACAATGATTAAAGGTCGGGTAAACGCGACCTTACCTCTTAAATTCGGCATAGCCCAACCCTCATAAAAATATGCCTCCAATTCACCAAGTTATGAGCATGACTTTATCTTGGTTAATAGGCTATAAAGGACAGTCACGCCCGGTCTCTCTAATTGCTATCAATCATAAATTTTGATCACATAGTTAAGAGCTCGTCCACACCCGATCATATATGCCTCTATAAGAACGGTTTGTGCACTCAAAATGACTGTTAACATATCATTAAAAACAAGTAAAGGGTGCGAGCGTTGGCAGAAAATAGACATTCATTCATGAATGGGAAATTACAGGCTGTCCTCGGGGCATACCCCGGGTTTGTACACATTCAAAAAAGGGGGGGGGGTACAAAAATGGCTTCAGAGATCGGGCTGGCTCCTGATCTCATCATCCCCCACCACTTCCCAGTCCACTTCCCCATCATCAAAGGGGGAGAGATCAAGCTCGTCAGAGCCCAGAGGAAATTCTGCCAGCGGGCTGGTATCTAGGTCGGGCGCCTTCAGAAGCCACCAAGCTCGAGCTTGCTTGATCGCTTGAGCGTATGATTCAAGGGCGTAATTTCCAAGAGCAAGCTTATACTCTTTAGACCCCTTGAATTCTTCAACTGCCAGCGCTCGGGCTTGGAGCTCCCCCTCATGTGCCACCTTGAGCTCTTTCGCCAAGCGTTTACTTTGGTCACGGGCTGACTCCCGCTCTTGGAAAACCGTCTCAAGCTCAAACTTCACCTTCCTGAGCTCTTCCTCGGCAGCATTAGCCCGAGTCGCCTCATATTGGACGGAATGAACCAACTGGCTGGCAGTCTCTCCCCATTCAATACTTTGATTAGCAACACGTCGGGTAATTCTGAGCATCTGGAGATCGAGAAAATAAGTTAGAAGAAAATTTAGCTGAATAAAAACTAAGAAGTAGTGGGACACCCCAGACCATACCTGAAGTGTTGCGCTCATTATATATTCTACTCCTTGCTCTAACCCGATCTCATATTGATACTTCTTTACAAGATCAGGGTGGAGAGAATCTTGGAGCCTCTTTAGCCAGTCCGCCAGGGAAGGGTTCTCAGCCTCGAGCTCTGAGTCAGAGTGCTGAGGAGCCCGACCCCTCTGCTACCGTTCCACCCTGGCACGAGGAACTTCAGCAGCCATGTTAGAAGATTGGCCCAGGCCTGAAGCAGAAGCTCTTGATTTCTTTTGAGGACGTCGTCGAGTCACCCCGTCCACAGTCCGCTTGTTTCGAGCCCTTTGGGCCTTAGTCAAATCAGCCTCCTTCAGTGCCTCGGAGGCAAAAGCCATCCCTGAAACAAAAAATACATGTTGGGTTGGTTAGATCTCCTTGAAATAAGACAAACCAAGAATATAAGAAAGTTGAAGTACTGTTTTTACTTCGAACCCTACAGGGCTGGAGGACAAGGCCAGCTATGTCAAGGATGTCATTATTCACAAGGTCATTGGCCTCCTCGGCCAATAAACCAAAGTCACACACCCTTACAGCATCTTCCATAAGCTCGGTGATGGTGTCCTCACTTAGGTTCCATATCCTATTGAAGCTATCTACATCGGGTTTCCTAAAGGTCAGCCAAAAAATGTTGTCTCCTTCTCTCGGCTTAATAAAGAAATTTTTTTCTTTCCAGTACTTAATGGAGGATGGAACCCATGGAGCTTCAAATCTACCCTTCCTGCACAAGTAAACAAAGGAATTACACCAGGGAAGAAACTTGAGTTCCAAAAGACATTTACAAAGGTTGACGGTAGGTTCTATTCCTAAACTCCTACAGAAAATGAAAAAGTATACAAGAATCCTCCACCCGTTTGGAGCGAGCTGACCCGGAAATATACCCGTGGTCAGCAAGAAGTCCACGAAAAAATATTAGAGTGGGAATCGAAGCCTGGCCATTAAAGCCTCGTGAAATACTACTATTTCCCCCTCCCGGCAATGATAAGGGTACTCATCTCTATCAGGAACCCTTGTCGTATACCTATCCACTAGGTTAATCCTCCTCGTATCTACCTCGATCATATGTTCTTTCATTTTGTTGGAAATTCGAGGTCGGCCTCTCTGGGATCCCTATCTACCCCGGGATCATTTTTCGCTTCCTCTTCGTTTTCCAACTCATTATCCTGAGGACTGGTCGGGGGTTCGTAGAAACCTAGAGGCTCGGCCTCTAATGGTTCGTCTAAGTTTTCTATTTCCCTAAGGTCGCCCACAGGAACCCGCCCAGCCATTATGCTAATAAATAATAAATTCAAATATAGGACGGGATATGTCGAGCTTACCTAAATACTAAATAGCTATTGTTGAAGGCGTCATGACAACTCGAGGAGTTCTCTGATCACTCATTTTTCGCAAAGTAAGGAGAATGAGAATATGGGGACCACATATATATAGACAGGAATTGGCGGGAAACATTTTAGGATCCACAGATTGCCCCTAGCCACGTGTCAGCCATCCAAAGCGAATCAATTAGATCTAAGCATTAAATTCTATCAGTTGGCAAAGTACATATTACACCTGTCATACATCCAATTATCTTGTCCCGATCTCTGACGCATGGGGGCCAATGATTGGTATTATTCTCCTTCTCCCTAGAATTGATTAGAGTTCCATGACCCGACCATAAGCGCTCGGGTCTTCCTTGGTATGGTCGGCACTGACCGACCACTCTCAAACGAGATACGCTATGGTGATATAACCGGACTCATACAAGTCGGGTTCGTCCCGACCTAATCCTTTGTTTGATTGCTCATAAATAAGGTCGGATCTTCTCGGCCTATAGGCCATAATGGCAAGCTTCATAATTCCTTTCGACAACGGGCCTCGTCAATGGGCCATGTTCTTGGGCTCCAAGACAATACGTGATTCATAAGGAAACACTTTACAAAAAGGAAACTGGATCCCTATAAGTTTAGAATTCTTCTTAAAAGGTAAGTACATAGCAAAAGGACTCCTTCCTTAAATAAAGGAAGTTATGGGCTTTTTCAGCCCTATAAATACAGCTCCTTTAATCACATATATTCATTCATAATTCTTTACATACATTTCAGTTATATATTCCCTCTTTACTCTACAAAAACTAATTCTCACACCAGAGGGGTGACGGAGAGATTCCTCCTCGCTTTTTTTGCAGGTCATCCAAGGCGAATTCATTGATCTTTTTCAACAATCAAGTATCATCAGATCTTGCCACGTCAAGGTTAGGATTTTTTACAGCATCGGGCACTTTTATGCTCATATTGAATATGTTAACATGTTTTCTAAAGGAATCTTTTTGGTGTATTGTTAACTTATTTTTTAAAGTTAACAAACATTTTCACATGTGACTTGACAATCTATGTTAAAAATAGGAGAGAAACATTAAATAGTCATTGATTGATTAATTTAGTTATTGATGAGTAAATTTAACACATTCAATGTGACACTTATATAATAGTTAAAATTAATATGTAAATGTGGCACTTAGCATCTATTATATTATCTACGTATCAGTATTTAACTAATAAAAGTTAACACATCCACTGTGGATGCTCTAAGTAATCAAATGTTGAAAGTGGATCAATTGCATGCTACGCTTCTTCTTCTGTTCACACCTTCTAATTGCTTTATGGTATAAAAAATATATAGTGGAATACTTTAGCCTAAACTCGGGTAATGTTTAAAATTAATTGAGAGCTTGTTTGGTAATGTGAAAAGTTTTGTTTTTGTGATTCTTTTTTTAATTTTTTGATGGATATGTGGTTTAAAAAAGTTTAAAAAGTAACAAATTGTGGACTTGACTAAGAATGAATGACTGAGATTAAATTTGAAAAATTGTGGTAAAATTTTTATCATTACCAAACGACCTCTAAATGTCACGAAATCGTGAAAATTGAATTGTTGAAATTTTATTTAAATTAGTATCTTCAATGTACACGACTTATAGCTGCAACTTAATTTTCAAGAACTTTATTTTTTCTTACAATCCCATATAAAAAAGTATACATTGTTCGTAGTTCTAATTTGGATTCGTATACGGACTTTATACTTTTTAAGGCTTCAACCACAAGTTTGCTTACATCGCATTCAGTTCAACTCGAGCCTCTTCACCTATTTGAACTTCTATTGAATCGAGAAATCAGTTTGATTGGCTCTAAAAAAGTTTATTCTGTTCAACTCGAGCCTCTTCACCTATTTGAACTTCTATTGAATCGAGAAATCAGTTTGATTGGCTCTAAAAAAGTTTACATTGTAACTAATTTGGCATCGCGGTTCTTCCATACTATGCTCGTTCTCCAATTATTTTGGAGTAATTACAAAGGCTTCAAACTCTCAAAGCAACTTAGCTAAGCTCCGTCAAGATTTTTATAAGGGGAAAATGCACAACCACACAACTAAAACTATCACATTTTAAAACTCACTAACTTAAGTTTTTTTTTTTTTTTTTTCTTCTTTTGGCATTCAGTAGTAACTAATAAATATAATATTATATATAATATAAAAATAATTATCATTCGTATGTTAAATTAAAACTAATATAAATGGTCACATTGAATCACAATTGGATCAAAATTACAAATTTAGCAACAAATTTTGCCCAGGCCTACCTGGCCCCTCACCCGCAAAGTCACAGTTGATTACACAAAGGCAAATCTTTGTTACAATTACAACTTTAGTGGTAAAATTTCACAATCTCCCTCACCCCTCCCCCATTCCACTCACCCCACCTCACAACCACAAAGTCACAGTTGGTCACAATTCAATCAAAATTACAAATTTAGTAACAGTTTTTGCCCCGCCTCGCCCGCCTGCCCACCCACCCACAAAGTCACAGTTGGTCAAACAAAGTTTAAATTTTAGTTATAATTACAATTTTTATAGAAAATTTCACTGCCACCCCACCCCCATCTCATTCTACTAGCATAGTCATAGTTAGTCACACAGAGTCACAGTTCAATCACACGAAGTCAGGGTTTTGTCACACGAGGTTGTAGTTCGGTCACATAAAGTCACAGTTCGATCACACAAAGTCACGATTCGGTCACACATAGTCATATTTGACACAACTGTAAATCACATAACGTCCTCGTCAAATGGTCACACAAAGTCACAATTAATCACAATCTCTAATATAATTAGTCACCCTCCACCACCACACTACAATCACAACATAAAAACAACCACCACTATTATAGTATTATTCAATATTCACTCATGTTGATGAAAACTAAATTGAATCAGATATGTTCAAGCCCACAATTCAATCTCAAATGTCCATCAGGTCCCTCTGTTAACACCACTTCCCCCTTATCAACTCTAGCACCAATAACCAGATTGGTTGAGTCAGTTAAAACAGAGGAAGATCCCTCTTTAATACCACTTCCCTCAGAGTCGGTCCTGTCATGAGGCAGATGAAGGGCTGCTTCGGGCACCAGTAATAAGGGGGAGAATTTTTTTTATATTGAAAAAAAGGCTCAAACAGATTGCCAAAGAAATTTATTTAATGTTCGGTCAAAAATTAGAAATGACCCAGACCCAATGCATCCAACCTGAACCGGCTAACCCAAAATCAAATAACCATTTAAATCCCTCCTCCTTCTCTTTCCTTTCATTCTCAGCCTACGCCCCGTTCTCAGAAAATTCCCTTCTTCGACTCTGTCCCTTACGCCCCCCATCTCGTCTGATTGTCCACTCTCAACCGTCAGACTCTGCGTCGCGCCTGCCATTGTAATTTGTAAGAAAAGCAACCCGGATTTCCTGAATAACAAAATAAGGGTTCTCTCTTCTCCGTTCTTGGATTAATTATTTTCAGAAATATTGCTCTATTTATTCATTTTTTATTTTTTATTTTTGTGTTTTCTGAAATGGGTCTATCAAAGATGGAAAATTGTTCATTGTTTTGTTTTGTTTTTTGTTTTGTTTTTTTTTTTTTTGTTATAGGATTGAAATTGAATTGGAATTTTTTATTTTTTTTAGGATGGAATTTAATTTCAAATTTTCAAGCTAGCTTTGATCGATTTGTATTAGTGAACTCATTTGTCTTGTCTGCGGTCGTCTTCTTTCTAAAGGTAATAATTGCAAGTTTAATTATTTAATCTCTAATCTTGATTATTTATCAATTTGTTTAAATTTTCCAGGTAATAATTAAATGTATAATGTACGTGACAGTTAAAATACAATGAAGGAGTCTGGAGCTCAAATAAGAAAACGGAAGAGAAAGGAGGAAGCAATGATTCAAAGTCAAGAAGGTGATATTGATAAGTATTTTTGTAGCAACAAAACAAAAGGTCTAGAAGAACGTTGGCTTGCATTTCTGAAGGTAGATGACACAACGGGACTTGGACTCTTCACTCAGCTTAAAGATGCTTTGAAAGATCTTGAGCTAGAAATTGATGATATTAGAGGGCAGGGATATGATAATAGATCTAACATGAGTGTGAAGCATAAAAGTGTTCAAAGAAGATGCTTGACATGAATCCTAGAGCTTTTTATACTCCGTGTGGATGCCAAAGTCTCAATTTGGCATTAGTTGACATGGCTACTTGCTGTCCTAAAGTTGAGGAGTTCTTTGGAGTAATACAACGCATCTATACATTGTTTTCATCATCTCCCCAGCAATGGAAAATTTTCAAAGATCGAGTAAAGGGTCTGACTATGAAACCATTATCGCAAACACGATGGGAAAGTCACGTTGACAGTGTCACTCCTATATAAAGAGCATATTGTACAGATAAGAGAGGCTTTAATTAACTTGACAGAAATCCGTGAATATGCTAAAACAAAGAGTGTTGATCAGACTTTAGCTACACATGGCCTAGAGAATTTTGAATTCTTGCTTGGCTTGGCGTGGTTATTTGGTATAGATTGCTGCACGCAATCAATAGAGTAAGCAAATTTCTTCAAGTTGAAGACATGGACATTAATGATGCTATTCACCTATTAGAGGGCTTATTAAATTTCTTGATGAATATAGAGAAACTGGGTTTTCCGATGCCATGGACGAAGCAAAAGAAATGGCACATAAAATGGGAATTGAACCTATATTTCGAGAAAAACGCATCGTTCGGAGGAAGAAGCAATTTGATGAAAATGAGAGTGAAGAGATGAGGAAATCACTTAAAGAATCTTTTAGAGTTGATTACTTCGTGCATATAATTGACCAAGCTCGGTCTTCACTTCAAACCAGATTTGAACAATTCAAACAATACGAAGAGACCTTCGAATTTTTCTTGAATTGGGAAAGGTTAAAGCGTGAGTCTTCTAGAAGTTTCTTAAAGTCTTGTATGAAGATTGAGAAGTATCTGGAATTCAATTGACATTCAGACATCAATGGAGATGATTTTTGTTCAAAATTATTGTGTTTAAAGAGCTATTTACCAAGAGAAGCAACGACAGCAATCGAAGTGCTACAATATTTGAAGATGGATGGTTGTTTCTCAAATGCTTATGTTGTTTACAAAATTTTGCTAACCATACCAATCATAGTTGGAACTACAGAACGAAGTTTCTCCAAATTAAAGTTGATCGACTTACCTTCAGTCAATTATGTCCAAGAGAGATTGAATGGATTAGATATGTTGTCAATTGAGAAAGAAATAATTGAACAATTAGATGATGTTCGTTCGATTAATACTTTTGCTTCTAAAAATGCAAGACGGATAGTGTTTAAGTGAGTCATTGGTGAGTAGGAATTGTTTTGCTAAGTCTTACTAATTTTGAATACTTAATACAATGTATTGAGTTTTATATAACAAAGTAACTAATCATTATTATCAAATTGATTATTGATAGATTATTAAGGAGATCGCACTTCATTTATTCATTTTGATGCGTGACTTCGCATTCATTCTTAAGTAAGCAATGTCTTAACCTTGCTCATTCTTTGGATAATTAAAAATGATTGTGGCCTTGTCGACTTATATTATTAAAGCCCTATTGGCTTATATGATTAAGACTATTGAACTTATTGGCTTATATGATTAAGACTATTGAACTTGCATGTTTTTTTATTTTATATATGTTAGTGATTAATATAGTTATTTTTTGTGGAAGAATTAACTCAATTATATTTGAAATAAATGAATAATTTTATAAAAAATTCTATGTTAATTAGACTGCGGGAAAATTTATCCCCCCCCCCCACCCAGGAAAAAAATCTCCATTTCGACTACAAGGGGCGCTTAATTTGTAATTCGCCTCAGGCTTTACAATTCACGGGACCGGCACTAAATATTTGTCCAAATCGAAGCAACCTAGATAACCAGATTGGTTAAGGCAGTTAAAACGGTAGATGATCCAGCCATCTCCCGGAGAAGAAAGAAGGCATATGACTGGAGGAGTTGACGCCCAAACACCATCACCGAAAGCACAAACATCAATGGAAGATATTGCTGCAGAGCGCCTCTTGCGTCGACGACACGCGACTGTCACAGTGCCACTTATGTGTCGCGGAGGCAAGCGCGGCGCTGTGACACAGCGTCGCTGCTATGGGGCGACGGCCGGCAAAGATAGGATTTAACTCCGGAGCAGCTGCTGCTTCTCTGTCTGCTGCTTCGATCGGCGGTGAAGGAGTGTAATTGTGTAATGGAATCAGTAAAATGAGGGACCAGATTTATTTGAATGGTCAATTATGTGTTTATTAGTTAATTAATATAATTAACACCTGATAATTAGAAAATTAAAGTTTAACACTATCATCTTGAATTGTATAGTTGAAAATAGGTTACCGTGTAGTTTCCCGTTTTATATTTTCAACAATGACCGAGTCAATGTCCAGGCAAATTAAATGATTGCCTAAGGTGTATATTTTAGAAATTTTATTTACAAAAGCTCGAAGTCAGGTTTTTTTTCCCCACTAGAGGAAAAAAAAAAAAAAAACCCTTAATTTAATAAAGTTGATTTATAGATAGAAACTTTATCACTTGAAAAAGAAATACAAAATAGAATTATAAGTTTTTTTGCTAGTGATAATTTGAAAAGAAAATCTCAATAAACTTAATTACTAGGAAAATTTATTTTGTTAAATAAAGAATTAAAATATAAACGATTAATATTATTTCTAGAAGTTTTGTCAGTAATAATAATCAGATAAAAGTTATAACGGCTTTTTTTTGAAAGTATTATAACGGATTTTTAGTTTGTAATAAATGTGAAATATATTTTTCTTTTAAAATACAACAATTACATGTGTAAATAAATGTGAAATATATTTTTAATTATAAAATGCTATAGTTAGTGACATTTTACCTTAAAATAAAGACAGATTTAGAATAAATTAATAATAAATAACAAAAATAATATCACATTTATGCAGTGACATATTAATAAAATATTTGGTGGACAATATTTATTAGTAACGTCATTTTTCTTATAAAATACGACAATTACATGCGTAAATAAATATGAAATATATTTTTAATTATAAAATGCTATAGTTAAAATAAAATTAATTGAAGGATAAATAAGAAATTATAAATTATTTTCGAAAGTATTATGATCCACAATATTTCTCAATTTAAATTATTTTAGAAGTAGACCATTACATAGGTAAATAAATGTGAAAAGGTAAATAAATGTGAAAATTATTTTTAATTATAAAATGCTATAATTAAAATAAAATTAATTGAAGGATAAATAAGAAATTATAAAATATTTTCGAGAATATTATGATCAAAAATATTTCTTCATTCCAATTATTTAAGAAGTATAAATTTAAATATAGATCAATGAAATTTGAAGAGACAATGATAATCATTATATTAGAAATTTTATTTTTAATTATAAAATGGTATAATTAAAATAAAATTAATTGAAGGATAAATAAGAAATTATAAATTATTTTCGAAAGTATTATGATCCAAAATATTTCTCTATTCAAGTTATTTTAAAAGTAGTATAGATAGAAATATAAATCAATGAAATTTGAAAAGATAGAGATCATTAAATTAGAAAATATTACATTAATTATAATATGTAATAATTAAAATGAAATTAATTGAAAGGACAAATAAAAAATTGTAAATTATTGTTAAGGGTATTATCGTCTAAAAAATTTCTCCATTTAAGGAACTTTTAGAAGTAGTATATGTATATATGTAGTTAACTAATGAAAATTAAAAACTAAAAAATGTAGGAAGTAATTTCCACATTGACGATTTTTGATCAATGATCAACATCTATTTGGTAAAATCTGTTTATAAATTTTGTTTATAAACAATCATGTGATTACATTTCTTTTCACAATTTTTTTGAAAAGTCAATAATTTTGGATGGTTAAAGACTACCATCATTTTTTACTTTTCAAAAAAGAGATGAACCAATGAAATATTATCACGACATTATATATAAATAACCGTTTATAAATAATCTACCAAACAGAGGCTGAAATATCGTTCATTGGTAATCCTGGCAGGTTGTGTTAGTGATACCCTAAGCGATTACCAACGATTCCATGTCTATAATTATGATCGAATCATGACATCTATTGATTTTTGTCGTAATCGTCAAAAAGGATATCATTAGCCTATTGATAATTGTGAGGTTTTAATTTTAGTATTAACAATCTCGTCAATAAAAATAGCATAATTTTTTGAGTTGTAATAGAAGTCAAAAGGTCAAATTTTGGTGTTCGGGTCAAAGAAGGTCAACAATGGAACAAGGAGAAAAATTTTGTGCAAAACTGCTCGAATATGCTCAAACGATGGTGACATATGGGCATCTCTAATTAACGATTTTAACCAACGGCCCTAAAACTCCTTCAACTTCCCTCTAGTATAAATATCAAACAAGATTTTGTCATAATGTGTGGTCGATGATTATTTTACTTAGAGTGAACATTGCTTTCATATTAAGAAATATTCCCCAAGACTATTAATCACATATTCAACTGATTGTTGAGCCATAAACTGATTTAATCCACAATCCAAAAACACCAAACTCTAATTCCTTTGCCAAGAAGTCTTAAGATGTTTGAAGATGGAAATGAGCATTTGGAGATCCAATTGGTGAATAATGAGGTGCATTCTTGATAATCCACACAGAGAAAAATGGTCCAGAGTTGTTGGAAGGTCCTGGAAGCAGAACTGAAGAGGGTCTTCAGTGATTTACATATTGATGATCAGAGCCAACTGAGAGCTAGTGTGTTTGAATCAGTTTTTGTAAGTCAAATATTTTCTAGTAGATTCACTACTATCACGTTTGCCCAAATGTCATTTCTCTTGAAGTGTTCTTCAAGGATTTTTCTCCGTTACCAATTTTTGTGTTATTCATTTTCGTATATTTATTTATTTTGGATTGGTATCATTAGTTGCTAATAAATTATAAATATTTTACAACTCGGTAATTAAAATTGAATTCTGCGTTAAACATCTATTCACCCCATAGATGTTGTTGGATGAACTTGGGTTACATCAAGTGGTATTAGAGCCTAATTTGGATTGTTGATCCTATGTTAGCCAGATTAGTGAATCTTTATCCATATCTCCTTACTTTGATGGTAGTAATTACCTTTACTAAAATGTTAAGATGAAAGCATCTTTTAAATCAATAGAAGAACATTCTTGGCGTAGTGTTTTGCAGGGCAGTCTGAACATTCCACTATCTTGGATGACATTGTTACTCTCACTAATATAAAAATCAAACTAGGAATGAAAAAGATGAGTGTAACTGGAATAACAAAGCAATTTTAAATTGTAAATGCTAGCCACTAGGTTTGAAGAGGTTAGAATGAAGGATGATGGATCGTTTGATGACTTTTATTCTATGTTGAATGATATCATCAATTCTAATTTTAACCTAGGCGGAAGAATTTTGAAATCTAAAATTGTTCCAAAAGTATGGACATATCAGATGCATCTAGTGTCAATATATGATGTTTTCTGGGATACAGAACAAAAGTACAACTCTCTCTGGTGAACCTTTTAAGAAGTGGTGACCAAACATCTCCATGAAAATACTTAATCCCTTGACAACATTGTCTTATGACATAAAGGATCCAAATTAGAACAGACAATTTTGTGAAGGACCTTATATCTAGTGGGCATCCTAGACACAGGAAGCTCTTTAGATCCATCTAGAAAGTTTGGGTAAAAAAAAAATTTTGAACTCTCTAATCAAAATAATGTTTTAATTTGTGGTGTGGCTCTTAAAGGTAAGAGCGTTTGTATACCTCGTTAAGTAGGTCTACACGTGTATGCATCTGCATTGTTCATGATATTTATTCATACATGCGTGCACTTACAATTTTTTTAAAAAAATTTATTGATTTTGCATTATTTGTGTTGTTAAAAATAAAATAAAAGGGGAAAAAGATAAGGATTCTTTTATATAAAGTAATTTTTTTGACATATTAATTTGAGATCAAATACTAGTAAAATTTATAAATATTGAATCAAGTTTCCATTTACTTTGTATAGAACTTGTTGGAATTCTTGGTATAGGTTATTTCAGCTTCTGATTGCACACATTAAGCTCTTGTATGTGAGTGCTGATCATGTGTGTGAGATTTGGGATGACGATTATCAGTGTGGTGAGTTGACTTTGAATATGAAATGATCTTTAATTAGTTGACCTAAGTTCTAGCATATTCTCCAAAAAAGAAAAATATATTTTGCTTAAAAATTAATTATTTTTATGTCAAAATAAAAAGTGAGTCGTTTCAGAGCCTATTTAACTCGAGTAATTAAGTCTATTAGGGTGTCAACCAACTTAGAGTCATTGATTGAAAGTTAGTTAAAAGGATCATTTAGCTAGCTTAATGGAGAAAAGTCTGCAAGCACATAAGATAAAAAATAATATATGCTCATTGTTGTTGACCTATGGTTAACTTAACCTTATTGTTTTGATCATAAAAAACAAGAATATATTGTGTTATTAACAAGTGTGCTTCAAGTGTTTCATGTAATGATAAATATTCAAAGCACTCTATGTTCAAATCGTCTCTCAAAGATATAAATCAAAACTATGTGATCAAGCACATGAGACGCAAAGAAGATCAAGAAAGAATTGAAGATATTCGAGATCAAATTCAAGTCGGGAAGCATGAAGACCAAGCAATGAAGCCTACAAAGAATTGAGATCTTACAAATTGCTTTTCAATGTTATGTAAGGTTAATGCATCAATAGTTGGCAATGCACTTCATAAAGCTCAAGTAACATTTTTAAAGCCATTAAATATCTTTTTCAAAATCAACTTTGATCAGAAAACCTTGAAAAATCAAAATCTTGAAATGCTTTTTTTACAGGTCAACCGCATGGCACCAACCGGTCGACCGCATGACACTAACCGGTCGACCGCACTGCTGTTTTTGAACTCAACGGCTATTTTCTTGCAACGGATATATTGAGGTCGACCGCATGGATGAATAGGTCGACCGCAAAAGACAGTATGTGCGAAAATTGCTCTATAAATAGCATTCTCTCTTGCATTCATTCATAACAACATAGAAAAGATTTTATAGAAACTTTCTTGTGAAAATTCATTGTTCTTACTTGGTTTATATTCATCTATAAAACTTTGATTGATCTAAACTTTGTTTTATCAAATCATCAAAGTTTTTGGAAGAAAGTTTTGTGAAGATTCTTGTTTTTATATTGTTTAAACTTCTTCAACATCTTCACACTATATTGGAATTGAAGTGTAAGTCTCTCTTTGTTCTAAACTTGTTTTCATCTTTTAAAAGAGAGAAATTCCAATTAAGGAACTTTGATTATTTGTACTACATTTTTCATTATCATTTGATTCATCAAAGTTCCATTGCCTAAACACTTTGAGCTTAACTCATTGTTAATTATTCAAGTGTGGCATCTCTTGGTACTTAATTTGATTCAATATTTTAACAAGAGATTATTTTGAAAAACTTTGTTTGATTGCATTGAACTTTTCATTATCATTTGCATCAAAATTTTTCTCTAACACTCTAGCTTAATTCATTGCTATCTATTGAAGTGTTAGCCTAACTCTCTCGGTACTTAATTTGAGTATATCATTTGTCAAGAGAGTTATTTCAATTGTAAATTCAATTCATTATATCTTGTGGTTTCGAGAGCTTTGTGAAAACTCGATTGTTGGTTTCGAGAGCCTTGTGAAAACTCGATTGTAAAGGATAGGTGCTCCTTGTTGTAAAGTCACCTAAGGATTCGATACTCCTTGTTGTAAGTTATCAATATAGTGGATTTGGCCTTGCTCGTGACGGAGAGCTCGGTAACGGGGGACGTAGATCACGTTGGTTGATTGAACCTCCATAAATCGCGTTTGCATTCTCTTATCCCTTTTACTTACTTACATTGCACTTACTCTATTCTATCAATTTATATTGTGCAACACTATATCTAAGTGCTATTCTTGCTTTATCAATTAAGTTTACACATTTATAGCACACTACATTGATAGGTAAGTTACTTACAACACTAAGTGCTCATACTTGTACCCATTGGTTTTTAAGTTTGAGATTATTTATCGAAAAAGTTTTATAAACCAATTCACCCCCCTCTTGGTTAGTTTACTCTTGGGCTAACAATTGGTATCAGAGCTTAGGTGCTCATTTTTAAGATTTTACAATCTTGAGTTAATGGATAACCATAATCTTGAGGGACATTCTAAAAATCGTCATCCTTTCTTTGATGGTACGCATTATAACTATTGGAAGACTAGAATGATGATTTTTGTTCAATCAATAGATTATAATATTTGGGAAGTCATCGAAGAAGGTCCTCATAGGCTTACTAAAGTTATTAAGGTTGATGGAAAATCGGATCAAACTATTTCAAAACCTAGAGAGGAATATGATGATAATGATAGGAGAAAATTGACTTTAAATGCTAGAGCCAAAAATATACTTTATTGTGCTTTGGATAAGAATGAATTTAATCGTATTTGCACATGTGATTCCGCATTTGATATTTGGCATACATTAGAAATCACACACATGGGTACAAGCAAAGTAAAAGAAACTAAGACAAATCTTTTATTTAAAGATTTTGAAAATTTCTTTATGAAGCAAGATGAGCCCATTACTTGCATGATTACTCGTTTTACCGATATTGTCAATGGTCTTAAAGGTTTTGATCATAAATTTACTAACGGTGAACTTGTGAGTAAAATTCTTAGGTCTCTCTCCCAAGATTGGAATCCTTTGAGGATGTTGATCGAAAACACAATAGACGTCAACACACATCCATTGGAAGAGCTTTATGGAACATTGATGACTTTTGAGCTCAACAATGTCGAAACAAAGGAGAGGACAAGAAAAGGAAAAGAAGAGGCCAAGCGCGAAATTGCTCTTAAATCATCACATGATAAATGCTCATCAAAATCAAACATAAGTGATGAGGAACTTGATGATCTTGCTATCCTTATCAAGAAGTGGAGAGGCGTTCGCAACAATCATCGAATCCAAAAGAGAGAAGAAAAAGATGAAAATATTGTTTGCTATAATTGCGACAAACCCGGTCACAAAAGTACCGAGTGTCGAAGCAAGAAAAGATTCTTCAAAAAGAAAGCTCTACAAGCCACTTGGGATGAAAGTGATGATGAGCAAGATGAAGATGAAAGTCAAGATGAAGTGGCCAACATGTGCTTCATGACTATTAAGGATGAGGTAAATTTCTTTGATACCTCTTGGGCTTTGAATGATCAATGATTTAAATATCTATTAATCAACATATTTGATAAAAACCTCGAAGATATGGCTTAACACTGATATGCATTGTTATACCCTTTAACTCATTTCATGCTACAAATGCTTTACTAAGGGGGAATATGATTACAATCAAGATATTCTACTTGTGCCCCATTATTATGCTTATCATACCTATGCTCATGATTAAGGGATAAATGTCACCTTTTTGCTTATGCCAAAAGGGGGAAAATATGGTGATGATTTGTTTTTAGCTTGACTTTGGATAATCTATATGCGTGAAAAGGATTAAATTATATGCTAGATTATGCCTCATTGGTTTGTATAAGATAGGGAGAATATATGCTAAAATTGAACTTATCAATTATTCTCATTTCCCTATGCTTTGATTATACGCTTAAATTGCTTATATTATCATTACAAATCATCTTGTTTGTCATAATCAAAAAGAGGGAAATTGTTGACCTATGGTTAACTTAACCTTATTGTTTTGATCATAACAAACAAGAATATATTGTGTTATTAACAAGTGTGCTTCAAGTGTTTCATGTAATGATAAATATTCAAAGCACTCTATGTTCAAATCGTCTCTCAAAGATATAAATCAAAACTATGTGATCAAACACATGAGACGCAAAGAAGATCAAGAAAGAATCGAAGATATTAGAGATCAAATTCAAGTCGGGAAGCATGAAGACCAAGCAATGAAGCCTACAAAGAATTGAGATCTTACAAATTGCTTTTCAATGTTATGTAAGGTTAATGCATCAATAGTTGGCAATCCACTTCATAAAGCTCAAGTAACATTTTTAAAGCCATTAAATATCTTTTTCAAAATCAACTTTGATCAGAAAACCTTGAAAAATCAAAATCTTGAAATGCTGTTTTTACAGGTCGACCGCATGGCACCAACCGGTCGACCGCATGACACCAACCGGTCGGCCGCACTGCTGTTTTTGAACTCAACGGCTATTTTCTTGCAACGGCTATATTGAGGTCGACCGCATGGCTGAATAGGTCGACCGCAAAAGACAGTATGTGCGAAAATTGCTCTATAAATAGCATTCTCTCTTGCATTCATTCATAACAACATAGAAAAGATTTTATAGAAACTTTCTTGTGAAAATTCATTGTTCTTACTTGGTTTATATTCATCTATAAAACTTTGATTGATCTAAACTTTGTTTTATCAAATCATCAAAGTTTTTGGAAGAAAGTTTTGTGAAGATTCTTGTTTTTATATTGTTTAAACTTCTTCAACATCTTCACACTATATTGGAATTGAAGTGTAAGTCTCTCTTTGTTCTAAACTTGTTTTAATCTTTTAAAAGAGAGAAATTCCAATTAAGGAACTTTGATTATTTGTACTACATTTTTCATTATCATTTGATTCATCAAAGTTTCATTGCCTAAACACTTTGAGCTTAACTCATTGTTAATTATTCAAGTGTGGCATCTCTTGGTACTTAATTTGATTCAATATTTTAACAAGAGATTATTTTGAAAAACTTTGTTTGATTGCATTGAACTTTTCATTATCATTTGCATCAAAGTTTTTCTCTAACACTCTAGCTTAATTCATTGCTATCTATTGAAGTGTTAGCCTAACTCTCTCGGTACTTAATTTGAGTATATCATTTGTCAAGAGAGTTATTTCAATTGTAAATTCAATTCATTATATCTTGTGGTTTCGAGAGCCTTGTGAAAACTCGATTGTAAAGGATAGGTGCTCCTTGTTGTAAAGTCACATAAGGATTCGATACTCCTTGTTGTAAGTTATCAATATAGTGGATTTGGCCTTGCTCGTGACGGAGAGCTCGGTAACGGGGGACGTAGATCACGTTGGTTGATTGAACCTCCATAAATCGCGTTTGCATTCTCTTATCCCTTTTACTTACTTACGTTGCACTTACTCTATTCTATCAATTTATATTGTGCAACACTATATCTAAGTGCTATTCTTGCTTTATCAATTAAGTTTACACATTTATAGCACACTACATTGATAGGTAAGTTACTTACAACACTAAGTGCTTATACTTGTACCCATTGGTTTTTAAGTTTGAGATTATTTATCGAAAAAGTTTTATAAACCAATTCACCCCCCTCTTGGTTAGTTTACTCTTGGGCTAACAATTGTAAGGGGGAGAAAGAAAAATTTCAATAAGAAATTTTATGAGTTGTTTTGATTAAAATGTCGTATCTGCATTGGGTTTAACTTTCATAACCTGAGGAAAATATTTACTCACTTGTGATTTCTTTGTATGTCATTTCTCACTGATTTAAGGTTTTTAGTCTTGCTTACAGAATATTATTTGCACTTTTCACACGTGTAACTTATAAAATTTACTCCAAATATGTTTAAAATGACTTGTGTTGGAAGATGTCATTTTTTTTTTGAATTATGCTTTTATAAGTAAGTAAATATATATTCATGTGATTTCACTACTTAGTGTCGTATTTATAAATTCATGAAAATAGTTTTTTAAAAAAGAAAGAGATTTTTTTTGTCGTACGGCTCCCTCATTCTTCTTTGTGTTACTCACAATTATATTTCTTGATTTTTTTTTCTTTGTCGTTCTTGTAAAAAATGGGGAGAGTAGTTAGTCTATATGTTAGGGGAGATAATTAGTACTAAAAGGAGTATTAATTTATTTTTATTGTCAGTATTTTATTTGATTTATCATTCACTTTGACGTTTTGTTATTTCTAGCAAACTTATTTGGAGTATATTAATATTATGCTTTTAGTTGATGTTTTGACAGTGTTAATATCTCAGTTTGATGTTGCTAGTTGATATTTATGACTTTTATCTCATTTACTTTCATATGGTGTCACTTACTTTTACACTTGGTATTTTTTGAGTTTATTGTTGCATGAAGCGGGTTACACAAGCAAATTGAGTTGGGTTTATATGTCAGAGTCATAGATATTAGGCTTTGTCTTCTGTACTTTATAGTGTTTGTAATTCTGTCACAGAACGGAAAAATGGAGCTTGGTATAATTTTGGTATTGATAATTTCATGGGAAAAAATAGAACTGTTATCTGAGTTGTAATAGAAGTAAAAAAAGTCAAAATTTGGTATTTGGGTCGAATGAGGTCAAAATAAAACAAAGAGAAAAAGTCGGCGCAAAAACGCTTGAGTTCCACTCGAAGAGTGCTCGAGCGAGTTTTCATTAACCTGGCCGCTCGAGTTTCGCTTGAATACCAATCGAGCGGTGGTGACGTGTGATCAATGTTGATTCATCATTTTAATACTTCCAACAACCCTAAATTTCTTAAACAACCCTCTACTGTAAATACTAGACCATATTTCGTCCCAATATGTGGTTGATGATTATTTTGCTTAGAGAGAGAATTTTTTTCATATCAAGAGACATTCATTGATAATCCCAAGACTATCAATTATAGATTCTATTGATTGTTGATGTATAAAAAAATTCCAGGGTCTCTTCCACCTTTAATTTTTATAGATCGATATTGACTTTCAAAACTTTCTTAGTCCTTGAGTTGAAATGTTTAAAGTGAAAAAGAATTTCTATGTTTATACTTGCCGCCTGGATATAGTGCTCTCAGAGGGCACCATCGCCGGACACGTGACACTTCGACATTACCCAATGTTGATGTGCCATGCCTTTGTTGGGCACCATAAGCGGTGAAATCTAAACCCTTGTCTCTTTATTATCTGGGGTTCATCAATATTTGTTTCTTCTTTGTGATTATTTGGTATAATTGAAGTGTATTCTTCAAATATTGAGTCCTGCATGTATTGTTCCTTGAAATGTTTCTGAGTGTGTCATATTGTAGTATTTTTTTTCAATATTACCCTGCGACTTGCCTATTCAGTTGATACTCTTAACCTGGGAACAAGAGTCTCACGGAAACCTGGGGTCACTGGATAGTGTATAACTGTGGATTTAGAAATTGCATAAGTGCATGTGTGTTTGTGCATTTGTCTTGCCTGATCAACACCTATTTGTTGAACTGAGTTATCTATTCTATGTGAATTTACATTGTTGTGCTTTACTTGTACTCCCTGTTACACTATTCATTTTGTGTGATTATCTGTTGTCATATGAGGGGTAGTAAATTTGATCTTGAGACCTTTGATGAGAGGGGTGATATCTTTGTTTGGAAACAAAAAATGAAGGCTCACTTAATTTAATTAAAAGTGTATAAGGCTATAGAAGGGAATTTCCCTGCTGATATGACTGGCGCTGAGGAAAAGGATATGGATGAGCAAGTCTATAGTTCTATGATTTAGCTGACAATATAATAAGAAAGGTCAGTGAATCTAAAAGCACTCCTAATCTGTGGACCAAACTTGAAAAATCCCACTTCTGGTATGAGTGGTGAGAGGCGATTAAGGCTACCACTTATATTAACCTTTTTACACAGCGGCGAGAGGTAGAGAATCAAGGCTACGACTTCTCCTCGATACATCGTCAACGTCGATGCCTTCTACGGGTTCGAGATTAGTTCCCCATTCCTAAACCATTCACATTTTATCTCCGACAGTTACATGTCATTTTCCTTCTTATGCTTTCTTTTTGATGGATTCATTAGGCACTCCTTTTCACTGCTTTCAAATTTAAATTCTTGTTTGGAAGAGCTAATTAATTTTTTCAGGTTATATGAAAAACAGAAAGAAAACCATATTTAGTACACGTGCCAAAGTTCATAATTTGTGGTCAAATTTATTTATATTTACAGTAAAATATTTAAATTGGTAGTTGAGCAAAGTCCTTGAAACTCTTGTGATTCACCCAGTTAGTAAGGTACCTGCTTCCTTGAACACAAGTAGGATAGTAAGTTCAGTTCTGGTTTCTAATCAGATACAAATACAAATTACAATGCTGCAGTATACGCCTTATGCTCTTGAAAATTATAGGTAAATTATGCATCTTGACAAACAGCTGTCTATCTTCAATTCTTGCTTGAAATTTCTTGTGTTAATTGGTGTTGACTTGCAGTACTATAAGTTGTTTGGATATTACAGTTTAACATTTGAGGTTTCTTTACCTTTTATAGTGCCCAATTACTTTAACTCAAAACTTGCCAAGTATTCCATTTTATAAAAGAATTTCATTTGTTAGAAGAGCTGTTCCCTGTTCACTTCATATAAAAATTAAAACATGATCCTTTCTTCTTTTTGGAGACTTTGTCCTTTGGGCCATGCTTTCTCTTGTCGCTTCTTCATTTTCCTGCTTAGATTCTTTTACATCCACCACCATGTGGACCTTGGAAGAATACCCATTCCGATAATTAGAATCCTATGGCATCCCAAGTCTTCAATTGAAATGTCTTCCTTCTTGTGCTTAAAATTTTTCTTTTCCAAAAGGTAGAGAGTTTATCGATTATTCGTATTATTTTATTGGAATTGGTTATGTCATCCATTTCTTCGAGGTTTGGTATAGTGAGAATATATACCACGCGGAGAGTTGTAGGAAAAACTCTTATCACTATGTCACTATATGTGATCATTTCTTATTTCTTCTCGTATCAGGATGATTATGTGGTCCCACCTAGACTGTTATTCATAATTTATGTTGAGAATTAATGAAGATTTAATCTAGGTAGGTTAATATCAAAACATTAGTCCCCACATATGACTTTTGTTTTTTAAACTGAAAATTACTATTTAATGTAAATGTTGTGATAAATGTTTGGAATTTAATATATTGGTAAGTCTAGTAGCTCCGTATTTTTATTTTTATTTTTATTTATTTAGTAATACTCCATAATTGAATCATAAACTACAAGAATAATATTTTTGCTATTTTAGACAATAAATGCCCTTTAACATTTAAAAAATGCCTTGCCTAATTTGAACCTAGAGATGGCAATGAGTAAGGTATGAGTCGGGTTTGGAAAACTCATACCCTACTTACTAGAAATTTATAATACTCATAATCTACCCATATACACATTTAAAAGTAGCGGGTCGGGTGCAGGTAGGGTGTGGGTTTACTTTTATACTCATTTAAAACACGTTACATATTTTAATTTTAATAATTATTTATTTATTTATTTATTTTTGGCATTGGTGATAGCCTAAAGTGGATATGTATATATATTACTTGATTAACAATAATATAAGTATCTAATTGTAATTTTTTCATGATCTTCACATGTAATATACTTCACAACAATATTTTTTTTTTTTAAAAAAAAAAAAATAATAATGGGTATATAGGTTGGGTATGGATTTTTTTACAATACCCGTACCCGACCCATACCCATATCGGGTTTCTAAATCTATACTCATATCCTACCTACAAACCCAATTAGTCGGGTAA
The DNA here is from genome assembly GCA_963555705.1 of Ligustrum vulgare. Classification (NCBI taxonomy): domain Eukaryota; kingdom Viridiplantae; phylum Streptophyta; class Magnoliopsida; order Lamiales; family Oleaceae; genus Ligustrum; species Ligustrum vulgare. The sequence goes on from OY743168.1 coordinate 44,688,646, forward strand.
TTTTCGTCCATTTGTGTTAGGTACCCAACGAGTTTCGAGTTTGTGTGTATTATTGTCATCCCTATTTGAACTAGATTTTAATATTGTTCAAATATAATTATTTTTGCTTGATCTAAATACGATGTATATAACATGTTATATCTTAATAGTGTTGGTATATTATGATGGATAATGATTGGATACACCTATCAAGGTTATTTTATTCCCTTATTTCTTAGATGTCGATGTTTATATAAGTGGCCATAAGATGACATATCCTGGTGAAGCAAGTTTCAACTTTTATATATATTAGGTTATTTATGTTCTTGTGTTAAATTTGATTGAATATGTTTTTTTGTTAATTGTCTAACATAGTCATCTAATAAAAAATGTAAGAAATCAAAGCTAGCTAAACAAACTTTAATTATTGTTGCCACAAAAGAAGAAAATGAAGGCATGAGAATATCATAAGGAGGTTCTAATTTTATTCCAGACAAACAATAAATGATTTGCAACATGATGTAGAAGTCCTTCCTAATAGTGCTAGCATTACTGAAAAGGGAAATAATGAAAGTGATCGAGCAAAAGTGAATAATCTCAACAAGGGAAAGGCGCAAAGTTGCATTTAATGGTGGAAGCCAATTTGTAAAGGTTCGGATATGTTATCATAATTTCTTGGAACCACGACTAGAGAACTTATACCAATTACATGAAAAAGTTGGAAAGATATAAAAGAAAGTTTTCTTGACGACACATGGGAGCATCGGTAGATGATAAACTTCAATTCACATATACAGTTTAAATTATATTACTATTAATGTTGTGTATTTTGATGGAGCAAAAGTTTGACGTTGATAATTGTCATAGAAAATACATCATGCAAAAATTGGGGAGAAATAGAGAGATCATAAATCCAATGTTCTTAAAGCAATCAGAAATAGAGGAATAACAGATGGCATGACACAAGCTACTACTCTCCTCAAGCTCGATAATGTTAACTCAATGGATGAATGACAAGCATTTGTCATAGAACGTAATTCTCAACCATACAAGTTTAACGTCCATTTAATTTGTAGAAGCAGCTTATTTAGGTTATTGCCTGGTGCTTATTTATAATGATGTTTGTTTGTGAACTTTTCGAAGAATCCTTGAGTTTAAATATGTTTCTTGTGAATAGTCATAGCTTATTATTGATGTATGCCTTTATTGATTTTTCAGAAAAAGTGTGACATATTCAAAAAGATGAAGGGTAGTCAAACCTACATCATACAACAAGTAGAAAGGGCTTTGCTAGCTTAGAAGCTGAATTGGGTAAAAATGTTAAATTTTTTTGAAAAATCCTATATCTACAAATTATCAAATATATAAAATATGTAAAAATTGCAGTGTGTTGAAAGTAAAGACCTGATTCCATTATGACATTCGAAGACAAATAGAAAAATTGTGATCCAATTAATGAATTAGAGGGGACACATTGATAATAATTTTGACTTCATATATTTTTTCGATCATTCAAATTTTATATTTTTTTAAGTTTAACAAATTAATTTATTTCCTGATATAACCAAAAAAATAAAAGCAAGTTCAGAAACGATGAACTCTCCAAGCAAAAACTCTTTCAAAGATGAAAGTGTTGCAAGATTTCTTGGTCAAGAACGTCGAGGACAGGTAAGAGGTCTTAGTTTTGGTGTAACTCTTTCAAAGTTGAATACTTTGGTGCATAATAATAACTTGCAATCTCAAGTCAAAGTAACTCTTTCAAAGTTGAATTCTTTGGTGCATAATAATAACTTGCAATCTCAAGTCCAAGAGTTGAGACACGAAAAGAATTAAAAGCTTTGTTTCAAGTGAAGGGAAAAAGTGTTGAACAATAAGATAATGTTAGTGGAAAACTATATTAATGAATGTTATTTACCTCCCACTTAATACGATCTGTCATTTAACTTGTTAGAGATTATCGATTTGAAATTCTATTTTTGAGATTATGTATGGAGTGTTTTGGAGTTAGGAATTGAGATGTGAGTTGGTTTGGTTTGGTTGTGTTGATATGTTGTAGTTTTAAATTATTATGATAGTTGTGATGTCCCTCTATAGGTTAGCTACATTATGATTTATTCTTGCATTTAAAGTGAATGGAAGTTGACACGTCAAGGGTTTAGGATTTCAAACTTGGAGTGTTACATTTTATATTTCATAGACTTTTCTATATTCAAAATAACTAATTGTACAATTTGATATTAATTTTACAATCTAGAGAAGAAAGCTTGAATGGTTTAAATAACCTTCAAAATAAGAAATTCAAATTATTATCTTTCTTTGGTTGTAAAAGTTGATGTTGCAAAAGATGAAATCGCATCAACAAATCCAAGTGATCTGGTACATCATGTACCCTTTGGTAATGAATGTGGGAGAGTCAAGGTTAACGAAGTGGTTGATAATGTCAGCTTATATCGTCCTATATGTGAGATTTTTCTTCTTGAAGATGCATTAAGAAATAAAATTGCATAGCAAGTTAGGTACATCAAAATGGATTTATTGTAATCACAACAAAGGTATGCTTCATTTCTTGATATACTTTTGACATGGTCACTATAAGTTTATTAATTATACTTTATTATTTATGTGATGTGCACAAAGTTGATTATTTTTGACATGACACTCTTGGCCAAAGAAAGAACTTCGACATGGATACTCTTTGCAACATTTTAAGTCTTTTATTTTTGAAGTAATTGTCTATACTTTTGACATATTTCTATCTAAATTTTTGAGTAGGCTATATGTGAGATCTAAATTTTGGAATATTACTTTGAATCGTACTGAACTTTTTGTTTATAGAAATCACGTTTATTGATTATATCCATTTAATACATATAATTTTGTTGTACAATTAAACAAGTTATCTAGAGTTATATAATTTACAACTTTAAAAAAAAAAAATCAAATTATAATTTACGGTGTGCAACGTTCTGCACCTTAAGTACTCGCTGTCATTTACGATGTGCGACGTTGCACGCTGTAAATTAGAGGTATTTACGGCATGCAATGACGCATGTTTCCACGCCTTAAATACCGCGGGTTTACGGCGTGCAGTGTTGCACGTTGTAATATGTGGTATTTAAGGTGTGTGACATTGTAGTCTTAAGTGTTTACGGAGCGACCTTTTACATTGTGCGAATGTTTTATAGATGCAATGCACGCTGTAAAAGGTTCACTTAGTTGTAGGGATAGGATAATGCAATTTTTTCAAATATGTTCACCACACAAGGAACATAAGACTAACATCAAGTTAATCAAATACAATAGTCAACATATCTATTATATATTTATTAAAATTAAAAGTGTAAATAAGGGAGAAACTTTAATTTTTCCATATAGCCCTTTGGTTTTTATGTTTATGGTCAATAATATATATATATATATATATAATAATAATAATAATAATAATAATAATAATAATAATAATAATAATAATAATAGAATACATGGCAAAAAGGAAAGCCTCAATTTCTCGCCTAAATTCCTTTCCAAATATAGAAACATTAAAGAATCTTTCAAGACAAACTTAATTAATGCAGAAACGTGCTATTGAAATGTTTTTTTTTTCATTGTTTTGAAATATTGGGCTCTTTTTATTAAGTTTTTTGTTTAAAGACTTTTTTTATATATTTTCTAGGTAAAATGTATGATTGAAAAGTGATGAGAGAAAATGTTTCTGTTTAAAAAATGATTTGAGAAATTGTGTAGCGACCGAGAAATTTATGAATTTATATTAAATAAATATTTTATTTGCTAAAAACCGTGTCACTATAATTTAACTCATTATTTAAAATTTATGTACGTCGTCTAACCAAGTTATGGAATTTTGAGCCAATAATAATGAATTTTCAGCCCAACTCGATTTTACGTCCAAAATTCAAAATCTATTTTAAAAAGCTTAATTTTATTCAAATTAAGTTCCAGTATTTTCTTTTCAAAATTCAAAATCAGATTTATCCAATTATTCGATAATTATCCTGATAATTATCTTGCAAAACTTTTGATTTATCTTGATTCAACCCTATCACTTCCCTCATCCATGCTTAAGCGAAAGATTTCCTAATTCAAGATTTTATCATACTAATCCATCCAACTACTTTAATTCCCATTCACGTTCAGAATCATGCTCACGGCCCCAACACTAAATTCAGGTATGATCATCGATAAAATTTTCTATTTCGACTCACGACCATCACAAATTCAATAGCCCAGCAGCCTGACTACCAGTCACCACCACTGCTCACATGAATGTACCATCACTCATTGCCAAACCTCCATAGCCTACTGTTTCTCTCAAACCCGAAAAAACCCACGATCATTACTCACGCACCAAAATTGTCTTACAGCCAAACCCAACTTCATTGTATCCACCACCGAGCTGTTGGATATATGTGTGTGTGTGTGTGTGTGTGTGTGTGTTCAAAATGATTAATGATAAATAAAGGAATGATTTTGAAAAGAAATGGAAATGAAAAAATCAAATTTATAACCGCGCGCCCGGTGGGCGCAAATATAGTTTGAGGACAACGTGTTTCACGTGTTTGAGCCTTATATTTCCTTCATCAATTCTTGTTGTTTTTTATCATTTTATTCATTCTCCTACACCATATTTCCAACACCGAGCACCACCACAGAACCCGACCATGTCCTCTATACACACCAACGAAACCATCATCATCACCACCACGGCTAGCCTCCACTGAAAACACCATGAATCACCGCACCCGGCGCCAACCACACCCAAAAATTATCAAACCACAGTCACCCCTCAATCGACACCCATTCGACAGTTCACTCCCATAGCTCAAATCAAAAACTCATATAGATAAACCCATAATCCCAGAAATCCATTACTTACCTCAACCACCGGTTCTTCGCCGGAAATCCCATGAACATAGCCCGGATTTCCCTCGATTTAGCACCCAAACTCAGCCCAAAATACATATTTTTCACTTACCCATGCTCGTTCCATCGCTGCCATGTCTCAGCGACGTTAGCATCAACTTTGCGACCGGCAGTGTGGACCGGGGAGAGAGCTCTCTGTCGCAGCTCTCTCCCCTTTTCCTCCTCTGCTTGCCGATGCAGAGAAAGAGAGAAAGAGAGTGGATTATGATATATATTTGATTTTTATCAAATTATATTTCAATTCCCAAGTTTCAAAAGTATATATTTTAGTCCCAACCATGTTTTTGAAATGTTTTAAATTACAACCCTTTAGTTTTAAACTCTTTATTCCAATCCCTGATTATTTTAAGAAGCATTTTAAATGAGTTCTTTAATTTTAAAAAAACTCCATTTTAGTCCCAAGTTTTTAAAAACTATTTATTTTAATTCAAAACTTTAGTTTTATTTCAAAACTTTAAATTTCAAGAAACTAATTTAAATTTTATTTTATTTTGGCTAGACGAGGCATACGGAGACCTAGAGAATTGAAATATATTTTTCCGCTCAACCACACTCGTAAAGGTTAAGGTAGACTCGCCCCCATTAATTTGTTTACATTTGAATTGCATGTAATTATATGTTTCATGTGACTTATGTGCATTTATTGCATAAGACGAGACGAGAATTTATATTTCTTATGAAATATTTGTGTTATGAGCATGCCATAACTTATATGCATTTTAATGCATAAGACGAGATGAGATTATGATTTTGTTATGCTTGAAATAACTTATGTGCATTTATTGCATGAGACGAGACTACCCACACCCTATGTTACGAAAGCCTAATATTATGAAGAAGTTGTCACTATATGATTGCATGCTTATGTGTTCAATTTTTATGTAAATTTATTAATCGGCGATAAGTTTACTGAGTATTTCAATGAAATGCTCACCCCTTTTTATCAACAATTGTAGATGTCGGAGATGGAGGCGTATGATGGGCAGACCGTGACATTAATAGTTAAATAATCAGATTTTATTCTTGTTTCAGTTGAATATTTCTATTTCGAGAAATTTTGAGATTCTGAACAGTTTTCGTTATTTGAAATGTTTTAGCAAATATTATTTCAACAAATTGGAGAATATTTGAAATTTATCAGTTTTTGAATTTATTTAAATAAATCTTGCCAATTAGAAATGTTATTTTCTTCCGCTTAATATTATTTCAAAATTTGATGAGACGATGACGTGATGAGTCGGGTGATTAGAACCCGGGGCGTCACAAATTGTGTTGTAAAAAACATGTTTAAAAACATATTTACCAAACATAGACTTGAAATACACTGTGCATCTTTTCAAGAGCATGCTTTGATAAATGAATCATCATTACAATTTGACTGCATGTGTCATAATTGATATTATCCATTTTCAACATATAAATTGCGGATGAAACAATTGAGTAATTTTATACATGGATAAAAAATACAGTAAAAAACATCTATTCGTCAGTAATATCTTTACATATATAGAAACAAAGTACATACCAAAATTAACACACACGTAGTTTCCTGCCCAAAATAACTTTCTAAATCTAAAAATCTATGCAAAAAAATAATATGGAAGAAAAATAATGTAACAAATATTTTAGTAATTATTATAGTACATATCATTAGAATTCGTGTTATGCTATTAATGACATCAAGATTTTAATTTATTTTAATCTGTGAACTTTTTTTTTTTTGTAATAATTATTATTCACTTAATAATGATTTTATTACATTTATCTATACATATATAAAAATAAAGTACATGTCAAAAATACCCACATATAGTTTTCCGCATAAAATAACTTTCAAATCTTAAAATCCATGACAAAAATAAAATAAAATAAAATAAATTATAATGTAACAAATCTTAGAATTTGTGTTATGCTATTAATAATATCAAGATTTTAATTTATTTTAATCTATAAACTATTTTTTTGTTTTGTAATAATTATTATTCATTTGATAATTATTTTATTATATTTAAGTCAAAACATATGTAATATGAGGGTCAAATCGAAAATCTCAATGAGAAGTTTAAAACAAGTAACAAGTGAGAACAAATTGTAAAATCGTCTCAAAGATCATATGTAAAAGTTTTTATATTTTTTTAAACTTAATATCTCATTCATTTTAAATTATATCATTTAAGTTTTATAATATTATCTATAAAATATTTTTTTGTATTAATTATTATTATTTTTATAATTATTGTATTATTTTGAAATCGAAAAAATGCAATATAAGTGTCAAATCGAAGATCTCAACTAGAAGTTTAATATAAGATAATAAGTGAAAGTAAACTGAAAATATATTTTCCGTAAAATCGTCTCAAAGATAAAAATTGTCCCGAAGTTTCTTAGTCTGTCTTCTCCTCTTGAAAATCAATTACAATTTTTTTTTTTAAATTCGAAAAGAAAATAAAAGTTGAAAATATCACATAAATATTTTATCCTTTTAAAGTAGAAAATGAAAGAGAATAAAGTTGGAGCGTTCATCATTTATCTTTTTCTTTCATTTTCATTTTAATAAGATTTTGAACGTATATCACAAATATATCTATTTTTCACTTATTACAAATTTTGTTTTCTCACTTTAAACTTTAAGTCAATTTAAATTACAATGTTTAAAAAAATTTCCTGGAATGGAAAACATACGAACCGTTAAAAAAAATTAAAGTATATGTAATTGTACATTTTTTGTAATTAATTTTCTTCATTCGTTTCTCATTCTTAATTAAATATTCATCTCATATGTAAATATATGAAAATCAATTATATATAATTTTTAAATTCGTAAAACAAAAAAAAAAAGTTGTCAGTATCACATAAATATTTTTTCTTTAAAAATAGAAAATGAAAGAATAAAATAGAGCAAAATAGAAAATGAAAGAATAAAATAGAGCGAAAATTCTAAGCATAAATTTCTTGGAACGGTAAACATATGATCTGTAAAAAAAAAAAAAATAAGGTATGTGTAATTGTACATTTTTCGTAATGATTTGTCTTTCTTCGTTTTTCATTTTTAATTAATCATTTCATATGTTAACATATAAATTCGATATATGTGATTAACAAATGACTGTGCATCGCACGGGTGTAAAACTAGTATCCTTAGTATTCAATCCCTTCTCTTTAAATACAATTATTATTATTATTATTATTATTATTATTATTATTATTATTATTATTATGATCATCATCTTATATTATTTAAGGATTGTCTTGAACCTCTAAATGCATAAAGAATGTCCGTTCACATTTTTTCAAGAAATTTGTATATAGCATATGTTAGACGGTAATTAAAATTGGTTTTTTAGCATATGAGAAACTTTCATTTTCCCATTTCGCCCTTAATTTTTTTATGTTTATTGTCAAAAATATCCGTAATATTTAATTACTTCTCTTTAAACACCATTATTATTATTATTATTATTATTATTATTATTATTATTATTATTTAATTTTATAATTTATCATCTTATATTATTTGAGGATTGTCTTGAACCTCTAAATGCACAAAGAATGACTTTTCACATTTTTTTCAAGAAATTTATAAATAGCCTATGTTTGATGGTGATTAAAATCAGTTTTTTAGTATATTTTGATAAACGTAGATGAAATGTGTAGTTAAAAAATTGTAGGTTTCATGAAATATATGGTTGAGATTTATTATTGATTTTAACTTAAATTTAAAATCTATATTTTAATTTGTATCAGACATGGACATGGACATGATTTTCTAAACTCATAATAGTCATAGATGCGAAAATATTATAATGACAAGAATAAATAATAGAAATTACTTTTGAACAACAACTGTGGTGATGAAAAAAGTTTCATTTGACATTAATTCATATTATTATTTAGTTAAAGAGCTTATTTGAAGAAATAGTTTTTTAAATAGTGATATTTAGGAGAATGCATAGTTAAAAAATAGGAAATCTTTTATAGGTTTGTGAAATATTATTTTATTGATAAATGTGTGGTTGTAAAGAAGAGATAAAAAATGTGTTTTGTCAATGGGGCCAAACATGGTAATAGTACATTAGTTTGTAATTGCTTTCATTATTTTGTTGGACATTATTACACTAATGTTATATGGTTATATTGAGTTTTCCAATAATATATAAGTGGAAAACAAGATTCCAAAAATATAAATAGATTCATGACTTTGAAGTTTGAAGTAGGTGGTCAGAATTATCTATTTAGTAACATGGTTTAATTTATAATCTAATTTATTTATGTTTTTGAGATAAAAAATAGTTGTTAAAAATTGGAGAGAGAAAATTTATGTGGTTAAAAAGTATTTTTGAAAATTGTGTAATTTATAAATTGGTAAACCAAATTGAATAACCAAACGAATGCTAAAAAGTTTGCTTAAACTAAAATGGCTAACATGTTGCCATCACATTTTTTCAACAACTTATGATTATCAATTGTCATTGTACCAAAATGTTAGTCACACTTCTACCTCCTTCTTCTTATTTATTATTTTAACAATAGAGTATTATATTTGTGTTTAAGTATGATTTTAAGTAAATTAGTTTATTGTTTGATATTAGTTTTTGGTGTAATTTCATGTCTTAAGCACTTCAATACTATGAATATAAATTCAATTTTCAATAAATAACATATATTAAAAATATCAACTTGAAGACTAAAATTAAAATCCAAACTTTAATAAAATAACATATTTTACCCACCAAATGAAATTTAAACATGAAAAGTGTTCATTATATTTTAAAGAAAAAGTATGTAAATAAATTCAAGTATAAAATTGTATATTTTAACAATGATGAAATTTCATCCTTAATTATATATCTTTGTTGAAAATTTTATTAAAACGTGTTTGTAGTTTAATAATTCGATTAATTAAAGTTACGGACAAATTGAGTTTCATAACAAAAATTGGGCACTAACTAATTTGGTATATTTTGTCTTTTCAATGATCAATAGTGTATAGGATAAATTTGAACAATTTTCTTCCAATTTATCCAAACTATATATATGTCAATAATAATAACGTCACAACGACGTTACAACATCATGTGCAACGCACGTTTTAGATACTAGTACAACAAAATACCTAGATTACCCCATGCAAAAATCTCACCACAATCATCGTATCTCATTTCATTTTGCTCGCACATCGAGAAAACATATCACACACATCATTGTCAATCATGTACACTAGATTAATCAGTACTCATGTCTAATAGTACCGAAATAGACCCTAAGTACATGGAATGTTCATCTATCAACACTTTACCTCCCCCAACCTAAGTGGATAATGGGTCTCCACTTTATAGGGTGATCGAAGTGTCACCCTTACACTCCACCCGATCAGGATTATCACAGATAGATGACTCAAATACAAATAATCGCATCTCCACTCATGATTCAAATGTCAAGCCCCACATCCCCCTACATATCACCAATGCACCCTCAAGAATCTATATTATACGTTGTCAAAAGACATACCTACTGCTCATGCACCCCAACACTATACATGCACATACATTACACACAACAAAATAGATACATAAAAATTATTGCAAAAATACATATCAAACGAATTGAAGTGCAATGTAAAACAATACATCAAATTAAGCAACCAGTCATGCAAAATAGATTTCACACAGATGCACATATGGTAATCTAGGGAACTTATCCTCAACAAGTCTCACTCGAATCTTACCTAGATCCAAGGACACCTTTCGCCTCACTTCTCTCCTAACACCTTCAACTTTGTCTTTACTATCCTAATTAGGAAAAAAAAAAACTCCAATAAGAAAGTCCAAACAGAGCTTAGTTATGACATCTTACATTTCACGCCACTTAGATCTAAAACATTGTCATTGCATACTTTAGAAGACCAAATCATTTTGTCATCTCAAAACCCTACTACCAATAGTATTTTCATCTTAATAAAAAATGTACAAACATGACATGCAATAAATGCAACAATCACAAGGAAATTATCGACACAGATCAAATAGAAAATTTCCAATCAAATTTCCTAATTTCACATACAACTTAAATGGCAATAAAATGTCTAAAGCACAATATATCAAATTTATACATAAACTAATATATCAAATTCATACGAAATCCATGACACTAATTAAACAAATATAGGCAATGGTTACCCCTTTTTGATAACCTCAATTCTAATTTCACCTCAAACGATGACCTCTAATATGAAAGTTAATAATCACAATGATAAAAAGAAAGAACATGATATCAAACGGAGCGATCTGTCAATCTTTAAATTAGGAAACCCACAAACACTGCAACTTTAGGGACACCGTCATACACCTTAAAGCATCCACCAGAATCTTCAACAACTCGAACATCACCCAACGATCGAACGACCAAAGGGCAAAAATGTCCAATTTTCAGTAGTTTTCTCGAAACTAAAAATTAACACCACCAGTAGCTCCACCAAGATGTCTGGAAGATTCTGCCAATTAAAACCACCGTTGGAATCCTAGCCACCCATCCTCACATGCAGCAATGAGGCGCACACGTGGCCTTCACGCGCCACCCAACCAGCTACTCCTTGACTTACAGATCCATTGGTAGTCTTTATTTCTCCGACCAGTCAAGCATTTGATCAAAAAACGCGTTTGCAAGTGCGGTGGGTTAGAGAAATTTTTGGAGATATTTTTCTTCAATTTTCTATTAGATTTATGATGTGTTTCTGCACCCTTCTTGCCCATATTTTCAAGCCCCAATTAGTTTTGATACCTTGTTGGATTTTGGATTCTTGCTACACTTAAATTGGGCTCAGTTTCAACTTCCAATCGAACACCAATCGCACAAACTTGACCTACAACCTTTACATATTGGTTGTCACTTCTTTCAACCCACAAAGAATTAATGGCAATGGTAGCAATATCAATAAGGAGGCAGAGATCAAGAAGGAAAGCAATAGAAGATCCCAATTCGGCTACCTCTCTTTCACTTGTCTATTACACACCCAAGCACAAAACAAAGGGTAGGCAAACTCAATACATATAAGTGCTAGGCTTAGGTCACAACACATGGGCCAGCCAAAATCTACCTCGACCAAATACCTAAGATCAACAACTGAAGGGTCAAAACAAACTGGCAACCAAGTAGGTCATGAGCAACTACTTAATTAAATTGTTTTCAATGGCCTCAAATTGTTATCTTGTCGAACCAATCATTTAGGTGTCGATATAATTATTCAACAATCGTTTTAGCATTATCGTCCATATTTATTGGGTATTAAAAAATCCAAACACGTCATATTTATCATTTGTGAGCTCTATTTATATGTTTCCCAAAGAAAACACAAAAGATTATTCAAAATGGACAAGGGTTTAATTTTTCTTGTTCAGATTCTTGCCTTTTCTTTTAGGTCACTTGATTTAGTATTTCATCGCATTATTTCTAATTATAGATCCCACACATTGTCATGTGTGTGCATTAACAATTAATCACTTTTCGTTAGTCCGTTATTTTTTAAAAATAAAAAATGGTAGACGAAAATTTTTTATCAATCGAAATTGTTGACGAAGAGAATGAAAAATGAAAAAGTACTTGAAAATATTCAATCCCCAAACAAATAAATAATTATATTAACCTTGCACACTTATAATATAATTAGCATAAATCACACTGCCCCCAAACATTTTTTTTGTAAGAAGAGACCGAAAAATGAAAAAGTACTTGAAAATATTCAATCCCCAAACAAATAAATAATTATATTAACCTTGCACACGTATAATATAATTAACATAAATCACATCCCCCACTGCTCATGGCTCCACTTTCATTGGTGCACTATTTTTATATAAAAAAAGAAATTATATGTAATGTATCATCTTCAAAATGTTGAGTCCTGAGTGCACTGCAAATGTGCACTATTATATTTATATCTTAATATATCAAGTCTGAAGATTAAAACAAAAAAAGTTACCTACCAGAAAGGAAAAAAATACCAGAAAAAAAAAATTTACTGGGGCACGTGCCCCAGGAGGCCCCACCCTGGGTCCGCCCCTGGGTAAATATGTTGTAATATATAGTCGACAATACTAACAATAAAGAGGAAAATATAAAATTTAGTTATTATACTGTCCAATAATTTATTATAATGCATACTGGACAGTCCCCGTGCGTATTAAATACATAGAGTGAGGGGGAATGAAGAATTCCATAAGGGTTTGGTAAATTCCGTTTATAAATTTTTATGTGGTAACTAGTATCACATTCGTGCGTTGCATAGAAGAACAATATGAAATGATTTACTGTAAATATCATTACAAAATATGTTTTGATTAATGATACAGACTGTCAACGAATGCTCAAAATAGAAATAAATTACAATTCTCATCAATTTTGAAAAATCTTTTTAAATAATAAATTGTTTGAACAGTTTGTAATTGTTCACACCCGTGTAATACACGAAAATTGCTATAGACAAAATATATTTAAACAATTTCTCAAATTTAAATTAAATAATGTAAATTATTAAATATATGTTGTATAGAATAAATGAAAATTTTCGTCCAAATATTTTTGACTAACGTGAATAGAAATAATAACCCTCAAAATATTATAATTTACATAAAATAAAGTAATTGTAACAAATTAAATATATGTGGTCCTATATATAAATAAATGTAACAAATTAAGCAATATTGACGATGCACGAAAGTTAAAATCAACATCAAGATTTGTGGTGCACGAACGTGGAATTCAACTCAAGAGATCATTTGCATGATTAATAATTTTTAATTTTTAAATGTAATGCATTTAATTGAACATATTCTCCTTAAGATCAAATTTTTTCTTTTCATATATTGTTCTTCATCATATTCTTCCCAAAAAAAGGTGTATGATAGATTTTTTTAGTATAATTTGATTTTTTAAGCATTAATTATTAATTTCAAGTATTTTTCTAAAAACATAACATTAATTGATTCTTCTTTTTTCATACTGATAATTTCTTTACTTATATTGTTACATTATTATTTTAATAAAAATTACTGATTGATAAATTGTTTAATAGAAATTATATGAACTAATTGTTAAAATATGTAATGTATTTTTTGGATATTTTAGTTATTTAAATTTATAATGAAAAATAAAAAAATGAACGGAATTAGTAAATAAATAAAAATAATGTGAAAATGATGAATGAATTGAAAAAATCTCAAGTTTGTAAAATTTACCCAACTTAATTGGATTTCCTTGAAAATTCGTGTAGTCATTACTTATTTTAATTTGATAAGAAAAAATCAGAACATAAATTAATCATTTATGACTAAAATGAATTTAATTAACTAATTATAGATAATATTATTGGACTTAAATGATACGATTTAAAATAAATTGGATATTGAGGAAAAATAAAAAAATAAAATTTTACCTTTAATTTTTTATATGATTTTACAGACAATATATTTACAATTTTCTCTCACTTGTTAGCTCGCATTAAACTTGTCACTGTGATCTTTAATTGGACACCCATTTTACATATTTTTCGATTTCAAAATAATACAATAATTATTAAATGAATAATAATAAAATAGAAAAAATAACATTTTGATATTATTAATAGCATAAGACGGATGCTAATGCAATTAACGACACATGTAAAATAATAATTGTTAAAATATTTAATATACTATTTTTTAGCAAAAAAAATTCAAATTTAGAAAGTTTTTTTGGCGAGAAACTATGTATGTATTTTGGTGATGGCTATTCTACTTTTATATTAAGGGTCCGTTTGAAAGGAAAAGGTGGAAAAGAAATCAAATTCCATCTTAGTAGGAAAAAAAAAACCTCACCGAACCCCCCCCCCCCCCCCAAAATAATTGGTTTCCATGGAATTGGTTAATTTTGTACTTGAAATGATTGTACCTTAGAATTCGAATTCCATCTTCCAATCAAACACTTAAGTAGGAAAATTTTGATGGGAAATGAATTCCTTTCCACCTAATTCCAGGCTATCAAACGGACCTTAAGATATTAAGATAAGATTAAGATATTAAGATATTTCATTAACATTTTTTTAAAAGGAATAATTTTAGGGAGACATTTTTAAGTGATATTGTGACATGTCGAATATATATTGGATGATGTAAATAACTATTCCACCACTTACTTTTTCACCACCCAATATATGTGAATCATGTCACAATGTCACTTAAAAATATCAATTAAAAATGTCTCTTTTGAATTACTCTTTTGAAAGTTAGCAATTTTGATTGATCTAAAATTTCCGTCCATCATTTTCGACTTTAAAAAAATGGATCAATAAAATTTTATTACGTTCTTACTTATAAACAATATTTATATATTGTTTATCAAACATATGTGGTCCCAATATAATGTGAGAAAATTACACCCAAACATATACTGTTTATATACTTTGACTCGAGATTTTAATAGAACCAAACAGGCTAAAGAGAGAAAAAAAAAAAAACCCCACCCCACCCCCACCCTTGAATATACTAGTGCTCATGGCCAGAAACAATTAAAATCCGTTAATTCCTTCACCTACCTAACGTCTCTCTCCCTCTCTAAAATTCAATTCCTTCACCTCTCTTCTTTATCTTTTCATCTAATTTCGTTCTGAAAAATGGAAAAAAATATTTTTTGTATTCTACCTATTAGGAAATCATAAATCATGCACTATCAGTCGTGTATATATGGTCATCATTCTTATCAGGGCTTTACCTTTTTTAGGGTTTTCCATAATCATGCATAACAGAAATATTTGTATTATAGGTGTAGATATTCTTCTTCCAATTCAATTTATATAAATGTATGATATTGTGATTTAATGAAATATGTTTTACACCATTCTTCTTACACCTTTCTTTATGGTATCAGAGATCCATTTTACTCACTAAGCACAAATTTGATCCATGTCTTAACCTAACGAAATATCAACGGGCAATATGCCTCTTTCTTCAAGCAACGTCCAAGGTGTGGATCCCCCCACTCTCCCTCCATCCTCGACAGATCAATTAACACCTTCACTCTCATCCCCTCTCGACACTCCCCCTCCTCTTCCTATCATCATTAACTCTCACTCACAAACACCAATCAAACTCACCCCCACCAATTTCCCTGCCTGATATATACAGATTCATAGCCTCCTAGTAGGCTACGACCTCCACGGCTTTGTAGATGGCTCGCACCCGTGCCCCCCAGTTACAATCGAAATCGCCAAGGGCACAATACCAAATCCTACCTTTTCACAATGGATCCAACAGGACAAACTCCTCCTAAATGCTATTGTTAGCTCCATATCTCCCAACCTTATCTTATTCACTGCTATCTCTAAAACCTCCTCTGAGGCTTGGAACACCATCCTCACCACACCACCTCATACCCCTGAACATAATGGGTATTCTGAGCGTCGATGACAACGATCCGCAAGTGTACGGGTCACGCAAGTAATAAAGTGGATTTTAAGTCCAAATATCGTTCTCACAGAGATTGTTTTAAATCGTATTTTAGACTACTACCTTAACCGGAACTAGAGAAGCTTAGGATTTGGAAATTTTAAATTAAAATCAAACTAGAAAGAACGAGGAACTTTGATTTAGAGAAAATATGAGAAAAACATGCTAGAATTGAGAATCCGCATTTATTCCATTAATTATGCATTAAATTAAACATCTAACAATAATTCACGAGGTTTTGAAAATCCATATTCCTAATATTGTCAAGACTCCCTTTCGGACAAGAATCAACACATATTTCTATACACGATCCGACTATATTTCTATGACGAATCTAAATGTATAGAAAAGCATTACAAGTTTTGTGAATACTATAGCAGATAACACAAAGCATAAGGGTATATTTCTATCCCCTATCGGACTTTGTGACAATTGACACAAGTCTAATGAAATCTCAATCTTTCGAGCTTAAGAAATCACAACCTAAATTCATACAACTAGTGATCAAGTAATTGCATGATAAAAAAGTATAAATCAATTGCTCAAACCCATGAATTATGAAATTAAATGATAATCAATACATAAAATCCGGAAATAAATGCTTCATCACAATTCTAACATTTAAGAACCTAGCCTAGATACATAATTGAATATAAATCACAAAAGGAATGGATAGATGTCACCCTATTCATGCCCTTGATCTTCGTTCTTCAATTGTGTCTTGGCTTGGAGTGGATCCCTCCGCAATCCGATAGCGTTTTGGCCTCTCTTCAATGAATTGGGAACCCCTAATCTCGTGCCCTTGGTCTGGTATTTATAGATTTTCTCGAGATTTAGGTTAAGTGAGGAGAAAACTGCTGAATTACGCACAAAAAGCCCAGCTGCGGCCCAGTCGGGACTACCGTGCGGCCGCACGGTTCAAAACACGCGGTCGCATGACTCTGCAGGTAAACTTCAGTCGCCGAATTTTTTGACCGTGCGACCGCACGCCTTGTTCAACCGTGCGGCCGCACGGTTGTAATTCCGGCAGCAATTTTTATCTTTTAAATTCTGCAACTTGGTCCCTGTCTTTTAATTGCACAGCAAGTCCTCCAACTTCTGATTGTTGCAATTTAACCCCTGAACTTCTGATTTCTTCCAAATTCGATTTTTTTCTTCAAATTATCTATTTGATTGACTGCATCAATTCTTGATTTGCTCACTTTGACACTTTTTACATCCAGTTGCTCAATTTTAGCTTCAATTCATTTGTTTTCTCGAATTTGGGATTATTTCTGAAATGTAAACAAATAACGCAAAATAAATAGCAAATATTCCAAAACAAACATATAGAATCCTACTTTTAGGATAGAAATAAGTGTATAAAATACACTTATCAACACCCCCAAACTAGAACTATTGTTCGTCCTCGAACAAAAAATAAAAATAAACTATAAAAATAAAAATGCAAATTAAATAAAAATATATATTTTTGCTTTCGTCAACTTATTTACCATGCACTTCGACAATTCAAATTGACAATTCACTTTAGAAAAAGAAATATGAACAATATAAAATATTTTCATTCATCCGATGCTCAACTTCATTATGTGTGTGTGAATAGCCAAAATCAACCGCAAATTTATGCAAAAATAAACTTGACAATGTGTGACTTTTTATGCAAGAGTAAGCCCAAATCCCATGTGATCAATAATGATTTTCTTTTAATTTTCCTTACCCTCTCATGAATGAGCACAACCTTACTGCTTTTATCTCATATCCCGAGGTCTTTCCTATTGATGTGGTTTCTAAACATGTATACATTGCATTTTTCCACACAGGACAGTTAGTACTAGACAAGTATGCATGACAGACCGAGAAAAATTAACAAAGTGTTAGGAATTTCAATCAACAAAGCTTATACCATTTTATTCCATTTTTCTTTCATATGGACGACTTTTTCTTTTAATGTCCTTGTCTTTTACCATCTTTGTGCAATACTTTTCATACTTGCTTTCTATATGGCCCCTGTAGCGAGCTTTAGGTCGGCAGCTCCCAACTCAGTTGAGCTTAGGGTACCAGGTTCGAAAAACCCCTCAGACTTAATTACCAGAGTCATAAAGGCTTAAACAGAAAAGTTAAAGATGTTTTAACGTCTTATGTGTAAGTCCACTCTCCGTACTTGCTTTCTAGTTGACCCCTGTAGCGAGCTTTAGGTCGACAGCTCCCAACTCAGTTGAGTTTAGGGTACCAGATTCAGAGAATCCCTCAGACTTACTTGCTCGAGTCAAAAAGGCATTTGAAGAGTAGAATAAGACCTTCAGCATTTTTCTGTTTTTATGCTGGTTATTATGGTTTATACCCGTTGATCGAAACTCCTTACACTAAAGATGTAAAATTAAAAAGTTCAAGTCCTTAACTACCAATGCATACTCAATCTAACCTTCCCACCCCCAAACTGCTTCTTGAGCAGTTTGGTTCTACATTTCAGATCGGGATCTAATTTCTTAAGGTTTGAGATTTTACAGTCAGTTCTATGTTCAAAGTGCACAAGTTTATCCCACAAATATCAAACATCTCCCTACACAAGTTTTTATTCGAAGTGGCTATGTGCTCAAGCTTGATTAAAGTCTCACATGAATGAATGTTAAGAAAAATTTAGTTCGCATGTTGCCCAATTTTCTAACTAAAGAACAACAGTCAATTCATATCGTATCATAAGCAATAAATAAATCAACAAAAAATTTCAAATTTTTCACTTTTTATGATTTTTTCAATTTTTTTTTTTTTTTTTTTGAATTTTCTACCCAAAATCGAATGAATGTGTATATGAAAGCACATGAATGAAATTCCCACCCTCAAACTAGAATCATACATTGTCTTCAATGTATTCAAAACACATAAAGAAAATAAACACAGAAATAACAAAGAGGGTTAATGTACTTCCCGGGTTTGGAGAGTTGGTATTCCCATTTTTTTTTTTTTTTGAAGCTTTGACTTGCATGTTTTGTTGGAAGAGATGACCCCTCACTTCCTTTTCCATGTTTGGCGTGAATTGTCCCATGATGATATGTTCCTTGCAAATAAACATTAATGATCATTAGAAGCATAATTATTACATAGGAACTAAAGAAAATCAACACAACACACCCAAACTAGGACTTAGAAAAATTTTGAAATTTTTGAAAAGTGGTTGACCACTAATTTTCAGCCCTTGACATCGCCTCGAAAAAGTGAAAATTTCCCGAGACATGTCCCGAGCATATGAAAGTATATAACTCGGTCTATAACATATCAAAAATTCAACAAGTTTGAAGTTCATTTTGGTCATGAAAAGATGTGACTAAGTAGGTGCAGTGAAGCTGAAAACAGGTGCAGTGGTGCTGTGATGCCTTGCAATGAAGTACTTTGTAGTGCAAAGATGTTCATGTTGAGTTCTATGCCTTAAATCAGTGTAAACAATGAATGGATGATGCACAACTGATGTTTAACATGTAGTGAGGGTGATCATCCAAAAAGATTTGCCAAAACTCAACAAAAACCTCATTGAAACATTTAATCAAACACCTTACATGCATATAAAGAAATCAATGAAAATCATAGAGTTGGAGACTTGAATTAAGCCAAAAAATTTCACCTAATAAACACAATTCAATACTCCAAGTTCTAGCCTAAACCCATCACCATCAATTCACAACATTCACCTTTCACAAAGAATTTGAAGAACACAAAAATTATGCATAATCTTGGAAATTGGTGAAAACTTCTTACCTTTGGATGATTTTAATGTAATGCAAGGTACGATTTTGAGTTATAATGATGTGCAAACTTAGGGGAACAGTTGGGGACTCAATGTGGGATGATTTGGGGGAGGAATTTCGGGTTTGAAGTGGTTAAAATGAAAGAAGAATGCTTATTAAACAATCTGCCGGTTCTGCCCAGTTTCTAACAGTGCGACCGCACGGTGTGATAACCGTGCGGTCGCACGGTGTTGAAGGTAATGACTTGAAATTTTTCAAATTCTGAGTTTTGGACCCCGTTTTCAACTCCTAAATGCGTTCAAATGCATGTAGCCAAATTCTAAACAATATGTTCATGTCCTAAGCTAGGTGATCAAGTAGAAGATTGTGATAAAAAGCAACAAAATAAATTAAAATGCAATTAAAATTAAAAGTGCTAAAACATGCAAAATGGAACACTAGAATTACTTAAAACACATAACAATTCAATGCATGCATTTTAAACATACTAGTACCCCTAAAATGCAATGTCAAGCATCTAAACAACTATAAAGTAATAAAAGCAATAAAAAGCAATAAACAAACAAATAAAGAAAAGGGTTTGAGAGGTTGGGTTGCCTCCCAACAAGCGCTTCATTTATAGTCTAGAGCTAGACTTTTTTGCAAACTCTCAAGGTGGTTTTAGATTGGATGGTGTAGCCTCATCATCTACCCTTACCTTGTATTCATACCTCTCCCAGTATGCCAATTCCAACTCGACATCTATCTTGGAGCAATTTTCTAGTTCTGGCTCATGGACATCAAATTGCATCATTGTGAAAGTCACCTCTTGATTTTCGGCTCGCAGCACTACATCTCCTTTTTCTACATCAATTAATGCTCGTGCAGTGGCTAGGAATGGCTGACCAAGTATCAAAGGAAAATTCTCATCTTCCTCCATATCTAAGATGATAAACTCCGCTGGGAATATGAATTTGTGAACTTTCACCAATACATCCTCCACAACTCCATATGGGTGACAGATTGATCGATCAGCCAGTTGCAATCTGATATTGCTTTCCTTTGGTTCACCCAGTCCCAATTTCTTGTATAAAGACAGGGGCATCAGATTTATACTTGCACCTAGGTCACATAAGACCTTGTTGAATTTTAAATCACCTATAATGCAAGGTATTGAAAAGCTCCATGGGTCTTTGAGCTTAGGTGGCAGCTTGTTTTGCAGGATTGCGCTGCATTCTTCATTCAAAGTGACCTCCTCAAGTTCTTCAAGCTTTTTCTTGCTAGACATCATATTTTTTAGCAGCTTGGCGTAACTTGGGATCTGTGTGATGGCTTCCAAGAAAGGAATATTTATGTGCAGTTTTCTCAGCATATTCACAAACTTATTAAACTGCTTATCCTCTCTTGTTTTCTTCAGCCTTTGTGGAAATGGAATAGGAGACTCGTGAGGCTTAATTTTTTATTTCACCTCATGGTCATCTTCCTTTTCAGCCATCTTCTCAACATTCTCCACAACTTTTTCAGGAACTCCAGCTGGCTTTTTAGCATAAATCTCAGGAAGTTGCACACCACTACGCGTAGTGATAGCATTTATCTCATGTTGCACTACATTTATAGCCATTACTTGTTCTTTTAGGTTTACCTCAGTATTTGCAGGTAATGTACCCGGAGCTCTAGCTGTGATCAATTGTGCTATCTGTCCCACTTGAGTCTCCAGATTTTTGATTGAAGCTTGTTGATTTTGAATTGTGGTTTCAGTTTTTCTCATAAACTGATCTGTTCTAGACATGAACTGTTCTGTCCTTTCCACAAACTTCCCAAGCATTTCTTCCAATGCAGGCTTTCTCTCTTCAGTGTTGAAATTAGGCGCAATGTGTCCATTAGAGTGATCTTTCCAAGAAAAGTTAGGATGATTGCGCCATCCTGGATTGTAGGTATTTGAGTATGGATTATTTTGGCGTTGACCTCCTTGTAAATAGTTAACTTGCTCCAATGGACAAGCCAGAATAGGGCAATCTGTAGTGGCGTGGTTTGCACCACACTCTTCATAAGTCATTTTGGCACTTTTTGATGAATGACTCACCAGTGCTATGCCCTCCACTTTCGAAGCCAAAGAGTCTATTTTTGCTGATATGGCAGTGTAAGCATCCACTTCATAGACTCCTGATGCCTTCTTTGGAACAACCTTGTCTGATCCCCACATGGCATTTGTATTTGCTATCCTCTCGAAGAGCTCCAATGCCTGCCCGATGCTCTTTGTGCTTAACGCACCATTTGATGAGGAATCAACCATGTTTTTAAAATGTAGAAGTAGTCCTTCATAGAAGCACTTCACTTGATCACCTCGTTTAATCCCATGGTTTGGACACTTCCTCAGCATGCCCTTAAATCTGTTCCATGCATCATCAAAGGATTCAGCATCTTGTTGCTGAAACATGGTGATGTCATATCTCAGTTTGGCAACCTTAGCTGGAGGCATGAATTTGGTGCAAAACTTTTGGACCAAGTCGTTCCAAGTGGTTATACTCGCAGCTGGGCGAGAATCCAACCACTCAACAGCCCTATCTCTTAGAGTGTAAGGGAATAACCTGAGTCTGATAGCATCATCAGATACGCCCTAATATTGAAAGTGTTGGCACATGTCTAAAAATTTAGAAACATGTGTGTGCGGGTTTTCATCAGGTCTCCCATTAAATTGATGTCCGTTTTGGAACATGCTGATGACATTGGTTTTCAATTGGAAGTTTGCATGTTCAAATGGTGGATAGACTATGCTGGATTGACTTTGAATCACCTGAGGTGTCATGAAGTCACCCACCAACATGTCATCTTCATTTATTGGATCAGCGTCCGGTAATCTCAAATTGTTGTTTGCCATTTGATTTTCTTTTTGGTTTTTAGATTTATCTAATTCCCCAAGTTCTCTTAACCTATGGTGTAATGTACGTTCTATTTTCGGGTCAGCTTCGAAGAGATTCCCTTTTTTCGAACGTAGCATACACAGCTAAAAGAAAGGAAACTAGTAACTAACTAAAACAAAGAAATTAAAATCCTAAAAATAAAAAAATAAAAAAGTAAAAGTAAAAATAAAATTAAAATAAGTAAAAAGTCCGAATTAGTGAAAGTAATCTAAAAATAAATTTAAATAACAACCCCCGGCAACAGCGCCAAAAACTTGACAACGATCCGCAAGTGTACGGGTCACGCAAGTAATAAAGTGGATTTTAAGTCCGAATATCGTTCCCACAGAGATTGTTTTAAATCGTATTTTAGACTACTACCTTAACCGGAACTAGAGAAGCTTAGGATTTGGAATTTTTAAATTAAAATCAAACTAAAAAGAACGAGGAACTTTGATTTAGAGAAAATATGAGAAAAACATGCTAGAATTGAGAATCCGAATTTATTCCATTAATTATGCATTAAATTAAACATCTAACAATAATTCACGAGGTTTTGAAAATCCATATTCCTAATATTGTCAAGACTCCCTTTCGGACAAGAATCAACACCTATTTCTATACACAGTCCGACTATATTTTTCTATGACGAATCTAAATGTATAGAAAAGCATTACAAGTTTTGTGAATACTATAGCAGATAACACAAAGCATAAGGGTATATTTCTATCCCCTATCGGACTTTGTGACAATTGACACAAGTCTAATGAAATCTCAATCTTTCGAGCTTAAGAAATCACAACCTAAATTCATACAACTAGTGATCAAGTAATTGCATGATAAAAAAGTATAAATCAATTGCTCAAACCCATGAATTATGAAATTAAATGA
Organism: Ligustrum vulgare; assembly: GCA_963555705.1. Taxonomy (NCBI): domain Eukaryota; kingdom Viridiplantae; phylum Streptophyta; class Magnoliopsida; order Lamiales; family Oleaceae; genus Ligustrum; species Ligustrum vulgare. The sequence continues at coordinate 44,712,550 of OY743168.1, forward strand.
TAATCAATACATAAAATCCGGAAATAAATGCTTCATCACAATTCTAACATTTAAGAACCTAGCCTAGATACATAATTGAATATAAATCACAAAAGGAATGGATAGATGTCACCATATTCATGCCCTTGATCTTCGTTCTTCAATTGTGTCTTGGCTTGGAGTGGATCCCTCCGCAATCCGACAGCGTTTTGGCCTCTCTTCAATGAATTGGGAACCCCTAATCTCGTGCCCTTGGTCTGGTATTTATAGATTTTCCCGAGATTTAGGTTAAGTGAGGAGAAAACTGCTGAATTACGCACAAAAAGCCCAGCTGCGCCCCAGTCGGGACTACCGTGCGGCCGCACGGTTCAAAAACACGCGGTCGCATGACTCTGCAGGTAAACTTCAGTCACCGAATTTTTTGACCGTGCGACCGCACGCCTTGTTCAACCGTGCGGCCGCACGGTTGTAATTCCGGCAGCAATTTTTATCTTTTAAATTCTGCAACTTGGTCCCTGTCTTTTAATTGCACAGCAAGTCCTCCAACTTCTGATTGTTGCAATTTAACCCCTGAACTTCTGATTTCTTCCAAATTCGATTTTTTTCTTCAAATTAGCTATTTGATTGACTGCATCAATTCTTGATTTGCTCACTTTGACACTTTTTACATCCAGTTGCTCAATTTTAGCTTCAATTCCTTTGTTTTTTCGAATTTTGGATTATTTGTGAAATGTAAACAAATAACGCAAAATAAATAGTAAATATTCCAAAACAAACATATAGAATCCTACTTTTAGGATAGAAATAAGTGTATAAAATACACTTATCAGTCGACATTGCCACATTGTTGAAACCGGCCTTATCCTACTCCATCATGCCTCCATGTCTATTGAGTATTGGCCATATGTGTTTGCCACCACTACATACTTAATCAATCACATGCCAACAGCCAATCTCAATTATTCCTCCTCCTATGAAAAACTGTTCGATCAACCTCCAAGCCTCACCAAACTACGAATATTTGGTTGCCTTTGCTATCCCTGGCTCAAACCTTACACCAAAAACAAATTGGAACCCAAATCTCGCCCATGCATCTTTCTGGGATACTCCCACACTCAAAGTGTCTATTTATATCTTGATTATAACTCCAATCGGATTTTCACGTCAACATATGTTACCTTTGTTGAAATTCATTTCCTTTCTTCTGTAGGTCCACTCTTCCACCAGCTAACTCCTCTCACATTCCCTTATCTCTGTCCCAAACGAGTAGTGGTTTTGGATCAGTTGACGGCAGCGCCAAGGACACTTCAACTATGGCCTCCTCATTGCATGTGGAACCTCCCTATTTGCATGGCCAACTTCCACCAACCCGTACCCTTATGTCCCACTACCAATCCAAATGATTCCTCTATACACAACTCAAACCCCACTTCTGTCTCCCCATCATTACCATCTCCTGCCAGCCCTCACTCACCCCACTCATCCATTCCAAACACAACTCTCTCACCTCCTCACTCTTCCTCAAATTTGGACTTATCCACCCCCCATACAACCGGCACCATCTCCATTAGAGGTGCATCACTCCCTCCCCAATCATCCGTACCTTCTGATCCCTCCTCCAACCCACAGACCCAATCATACCTAAATCCAAACGACACCATATAACCAATCAAATCTACAAGCCAAATCCCAAATAGTCCCTCTCCTCAACACATAACCCTTGAACCCACTTCCGTCACCAAAGCAATTTAAGACCCATTATAACATGAAGCTTTGTCTGCCAAATTTGATGCCTTACTTCGCAATGGCACTTGGACTCTAGTTCCCTCCAATCCTACTCAAAACATTATTGGGTGCAATTGGGTGTTCCGCATCAAACGAAAATCAGATGGTTCTATTGATAATTTAAAGCTCGTCTTGTTACCAAAGGCTTTCACCAACAACCCGGGATAGACTACTCCGAAACCTTCAGTCCCATGGTTAAATCCTCCATAGTCAGACTTGTTCTCACTCTTTCCATAACCTCTGGTTGGTCCCTTCGACAACTAGACATTAACAATGTCTTTCTGCATGGCAGTCTTAGCGAAGATGTCTACATGACCCAACCTCCTGGCTTTGTTAATGCCCAATTTCCTCATCATGTTTGTCACTTACAAAAGTCTCTCTATGGGCTCAAACAAGCACCTAGAGTTTGGTTCTCAGATCTCAAAACTTTCCTCCTACAGTTTTGTTTCAAAAACTCCAAGGTTGATTCATCCCTCTTTATCTACAATATGCCTCGTGCCATAATGTATCTACTTGTCTATGTCAATGACAATATCCTAACCGGTAGTCACCCCTCCTTGATCTCCAACTTCATTAAACATATATCTCCCAAAAACTCTCAGTCAAAGATCTTGGTCAACTCTCCTACTTCCTTGGCATTGAGGTCCTCCATGCATCACATGGAATTTTCCTGTCTCAACAAAAGTACATTCATGATCTTCTTATTAAAGTCAAACTCACTGACTCCAAACCAGTTACAAGTCCTATGTCACCATCCAACATCCCCACGCTCCATGATGGGGCTCCTCTTTCAACTCCATCTGAATATTGATCGGTTGTTGGAGCCTTGCAATATTTATCCCTTACTAGACTAGATATTTCCTTTATAGTCAGCAAACTATCACAATTTATGCATCAACCTACAAGTGTTCACTGGTCATCCTTCAAAAGACTACTTCTCTATCTTCAGGGCACCATTGATCATGGGCTATTTTTGTCTAACACATCCCCACTCACCCTTCATGCCTTTTTTGATGCTGATTGGGGCGGTGATTTGGTTGATTGTGGCTCCACGAGTGCTTATGTCCTTTTCTTAGTTTCCAACCCTATATATTGGAGCTCTTTGAAACAAAATACCGTTACCTGCTCCTCGACTGAAGCAGAATATCGGTCTGTTGCCTCCACCACAGCTGAGATTACTTGGATTCAATCACTCTTATCTGAACTTGGCATCTCGTTTTCCCTTGTCCCGGTGGTCTATTGTGAAAATTGGTGCCACATATCTTTCTGCAAACCCTGTGTTCCACTCACGTATGAAGCATACCGCAATCGATTTGCACTTTGTTCGAGAAAAGGTTCAAGCTGGCCACTTACGTGTTCAACATGTCTCCTAGGAAGATCAATTAGCCGACTACCTCACCAAGCCACTTTCTGGAACACGACTTTCTATTCTCAGGTGCAAAATTGGAGTTCATCCGAGCTCCATTTTGAGGGGGGCTATTAGGAAATCATAAATCATGCACTATCAGCCGTGTATATATGGTCATCATTCTTATTAGGGCTTTACCTTATTTAGGGTTTTCCATAATCATGCATGACAAAAATATTTGTATTTTTGGTATAGATATTCTTCTTCCAATTCAATCTGTATAAATGTATGATATTGTGATATAATGAAATATGGTTTACACCTTTCTTTACTACCTTCGATGTGGCCTCTTTCTTACCATGAAGATGACTTAGGGGACAGACAACTCTATGAAGAGAGATGTCACCACAAATAACAGAAGTCGATTTAAAAGTATTTTTAAATATATGTAAATTTTAAATCCAGATCTATGAACAAAAATAAATTTGCGAATTGTGAAATAAAAATAAATTTGCAGCTTCTAATGTAAACCAAATCGACATAATTGTTGGGGAATTATTTTTGGAGCCACTATGAGGTTTTATGGGAGCTAGGACGTTGATTGGAGGTGGAGATGGATAACAGAGTGACGAGAGAAGACAAATGTATTGGTTGCGAACAGAGAAATCAGAAATGGAGAATGGATGGGTGGGTAGCTGTGTAGGTGGAGGATCTAGGAATGGTGAGAGTAAATGATAGGTGGTGTGTGGTGGGATGCAGTGAATAGAGTTATTCTATTTTAACAAAACTCTTGACAAAGAGCTTGACAAAAGTCATCACATATAGTGTGTGGGGTTAAGAGTAACGATTACAAACCTCACCCTTTATATGAGAGCTTTTGTCAAGCTCTTTGACAAAAGTTTTATTAATCTAGAAGGGTTGTGGTGAATACACCTTATTTTTGCAATAGGTAGGATGAGTAAGCTTTACTTGGAGTGGGCAAAGATAGGTGGGTATAAAGAATAATTGTTCACATATTAGAACACGGATATAGTCATATGCAGTCACGATCAGACAACAATGATCATATATGTAATCAAAGTTAGGATAGATCAGGTCACTGACAACCATAGATAAAAAAGACCTACCACAATTAATAACTACTTGATCATATAAAATCAAAATTAAGATAAAAAATTGTCACCAATAGGCACACTGAAGATAAACAATAACAACTTATGTAAAATTGGTCATAAAACAATAACAATTTACACGGTAATTCTATTTGCACCCCACTCATGCCCCCCATGTGTGATACCACACTCACATGGGATGTAGGGTCCGGCCATAATTGTGTGTTGAACCCCCACACCCCATGTGAGTGTGGTGTCAAACATGGGGGCATGGGTAGGGAGTAAATAGCATTACCCTCTTTACACGTACCTTATTACAAATACTTAAGATTATAACATGCTTGAAAATGTATTGTCATAGTTATGACATACATGGTCACGAGTGGTCATAATCAACACAGGCATTGTAACAAACAATAACAACTTATACAATCCTGATTAAAAATAATCACCGGTAAACTAAATATGATCACATACCGCATTGATCACATATTCAAAATTGTGATTTGTATTCAAAAAATAAGTCATAACCAATTAATTTTGTAATTTCTGACCGATAAATAAATTATCACTAAAAGCTTTTTATTTGTGATCGAGAAATAAGTTTTAATCGATTAGTTTGATGATTTGTGGCTGATAAATATATCGTGATCAATAAAATTTGAGATTTTTGAACAATAAATAAGTCATGATAGATAATATTTATAATTTGTGAATAATTTGTGCTATGTCATCTTGGCCATATAATTACATATTTAATTACCTAATTATTAATAAATAAATAAATCTTATTCTCTCTGAATAATTTTTTATGTGGAATTAACTTCAAATCACATTTAATTTTTGAGAAAATTTTACATAAAATATCCTACACTTGATTTGATTACAGAGAAAATATTGGTAGTTTCTCTCGCAATTAATTTGTTTTTTGTACAAATAAAAATGTTGATAATGTATTTGCAATAACATCACATTCAAAGCATTACATGTCACAGAAAGACACATTTAACAAATGCTTGGTCAAAAAGTCACAAGTAACACAAACTTGATCACAAACAGTCACATTTGATAGAGATCTAGTCACACTTAACATAGACTTTGTCACAATAGTAAAAGTTTACACAGACCTACTCACAAACAGTGCATTACATGTCATAGACAGTCACTGTTTTCACAGACCTAGTCTCAATCGTTATGCACCTATACCTCACCTCTAATCCACCAACATCAACACCACCATCACTTCATTACCACTGCCACCATTAGAACAGTACCACAACAACTGTAATAGCACCACCATCCGGATACAAGCTTCTCACACCACCAACTTTGATCTTCAAATCCACTTGCATTTCCACCTCACTACCACCATCACCACTTGGATCGTTACCAAAACATATCATCACCACCTCAACAGCCAATCCAAAACATAATACACAAAACCAGATTCATTAATGATCTCAAAACTGTGCATATCCAAAACAAAACAAAACAATTACAACTTCAAAGTCAAAGCAAAAAATGTAGCTTGGTGAAAAAAACTAGAAAACAAAATTTAAAAAAAAAAAAAAGATTTTGTACATTCAGTAATAATATATACAAATTTGTGTTTTTGTGTGTATAGATTTATACTTGGAGATTTAGTGAGTACCTAAAGGGCTAATTAGGTTCATTCGTATATTTAATCTTTAAATTTTTAAAATCAGCCAACTCCAAATTATTTTCCTAAATCAGGTGAATAATTATAAATCAAACCATAATCATCCTCCTCTCTCTCTCTCTCTCTCCACTCTCAAAATCAGATCTGGCATTGCAAAAATCATCACCACCGTGGAACCCTTCATTGATGGAAAAGCTACTCTCTCCATAGCGCAATATTAAGCGCTTCTGTACCACTCCACAGAGCTCGTTGTTCGAAAGTTTCAATTCTTTGAGTTGTCGAAGGGATTCAAGGAAATTCGGAACTGTACCTGAAGTTCATTGTTTTGGAGGTGAAGAGTGAGCAAACGAGATAGTTTAGATATTTCAGCGGGGATGGAGCCTCTGAGATTATTATTGGAGAGGTCAAGGTGGAGGAGGCGACGTAGTGAGGAAAACTCTGCAGGAATCTTGCCGGAGAAGTCATTGTTGGATAAATAGATGAGCTTAAGGTTGAGGCATTATGTGATGCGAGCGAGGGTTCCATTGAGGAAACTGTCACAGAGGTTGAGGATGCGCATCTGGTCCAAGGAGGAGATCGAGGGAATAAAGGGTTCCTTTTTTGTTGCAGTGGGTGGGTGGGGTGATTTGGTGGTGACGTCCTCGTAGGTGGTGGTGGGTGGTGATGGTTGTGGTAATTATTACGATTGTAATTTTATTACAATTGTAATTAATTACAAATTGAAATAAAGTTACAATTTTAATGAATTATGATTTTGAAATAAAGTCACGACGGTGGTCCGACGATGACGGTTATAGCGATGGTTAATTACAAAATATACTAATGTAATTAATTACAAATTACACTAATGTTTTACTAATTCATAAGTTGCAATTGTGATTAATTACAAAATTGAAATAAAGTTACAATTGTATTTTCGACGTTGGTTGTTACAATAACTGATTATAAATTAGGTGGTGATCGGTGGTGGTGGTGGTGGTGGTGGTGATTAATTGCAATTGTAGTTAAATTTTAAATTGTAATTAATTATAGAACCTAATTCTGATTTAAAAAAAAAAAAAAAACTTGATTTTCAAAATTATTCTGATACTTGTGTAATTAGTTATAAAATGCTTGATTACAAAAAATTTCAAGCTTAAATGTGTGTAATTGTATACTTATCTCGTACGTAGATGAGTTGAAAAAAAATGAATTAGAGCTTAGCTGGTTTGCGTGGGGTGGGATTTTATACATAATATTATATTACCTTTATATATGATTTAACGTCTGATTTTTAGCTATTTTATAAGATCGTTAGTTATGAAATGTGATGTAGTAATGTATTTTTTCCATATGATGTAGCATATTCAACTAAAACACTATTGGGAGCCCAATGCACATCATGGGGCTGTCCCATCATGTCCAAGCTAGCCTTGAGGTGCATGTACACGTGGCTGCACCTAAACATATGTTACACAAATTATATATTGTCCACCCATCATCATATAATTTAAAGTGGACACCCAGTCAATTTGATTAATCCTGCCTCCAAATTGCTTGGCATCCCATTGCCCACCATGGACACGACACAACACCTGTAGTAGTCACACGTGTGGTAGTGTCAATAATACATTGTCATTAATATATCGCACTTTAAAGAAGTGGTGTCAAATAGGTCAGAACGATTCAATCCTCCATACTAACTTGGCCACGAATTGAGCCTTACACGGTCCACCTTTTGTACAAAGACACTTCAGGCTTGTTTCGTTATGCAAACACGTGTGTCGATGTCAACATTAGATCATCATACACAATTATATTACATACTGAAGTTTTGAAGTCAGTTCATGATCCACCATTTGTACAAGATACTTTAGGCTTGGTTCCTTATGCAAACATGTGTGCCAATGTCAACAATAGATCATCAAAATAATATTACACACCGAAGTTTTGAAGTTAAATTGACTTAAAAATGCATATAGAATTTTTCGAGACCAATGGCAACATCCCAGTGGTTAGGGGTGCCCCCTTCCCGAGCGGAAAACTCGGGTTCAAGTTCCCATCATTCCCTTCCCTATGCTTCCCAATTTGTAATAAAGAAAATGCATATAAAAACTAGGACCAAGGGCATACACCCCAGTGGTTAGGAGTGCCCCTTATCGGACCGAAGAATCGAGTTCGAATCTCCATCATTCCCTCCCCTATGTTCCTCAATTTGGGTGGGGGGGGGGGGGGGAATGCATATAGACGGCAAGTTAATGACCCTTATTGATTCATTGTCAAAATTCTTTGAAAGATGGCTTGAGCAAGAAATGGTCTTCATCATTCCCTCTCCTATGTTCCACAATTTGTTAGAGAGGAAAAAAAAAAAAAAAAAAAACAAACGCATATCGACCTAAAGTTAATGGCCCTTATTGATTAGTTGTCAAATTTGTTTGAAAAATGGCTCAAGCAAGAAATGGCACAAGCTTTACGTGCATTTAAAGTCTAGTCCCAATTGGGAGGTTAAAAAAAATTGAATTGAAAGAAAGACCAATAATGTATTAAAGAACATGGACATATTAAGTTATAACGAACAATATTAAGTCCTTTTGATTTATTTAAAATAATTAGAAAATTTTGATTAAAAAAAGTGAAGAAATGAGTGATTAAAAAGTTATAGATAACATGAAAAATATGATTGAAAATAAGTTTGAAAAACGAATCTTTAGAAAATTGAAGCCAAACAAGGAGTGCATTAAAACTTGACCAGTTTTTTTCTTGGGACTAGTTGGACCCATTAGACATTTTGTATACATATATAAACACTATACAAATGAGATGAGACACAAGAGAGTTAAGGTACTTCAAAAAGTAAATAAAGCAAGTAAAGGAGAAGCAAAAGAGAGAGGAAGAGAGAATATTTGGTGATCCCAAGAGGATTGTAATGCAACCATATTAACATGAGCAGCTTTTGTTTTGTGGGAAAAGAAGAGATCGATAATGTGCTAAAGGGAATAATATCTGAGAAATTGTATTCTTTTTAATTTCATATCAAGTGCATTTTGATTTTTGGTTAAACAAAAGTGTGTATAATTTTTAAATTTTCCGTCCAAGAAGTCAAGAACTACCATTAACTTGACATGATGCATTTTCCAATGGAAAATGAAAAATTGTATTCTTTTCAATTTCATATCAAGCGCATTTTGATTTTTGGTTAAAAAAAGTGTATAATTTTTAAATTTTCCGTCCAAGAAGTCAAGAACTACCATTAACTTGACATGATGCATTTTCAAATGGAAAATTAGAAATTGTATTCTTTTTAATTTTATATCAAATGCATTTTGATTTTTGGTTAAACAGAAGTGTGTATAATTTTTAAATTTTCCGTCCAAGAAGTCAAGAACTACCATTAACTTGGCATGATGCATTTTCAAATGGAAAAAAGTGCACAACATTTAAATTCTAAGTTAACTATTTAAAACTAACAAACTTAAGTCTTTTGTTTGTTTTTTTTTTTTTTTAAATTCAGGTGTTAAACAACAATTAATAAATATAACATTATATATAATATAAAAATAATTATCATTTATATATTAAATTAAAATTTATATAATATTATATGTTAAAATCCAAACAATACTTAATTCACAACTCGTCTGTCCCACCACCTTGGCCCCGCCCGCACGCCCTCGACCCCACCCGCCCACGCACCCCAAAGTTCTTGTCGGTCACACAATGTCAGAGTTTGTTTACAATTACAAATTTAATCACAAAAGTCACCCCACCCAACCTGAGGTGCAAAGTCACGTTTTTCGAGTTGCTGTTGCGGTGTTGCCTATTAGTGTGTGATTTAACTGATTTTGAACATTTACTTAGCATTTAGCAACGTTGAGACTTGAGATGTTGTGTTAATTGTTAAATAAATGATTTAGGTGGGACTTGGAAATTAGGAATTTGGGATTGAGTAATTTGAGTTGAGAAAAAATTAGTAATTTGATTACTACAAGTCTTTAATAAATTGAAATTGGAGTTGCACTAAACACTTTTTAGCATTATTATGACTTCTATCGAATTATATTTTTACTATTATATGATTTTCATATAGTTTTATAAATTGCGTACTTATTAAATATATTTTGACATATTTTATTCATGGTCAACGGCCATTGACTGATCAACGGTCAGTATTTGACTGTTGATAAATCAATGGCCGCCCTAATTGATTTCAATTCCTGGATCGGTCACTGTGTGCAGGCACCGTTGTCGAATGAAGGTGCCACCAAAGTGTATTGTGGAACCCAAATTAGACCCCACCACTGGTTTCCGACGAGTATCCGCTGCAAAAGCAATGTTCTTGCATCGAAGACGACAAAAATCATTCACAACGATGCTTCTCTGGTGGCGATCGATGGAGAGGACAAATCTAGATTCAAATAAAAGAGAGAAGTGAGTGGATAGTTTCTTTCAAATAATTATACCTGTTTTATATGTATATTATAAATTAGTTAAATAATAAAATATATAATTAATAAATATTAATTGGGTATTTAACACCTAATTTGTTAAAATACACACACACACACACACACTTGATTTTTGAAATTGAAAAACTTAGAAGGTAGGTTCCATGTAATTTTCCCTCTTCAAATTATGTCTAAGGGCCAAGTCCAATAATTAACATGGTTCATGGCCTAGGCCTAGCATAGCAAAAGCTGGACATTGGAATTTATTTTAAAAACTAAAGAAATCAAACTCGCTCAATCTACAAATGCTTCTCTATGTCAACGCTGGAGTATAACTACTCAAATTTGAGGAGAAACGTCTACCAAAACGAGTACTCTCCAGAAGAAGACTGTCAAAATCCTTAGCTGTTCCTTCACAATGGATTTCATCCAGAAATTGAAAAACATCTGTAGAATGGATCACAACAATTCCTCCAGGTAGCATCGCCGCTCAAAATTATGTTTTCAAAGGAGCCTTCTTCTCTCTGTCAGATATTCGAGCAGGAGCATTCGAGTGTGATTTAAACCGTCCTCTGCCTCCGTCGTCCGTCTCCTGAAGAAAGCAAATCACAAGTTCATACCTTTTCGAGGATTTTCCATTCACAAGTTCATACCTTTTCGAGGATTTTCCATTCCATTCAATGGTTAAGTATTAGATAATTTCAGTGAATACTAACACCGATATATCTAATGTATATCAGATAGATAAATTGCATAGCAAATATTAACATGCACACGAACATATGATGCCGAAATATTGATCAGATGAGTACACAAATAACACATAGCTGAGCCCCTGTTTGGTATAAATTAAAATCAAATTTTTAGTAAATTTTTTAATAAAAGTTGATGAGAGGGGTGGTTGAAAAGCCATGGGACCCGTGAATGCACCATTGCAAAAAAAATTTAATCCTCATCCAACTATAATCAATTGTAATGAGATTGAAAACGAGAAATTATTGAAAACTGTTAGAAGAGAAATCATTAGGTCTTCTATTTTTAATTTTAGTCCTTACATAAAGGTTGACAGACTTCCTAGTAAAATGTTACCCTAAATTGCATTTCCCTCATCACTGTGTCAAGTCACTCCACTACTGTAAATAGGTTGTGCAATTTATAAAAGTTAGACTAGTCCAAGAGTTGGGAGAGTCAACTTGACAATGTTACATGTGAACCATTCAAAAACCGGCTAGCCCTGATGGATTTTAATAAAGTGACTCATTTTTTTAAATCAGGCATTTCTGAATTACTTAAATCTCATTTATGACATTTAGTTAATCCTCACACAACATGCCACTTCCCCTCTGATCACTCTACTAATATTCCATACAAAAAATTACACTGACAGAAAAATCTGTTACCAAATTCTCAATAGTCTTAAATCTTTTTCAATGTATAATTGCATAAAATTAAAGGGTTAATTAAATTTGCCTCATAGTGTAAGAATTTAATAACCAAATACAGGTTCTTGCAGAGTATACTAACTTTTCCATTTATCTACATAATTATCTAACGAATTTGTTGTTATGTAAATAGAGTTGAAACCTTAGCTAACATATATGTAATTACTTACAAGGAAAAGAGTCCTGAGAGAGAGAACCTGGATAATAATTGGTGCAGAAGCGGAACTAGAATTCTTGAAACAAGAATATAGTTGAAAGCTAGAAACTATGCAAGAAATAATTTTAGTATATTGAATTGATTATTGAAAAAGTGGACAAAGCCTTTGTATATACAGACAAAATTATTTTCTTATCTTACTAATATAAGAACTAAAAAGGAAATAAACTAAAAATACCTGATTTAAAAGAAATATAAAATCTTATTCTAATCAATAAAGAAAAGAAATCTTATTCTAAAAGATAGAATAATAAAAAGAGATAAAAACTATTAGAACTATAAATCATATTAAAATATTTTTTAAAAAATAAAAAATTTTATCCTACTATAAATAGGATTGTCCAATATCATTCTCTCACTTGAAAGAAAAAAAAGAAAAAAAAAAGAAAGAATTCGTCCTAGAGTTGGTTGAAGAAAAGAAAATCAATCAATTGGGGGGGGGGGGGGGGATGGTCAATACCCTTCATCTTCCATTAAAAAGACTCATTACAGTAAGCAAATTAGTTTATAGCATTGAGTAAGCAAATTAGTTTATAGCATCAATGGCGTGTCAATGACAAAAGAAAAAATAAAATAAAAACTTCAAGTGCAAAATAAGAAAAATAAATTCAAGAAAAATCGTTTAATATTTCGGTTGTGTTAAATGTACATCACCACTTACATGTTGGTGTTCACCACTTACATATTGGTGATGTCGTGAAATATGATTGGGTCAAAATTTCTCCAACCAAATAATAATAATAATAATAATAATAAATAATAAATAAAAACTTACTACACTCTTTTTTGACACTTCATCTATATGTAAAAACTTTTGTAACTCTTTATGTAGAAGTAGCATTATTCTTAAAATTTCTATCACCTGAGATTTTTATTTATTTATTTATTTTAAAAGATAATACATACACCTAAATAATTCAAAGAGATCAATTCAAACAGTTTTGAACATTCTTTTATAATTCTTAACCGGTCACCCATTAGTGACGTACATTGATCTCTAACTCTTTTTTATCTAAAATAATAAAACAATATGTGCTCACTATGAGACGAGAAAAATTATCTTCAAGAGAGCTTGGGTACCTTTTTCTTAACAATCTGTACTACATCCTCGTCCTGAAGACCTTGACTAAGGCCACAGTGTTGTGGGTTGTGCCTTGCACTTGTTCCCCAAACCAATACATACTTCACATCCTTTACCAGGCTCCGATGAATGTGGTTACAAAAATCTTCAACTGTGCAGCCACCTCTACCCTAAAATTAAATCCAAAATGCATAATCTCCTTAAAAAAGCTCCCAAAAATTTTTGCCTTCACACATACATGCATGCACAATTATTATGACTCAAGAGACATACAGTAGAGAGGACCACGGGGTCACCGAAGTCTGGTTGCTGGCCCTGAGGCTTGGTATAAACTCTAACAAGACCCATCTCCTCCCACATTTTCGCTAGCAGCCGGTCCAGATTCAGCTATTCAAGCAACATAACGACAAAACATTAACTTACTCGTAAGATTTGCATCTACAATTGCAATTAAGTTGTATAAATCTCCAAATAATCGTTTAAGCTAGACTAGAAATTTATGGAAATAACTTTTCAACTAATAGTAAGTTACAGTTCATGCATGTTAAAACATGGAAGAGTGTTTAAGAATGTCACACGTACCCTTAAGTTGCAGCTAATGACAATGGAATTCGGCTGTCGTGCTAATTTGTCCACATCATCAATACCAACTACATCTATTTTGTTGTAGACATAGATACACTTCATGTATTTACGATTTCCCTCGATTACATCAATAAGATCATCTACTGTGGCATCTTCACGAAATAAAACCTGACAATTTATTGTTGAAAACGTGGCTCAGAGAAACTTCTTCGGAGGCAATATGAAGTCTTAATATGTAATTACTTATAATTAAACACATTAATTATAATTAATTTAGTTCTTTTACATATAATTAGTATTACAGTTTTGAGCAGTTGGGTAAACTGTAATATAAATAGTTAACAAACTATTTACTTACAAGTAGAGTTAAAATGTCAAATAATCAGAAAGGAAATCAAGATGTTTTATGTAATAAAGTAGCTGCATAATATTTTCCGTTCGATTTTACTGAAAATATATTTAAGAGTTTAAGATAGTTCTATAATTAGTCATTTATCATTTAAAAAGTTCACCTTTTAGAATAGCAAAATTCCAAATATACAATATGAAATTATAGTCATTGTTTAACTAAAGAAAATTTAAAAATAATGGAGTGGCTTAGAGTAGAAGTACTGCTCCAAGATCCCTCGGAGTGAAACATCAAACACTTGTCAGGGGAGTAGAATGGCTGGTGAATCGTGGGATCTGGTTCTAACCACACTTTAAGTTTTAAAATTCGTCATTGAATCTTACTGATAATGCAAATTTAGCAAAAGTGGAACATGAAATACAATGATGTACCTTGACTCTGACTGCAAATATTTCTGAAGTTCTCAAAATAACTATAGAACCACAGCATACATTGTGAATGTAGGGTATACCATATTATGTACTACTGCATAGTGCATACAGAAACATTGTAGATGATGTCAAATGTGTCTTCGTTAACAAGTGCAACACAAAAAGCAAACATTCCCTCAATAGTCAATTCTTTGTTGTCTGTGAAATAGCGTGTTCCGTTTCTTTCTTTTAATTTAGCGTTATGTTGAATATGCAGTTCTTATCTCAGAAGCAAACATTACAAGATGGGAACTGGACATCACCACATTTAAATGAATGACGAAATTAGATGTGGAGAGAGAGAGAGTACCTCTGCATTATGAATCTTGTATTCATGTAATATCTGATAGCAAAGCTTCTCATCCACGTGAGTTAATTGTAAGGTGCTGTTGAATGAAATTCCCCCAGTTTTTTTCTTCTTAAAGTATATCTGTTGGTAAACAACATCACAAATTATGATGCAAAAGATTCAAGAATAAAATTTTAGTTCCGGAACTGACAAAGAGAAGAAAAAACAAGCCCTCCTTTTCAATTGAATGCCATCCTTTAAATTTTGAGTTTTCTCAAAATAATGTCTAGTTGTCAAATTTTGCCCTTGTTTGATTTACTTTAAAATTTTTACTTTTTTCTACGGTATTCAATCTAACCCTCTATTAAAAGTCAAGCCCACAATATTTGACTTTTCAACCAAATCTCAACCACCTATTCTCCTAAAAATCACTATTCATCTAAAAAAAACTCTTTTTAAACAATACCAAACACACACTTTATGTTATAACAAATTACCTACTAATGCAAGTTCATAAATGTTTCTTGGTGATACTAAGCAAACAAGAGACAAGGAAAAAAATGCAAGAAAATACAAATAATCATACAGAAAATGGTCCATGGAGGAATAAATTACCTGAGGCGGTCTTTTGTTTAGACGCAAGCCCACAGCTTCAAGCTCCTTCGTCAATATTTGTCGATGTCCTTCACTCTGAAATTTTCCATAGAGTGAAATTTTCCATGGTTAACAGGCTGAGGTAAAACATTGGACTTCACTTAACATAACCACAAAAGCATTGATATGGCATAACCATCTTGGTTTAAGTTGCTAATAGCTAGATGTTAATGCTGAAATTGTACCACCACATTTTTAAAATTCATGAAACATGGTAATCTGATTTTATTTTATTTTTTTCCATTTTGGTTTATGTAATCCATTTACGGGATGCAACATTACAGATGACAGTAACCGAGCCAGAACAAGACAGTTGCATCAACCTAATCAAATACCCAAAGGAATGCAAATAACTTCTTCCTGATAAGTGAACTTTAACAGCCAAATAAGACATCACCCAGAAATAATAGTAGTGAGTAACTGTATTGTTTCTTGTTAGTTATCAGAATAAGCTTTAAAAATTACAGATACGCGCAGGATATAGGGAGGGAGGGGGGGGTTAATATCTGGTCTTCCTTGCTCAGCACTGCATGTCTGACACTCATGGAGGTATACACAGGTAAGATTGTCGGTGTGTAAGAGTTCACCAATTCCAAATGATGTGATGTGTGAATTCAAAACTACAGAGGGGGGGGGGGGGGGGGGAGGATTAACATCTGGTCTTCCTTGCTCAGCACTGCATGTCTGACACACTCATGGAGGTATACACGGGCAAGATTGTCGGTGTGTAAGAGTTCACCAATTCCAAATGATGTGATGTGTGAATTCAAAACTACGGACAGTGGGAAAAATGTTGAAGCAGCACAAAACAACAGTATGAACAGTGGATAAAATTGAAGAAACCCAAAACAACTGTAAACATGGCAAAACAGAGACCATTATCTGCTAAAAAGTAAAGAGACACCAGAATACAAGATTCTACAGTTCCAGCTGAAAGAGTAACACTTACTTTTGAAGCATCTAGAACCATCAACACAATATCTGATGATTTGGAAACGGCAATGACCTGAGATTAAAATTGAAAGTCATCTTCACATTGTCCAAACTCACCAGGGAAGTGGTAGCCTAAAGTTATTACAGCTCAAATGCTTTACCTGCCTACCACGCCCCTTGCCTTCAGACGCACCTTCTATGATTCCAGGAAGATCAAGCAGCTGGATTTTAGTATCGTTATAATGAATAATACCGGGGATACAGGTAAGCGTGGTAAACTCATACGATGCAGCTTCGGAGTGCGTTCCAGTTAACATTGTCAAAAGTGTTGATTTTCCAACGCTGTAAAAGGTTAAAAAACGACCACAGGTTCTTTGGATAAATGTTTAAACCACAGACAAAGAAGAACATGCAGGTGTATAACATAGCCTTCGCTTTTGGAAGTTCAGATTAATCTTAAAGATAAGCATGCTGCATTTGACAGTTGAAACAAGGAAGGCATTATCTCTAGTTCGTAAAAAACAGCTTATCATTTTTCCTGGAAGAAAACAAATGCAATAGCAGGACTCGATTGCGTCCCCATCAATATGGTGAGTGCTTTCACGCGTGAGCTAGAAACAAGTGCAAGTTCATATCATATCATATCAAGTCACTTGCTAAGGCCCACCTATCCCACCATCATGTTGAAAAATCAAAATCCATTCTCACTTGCTCAAGAAAATCTACCTTAACCATCCTATCTATTTTCTTGGTGATAAATTCTATTTTCCTAGAATATGCATAATCTAAAGTAATAAAACGGCAAACCTGGGAAATCCTATTAGTGCAACACGTCCATGGCCAAATTTTGTAACTTCAAACCCCTCTCCAGCTCCACTAGAACCCTAATGCAGCATTGAAGAATTATCAAGATACAACATCACTTGTGCAGAAATGTGAAATAGTCATTGCAATTGAGCATGAGATTGATTGGGATTAATTGGAGAAAAATTGAAGGATTCAAACTTCAAAGTCCCAACATGTAACAATCTCATGCATTAAAAAAGTTTATATAATCATAAGAAATCAGTGAAACAAGGACTGCAAAAAAATGCCAATATCAATAAGAGTTATCAGATCAACCACGAAAGGAATCTAAAAGTTGCATACTTTTGGGGGCTCCAATAATTGTGTCCTCAACTTTGCTATCTTAGCCTTGAGCTGACCCAGATGATATTCTGTTCCCAAGGGAGAAGAGACAAATTAGTACTTAACTCGGAACAGATTTAAAGAAGGCAAAATTCTTCAACCAGGTAAAATATATAAAGAACAGAGTCTATCAGAAACTCTGAAATATGCGGTGATTCCAAGCAGGATATCTGCACTTTACAGAGCTGAGTTAAATTAACTAAATAGAATAGACATATGAGCTAAATAGATTGATAGTTAAAAAACTCAAATATCAATGAGAAAATTCTATTTTCCAGCATAAAATCGAGGCTATGAAATTGGAATTAGTGAAAAATCAATCTGAATTCCAATTCATGGGGATATTTAGTTCTATTTTTTTATTTATTTTTATCAAACTTATTAATAATACCATATTGCTGTGCCTTCTGTATTATTATTATTATTATTATTATTATTATTATTATTATTATTATTATTATTATTATTATTATTATTATTATTATTATTTTGGTAACAAGCATCCATAGTATCATTTCATGTTTCAGGCAATTTTGTTGATTCTAAGTTGATCTCAATATGAAATAAAATATTTCATTAGAGTTCTCGCATTTTGCATCGCACAAAATATTTAAGGACATGGAGAATGAAAAGTGGCAGAGTAAGCAATGATAAGAAGAGCGAAATCTCAGGTTCTCTCATTCGAACTTTTCCCTTACTAGCTGGCTTTATGGTGAATAGTTGGACTCAGTAGGGTAGTATTAAGGGTAGTGATTTGTAAAGTATTGTACCTTACCCTGTTATAATATTGAAATCAGAGTGTCACCCTTTTTCCATTTAATAATAATAATCATTTTTGGGAGTTATTTTAAGGACATCACCAAGCTTCTATAGATACGTTTTAGCTTTTATGGAGGTTGTCTTGTGCGTTAATGTGCGTATAGATTTTGGTGGGGGGATTTAACACGAATTAGTCTATTGTTTTACTTTGAAAGAGGCAAATGTAATGTCGATATCAAGAATTTGTTCTCCAAAGATAATAAATAGTGATTGAACGAATATTGTCACATTATGCCTAGAAGATAAGCAATTGACACCATGCGATAACTTTTAACCAAAAAAAAAAAATTTGCCTCTATTGTTGTTAAGGAAACTCGTCTTCTTTCGTCTCAGTTTTATAAGTTTTGCAGGTAAGCTTGAGTGGCTTGATTAAGTTTCAGTGTGCCTAATTTATTGTCCTCTACTATATCTCTTACCTTCTCTCAGAAGTTTCTTCTACAGTCTGGAGAAAGAACTAATATTTAGCTCTACAAATGTTCTCTTTAATTCGAAACAGAAGCCATAAACCAGTAATTCAACATTAGATGATATTTGAAAATTTTTGGCTGATATGTTATCAATTAGTATATCATGGAATTGTTTGAGACCCATTAAATTATCTTATTTGAGATAATATATTTTGCAATAGTGCTTTTTTAAGAATGTGTGATTAAAAATAAATAGAGAGAAATGTATTGAAGAATGAGTGGTTGAAAGTAAGAGACAGAAAAATGTACAAAATTATAATGGAGCTCGAACAAGGGCTATTTGTTGATAAAAAATGTGATAATATATATACCGAGTAAAAAGTTTAACTCTTTCTCCTTAAGACGAAATTGCACCATACACGTGCTCACGGTTGGATGGAAAACGTCTCCCAAGATGTAACAATCCTCACTTGCGGTAAAAACACTTCAAACCACAAGAAATAGCGAATCGCAACAGTGTCCTCTAAAGATGAAAAGGACTTTATGCAGGAAGTTTTAAGTAGGGGTGGACGTGATTTAGTTTGGTTCTAGTTCCAAAAGAACCAAACCAAACCATGAACAGATGATTTTTTACTAATGGAATCAATTGATTTTTTTAAAGATATGGAACCAAACCGGAACTAAACCGCTCGGTTCTGGTTTGGTTCTAGGACCATTACTTGAATTTTTAAATAACATGTTAGAATTAGAATTTAGATTTATGACTTAAAATCTTTAACTAATAGGAAATGAGATAAAATTAATAGGAAATGAGATAAATTGAGTTTGGTTTTGGCTCTGGAAAGAGAACCAGAACCGAAACCAAATGGTTTTTGATTCTAAGAACCAAACCATTATTTTTTTTTATGTAGAACTGAACCAAACATCTTGGTTTGGTTTGGTTCTGGTTTTATCTGGTCTGATTCGATTATTTTGTCCACTCCTAGTTTTAAGCATGCAGGAAGTGGAAGAATTTGATAATTTCGGATTTGAAGAATGCAGAACCATAAGGGCCTATTTATAACAGTTAAAAGGTAATGTCTAAAAGGCACACAGCCGAAAAGTTGTGTCTTGAACATACCCAACTTTTCTGGACACGTTTTTCAATAGTAAACCTAAAATTTAGAAGGTGGTGCCACGTGTCACGCTCAAAACTTTGGGAAGAAATAAAAAATATAATTAACTATATTATTTAATTTAATAAAACTAATATAATTAAATATTATTTGTCCAAAAAATTAATAACTTGGGCCAACTCCAATTCAAGCTTAGGCCCACGACTCATGACCTGTGCCCATGTCGTGTCGAGCTGACCAATCGGACGGAGACGTCGACATGAATATGTAGGTTTTAGCTCAACTTGTTAGCGTATAGGTCATATCCCCTTCAGACACTATTGGAACCCCTTGTGCCCAAACTCAAATGTCAAACCTTAACTTTATAAGGTGGTTCATTTAATTCTAATCTTCTAACGTGGGATTGGCATTTTTCCAAATAGTCGTTCCCCGCATACATATCATTTTTAGTGAGTACAAATTTGTCAACTACAAATTCTAGCTTGAACCCATGTTTGCTAAGCAAAGATCCAGGTACAAGATTCTTGTGAACGTTAGGTACATGCAACATATTGTTGAGGGCGAGTTCCTTACCAGAAGTCATTTCAGCACCACCTTCCATTGTCCTTCAACCTTGATCTTGAAGAATTTCCCATGAATAATTGTTTTACATTGACAGCATATAAGTGGAGAACCTTATCCACACAAATTTAGCGAACAACTCCAATATCTATCCACCATTCTCTTAGATTTCCAACATTGGTGTATTCAAATACAACAATCGACAAGTTCATCTCTTGCACTACTTCAAATAGTGCATCAATTTCAGTCACATTTGATTGGGCATTATTCTTTATAGTTTTACTACGACATTCACTTTTGCGATGACCCGATTTTCTAAAATTTTAGCAATTATCTTTAAACCTTTTGAATTATTGTCATCCTTCTTGGGAGCATCTTCAGAATGCTTGCGTTTCTTGTTGTTCCTGAAAATAGATTCCACAACATTAGCTTTTGCTTGCATCGAATGTCCATCAAATTTCTTTTCTGACTTTCTTTCAGACGAATAATTAATTCCTCCAAGTTCATCCCCTTGCGCTTATACTTGAGATAGTTCTTGAAATCTCTCCATAAAGGGGGAGTTTCTCAATAATTGTAACAACTTGGAATGACTCGCTTAAGGTAATTTTTCCAGCATTGATGTTGCAAAGAAGAATCTACAAGAATTGAACTTGACTTTTAACGATCTTGGAGTCTACCATCTTGTAGTCAAGAAATTAAACGACAATGAAATTCTTCGTGTCAGCATCCTCAATTTTGTATTTTTTTCTCCAAAGATTCTAAAAGTTCTTTTGCAGTTTTCATAGCACTATAAACTCCATATAGTGTGTTATCCAATCCGTTCAGAATATAAGGTGGCGTTCTGTTTGTATTTTATTTTGTATTTTCATTTTCGAAAATGTTTTGTGTTCTGTGTTTTCATTTTTGTTTTCAAATTTGCTGAAAACGCGTTTGGTTTGTCATTTCTGAAAACTGTTTTTGAAAATGAAAAGCTGGAAAACACGTTCTGTTTGAAATTTTGCAGAACACTATTTAAACTATTTTTAATTAATTTGCTTGCAGAATACTACTAACTCTAACTCAAATTTCCTTTCACAATGCACTAAAAATATGGTTACATGCAACACACTAATGTGAGCATTAAGAATCTATATTAACACAGTTTGGTCAGGTTCGGGACTTGAGAAAGCTCTACTTCTATTAAAATCCAGAAAATGCAAGTTCTTTCAAATCCACCAGAGTCCATTTATCATTGCATTTTTTGAAATATAACAAGAATTCTCATTTAAATTTTTTTTTTGTAATGTTGATATTGAATTTAATAAAACTTTATTTAAACTAAGTTCCAAGTTAGGATAATTCTCAAAAAAAAAAAAAAAAAAAAATCTTTATTTAGGCTTAGTTCCAAGCTAGGATAATTCTAAAAAAAATAATAAAAAAATAAAAAAAATAAAAACTTTATATTAAGTTTAGTTCTAAGTTAAGATTAAAAAAAAAAAAAAAAAAAAAATTCCCAAAACGCGTTTTCCGCGTTTTAGACATTTTTTGTCGAAATACACACAAAACGCCCAAAACGATGTTTCGGGCGTTTTCCGTTTTGTGTACGATTTTTTTTTTGTTTTCCAAAATGCGTTTTCGAAAATGGTAAAGACAACGCGTTTTTAGCGTTTTCGAAAATAAAAATAGAAAACGACCTCAAAACAGCAAAGAGAACAGGGGCTAATTCTTGCACAGGAAGTCAAAATGCTTTCATGCATTCAAGGCAATCAACTCTTAGTTTATTCTCCTTGCATAGTAGGAGGGTCTTCTATTAGAAATCTTGCCAAATTCAGTATGGTGTGATAGAACAACATTCTCTGTTGCCATCTCTTGAAATCAACGCCACATAATTTTCTAGCTTCTCTTCATGCGGTACGTGAGTCAATTGGATTGGAGCAACCACGAGTGGAACCATGTTGAGTGTCACATTTATAGGAAGACATTATTAGTTCCATTGGTATTCCCACTAGGCCACTAGAATCCATTTCTGTCATGAAAACAGAAGATAAACATTTAAATATATAGAAATCGGAATATAACTGCTTGCAAAAATCAACCACTACGGATCTAAACGTAATATATTTAAGGCAAGCAGAAAAAGATTTAAAACTTAACAAATATAAGCAAGTCTAAAATGTGGAAACTGATTTTAAACTTATTCAAAATACGCACATAATATAAAATGCATAATTACATCAATTATATATATATATATATATATATATATATATATATATATATATAACGATCTTCTCTTGAGGTAGCAACACTTCAAACCACAAGAAACAGCAAACTGGAATAGTGGTCTGAACTCTCTAAAGATGAAAAGGACTTTATGCATGAAGCTTTTTTAGTATGAGGGAAGGAAGTTGAAGAATTTGATAATATCGAATTTGGAATGAACAATACAAAATCATGGGGGCCTATTAATAACAGTAGAAAGATTGCGTCCAAAAGATACACTAGTCAGAAAGTTATGTCTTGTACAGACCAGATTGTTTGGAGAGGTTTTTTCTACAGAAAACCTAGAATCTAGAAGGCGATGCCACATGTCGCTCAGAATTTTCTGGAGAAATAAATAAATAGTATAATTAAACATATTATTTAATTAATAAAAATAATATAATTAAATATTATTTGCCCAAAAATTAAATACCAACTTGGGCCAAGACCCAAGGCCCAAGACCCGTGCCTGCCGAGCAGGCCAATTGGACGGCGGCAACGGCGCGCATGTGTTGGGATTTGACTCGACCTAGTAGCTTGTAGGTCATCTCCCCTTCAAACACTATTAGTACCCCTTGGAGTCCAAATCCAAAATGCCAAACCTTATCTTTATAAGGTGGTCCATTTCCTTTAAATTTCTAATCTTACTATGAGGGATTGCCACTTCTCCAATTTCCCACCAATTTATCTCGTCCATTTATTCAACTCCAAGTGGCACATTTAGGCCACAATTTCTTATTCATCCGAAAATGGTTTTGTGAAATCAAATATACCACGAATATCTACTCACTGGGTAAAACATGTTAGACCATAGTCCCGACTCATTTAGCTAATGGGACCTACCTAAATATTTAGTCAAATTTGGTCACGTCCAATTTAATAACCCATTAAGGAACAAGGTGATATTTTAGCAAGAAATCTGTTTTTATTTTTTTATATCTATGTATGTGCGTGTGGTTCTCACTATATTTTATGTGGTAGCTAGTGTTGCACCTGTGCGATGCACGGTCATTTGTTATTCACGTATATCGAATTTATATGTTAACATATGAAATGAATCTTTAATTAAAAATGAGAAACGGAGGAAAACAATTAATTACAAAAAATGTATAATTACACATACATTAATTTTTTTTTTACGGTTTGTATGTTTACCATTTCAAGAAATTTCTTTAAATATTGAAATTTAAATTGATTTAAAGCTTCAAATAAAAAAAACAAATTGTTAACGTCTTTAATATATATATAAAAGTCAAAGTCAACAATCAATCTCAACAACAAATTTAATGGGACCCACAACTCTTCACCCACACACGGACATAATACTAAACAATGTTATTAAACTCGAAACAATCCGTCCGGTCCAACCAGTAAACCCACGACCTAGTTCAAAAAGCAAATCGCAAAATGTTAATAAATCGGAAATGAAAAAACCAGTCGACCCGCTCGATTTTTGAAAAAAGCCACAGACCCGATACCTTATTTACCTGTTTGTCTTTCCAAACATCCTATAAGGATGGTATTGAACTGCTAAAGGGAAATTAACAACTACAGATACGCATTACGGTGGAAGCCAGCACTACTTACGCACCAAGCAATTCGACTCCATTACTGGTGAAGTTCAGTGCAACAGGTGCAAGGATGATTTAGGGAGATTATATTAATGTTTGAACAGACAACTGATACAACCCATTAACATGGAAACTGCCCACTACTTTGCTAACCTACTAATTTATTAACTGTGTGAAAACTTAAGGAAAAAATAAAATAAATAATAATAATAATAATAATAATAATAATAATAAAATATTGACCAATTATAATGCCAATTGAGATTCTGGAGGGAAAAAAATTCCGGAATCTCAGTTGGCTTTATAGAATAATATGGCTACAATTTCAATGTTGGTCATGATACTCATTAAAACGTGAAACTCCCTTGCCCTCCCTTTCTCATTATTGATTTCGTCTACTTTCTATTTTATTAAGCTATAAGTAGGATTGCTGAAGGTGTTTTGTTTACTCAATATCTCCGTATGTTTTCACTGCCCTTCCTCTTAATTATAGCATCATTAATTTTTTTTCGTTAGAATAACTTTTCTTCTCTCCTTGATTGTGTAAAAAATACACCTCTAGCCATTTTTGCTTTCAGATATCAAGTATTCATGTATTTAATGTCTGCTGAGTTTACATTTAATTAGGTATTTATTACTCCCTTCGTCCCAATTATATAGACAACACAGATTAAAAAAAATATTTAATATTATTGAAAAAATAATTTTTGTAAAGAAAATTCTCAACCTACCCTTATTTAAGTATCAAAATTATTATCATCAGAAGTAATGAATAGAAGTACATTAGTAAATAAACAAAATAAATACTTCCCAATAAAGAAACAAGCCTTTATAATTGGGACAAGAGAAAAAGAAAAGGCGGTCTATATAATTGGGACGGAGGGAGAAATATTTATATTCAAAAATGCTGAAGGAACCGAAATTCCAGAACGAAAGTTGCACTGAAAATGTGTGGGCTGTTGATTTTGTAGTTGATGTGATGGGTGAATCAATGGATGGCTGCCATATGTATAGGTGTAAAACTATGTTAAAAATTCGGTTCATGTGCCATGATTGATTTATATTTCTATATATGTATATTAAAAGAGAATTGATATTCTACCTTGAGTCCACTCTTATTTCCTAAATTGGATTGTCCAGTTTCATGATAACACAAATATATATCACTCATGTTTGGCCGAGATGATTGAACAATAATGCACCAGAAAGGTTTTACTTAGTTAGAGCCTAAATAATTAGGTGGTAACATAGCCTAGTCAAGTTTCAAGCATCCATGTCTATCAGTTTTCAACATGGAATAAAAAGGCGCTACTGAGGCTCGCCTTTAGACGCACTGTTGGCGCCTCGAGGCGCTGAAAAATAAACTTTTTTGGTAAGGCGCCTCATTTCTTAAGGCATACGCCTCGATTCTTACACCTCAAGAGGCGTGAGGTGTGAGCCTCAATTATAATTTTAATTTTTAAAAATTTAGGCCAAAAAACAATAATATAAATGCTTGGACCCAAAGAAAATATAAACTTGGGCCTATTTTTTAACCTAATAATAATATAAAACATAATTCCAAATATTTTAAATAAACAAAAACCCAACCCAACCTACAGTCTTCTCTAAGAAGGAACTGCAGACACAGTAGTGATAATGATTAGTGCAAATCCTTTTAAAAATTTTTAGTTTAACATTTTTTTCAATTGCAACATGAGGGAAAACTTGTTCCCAAACATAATATTTTTAATAGTTGGTCGTGCTTTTTTGTTAGAATTTTCTCACCATGTGACATGTCTACTACTAATTTTGGGCAATAGATATAGTTGCTACATTAAATATGAATATGAATATAAAGTAGGCTACTTTTAATGGAGAAATAGACTTTATGATATTATTTAATTTATTTTAAACTTTTGTCTAATTTTTTAGGTTTTTGGTGAGGCTTACGCCTCAAAGCACCTCGAGGCTTAGGCCTCACCTCATGAACGAAAAACGCCTCGGTACCTATTTCCGCCTTTTTAAACATTGGTTTTCAACTGTTATATTTCAAGTTGTTTGACAAATGGTAGGGAAAGGTAGTGTAGTTGACTAGTATTGCCACTTTTTATAGCTTTTATCCTTCAAAATATATGGCCCTGTTCTCTTTGCCTTTTTGGGCCATTTTTAGTTTTCTGTTTTCGAAATTACTAAAAATGCATTCACTTACCCATTTTCAAAAACGAGTTTTCGAAAACCAAAAAAAAAAAGAAAAAAACAAAGGAAACCCAAAACGAGTCTCGTTTTGGGTGTTTTCTATTAAAAATGTCCAAAACACGCGAATTACCCAAAACACGGTGTTGTAAAAAAAGGCAAACATCACTTAGGGCAAAACATCTCACAATCCATCCATCTTTGTCACGACTACTCGAAGCGACGATTGCTGAAGGTCTCCGTCCTCCTGCTCTTCTGCATACGGCAGTCCATCCCGCAGTCATCCCACTGTCGATTACGTATGTCATCCATCAATTTCCCGTCTTCTGATTTCTTTCATTTTTTCTTTAATTTCATTGCTGATTTCTACATTTTGTTCTCTTTTTAAGAAGTTGAGATTTTTGGTAACAATATTTTGTTGAATCACTTCCTTCTCCGGCGATGACAGTAGGTTCTTCGACTATGGTCATTTTTTGTTTCATTTTTTCTTTGAATTGACAAAGCTCAGATGTGCATAATACAGTGTATTTTTTCTCATGCCCACTGTAATGTACTTATTTCTTCATGTTTTCTCTTAGATTGAGCAATAAAAATCTAATGTAATAAATATACGACATGGTAATTAAATGAAAAGGTTGCTCGTGAATCTTTGTGTTTTCATGTTTCCATCGGCCCTTATCTGCATCAGTGTACATTTATAAGGAGAGATCATGGGGCTGGACACTGGATAGAGTGAGTATAATCTGGGTTTTGTTGGAAAGAGAATGAAAAGATTGTTTTTGCCATGATTAATTTGAGATGAAAGAAAGGGCCAATGAGCAGGGGCTGGAGATCACTGTGTCGAGCAAGAGATGCTCTAATAATCTATACACTATGAAATTGTTTGAAGAAAATTTTCTATTTATTTGAAGTCCCACATTCTTTTGTATATATACTAATCAAATTAGAGCGAACAAAAGAGAATCAATTGAGGTTGGCTACAGATAAAGCCTAAAGGATTCAGAAATTAGTACTCGGTATTATCTAACAATTTTTAGGTACTATGATTTTGTTTTGACATAACGATGGATTGAGTGCGTTTCGTAGTAAAAATTTTAAGTGTAAATGCACTAAAAATAGAATTATTATAGTAATTTTCATTTATGTAATTGTTTTCTAAAAGGAGACCGTAATCAAGAACAATAGTCCGAATAAGGTTATGATTATCATGACATTTTGTTTCCATCATGGTGAAAAATAATGCATGAAATCAAAAAATATTCTAAGAAGAAATACCATAGATGATAATTGTGGCTTCATTTCTACCATTGTGCTCCTAAGAGTTGTTGTAACAGGGTTCCTATGGGTGTGAGTCTAATGACAAGCTTGTAACAAATTCTTAATGGGGCTTCGAGCTACTGCTTTTCATCCAGTTGCATAGGATGTGGATTTGATATTTTGAACTAGCACGTTCAAGGGCAAGTCCGTTCAACGTTGTGAATATTAACAACCTAAAAGCCATGTTGTCTTTTACTTCTATGTAAAAAACTGAGAACTATCTTTCTTGTTGTATCAATCTCTTGTTTGCCTTGGACGTTGCCTTGGAGTTCTAAAGGCCAGATTTCCTATTTTGAAATATATTACCAATTACCCACTATTACTAATAAGGCAAAGACAAATTCTAACTGCATGTTGTACGATACATAATTTCATTCAACAAGAGCATGCCCTAGACAGAATGTTCAAAGTATTTAGCAGAAAATATGATATTCCTAGATATGTCAGGGTCTAGTAAACCTCAAGATGCTATACAGTTTGATGCTAGTCTAACAAGTTAAATAGCACAAGTAAGAGATGAAATAGCTACGCGGATGTGGAATGACTATTATAGGACACGTGGTTAACTGCATAAAAATATCATATCTTTTGAATTAACTTTATTGTATAATCAGTAAACTATGCTCATTTTTGTCCTTTCACTAATTTTTGCTCATGTTGTCCATTGCCTATTAACTGATTTCTGTTACCTTTTCATTCATAGACATTGGCTAGATTTTGTTACATTTGTACTACTCTCTAAGGCCATCTAATATATATTAATTAGTTTAAATTTCAAGTTTTATTACTTTTTTCTTTGGATAAGAGATGAAATATTGTTAGAGTAACAAAATAATAGTTCAATATAAGATTAATATATTGAAATTAAAAATTATTGTAATTTAACAAATCAGTCATTTTTTAACATATAAAAAATGCCACATAAATAATAATTCTCAAAATTTCAAAGTAAATGCATTTTTCTGTTTTCTATTTTTGAATTGAAATAAAATTTTCAAAACTATATAGAGAAAAAGTTTTCAGTAATTTCAAAACAAACATCCAACACAGAAAACTGAAAATTGAAAACCGAAACACAAAGAGAACAGCCTCTAAATATTTGGGTTGTATAACTTTATTATTTTTTGAGTTAATTTTAATAGGGTGGACCGAAGAGTTTGATATGAAAAGTGGGATATAGGGGATTTTGTTGCCTTACACGCTTTTGATCTTATTCCCAATTAGTGATTATTGATTTTAATTTGATCTTAGATAGGTAGCAAAGATTTAGATGATTATGGGGGAGATATTTTCTAAGCATTCTCATCATTTATACAGGTAAAGTACGACATATATTTACTGTTACTCAATACAGATAAGAAAAATGCAACCAATAAAGAGGAGGCGGGGGGGGGGGGGGGGGGGGATCGCACAAGACAGAGATTAAAATGCATCTTACCAGTGGCTTTATTTTTCTGGGTTCGAGCCATCTCGGCTTCAATTTCTTTGATCCTTTCTATAATCCCCATGGTTCCTCGAGATTTATCTGCAATGATTTAGAACGAGATATAAAATAATAACTGCTCCGATTAATCAACTGGCATGTTGAAAAAAATCACCCAAACACTCGTTAATTATATTAATTAATAAAGCTAAATGGTTTGAATTAACAGTCAACGCAAACTAGGCCTAATTTGCTTGTTCTATGCAATCTCAAATACATAATTACCTAATGAAGACTGAAGTATCTGTAGCTGCTACTGTGAACTAGATGGGTGAAGGACGTCTAGGGCTTCTGAGGGACCGTATATTCTGCACGAAAGGGAAAAATAGAAGGAATTAAGAGCTGTTTGCTGAAGAAAAAAAATTGCAAAACTCAATCTCATCCTCCACTTTTATTAAGTATATTAATTTTAACTTTTCAAATATTTTTAAACCATACATTCATAAAAAAATTCAAAAAATAACAAAAATTAAAATTTTTCACATTACTAAACAAACTCTAAGAAGTTGTTTGGTAATGAAAAAAATTTCAACATATTTTTAAAATTCAATCTCAACCATCCTTCATAGTCAAGTTCACCATTTTTTACTTTTCAAATATTTTTCAACCACACATTCATAAAAAAAAATCACAAAAATCAAAATTATTTACATTACCAAATAAGCTCTAAGGCTGCGTTGGAGAGTACGGTGGAATTTGGTTGAAAAGAAAATGAATTTTAGATAATTGAATTTTTGGAAATTGAAAGTTTAATATTTTTTATTCTAGATAATTGAATTTTTGAGAATTGAAAGTTTAATATTTTTTATTGATTTAATTTTCTAGGTAAAAAAAATAGAGAATTTTATAACTTTTATTATTTGATTGACATTATTTTTTATGACAATTAAAGCAAAATTTAGCTATTGTAATAAAAAAAAAAAAAAAATTTTCACACATTCGTACTTGATAATAATAATGTTAAATTTTGGAGAAAAAATAAATCAATTAATTAACAACAATAAAAAGGATCAAACGTGACGAAATTGGTACTCGATTTTACCTAAAAAATAAATTCTCCAATCTACCTAGGAAAACTTGCGCGTGAGAGAGAAAGCTGGAAATGGAAATTGCCTAGAAATTGTGACAATCAAACACACATATTTGAAGAAAGTGGAAAAATGATTTCCATTCCCCTGGAAAATGTTTGATTTCAAACGCACCCTGAAGGCATGGTTTGTGACCAATGGATTTCGATTAATGAGTTGTGTTGAAATTAGGATGGCAATAATATTCCTGAACCCAATATTGATTGGAGAGTGGAGATTGACACAAAGGGGATTACTAGATTAAATGTGTTTGCTGGTTGCGTATGAGGGCAAATTTAAAAAGGGAATTACACAGAACTCTACATTTTAAGTTCTAATTTTAAAAATCACAAGTATAGATGAGATTTTTTTTTCAAATCAGGTGTTAATTAATTTTATGAGTTTGAATTTGAAGAGGACATGAATTAGAAAAATGTAATTGATTAATGAGTTGTGTGGGAAGTAGGATGACAATAATATTCATGAATTCAATACCCATTGGAGACCGACATAAACCGGTGGAGATTATCAATTAAATGTATTTGCGGATCGAGTATGATGGTAAATTTAAAAAGGAAAAATTAAATGAAACCCTAGATTCTAAGTTCCAATTTTAAAAATCAAGTATAGATGAATTTTTCTTTTTTCTTTTTTTTTAAAAAATCAGATCTTAATTAATTTATTATAATTAATGATACCATTATAGACGAAGTGATGATAACTTCAGCAAATCAAGATATAGATATTCAATAGCCCACAAAGCGAGGTTGATGGTAGTTTACAGTTAAACAAATCACGGTATTCTAGCCCACAAAACGCCTCAATAGGCTCAACAAAGGGCCTGACTTTTGGATTTGCTTGCCGTAAATTACTATAACTCTGGACAAAGGGTCTGACTTTTGGATTTGCTGTAAGTTACCACAACTCCGGACGGATCAATGATCAGTAGAGATTTTTCTGATGCAGAAGATCACCATGAAGGTGCAACTGCAGAGCATACTAGTTTCTACTATGATCTTACCTCATATCATTCCTTCTTATGCTACTTAGAACTTTGGGAAACTAAGGAAAAATTGGAAAATTTTAGAAGAACATGATTATAAACAAACACATTGAATTTATTTCTGAAGACTCGATGTCCTTACAATGTAGAAGAGCTCTCTATTTATAGGCGGATGAGAGCTGGAAGAATACATAAAAGACTAAAGGTGTGGCCGACAAGGTGGACACGCGTCAAAACAACCTTGCAATACTTATCTACATATCTGGAAAGAAAGATGCTGAAAATAATTGAGACACGCGTCATTTTTTTTTTTTAAGTAAAATCCTACTTTTAGAAAAGTAAGATTTCGGATAAGAAATAATACAAAACGGACAAACAACATTTATTACATACTGACATTTGACGGAAAAAAGAAAGATTCCTTCTTTAATAAAGCTTTGATGAAGGTGGTATTTTGTCATGATTCGTCCATATTCATGGTGTCTTCTTCCTGTGATTCTCCTGGTAGTATGAGTAATCCATGTTGATTTAACCATCCAGTGTTATGAAGATTTTTATATTTTGTTTGTTATGGTCCCATTTTCTTGCCATTTCCAAAATTTTAAGTGATTCAGAATTAACCACTAATTCTGGATTCATTTGAGACCATGGATCTTGTGGGTTTTGACTAGTTTCTTGGATAGATTTGCTTGATTCTCCTACTTTTGCTTTTGCTTTTTCTTTTTCTTTTTCTAAAAGCTATTTGTATGATAGCCTTATATCACTGGGACCAATTGTTCCTTCATTATACGCCTTTTCCTTTTGCATACTGTAATGCAAGCTGTTGAGCAATTTGTCAGTGATCTCCATTTGCTGTTTCCTTAGCTGGCGTCCTTCTTGAGTCTTTTCTGAGTACCTTGATGTATCACCCAGACTTTGTGTTGGAATTGTCTGATTGATTTCTGTCATGCGTCTCTGGAAATTACGAAATTCTTTTGGATAATGTTCACAATCTTTATGCATGTTGAAAGGTTGAATTGCATACTCCTTGACGGTGCTGAAATGAGTATAGACCTGAAATTCAGTGAAATAACCTTGTCTTTGAAAAATTAAGATCACATGAACATTTCTTGCAGAGGTTTTGAAATCTTTAAATTTAAAAGAAAAGGCTTTAAACATTTTTATCCAGTGTGAAATTGGATGGAACCATTCAAGGAACTTTTTTGCATAATGGTCAAATCGTAAATCATTTTAATATCGGGTGAAAAGCTCGAGTGTGCTTTGGACATCAAATGATATTCCAATTTACCAATTTTCTAAAAGGTACCACAGAAGGCAAAGAGTTTCTTTTGAAAATCTGCCTGCTTGATGCCTGAGATCAAAACGGAATAAAGTGAAAAAAGGGTAATCTGGATGAAATCCAAGACCACCTAGTGTTTCAATTCCGGTTTGTCTTATAACAAGAGATTGGTATTTTAACATGAGTCCTTTGGATTTGGTTTTGAGGGTTTTGGATCTTATGAGTTCATAGAGTTTAGGAGGAAAAGGAGTAAAGTTGTTGAAGGGAAATTGATTTGAATCCATCATGTAAATAACTGGGATTGGTTGTGCAGGTAGTATGAGGGAAACTTTTAGTCTGGAAAGAAGATCTGGTAAGAGGTTGTGTTTTCCTTTGATGTGTTTAACTTCGAATTCAAAGTTTGAGAACCATTCTGCCCATCTGAGTAGTTGAGAATTTTGGATTTGTTTCCTTTTAAAAGAAAGCATTTTTGGAAAAGCTGACATATCCATTTCCACTAAGAATTTGTGCCCAATGAGATGAAATTGGAATTTTTCAATTCCTCTTTTGACCGCCAGTATTTCTTTGAAAGTGGAATGGTAATGCTTTTTTGATTCAGTGAATGATCCACTTTTGTATCCACAGATTCTTCTTTTTCCTCATTTGTCTTCAAGTAAGATAGCTGCCGAAAAACAATCACTTGCATCTGTTTGAAGGACACGTTTTCCATCCGTAGGGATGTGCAGGGCCGGGAGATCTTTCACCTTTTATTTGATAGTTTGATTGCCTGAGTTTGAGTAGGTGACCATAGAGGAGGATCTTTTTTGAGCATTAGCTGGAGTGGTTTAACTATGGATGAAAGATGATCAATGAAGTCCGCCATATAATTTACAACTCCAAGGAACTGTTGAACTTCCTTTTTTGACAAATTTTCATCTGGAAATTTAAGAAGTTCTTGACCAACATGAGGTTGGAGTGAATATTGACCATTTTTAATATGCATCCCTAAGAAATCTGCTTCACTGACACCGATTACCATCTTCTTTTGGGAAAGCATAATACCATATTGTTTAACAATATCAGTGAACTTGAGAAGCAAGTTGGCATGTGATTCTTCATCTTCATAAAATAATAAGATGTCATCAATGTATACCAACGCTGTGTCCAATAATGGATCAAGTATTTTTGTCATTACTTTCTGAAAGAGTGAAGGAGCAGTCTTTAATCCAAAAAGCATAACTGTCCACTGGTAGTGATGATTAGGAATACAAAAAGCTATTTTGTGCCTTTCTTCTGGTTTGATTCCTAATTGCCAAAATCCTGCTTTAAGATCAAATTTTGAAAAGATCTTTGCACGAGACAAATTTGCAAACATTGTCTTTCGATCTGGAAGAGGAAATTTGTCATATGCAAGAAAGACATTCAATGGCTTGTAGTCAATGACAAGTCTTAATTTCCCCCGAACTTGTTCACTTCTTTTATTGACATAGAAAGCTTGACATGCCCATTGTGAATTTGTTGGTTCAATAAGTCCTTCATTTTGCAATTGAGCCAGTTCTTTGGTAGCAAGTTGAAGATGTTCTGGATTCATTCCAAGGTGGCTAGCTTTAGTGGGGTTAATATCTTCATTTTTCTTAAAAGGGAGAGAAATGAAGAAATGTGAATTTTTCCAGAGGGGATTTGTGCATTCAGTAAGGAAATCAGAATGAGATTCTGCACAACAATCTCGAATGAGTGTTTCAGTGATGTGTGGAATGGTGTAGGAAAAATAGGATATCATTTGGATATATGGCTGGAAATAGGACTTGAACCTGAGACCATTTGAACGAGGAAAAACTTTCTTATCCCATAACTGTTTAATAATATCCCATGCAAGGATAATATCTTTACCAGGCAAAGATGAACCTAGTAATTTATGGGAAATACTGAGTTCAGGGAAAAACTGGATTTTAACAGGCCTGCTGATTATTTCTGTTGAGAAACTTTCTCCATTTGCTGCCTGAAAAACTTGTTTGTGATCTCGCCACATATGCTCAGGGAGAATGGTAGGATTCAAGATGGAACATGCAACACCAGTATCAAATAGCCCTGCAACAGTAATTGGCCTTTCATATTTTCCTGTCAAAATTTTTACCTCAATCATAGGTACTGATATGGATGAAAAGGTTGTATTAACAAGTTGCATTCCATAACATTCTCATGTGTCTTCTGTGCATTGGATTCATTAGAATCATACTCAATGGTGAAGACAGTTTGTTGAGTTTGCTCATCTTCCTCAGAGAATAATGATTCAAGGTCTTCATCATCATAATCAGTCTTTGTGGCTGTGAAAATTTGATGAAGAATCTTGTCCTTCTTCTTATTTGGACAAGCTTTTGCAAAATGACCCTTCTTCCGAAAGATGAAGCACCTGTTTTCTTTATTCTTTGTGAACTTCCTCCTGAAAAATCTTTTCTTTCTTCGAAAAGGATTAAAAGCTTCTCTTCGGGAAAGCTTTAATCTTCTCTTATGGAATTTCTTCTTTCCTCTGCATTCACAATCTTTCATGTTTCTGCCGCACTTGATTTGTAAATAAGGTTTTTCACAAGCCTTCTCCAAATTTTTGCCAGTTGCATTGATATCTTTGAGGAAAGCATTTTGGTTGCACAACTTCTTCAGGGTTTTCATTATCCAATTATGAAGTTCTCCAAAAGAAGTGGCATTTAAAGGTTGTCCTCTTAACTCCATGGTTCTTAATGTCTCTTGCCCAAGAGGTTGAGGAATTGACTCCAGATATGCCTGCTTAATATTTGAATCATCTGGACCTCCAATGAGATAGTATCTCTGAGCAGCATTCTTGAAATGTTTTTCAAGATCTTTTGGATTATAGGAAAAACACTTTAATTTGAAGAATTCTTCTCTGGAAATCTCCTTGTCATGATCAGATTTTCCACAGAATTCCCAATATAGTGCATTTAAAAATGCATCTGTAGTGTTTGTCTCCTGAGTGAGTTTGCGTTGTCTGTATTCTCCCATTGAATCATACCAATCTCTGAGAAATCCTGTGATCCTTGCCAAGAAGGCTTTTATGACCTTTGTATGGGTCATGTTTGGCTTTAGGAGTTCGGCAGTACACCAGGCTTTTATTTGTTGCATCCTATATTTCCACTGTGGAGGAGGAATATCATCAAATGTAAACTTTGGAAGAGTTGCACCATTTGAAGAATAATAATTATTAGTCATATGGGACTCCATCATATCATCATCAACCACTTCAATTTCTTCAACAATAGGGTCATTTGTTCTTTGAGTTTGGCCTGTTTGGGATTGACTTGTTTGTTCTTGGTCAGCTATATAAAGGGGTGGAATTTTATCTTCAGACTCACTAGATGCTTCTTCAAAAGATTGAGAAGACTTAGACTCAGAGGTTTCAGAATTGTAGGTAGTTTCAAAGGTGTTGGTGGTAGTATGGATAGGAAGAGTATGGGCCTGTTGGAGGAATGTGGAAATGGGATTTTTCATCGTCATTTGAGGTTGTTTCTCAGTTGAAGTTTCTTGTATGGATAAAGGTTTTGTTCGTTGGATAACTCTGGTCTTTTTAGGAGGCATAGAAGCTTTTTTCTTTTGTTCCCATTCTTCAGGTGTGAAAAGGGTTGATGTAGAACCTTCATAAGTAGAGGAAATCAAGGGTCCTGTTTGAGAGATTTGAAAGGTTGAGGATGAGGATGGGTAGTATGGTGTTGATGGAGGGATTAATGAATTTGACTCAAGGGATGCAAGCTGAGTTTTTAGACTTCTGATTTCTCTTTCTTGAACATCAAAAGGTAGTTGGTTTTGCAAACGAGACATTATGTCTGCATGGAGAATTTCAATTCTTTGTTTACAGGCTTGGAGTGGTGTGAGAAGAATTTGAGTCTGATGTTGAAGAGTCTGTTCAATCCTCTGTTGACTTTGGTCAATTCTTTTTAACATGGCATTTTGTTGTGTTGCATTTTCTGACTGCCAATTCAAAGTGGTTTCTGCTGCTGAGAGTGGTTGCACTGATCCATCTGA
Organism: Ligustrum vulgare; assembly: GCA_963555705.1. Lineage (NCBI taxonomy): Eukaryota > Viridiplantae > Streptophyta > Magnoliopsida > Lamiales > Oleaceae > Ligustrum > Ligustrum vulgare. Next base: position 44,749,115 of record OY743168.1, read on the forward strand.
CTTCCTGATGTTTGGATTTTTTATCTCCCATGAATGAGTAGAATGATCCTTTTCAAATGTTTCCAGAGGAGGAAAATCTTCTCTAGTTGGTGGATGAAACATGGATATTGGAGATGGGGGAGGATTATTATCCCAATCCCATTTTTTATGATACCTGTTGCAGTCATGGTCATCATCATCATCATCCCATCCAGAAGGAACAATAGGATCATCATTTGTGGGCGGTGGCATATATTTGACATAGTAGTCAAACTTTCCCGATGGCTCACCAAGTAATCTAACTTCTGGATTATTGTTGTAGAAGGCTTTATGTAATCTCCTCTGACTGCTTTTCTTAGACTTCCTTCTTTGCCAGGGAGAATCTTCTTCAAGATCTGCTTCAAGACAACTCGAACAATTGTAAACATCCCAGAAGATATGTCCAGTATTGTCTGCTTTGTTATAAACTGGCCTTCCATTTACATCAAAAGCATAGACTGGGACTTTCTCCTGAGTATACATGAATTGTGTTTGGAAACAGGGAGGTTTGTTTGTTGTTGTCTCTCTTTTGAATGCAATCTCAATATCTCCATTTGACTTTTTTCTGAAAAAAGGTTTAGTGGATTGTATTGAAGAGGAGGTTTTGTTTCCTTTGTGAGCCTGTTCATTGCTTGTAACCCATGTTTCCGGAATGAGCTTTATCAATTTTGATCTTGGAAGTTGTCTAGGCACATATGTACAACTGGGGACATGATCTGACTCTACATGAAGAAGTAGAGCATCATCTGTTCCTTGAGATTGGGCAAAATCCAGGGAATGATTTTGGATTCTGTACACCATCTGGTAGTGAAGAGTGGCTGCATATGTGACGAATGTTGGAACAGCTCCAACAATTTGGATTTGGACTTTCAAGGCTGAGAGTAATTGTGGATCAGAAATAGGCATATAGAAATTTGGAAACATAGTAACTAGGACAATTCCAGCATTAAGAGTAGTTTCAATAGTTCCTATGCAAGCATGTTGATACCCAGAGAATCGAGTATCTAACAGAGCAATTCTTGAAACTGTAGGAAGACCTTTTCTCCCATGAAGGGTTAAAGCAAATCGGACAGCTCCAAAATGAAGATGAGTGTAACCTTCAGATAGCCAAACTTTTGGTAAGTGAGCGGGTAATTCAAGGGTAACAAATTGTTCCTTTTCTGTTACAGGTAAAAAGTGTTGATCAAACTTTGAGGCTTGAACAAATTCTTTGACCTAGGATTTTTGAGGAGAAATAATGCTCCGAACAGTTTTGGTTATGGACTGACGAGGTTTTGTATATGGAAGATATGGATTTATGAGGGGTAGATCTGTGAGTGGAACTTTGTCAGATTCTGAAAGATAGGATATTTCATATAGATAGTCCATTTTTGAAGCATCAAATTTTCTAAAAGAAGTTGAAGAAGAAGAAGTAGAAGGAGATTTTGATAGTGAAAAAGGGTTTGAAGACATGACTGAAGAGTGTTCTTCCTTAATTTCTTCCAGTTACTAAGTAACATAAAATATCCTGATATGAGTAAGATGAACAACATGGCTCTGATACCATTATAAAAAATATCTATACCATCAATCCAATATAAACCATAATTTCCTCATTCTCTCTCCTCTCCCTTAATCTCTTTCTTCAATCTTGACAGTACTCTTTCTTCACCCGACAGTCCGACACCCCACTTCTCCTCTCCCCACTCATTTCCACCTCCACCCAAATTTCAGACCACCACCGAAGCCTCCGCTACAGTAACAGCAGTGGCGGCTAACAAAGCCCTAGCCATCTGAGCTTCTTCTACACACGACAACAGCAGCACGCAAAATCCTACGCCACCAGAGCCTCTGATACAGAGGCAGCAACGACTTGCAAGGTGGCTGCGTGGTGATATCACCAACGACAATCAGCAAGCGTTGTGCAGTGAGACGGCACTATCGTCACCAACACAGCAATATCTCTGCACTTTCGCTGTCGACGACGCATCACAGCGGTCACTGCGCGGCAAGGTGCTGTTGCCTCTGACTTTTTGCGACGACGGTGCAATTGACTCTCCAACTCTTGTTTATTTGTGGATTTGTTGGTGGTTGTGGAGAGGTAGTTTGCCCGTGATTGTGTTTAGTGGTTGTGGTGCGGCACTGCGTGGTCTTCTTCCTTTGCTATTATGTTATATGTGTGGTGCCATGTGGGGGACTGCTTGGACAAATGTGTATGTGCTGGTGGAGTGTTGGTGCAGCGGTGGTTCTGGTGGTTACGCTAAATCGATGGTGGTGGTGGTGAGGTGGCCTCATTGCAAGATGTGGAGTAAAATTCGGTAGTGGTGTTAGTTAGGATGCGTGTGGGTAAGGGTAAGGATAAGGATAAGGATAGGGGCGGATGACTTGAATATTGAATAATGCGTGGTCAATTATTAGGTAATTGTGATCAAAATATTGATTAATTGTGACTTTGTACAACTCTTGACGAATACGAGATGTGATCGATTAATAAATAATTGTGAACAAAATATTGATTAATTACGATTTTGTGCGACTTGTGACGAGTATGGAATGTGACCTTTTAATTTGCTATGACTTTATGTGACCCTTATTGTCACAAATGTGATAAATTAATTAGGTAATTGAGACCAAAATATTGATTAATTGTGACTTTGTGCAGCTTGTGATGAGTATGGTATGCAACCATTTAATTTGCATCAACTATAACTCTGTGGGACCCTTCTAGTCACAAATGTAACCAATCATATAGGTGATTGTGTCCAAATGTGACTTTGTTTGATCATTAGACATGACCCGTTGAATTAATTTATATGCTAAGAACTTTTATCGGTCACAAATGTGACCAATTACTAAGTAATAGTGATCAAAATATTGACTAATTGTAACCATGGAGTGAGTAAGTTGTGATTAATAAATAATACGTGACTAAATTTTCATTGAGACTATATTTGTAATTCTGATTAAAATTTATGTCAATTGGGACTATATGCGACTTGTGACGATTACGGGATGTGACCCGTTTAATTAAGTTATCAGTCTCAATATTTGATATCCGACTAAATTTGTAACTATGACGAACTGCGACTTTGTGCGACCAACTGTGACTTATCGATCAGGTCGGGTGGGGTGGGGTGAATTTTGAGATTAAATTTGTAATTGTGACCAAATCGTTACTTTGTGTGACCAACTATAACTTTGTAGGTGGGGTTGGGGTGGGATCACATTTGCTACCAAAAATGTAATTTTGATCGAACTGTCACTTTACGGGATGGGGGTGGGTGAGGTTGGGTGGGGGTAGGGTGAAATTTGCGACTAAATTTATAATTGTGATCAAATCGAGACTGTGTGACTAACTGTGACTTTAAGGGTGGGTGGAGATCGGGGTCGAGGTGGGGTTGGGATGGAATGGTCCGAATGGACTGGGTAAGTGTGTGGTTGTTGTTTGAGATTTTACATTTAAAATTATATTAATTTTAATTTAAAATAAGAGATAATTATTTTTTTATATTATATATAATATAATATTTATTTATTAATATTTAACACCCGATTTTTGCAAAAAACAAAAAATAAAAAATCATAAGTTTATTATGTTTAAAAAAATACTAGTTTTAATTGTATCGTTGTATATTTTTCCCATTTAAAAACCCGACATGTGTATGGGTCGGGTGTGAGTATTTCTACAAAACTCATGCCCAGTCCGCATACCCATTTGTTGCATTAAAAAAAAAAAAAATCAGAATTTAAAAGACACAAATACAAGTTACAATTCATAAACTTATTTCTCTTATTTTCCCGAACATAGCCACACTCTATCTCAAAAAAAAAAACTCTACATTCTCTCTTTCCCAAGTTTTAACTTCTTTCTTTCAAGATTTTCATTTCTTTCAATGAATTAGTACTTAGTTTAAAATTTTTAAATATGCTAATTACTTACTATGTCACATTTGTCTTTAATTCTCTTCATTGAAAAAAGTTTACAAATAAATAAATAAATGATTTTTTAATGGGTATGAAATCATACAAGTACCCGACCCTCCTCCGACCCACTTAAGTGATGTGGGTATATGGGTCGGCTATGGAGGCTAAAAATACCTAGTGGATAGGGTATGAATTTATCATCCCCGATCTATACCCGACTCATTGACATCTCTAGTGCCTAGTGGGAAGAAAAAGGAGGAAGGAACTAGAGAGGAGGGGTGACGATGGGGAAGAAGATTATTGATTATCTTTGAGGAAATAGATGGGAGAGGATGACAATAGACGGTGGACAAGTTCTTTTTTTACCACCGTAAGGGAGAGAACGTCTCTCAAGGTTGATGATAAAATCACATTTCTCCAATTGACGTTTTGACCCTACACACTTTTTAATCACACATTTTACCTCAAAAAATTCAAGTTTCTTGTTTATAACAAGAACAAATCATCAAACGGAGGCCATTTTTTGTTTAAAAAGGAACAAGTTGAACCCAAAAAAAAAAAAGGAAATTATGTTACTATTTTTTTTTCCATAATTGTCTAATGTCCGAGTTAAAGTTCAAATAATCATTGAACTTTGCATTTTATTTTTTATTGACTATTAAATTTTACAAGTTTTTCGAAAGATCACCAAACTTATCAAACCATCATCTTATTTTCCATTAAACCTTAAAAAAATTTCGAATGGTCATAAAACTTATCAAACATTAGGTATCAATAACTCACCATTAGGAAACTCGACGAACTAGTTGATGTGGTAAATTAAAATGTCACACATATATTTGGTGGTGTAAATAACTACCCCACCAGTACTTTTTCACAAGCTATTATCACCAGCCTGAAAACTCGCATCTTCGAGTACTCCAGTGATTATTGTCCAATTTTACGTATTTTAAAGAATTAAATAAATGAAAATATATAATTTTGGGATATAAATTTTGTCATTTAGAGTGAAACTTATAAAAGATTCAATTTTATTTGTTAAACTCTAAATTGATTTTATTTGCTAATAATTTCATTTATTTAATTACAGGTACATTTTCGACAATTTCAAATCAAAGATTCCTAATTTAATTGACCTGAAAAAGCCCAAAATGGATAAAAAATTCAAAAACCCAGCCCAAAAAGGATTCTCTTTCTCTATAACCTACAGCCATCCCTCACATTCTCGCTATCTATCTCATCTACCTTCAAAAAAAAAAAAAAACCAGCCGCACTTCACCATTCTCCTACACACACCCAGCCGCCATTCCCATTCCCATTCCCATTCTCCCTCTCCACCTCTGTCTCTCCTCGCCACAGACCAACCAACCCAGCTGTCTTCTTCTTCAATACACAGCAGCCGCACGGACTTCTCTCAACTTCCAGCACTCAGCCGCCAACCCACTTCATCCCTTCCATCTTCATCCAACCAGCCGTATTCTACCAGCCGCAACTCAACAACCCACAGCCTCTCTCTCACGCAGGCTGTCTTCTCTGTCGTCTCTCGAACCCAGCAGCCATATCCCCCTCACCCTAAACCCCTCACGTCTCTCTCTGGCTCACCCAGCAACTCACATCCGTCCCTCTCTTGGCATCTTCATCTTCAACCGAACCCACAGAACTCTCCCTCACGTCCATTGCCTGCCTTCCCTCCAGCCGCCACTCATCTTCAACCTTCCCAGCCTCATTCTTCATCAACGAACCAGCAGCCTGCCAGTTCTTCACGTTCCCAGCCAGCTGCTCCTCACTCTCGGCAACCTCCAATTCTCGGCAGCAACTTATTTTCCATTCCAACAACCCTGTTCTAGTCCAGCAAGCACACGACAGATTGAGGGGAGACTGAAATTGGTGTTTGGGTGATTGATTCCAATTTTCATTTTCTTGCTTGGATTTTGAATGGTTTTAATTATTAGTTTATCTAATTTGAGGTTATTTACTTTATGTTGGATTTGAGATATATTTTAGTTGTAGAAGTTTTAGTTTTTAAAATTTTGAATTTTATTTCCTAGAATGGTAATCGTTTATTTGAAATTTATTTCGATTAATTTAATTATGTCCGGCTAGATTATATTTGAGAGGAGTTATTCGTAGCCTCAATGGATGAGTGTTAATTTTCTATAGATGAGTTCTTGTGATTGATGATAATTAATGAGTGTTTTAATTTTTCAAATTATTTTACTTCGATTGATGTCGTTGATGTGGTATGTATTGATTATGCGCACAACATGCTCGACTAAATGCCGTAAAATAAATTGATTAATTCTCGTATTAATATTTCCAAATTTTATCGATCTCAAGAAATTCGTGCTAAATTTATTTGCAAAACCCAATTGATAGCGAAAGAAAAACTCCACTCAAATTTCTCTTTCATTGCAATTTAATTATATTCTCTTTTTATTCATTTAAACACAATTGAAATCATAGTTTAAGTTTCGAATTTAGCAAATATTACGATACCAATAAAATCCCTGGGAAGAATGACCCTGGATTATTGCTAGGCTATAATTTGACCCCTTTATACTTGGAGGGTAGATTTTACATCGAGTCAAGTTTTTGAGTCCGGAGAGTCATTTATCACAAGAGTGCTTGACGGAGAGATCAATTGATGATCGGAAGGAAGGTTGAGATCCAATTGTTGACCAAGCGGCGGCGTTAGAAAGTTTGTCTTCATCTTGGTGCCACAGAGGGACCTAGCTGTGCCGTTGTAAGCTAGTGCACTTCCTCAACGGTGTTAATAGTGCCCAACCTAAACCCGGGTTTTCTTGCACGAGTCACATATCTCCGTCGCATACCATCTCTAGGGGATCTTCCTTAATCCTCTGTAGTGCTCACAAGTGGAAGCCATCACCAGGAGAGAAGATTCAAGGGAGAATAAAAAGGATTTGACTCTCACTGATGTAACAACCATAGTTAATGGGCAAGTTGCTTATTAGAAAATAGTATTATCCTTAGATATTCTGCAGTAGACAAAGCACAGATTATATGTAATTGTGTACTCTTTCTTCCCCAAAATTTTCCCTTCTTTAAATCTTAATTAATTTAGGATTATAATTGTAAATTAATAGTGGTGTATATATTAAAAAATGTGTTTTAAGTGGGACTATTTATAATGTGGCGTGTTAAATAAAAAGTGTAGTGGTAATATATTTATCCTTCTACTTATTAATAAAATAATTTTCATGTAAACTTAAAAAAAAAAAAAAAAAAATCTACTTTTTAAGCACATACTCTCCAAAAAATTCACAATTTTAACTCATTTTTGTTTTATAATAAGACTCAAACAAGGGAATTGACTACTCTTAACAGATTTTTTTTAATGAATCGAAAACTTCTAATTGTTCTTTTATATTGGTAACACTCCATTATATATTTATTTTATTAGAAAAAACTATGGCTATGTTTGATGGCTATTATAATCAGCTTAAAATGATTATTTAGGTTTTCTAAGTAAAATGGAGTTATGAATATGGATGTAGGAGATTATGAATATGGATGTAGGAGATTATGCTTGGAGGCTAAGTAAGGAAGGGTTTCTCTTCACCATGAGTGCAAGCTTGAGGTGTGAAGGAGGAAGTAGGAGGTGTAGAATATAGGTTGGTTGATTCATGAAGACTACAAGTCGACTATAAGGTAATAGGATGCCACCTCATGCTTCAAACTTTTTCCAAAATTCAGTTTCAAAGTGCTTTGTTTGAGTAAAGATTAGAGGTATCAAATGGAGTCGAAATCATATGTTCTTGGTACCATTTCAAAGTATTCATTGCGTACTTTCACGCACAATTGTTGGTGCAAGAAATGGATAACTGAAGAGGAAATTATGGCCTTCCAAAATAGGTTACTCAAACAGTTTTCAGGTTAACCATTTTTATCGTCATACTTTTAAAATTTCACCGAGGGCTATTTGTTGGTTGGAATGACTAACTGTTTTCATATTCTCTAAGTTCACTTTGAGAACTTACCCGTACATATATGACATGAAATCAAATAAGGTCGGGAATGCTATAAAAAGTCTCGAGAAAAGTGACACTTCAACACATTTTTTACATAACTTTTCTTTTTATAAAAATTCCATTTTTATTTCTTTCTTTTTCTTTCTTTAATCAAATAAATTCTACAAATACTTTTATTATGTCAAAATGGACAATTAAGGGCATCAAATTTTTTGAGTTGTTACAATCCAGGTAAGCTATGATCACGGTGGACCGATCCATATGTAGTAAAACAAGTTTTTCCTAACGGTGTTGTAGAGATTGAAGACTCTTCTGATAAAGAGCTTTTTGGGTCAATGGATAATGATTGAAGAATTATGTTGCAAGAAGTCACCAACCTACGAAGGTAACTTTGCTGGCTCCATCCTACCAATCTTAAATCAGGTTTTTATCCTTCCTTTTAGTTAGGTTTAATTTTATTTATTTATTATCTTTTTACTATTTAGTTTAGTTTTTGAGACACTAAGGACACTGTCTAAATTTAGTTGGGGATGGTATAGCATATTCATGCACCTATTGCATTCACTAGCATTTCTTGTTTGAATAAGTCCACATGTCATGTATAAATTTGATTTTGCTATCCAGTGATATTTCAAAATGATTGGGTGAGTCATAGTTGAGTCACTTTCTCTATTTCAATCACTAGAGAATATGATGTGATTCTTGTTGGGGAATCATGGGATCTCGCGGAAATTGTATAAACACTTGGAAAGTTCCAAATCCAGATTAATTGACGATAACAGTATGACCCGACACTCACGACTCAAGAACCAAGGATGTATCAAATTCAAGACCCGTTAAGATGCGGAATGAAGAACCATAAAGGGGTGAACGCCACAAAGGTTGTCAAATCCTTTGATAAGTTCAAGGGGTTCAATCAAGAACGAAGAAGAATAGGGATAAACTCACCTAATTCAATCAATCTCATTAATCATAAAAGTTGTCTCTTTACAATGACAAAGAAACATAATATAACCTAAAAACGCATCCAAAATTAACCCTAGCCGTAAAAACATAAATTAAAACGCGTCGGAATTTACGGCCGTAATTGACCCTCGGGTCCAAAAACTGATTCACCTCTTACGGCCGTGACATGTGTTCCTACGGCCGTAAGTAACATACTGAATAAAATTCCCTAACTCAGTTACGGCCGTGAAAATGATAGTTACAGCCGTAAGTCACTTTCTGCCCCAATTGTGCGATATCAATTTTACGGCCGTAACTTCAGAACTTACGGCCGTAAATGGCCTTCTGCATTCTTTTCTCCTTGTTCTTTTACCCAGATGCATTGTAATGGTTTTGGATCATCTTCCATCTTGTCATGCATTGAAAATGGAGTCTTCGACCATGTACTTGAATATTCATCCACCCAAGCTTGCATAAACCCCTGCATTGCTTGCTTGATCTTTTTAGCCCTCAGCCTCGTTATTGGTCCCACCGGTACATGCAACGGATCCTTACTCGTTGTGCCACTCTGGTCCTCATCATTCCCTCACTGTTGAAAAGGATTTGTCCTCGAATCATCACCTGCATCAAACAAAGAGAGATCAGCAACGTTGAAAGTCGCAGATATATTATACTCACCCGGGAGATCCAATTTATAAGCATTGTCATTGACTCTCTCAATGACTTGAAATGGTCCATCTCCTCTAGGCTGCAGCTTAGATTTCTGTTGTGTTGGAAAACGTTCCTTTCGCATGTGAACCCATACCCAATCACCGGGTTCAAAAATCACTTGCTTTCTGCCCTTATTCGCATGGGACGCATAGTGCTCATTCTTCCTTTCTATTTGTAGCCTGACCTTTTCATGGAGTGACTTCACAAGCTCGACTTTCTTCTTGCCATCTAAACTGTTCCTGTCATCTACAGGAAAAGGAATTAGGTCCATAGGGGTTAGTGGATTGAAGCCATACACAACTTCAAACGAAGAGTAAGTAGTAGTAGAATGTATAGCCCTGTTATAAGCAAATTCCACAAATGGTAAAAATTCCTCCCAACTCTTCAAATTTTTATTTATGACAACACGTAAGAGTTGTGTTAATGTCCTATTGACTACTTCTGTCTGGCCATCCGTTTGAGGATGGCATGTAGTGGAAAAGAATAGTTTAGTACCCATTTTCCCCCACAGAACCTTCCAGAAGTAACTAAGGAATTTGACATCTCTGTCAGATACTATACTCCTAGGCCCCCCATGTAGTCTGACAACTTCCCTAAAGAATAAGTTTGCTATGTTCACGGCATCATCAGTTTTATGGCAATGAATGAAGTGTGCCATTTTACTAAACCTATCCACCACCACAAATATGGAATCCCGACCTTTGTTTGTCCTAGGCAATCCTAAAACAAAATCCATGGATATATCTACCCAAGGTTCACTAGGAACAGGTAAAGGGGTATACAAACCATGTGGCAAAACCTTAGACTTAGCCTGTTTACAAGTTATGCATTTATCACAAATTTGGTGAACATCCCGTTTCATCCTAGGCCAATAAAAATGTTCCTTTAATGTTTTCAATGTTTTTAAAACACCAAAATGACCCATCAAACCACCACCGTGAGCTTCACGTACTAAAAACTCACGCATAGAACAGTTAGGCACACACAATTTGTTTTCCTTAAACAAATAACCATCATGCTTGTAAAATTTATCAAATGATCCCTTTTCGCATGAGACATAAATAGTGGAGAAATCATGATCGTTAGCATACAAGTCTCGAACATATTCAAATCCCAACAATTTAGCATTCAATGAATTAAGGAGCACATACCTTCTTGACAACGCATCTGCAACTATATTTTCCTTACCGTGTTTGTATTGAATTACATAAGGAAAAGTCTCCACTAACTCCATCCATCGGGCATGTCTTTTGTTCAACTTACCTTGCCCCTTGAGGTGCTTTAATGATTCGTGATCCATGTGGATGACAAATTCTTTTGGCTAGAGGTAATGCTGTCAAGTTTCCAATGCCCTGACAAGAGCATAAAGCTCCTTATCATACGTTAGATAGTTCAACGCTGCCCCGCTCAGCTTTTCACTGAAATAAGCTATCGGCCTCTTTTCCTGCATAAGAACGGCTCCAATCCCTATTCCTGAAGCATCACATTCAACCTCAAAAGTCTGGTTAAAATTAGGTAATGCTAAGACCGGTGCAGAACATAGCCTATCTTTAAGCAATTTGAAGGCATTTTCCTGTGCATCCCCCCAATGGAAACCCACACTCTTTTTAATTACCTCAGTGAGTGGTGTGGCTATTGTACTGAAATCTTTCACAAACCTCCTATAAAAACTTGCTAACCCATGAAAACTCCTTACCTCAGTTACACTCTTAGGTGTGGGCCATTCTCTAATAGCTCGGATTTTTCCCTCGTCAACTTCAATACCATCCTTACTAACAACATAACCAAGGAATATGACTTTATCTATGCAAAAAGTACACTTTTTAAAGTTAGGAAACAATTGCTCAATGCGTAAAACCTCAAGTACCAACCTTAAATGATCAACATGCTCATCTACATTTTTACTATAAACTAAAATGTCATCAAAATACACGACCACAAATTTGCCAATGAAAGCCCGTAAGACATGGTTCATCAACCTCATGAATGTACTAGGTGCATTGGTGAGACCAAACGGCATAACTAACCATTCATAAAGCCCATATTTGGTCTTGAATGCAGTTTTCCATTCGTCCCCCTCTTTCATGCATATTTGGTGATACCCACTTTTAAGGTCAATTTTACTAAAGACACATGAACCATATAATTCATCAAGCATGTCGTCTAACCTAGGTATGGGATGGCGATACTTTACCGTGATATTGTTGATAGCTCTACAATCCACGGACATCCTCCAGGTTCCATCCTTCTTGGGCACCAATAAGACCGGCACAGCACATGGGCTCATACTTTCTCGAACATAGCCCTTGCTCAACAACTCCTCGACTTGCCTTTGAAGCTCCCTTGTTTCTTTCGGATTGCTCCTATATGCAGGCCTATTTGGAATAACAGCACCTGGAACAAGATCAATCTGGTGCTCGATGCCCCGAATTGGTGGCAGCCCACTAGGTATGTCGTCTGGGAATACATCTTCAAATTCCTGTAAAAGAGAAATAGCTAAACGGGGGAGGGAAGAGTTAGTGTCATCGATTGCAAGGAAGGATTCCTTGTACATTAATAAGACCATCGGTTGGTGGTCAAGGATAGCTCTTTTGATTTCACACTTTTTGGCAAGGAAGCTCACTTTGGTTTTCTCTCCTCTTTCCTTTCTGGCACTCGTCACTCCCTCTCTTTTTTCTGGGGCGGAATCCCCAACTCTCTGTTTTTCTCTCAACTCACATTTTTCTGGGATCGTGGTCCCACCTCTCATTTGAACACTCAGCTCTCCTTTTTCTGGGATCGGGGTCCCAACTCTCTTTGTCTTCTCTTCCTCACTCTTTAATTTCAACTGATCTTCGTAAACTTGTTACGGAGTTAATGGCATAAGTCTGATACTTTTTCCATCCTTTGTAAAACTGTACCTATTTTTGTACCCGTCATGTACCACCCTCCTGTCATATTGCCATGGCCGACCCAACAGGATGTGTCCATCATGCATTGGAACCACATCACAAATTAACTCATCCTCATACTTCCCGATAGAGAGGTTGATCAACACCTACTTATTCACTTTGATCTCACCGGACTCATTCAGCCATTGTAATTTATAAGGCCTAGGGTGTTTGATTATGGGTAAACACAATTTCTCAACAAGAGCGGTACTAACCACGTTGGTACAACTCCCCCCATCAATTATCAAACTACACACTTTATCATTAACAAAGCATCTAGTATGGAATATGTTTTCCCTTTGCTCACCCGACTCCTCCACCTTAATTTGGGTACTAAGAGCACGCCTAGTAATAAGGGATTGAGCTACAGCATAATCTCCATCGTCACAATCACTAGCTTCTTCTAAGGTAGGCATATCCTTAAACTCATCATCATCCTCAACCTCATCCTCCGATACAACCACCCCATTTCGCACAAGCATTATTTTTTTGTTCGGGCATTGTGATGCAATGTGTCCAATTCCCATACACCTAAAACACTTGATGTCCCTACTTCTAGGAGGTTGAGAGTTAGAAGCGAGGTTACCTCTATTGGCAGATTACTCTCGAGCCTTCGGTGGTTCTGGTTTTCCCTTTGGAGCAGCTCCTTCATTTTTGTTATTTCCACTCCACGTAGGTTTCCAAGGAGTAGATCCCGAAGAGTATTTTGCTGTCCCTTTCCTTTTCAGTTGCCTTTCCACATTCATCGCCATGTGCAACATCTCCTCCAGGTTAACATAATGTTGCAGTTCTATAACATTTGCAATGTCTCTGTTCAAACCACTCAAAAACCTGGCCATTGTGGCCTCCGGATCCTCCTCAATATTTGCTCGAATCATAGCGATCTCCATCTCCTTATGGTATTCTTCTACACTCTTCGAACCCTGAGACAGAGTTTGGAGTTTCTGGTACAAGTCCCTATAGTAATGGTTGGGCACAAACCTTTTTCTCATCAAACCCTTCAACTCGTTCCAGGTCTCAATAGGTCGTTCACGGTTCCTCCTCCTACTTGTCACTAATTGATCCCACCACACAAGTGCATAGTCTGTGAATTCTATAACTGCCAACTTCACCTTTTTCCCCTCTGAGTAGTTATGGCACTCAAAAATCAGTTCTACCTTCTTCTCCCACTCAAAGTACACCTCCGGATCACTTTTCCCTTGGAAAGCTGGTATGGTCATTTTAATGTTTCCTAAGCTTCTATCCATCCCATCATCATCCCTATTTTCACGCCTATTTCCTCTTCCACGCCGACCACCACGACCTCTTCTCCTACCCAAGCTAGCCACTGATACACTTTCACTATCATCGTCAACACTATCTCCTATCTCAACATCATCATCATCCCAAACTCCATTCCTAGGATTATTTTCATACCTTTGCGGCCTCCGGATATTAGGAGCCATATGCGGTTGCTCTCTTCGTAGTTGGGAAATTGTTGCACTATGCGTGTCCACGGAGTTTTTAATCTCCCCCAACTTCGCATCCCACCTTTTGAATCATTTTTCCAGGATTGCAAGGAAGTGGAACTGTTGGTTATCCTCCACTGTCGATGATGCGTCCTTCTGTGACATGGTTAGTGATCAAAAGAAAAGAATCAATTTACAAGAAAATATATCCTCACGTGTTTAGCACTTGTGTTTTCACTCTATTTAGCTTTTTCCCTCTATTGATCTCACCACTCTGCCTTTTTCCTCTCTATCCCTTTTCTCAAGTTCTCAAAGAACCCACCAAACTAGTCACGGACTTGGTCCTTGTGGAATTAACCCAAGGTGCAAGACACAAACAGATGAAAAGAAGATTTGACGGAATATTGGACTCAAGAAAATTGATGTAACTGGAATTGAAAGAATTTGAAAGTAGTGATGGATGACGAAAACTACTAAGAATGTGGGAAAAATCAAAGGTATCAAGAAAGGTCTTCTTGAATATGGAATTGTGTTATTGATCGTGCTCTTCAATAATAATCACTTTTTTTTGACTAATCAAAAACAATCAATAATAACAAAATTGAAACTACGACCAATCTTGAAATAGTGAAGAATTTCAAGAAACCCAAGAATCTATTATCGATTCAATGATGGCTCAAGAACAATGAAATCTAATGAAGAAAAAAAAATGAAACAAAACAAGAATTATACCAAAACCTGAATTTAGAGCCAAGCTCTGATACCAAATGATGTGATTCTTGTTGGGGAATCACGGGATCTCGCGGAAATTGTATAAACACTTGGAAAGTTCCAAATCCAGATTAATTGACGATAACAATATGACCCGACACTCACGACTCAAGAAACAAGGATGTATCAAATCCAAGACCCGTTAAGATGCGGAATGAAGAACCATAAAGGGGTGAACGCCACAAAGGTTGTCAAATCATTTGATAAGTTCAAGGGGTTCAATCAAGAATGAAGAAGAATAGGGATAAACTCACCTAATTCAATCAATCTCATTAATCATAAAAGTCGTCTCTTTACAATGGCAAAGAAACATAATATAACCTAAAAACGCGTCCAAGATTAACCCTAGCCGCAAAAACACAAATTAAAATGCGACGGAATTTATGGCCGTAACATATGGGCTTACGGCCGTAATTGACCCTCGGGTCCAAAAACTGATTCACCTCTTACTGCCGTGACATGTGTTCCTACGGCCGTAAGTAACATACTGAATAAAATTCCCTAACTCAGTTACGTTCGTGAAAATGATAGTTACGGCCGTAAGTCACTTTCTGCCCCAATTGTGCGATATCAATTTTACGGCCGTAACTCCAGAACTTACGGCCGTAAATGGCCTTCTGCATTCTTTTCTCCTTGTTCTTTGACCCAGATGCATTGTAATGGTTTTGGCTCATCTTCCATCTTGTCATGCATTGAAAATGGAGTCTTCGACCATGCACTTGAATATTCATCCACCCAAGCTTGCATAAACCCCTGCATTGCTTGCTTGATCTTTTTAGCCCTCAGCCTCGTTATTGGTCCCACCGGTACATACAACGGATCCTTACTCGTTGTGCCACTTGTGCCACTCTGGTCCTCATCAGAATAACTCCTAAAAAATCTCTTTCTGAGCACGGTACTAAGCCTTGTTGTAAGATGGATGACGATGCATATAACTAAGAAAAATCTTCATATTTAAGCACATTTATATTCATGAGAGAGATGAGAAACACATGTATTTGAACTTATAATGATCTTTTGAATTGGATATAGGTTGTTTATTACTATTATTACATGGTTTGTGGTGTGCTGATTGAAATGTTGATCAATTTAAAATTTAAGTGTAACCTTTAATTGTTATGTTCCCCCCAGCTTGATGTCACTTCGAATAAAAATAGCTAATGTCTATCTTGCAATCAATGTTTGTTCACTTGTTTGTCCTAAAATTTTTGCTCTATAATGCCTTTTCACTTGAGTGTATCTATTTCCAACTTCATGAGAGAAATCTCTTGAACTAAAATAGTTCCTATACCCATGAGGATATGAAGTTGAGGTTTTTATTTGGAGATTTTTTTCTTTTCAAGGTTATATATATTGTGGTTATGGTAAGGAGGTTATAAATTGATTCACACACATACACCGATTTTTCGAGTTATAATCGAAATGATTTTGATAGCAATTGTGATCTCTTCCCAATGGCTTCATCATACTCGAGAAGTTTCAATTTGATCATTTTCAAGTTTTCATCATGACATGTATCTCTTTCACGCTTGAATTGCTAGGGATAGCAATAATCTCATTGGGGGTTGTGATAAATATCTAAAAGAATGCTTGAGAAAGTGATTTATCAAGGATAATTGTCAATAAATTAGGCTTCTTGTGATATTTATATTATTATTACTATTGAACAAATATTATTTTAAGAAATTATTTGTTTTGTGTGTTTTCAGGTCCTGTAATTATTCAAGTCAAAATAATGACCAAAATTGCTTGAATTGTAGCAACAAAATGACAAGCAATAAAGTCCAAGTCGAGCACAAAGCCCAAGCAAAGCAAAATGAGCCCAATTAATTTATTCACCTACCGCACTTTAATTAAGCTTGCAAGAATGGAAGCCAGTCACCATAAGTGTTTCACAATCATATTTCAAAGCATAATATAATTAGTTCAAGCCCATCTCAACCACCGAAATTAAATAAACCCAAGCCCAATTGTTTTATCACTTAAACAAGACCTAATGCTTATGATGAGGGGATTTTCTTGGGGTAATAAAAAAGAAAGAGCAGCCGATTGTTAGGTTGGAGAAACTGGATTTTGCAGGCAAGAATGAGACATGTTTTTGGAAGGAAAAAAAAGAGTGAAATGAGTTACAAGTTCTGCTAAACTACAAGCAAGGCTAGGGATGATCTTTCAAGTCTAAGTTTCTCTAATTTAAATTTTGATTCAACTATGTTTTGATTAGTTTCACATTTATTTAGGATTGAGCTCTTTATTATTCGTTAGTCTCTTATAATCCAATAATGAATTACATTTTGCTTCTTTCATATAAATTCAATCATGCCTTTCTTTATGTGATTTTTGTTAAATTATAATTTTTATTGGTGAATTTATTTTACAAGTTTATCGCTTTACTGCAATATTGTCTTGTGATATATTGTCGATTTTTTATAACTTGTAAGATAGGTCAAAGCAAGATTTAATAGAAAATAGTTTTTTTTCTCTCTATCAAATGTACATGTGTTTTGTGGTCTTCAATTAAATAATTTTCGATCGTGTGTTTGGGAAGTGAAATATGCAATTGAGTTATAAATATGAATCAAAGTAAGAATGTAGTGGAAAGAGACTTAAAATTGATTCCCGATGCCTTGTCAATTTCATTATTCTAAATCAATTGTATCATTGGACTTTTAATTTAATTCAGTTACCTTATTATTAATTATCGTCAATTGTTTTCATTTGCTAACCCTTATTGTATGACACTTTTTCGTGGGATCGACACCTCAATCTATATTGCAATAACCACATGTATATTTTGGGCGTAATCAAGCTCAGAACCCACTGAATCGAATATTTCCTCTTCTCATCAGAGATACGCTATTTTGGCTTTATCAATTTTGCCAATTACCCTGATGACTCTATTGGTATAGGAGATATAGGAAATGTTTTGACCAATTAAAGTCTTCTCAGATCCCTTTCCATTCATGATCCCCCAAAGGGGATTCTTGTGGTGAAGTTAGCTATTGAGAGTGCTTCTCAGTAAGACTGTTTTGACCCCTATGACCTCTTGATTTCTTTGGTAGGATTGTGAATAATTTCTTGTAGCGATGCATTTAGAAATGTGATGAAGGCTGATCTATTCTTAAATGTAGTAACTGATAAGTGGATAATAGTGGCATGCTTTTGCTTAAACTCTTTTAAGATTGGGTCTTATAGGACATTTGTATTTATTTTTTTCAATTATAAGAATCATTATGTTCATAAAATCCTTATTTGAATGTTATTCGCTGCGTCTTTTATTTTAACGTTTTCGTCCCATTTTGTTCACTTTATTTTGCGATGCAAAATATACCTGCAAGTGTACGAATCATGAAAAGTAATAAAGTGAACCAAAGAATCTTGATTATCATTTCCACGAGGACTGCTATTAAGTACCGAAATGTTTTAGCTCCTAACTCTATTTGAACAGATGAAAAGTTTGATGTTTTAAACTAATACTAAGAAAATTAAATGAAGAATTAAAATTACAAGATTGCTTTATTTTTAAAAATAATTGTAAAGTAGTTGTGATTCAAGATTTCACCTAAACAATAAAATTAACTCCAATTTCAGTTTTATTTCCTAAACATGCATTTGTTCGAATTTACTAATGTATATTGCAATTCCTCTCTCGAGTTTAAATCAATTCTATTTAAATAAGTCAATCATATATCTCTACAGAGGGTCCGAATATTCTTTATCTAGATGCATAGAATACAAGAATTTACACACAGCCGCAATAATAACAAAAATATATCTCTATTTCTTGTCCAATTACCGAATTTATTATCTTGATCTAAGTTATTAACTCACCTCTCGGATTATGAAAATAACCCATTAAATCATAAATTAGTGGCCAATTAACTCATTCATTAAACACAATAATAAATCAATACATGCAATGAATAATTAAAACAACGGAATATATGGAATTAAAATAATAAAGTTAGGCTACATCGTTCATCCCAACATAGAAAATTAGTTACACAACATGTTTAAATCACAAAAACAATAACTAATAGTGTTTATTTAAAATAACATAAGAGAATGGAAAGCTTGCACCAAGTATCGATTCTCCACATGATCTTCAACTCTCGGGCCCTTTTCTATGCTTTGATCTCCCAAGAATTTGACATAAAAATCTCAATTGTTGCTTATTCTTAGGTGAGGCAAAGGTCTCGAATTCATGCCTCATATGCTGTATATATATGTTGTGGAAAGACCTAGTGAAAGAAGAGGAAAAACCATGAAACCGCGTGCAAAAAGCCCAAAAATCGACCTATAAGAACAATTGCAAGATAATGTGGTGTAAAGCCGTGCGATCGCACGGTTAAACCTTTAATTCTCGGGTGGGAATTTTGAACCATGGCACAACCGTGTGCCTTTGAGTGCGCGATTGTAGCGACTCAGAATTTTTACGCAATTAATAATTATTTTAATATTTAGAAAATTGTGTCGTTACTATTTCACCCATTGTTTTGAAGTTAACGCCGCGACGGATTCGTCTAGCCAAGTCAAGAAATATCGAATTTGTTCGATTTTAAATTAAAATCCGAATTTCTAAAATTATATTATTTTAATTATTTATTCAAAGTATTATTTTTAAAATGTATTTTTCAGTCAAAAATATATCTGTTTTAAAAACGTTTCTTGATCAAAGATAGTTAAATTTTTAGTTGATTTCATCCCCCACGTTTTCTCCTCCTTTCTTTTCTCTTTACACCAAATCCATACCATATTAAACCAAATTATAATTATTCCATTCAATGATTTTATTTTCCACTATTCCCCACTAACTCCACCACCCATATGCATTCATTATGTTGCAAGAACATAATGATTATATTCTCCATTATCATCACAACACATGATCACAAACACAATATATTCACCTCCATATACAGCTATCAACTTAGCACTCATCACAATCACCACCAAACATCACCATAGAACCATTTTCAACATCACAAGAAAGTCACTATACTATCACTGCCTCGTTTCAGATTTCAACCAAGATCAATCAACAAACCACCACAGGATCACAACCCAAATTCCTAATCAGCAGCTCCTTCATCGAACCACAGCCATGGCCAATTCACCATTATCAGATTTCCTCAAACCAACAGACTGCCTTAATCGAACCAAGAAACCACAGCTCAAGCAGTCACCATAACTACCCACCTTCAATCCGTTTTCCCAACTCAATGCCAATCAAAACATCAATCTGAAACCAATCTGCACCTCTGCTACCTAATCACCTCCATCACCCAGCACCACACGCAGATCACAAACCACCAATGCAACCATCGCATTATCACCACTGCAGCCGTTCATTTACTTTCACCGAATCAAACCTAACCACCAATTATCATCCATTTTCATCATCACCGGAATTTAACCCAACCAGAGTCACCACCCATCGTCGAACATCAGACCACCACCAACGCAGCCTGCACCCCAGATCAGTTGCAGAAACCAAATCATCATCACTTTCCACAATCAACTTCAGTTCGAATCCATCCTCACCCAAAACTCAAAATCAAAACCCAACCCAAGAAATAGAGTACCAAATACCTACCTTAAACCATCGCTGAATTTCCGCCGAAGTATCATCGCGAACCCTAGCTTCGAATCCAGCCCCGGTTCGCATCAAAACTTTAACACAACCAGGACCCTCTTGAACCATCACTTTACGCCACCCTTCCCGGCGTTTCACCGGCCAATCACCGGCTTTCATGCCGGATTTAAGTGAGGAACTTCGCACAAGTCACAGCTCCGTTTTTCTTTCTTACTGGATCGTGAGTTAGAGAGAGAGTGGCGAGTGAGAGAATGGTAAGAGAGAGAGAGGAAAGATCTGAGTATATAATTAATTTCGAAAATTTGCACTTAAGCCCCTCAAGTTTTAAAAAGGTTTTATTTCAGTCCTTTCAGCTTTTAAACTTATCAATTTCAGCCCTTAAGTTTTAAATGAGTTTTAATCAGCCCTTTTATTTTCAAAATCTATTATTTCAGTCCCTGCTGATTTACTTTATTTGATTTTAAGCTCAAGTTTCAAAAGTATTCATTTTAATCCCTCAACTTTCAAAATATTCATGTTAAATCCCAACTTTTGAAAATATTCATTTTAGTCCCTCAACTATCAAAAGTATTCATTTTAATCCCTCAACTTTCAAAACATCAATTTTAGTCCTCAAATTATAATTTATCATTTTGAACTATATATTCGATAGACTAAAGTGACTTATTGGCTAAGACGAAGCGTACGGAGAATTTAAAGAAATTGAAGTCATTCCCGCTCAACTTTGCACTCGTCGGATTTGAGGTAGACTCGCACTTATTAATTGATTTAAATTATGATTTCATATAAATGTCATGTGACTTGTGAAAGTCAATTTTCAAGAAAATTAAGTATGTTTTATGAAAGGTAAATATACCTTATGTTTTTATGAAAAGTAAGTATACCCTATGTTTTTACGATAATGTTTTATATGTTTTGGATCATTGCTATGCACATAAGAATTCTTACCACCTAAGTTCGGTAAAATTCTTGTGTCTCCATAAGTTTATGAGGATTTACCACCTAAGTTTGGTAAAATTCCTGTCTTTCCATATGTTTATGAGGATTTACCACCTAAGTTCGGTAAAATTCCTGTCGCATATGTTTATGAGGATTTCGATCCTATCTTATGTTATGATGGGAATGATCCCTATGAATTTCATGAATTATGTTTTGGTATACTTACTGTTATTATGATCTTACTGTTATTATGATCTTACTGCATAAGAATTCTTGCCACCTAAGTTCGGTAAAGTTCTTGTGTCTCCTTATGTTTATGAGGATTTCAATCCTATCTTATGTTATGCTTTCAAAAGAAATTATGCTTGGCATAATTAAAATGTTTTTATAAGTATATGGTTTTCAAAGAGCTGTTTTCAAAGAGCTAATTTCAAAGAGCCTATGATTTGCAAAATATGTCCCGTGCTGTAATGCACAATATGAGTTTTATCAAGAGCCGTTTTATAAAGAAGCTCTATCAATGCCCGTTTTATAAAGAGCCGGGATTTATGTGTTTAATCATCTTATAAATTAAATTAATTTGCGATGAGTCTACTGAGTATTTCCCCCATGAAATACTCACCCTACTTTTTAACAGTTTTGCAGATTTCGGAGACGGTGGCGAGCGATGAATGATGGTGGCAATAATCGTTAAACGGTTGAAAGTTTGACGTTAATGATTTCCGTATTTTTCCAAACAATCGAATAATTTAGAGAAGTTCATTTATTTGAGAAATTATGACATTGTCAATTTCTTTACAAAATTAATGGTTCGATTTACTATTTCAAATGGTTTCATAAATGTTTTAATTTTATCGGCCATTACAGTATATTTAATGTTGCCAAAAATGAATTTCAATTATTTCTTCCGCAAAAATATTATTCAAAAAATTTAGACAGAAAATGACGTAGTGAATCGGGTATACGGAACTCGGGGCGCTACAGCGATCGCGTGGTGATAGCCTTCAGTGCAATTTTCCTCTTTTAAATCCGTACAAGCAGGTCCATAGCTTTTATTTGCAACTTCAGTTCTCCACTTCCAATTGAAGCAATTTAGTCTCCATACTTTAAAATCTCCCCGATTAGCTCATTTCAGATCTCAACTTCTTCAGTTGGATCCTCCAACTCTTGATTTTTTCCATTTAGCACCATGCATGTTTCCATATTGACATCATTAACCTCTCAATTGTTCGATTTTGCTCCAAAAGTCATCCAATTGTGCATTATTTTCATCAATTGCTTCATTCTCATGATTTTAAGATATTTTCTGAAATGTAAACAAATAAACACAAATTAAATAGTATTTATTCCAAGATGACAACATAATATTCTAATTTTGACATATAAATAAGTGTATAAAATACAATTATCACATTTTCCTTTTATTTGTTTGAAAATGGAAGATGAATTCTTGTTGACTTCTCCAATCTAGCCAAGGCTCATGGACCAAATGTGTGTGATTGCATAAAAAGAATTGGTAAGACGTTATCACCCTTTTTATCTTACAACAAAATGACTTAAGATGGGACGATGGTGTCCTAATTGTAATCACCTTATATATACTTTCATTCGTATGCAATATCAACTTTTATTTGTTCACTTTCCCATATGGATGGAAAATATTTTTTTAAATACTTTCCATTGATAGCTCTAACATGCTTTGTTTCGTCTAAATCTTCCAATGGTAGACTCCATTAGGTAACACACCTTTTACCCAATATGGACATTCCCAATTGGGTGACCACTTTACATACTTAGGGTCCTTGCTGTCCAAAGGAAGTATTGTCTTCAAAACTATTTCACCATGTTAAAATATTTGGCTACAACTTTCTCATTATAAGACTTAGCCATTTTATGCTTTTGAACTTTTGATTCATTTAGGATGTCCAATTTTAATTCGTCCAACTCTAACAGGTTTTGAACCGTGGCTTTTGTATATTGTTCATTACCCATAATGTTTTGTAAAGCTACTATGATTGATTGTACATTGATTTCCTTATATAACACTGCCTCTTGACTGTATGTGAGTTGAAAAGGAGTAACCTTTGTGCTAGGATATGGGGATGTTCTGTAAGCCCATAGAGCTTTGATCAAACACTCATGCTAATTTCTGGCATTTTCATCTATCGTCTTTCTTATAATATTTTTGAGAATTTTGTTTGAAGACTCAGCTTGGCCATATGACTGGGCACGATAAAGTGTTGAGTTTACTAATTTAATGTCGAATTTGCCCAAGAAATTTTTGACTTGATCTCCATTCAGAAAAGTTCCATGATTTCATCATCACGGTCTGAGGTATGCCAAATCTATAAATTATATGATCATAGATGAACTTTATGATATTCCCTTGCAAAATCTCATTTAAATGAATGGTCTCAACCTACATAGTGAAAAAGTCTATGGCCACTATGACAAATGTGTGCTACTAAGATGAGGGAGGATAAATCTTTCTTATTAAGTCTATTGCTCATCCTCTAAAAGGCCAATCGATAATCAAAAGTCAGATGATTTATAAATTATTTAGTTAAATCGCATCAGGCTTAATAATGGGAGACATTTCTCTTGCGGGCATCCTCTGAATCGGTCCATGTTTCTGACATGCTAAACAACCCTTATCATATTGGATGCTGACATGCTAAACAACCCTTAGCATATTGGATGCACAATTCACTCATCTTTGGCCATAAATATCCACTCCTAATGATTAACCACCTCATTTTGACTCACTTGGTGAGCTCCGCATATTCTCTCATGTACTTTTGTCATAATTGTTTTACCATCAGATATATTTACACATCTTAGCATGACTCCATATGATCATTTTTTATATAATTTCACATCTAATAATACACAGTTTAGGACATATAACTTCATTTTCCTTTCGCCCTTTTCTTCAGGTTTCTCTAAAAACCTTTTTATTTCTTCTCTCCAATATGTTATTTCTCCTTGTTATACATAGTTAAGACCTTTTGCTATTCATTGTATTGTAGGCATTATTCTTCCATATTTACACACGGAGTCTAAATTCAACACTTTAGAATAACTTGAGGCCTTAAGTTTTACTTGGACAAATTCATCTAATAATTCTTGAGCAATTTCGTGCAAACTTATTATATAACTACTTTGGCATTTGAATGTGTCATCCAATTGATGAATCACTAATTGCAAATCGCCCTTAACAATCGCATTCTTGACAACTATCTCCAGCAATAGTTCCAAGGATAGAATAAGTGCCTCATATTCGGCCTGGTTGTTAGTACATAAATCATCTAAGGTAAAGAAGAATTGATGATATACCCCAGATGGATCTATTAACAACACGCCCACTCCTGCACCTTTTGCGGTATTTGAACCACCAAATTATATTGTCCAAAGTTTTATGTCACATAAGTCAATTTCTAATTCATTTTCCTTTGGGACATCTACACATGGATTATCAGCTAAGAAATCTTCCAATGCTTGATTTTTAATGGCTTTTTATGGTACATATAGTATTTCAAACTCATATAAAGCCACAATCCAATTTTTTGATGTAAAATAGGGTATGAAAAATGTACTTCATTAAATTTACTTTGGATACCAAATACACAATTACAGGCTGAAGATAATGCCTTAATTTTGTACATATAAAATAAAGAGTTAGGCACAGCTTCTGTAAAGCTGAATAATTACAGTTACATTGATTTAGTTGCCTACTAAGATAGTAAATTGCACTTTCTTCATCCAATTAGTATTCTTGAACAACCATTTCGGCTATAAAGTCTTGTTCAGCCGATATGTACATCTTCACTGGCTTTCCTTGAATGAGTGAGAGCAATACTAGTGGACTTGATAGATATGTCTTCAGACTGTCAAAATCCTTTTGATGTTCTTCTTTCTAGATGAATCCGTCCTGATTTTTGAGCTTTAAAAGAGGCGAAAAATCTTTTGTTCACTCTGTACAATTGGAAATAAAATGCCTTAAGAAGTTGACTTGTCCCAAAAATCATTGTAACTCTTTTTTACTGTTAGGCAGATTGACTTCCAATAAAGCTTTTCCTTTATTCTTATCTAGCTCATTCCTCTATCATGCACTAAGAAACCCAGATAGTTACCTAAATTTACGCTAAATGCACACTTTAAAGGATTAAATTTTAATTTGTACTGCCCCATTCGTTCAAATGAACGTTTTAATTGGTGAAAATGATCGTCTTTTTGAGTGATTTGACTACTATGTCCACATAAACCTCAATAAAATCACCAATCATGTCATGAAAGGTCAAATTCATTGCCCTTTTAAGTAGTCCCATCACTTTTAGGTCAAATGACATGACTACCCATTCATAGCATCCTAAAGCCCATGGGCATCTAAAATATGTCTTATGTACATCTTCTTTTGCTATATAAATTGGATTATACCCCCGAATAACCATCCATGAAAGAATATATAATGTGTCCAACAGTGGAATAACTAAAGAATTTACTGTTGATATTGGGTATTCATCTTTGGGCGTAGCAAGATTTAAAATTTTAAAGTCTATGCATACTCTTATTTTACCATTCTTCTTCAAGACAGATACAATGTTAGACAACCATTCCATGTATCAGGTTGTTCTAATATATCCTGCTTTTAGTAATCGCTTTATTTCTTTATTCACTTCGGCAATACATTAGGTGCAAAAAATCTAGGTGGTTGTTTATGAGGTTTGAAGTTAGTTTTAGTAGGTAATCTATGTTCTACCAAACTCCTATCTAAACAAGAAATTTGTTCATATTCCCAAGCAAAACAATTTTTATATTTTTTCAATAAAATTAACTTGGTACTAATCTCTTCATCAAGTAATTAGCAAATGAAGGACTGACGATATTCTTCTTCATCTCCAATGTTTATTCTCACCAAGGGATCTTGTGCTTGAGCATACCCTGACTTTTTAATACTCATCGACATTACCCCAAAAGTCTGTAGAGGTTCATTCTTCCAAACAGTCCACCTTATTGACCTCGCTTTATAGGTTGTGTTCCAAGCTAAATACGACAATTTTGTATTTTAGTAATGCCAAGTATTCTTCTCTTTTTATTTTCTTTTTAGAATCTTTTTCATAAACCATTATTTTAGTTTTAATGGCCGCAATTTCGGCCGGAACACTTCGTGATTGGTTCTGTATTACAGTTCTTCGATTACTTTCTTGCCAACTATTGGCTCTTTAAAGGCTACTATGTTTTGTCTCATTCAAGTAAACAGTTCAGTAAGAGCCTCCATTAAGTATGAGTCTTCACTTTATGATACACTTGTGTTTCTTCTTCTTTTTGAATAACCCTGAATGGTTCGTAATTGTCCTCTTACATGAATCATTCTACCTAGTTGGCTTCTGCCACGAAGGTCTTCAATTAGCTTGCACGACTTCAGCTTTACCTTTATCATTCAAGAATACTAAACACTACTGTGTATCTAATCCCTTCCTAACAGTACATTGTAACTGGTTGGTCCATCTACTATGAAGATGAAGACGATTTTGGTTGTACTCCCCACTGTTATCTCCAAAGGCATCCCTTTTGGCTGGAGTTACTCCACCATTGAAGCCGATCAATAATACTTCTGTTGGAATGATATCTACATTAGACTTGAAAATTTTTCTTATCATTTTGTATGAGATAAAGTCTATGGCTTCCTCATTATCAAAGGGCACCTTGGATACATGAATGCCATCTATTAAAGCCTTTATATAAAAAGGTCTTAAATTTTTACTCAGATTCAAAGAAGGTTTCCTGAACATGAGTTCTCTGTTGACTCAACCTCTATCTTTTGCTTACCCTTATCTACTTCATTCCGTTAGATATATTCACATGCAACATTTCCTTAGTATGAATTTGCATGTAATTTAGTAATGGTTAACCCCAACCAATAGGTGAAGGAAATATTTTAAGGAGTGACTCATATTTTTCACCACGAGTTGCCCTTTTTTTTCTTTTTAGGTATTCCATACAGAATGAGGTAGTCAAATGATCATCCAGATGGCTCGCCCAACATGCCAACTACTACGACCATGACTAATTGGATATCACACGTCATCTATATGGGCACACCAATGGATCCACAAAACATCCATTCACCTAATCATGACCCACAGGCCAAACTGTGATACCAAACTTACTGAACTCTTACATGCTGAGGTACCCTTATGCCGAGGTGATCCTATGCCGAGGTACCCCTATGTCGGGGTGATGCTATGCCGAGGTACCCTTATGCCGAGGTGATCCTATGCCGAGGTACCCATATGTCGGGGTGATGCTATGCTGAGGTACCCTTATGCCGAGGTACTCCCAAGCTGAAGTGAGTACCCTGGAAAGGTGACAAGATAGATTGATGTGACAACATCTTTAAAGGGATTTGATGATTGCTTTAACCCTATAACATGTAGTAATGATTATAGCCAAAGAAATGGTTTACCTCATGAATGGTTAGGATCTTGCTATGTGTAAAGCATAACACGTGTCACAATCTAAGAGAATTACTCATTCTATAAATAGAGCACACTTGCCTCCATGGAAAGGGTTGGTAATTTAATATTCTAACTCAATATTTTATTCTCACTCCATTTTCTCTCTTTTACAAACTTATATTTCCCTCACCCAATTTATATTTGCTTGAAATGAGTATTGACTTAAGCATTAGAGTGCAAATGGGAGCCACCTCTGCCCCCTTTGCAAGCTGATTGTTGGTCCAAGTGCTCAGGAGATCCACGTGTTCAAGAGGGAGGAGCTGAGACGTGTTGATCTAAGGTCCTACTAGATTTTGTGGTCAACATTTTGGTACCGTCTGTGGGAAACCACACTTCTAATCACGAAATCACGTGGTAAAAAGCTGCACAAAACCTTGAAAAATGGAAGATAACCTCTTGGACAAAAGTGAAAGAACCACAAAAGTCTTGAAAAAAGGTGAAGAACCTCTTGAAAAAGAGTGGAGAAATACTACAAAAAACTTTGAAAAAGGAAGAAAACCTCTTGAGAAAGATTGGTAACCAATGCCTTGAAGAAGGGCCTCCCTGAAAGACGGACTCTCCCTCATATTGCCCAAGTGGCATGACTCAAGAAGCCCTTCTTATTGCCCCAAGTGGCATGGTTCAAGAAGCCCTTCTTATTTCCCCAAGTGGCTTCCTTCTTATTGCACCAAGTGGCATGGCTCAAGAAGCCCCTCATATTGCCTAAGTGGCATGGCTCAAGAAGCCCTTCTTATTGCCCCAAGTGACTTCCTTCTTATTGCACCAAGTGGTATGGCTCAAGAATCCCTTCTTATTGCCCTAAGTGGCTTCCTTCTTATTACCCCTAAGTGGCATGGCTCAAGAAGCCCTTCTTATTGCCCCAAGTGGCATGGCTCAAGAAGCCCTTCTTATTTCCCCAAGTGGCTTCCTTCTTATTGCCCCAAGTGGCATGGCTCAAGAAGCTCTTCTTATTGCCCCCCCCCCAAGTGGCATGGCTCAAGAAACCCTTCTTATTGCCCCAAGTGGCATGGCTAAAAAAGCCTCTCATATTGCCTAAGTGGCATGGCTCAAGAAGCCCTTCTTTTTGCCCCAACTGGCTTCTTTCTTATTTCCCCAGATATCATGGCTCAAGAAGCCCCTCATATTGCCTAAGTGGCATGGCGGAAGTGGCATGGCTCAAGAAGCACCCTTGTTTCCTAAGCGACATGGCTAAAGGACCTCTTCCATGGACTCTTTCCAAAGTAACTCTTCCGAATGACGTCTTCCATTGACTCCTTCTGAAGTACCTCTTCCAAAGGACGTCTTCCATGGACTCCTTTCGAAGTATCTCTTCCGAAGGACTTGTTCCATGGCTCCTTCTGAAGTACCTCTTCCAAAGGACTTCTTCCATAGATTCCTTCCGAAGTACCTCTTCCGAAGGACGTCTTCCATGGCCTCCTTCCTAAGTACCTCTTCTGAAGGACTTCTTCCATGGACTCCTTCCAAGATAAGGACTCCTACAAGGGACTTCTTCCAAGAGAAGAACTATGTCAATTGACTCCCTCCAAGTGAGGGACCCCTTCCAAAGAACTCCTTCCAAGATAAGGACTGTAACGACCAGGCTCCCTCGTTGGGGCCTTCTCCGAGTCGTACTCATGGTCTCTCCACTCCCCCCAGGCTCCCTCATTGGGGCCTTCTCCAGAAGTGGATTTTTTTGCCTTCCGCAGGATTCGAACCATGTATCTAGGGGTTTAGTCCTCGTTGGGGCCTTCTCCAGAAGTGGATTTCTTTGCCTTCCGTAGGATTCGAACCATGGGGGAGTGGAGAGACCATGAGTACGACTCGGAGAAGGCCCCAGCGAGGTAGCCGGGTCGTCACAAAAAAAGAAAGTAGTGGCGTTCCGAGTATTTAGAACTCGAAACGTTACAACATGGTATCGGAGCAAGGTCTACGTTTCTATAGACTTGCAACATTTTCAAAAGATATTTTTCTTGAAAAAAAAAAGACTCTTTTTTGTAACGACCCGACTCCCTCGCTGGGGCTTTCTCCAGAAGTGGATTTTTTGCCTTCCCTAGGATTCGAACCATGTACCTAGAGTTTTAGTACAATGATTCTTAGAATCCTGCTACCGGAGTGGAAAGACCATGAGTACGACTCGAAAAAGGCCCCAGCGAGGAAGTCGGGTCGTTACAAGGACTCCTACAAGGGACTCCTTCCAAGAGAAGAACTATGTCAATTGACTCCCTCCAAGTGAGGGACCACTTCCAAAGGACTCCTTCCAAGAGAATGACTCCTACAAGGGACTTCTTCCAAGAGAAGAATTACGTCAACTAACTCCCTCCAAGTGAGGGACCCCTTCCAAAGGACTCCTTCCAAGATAAGGACTCCTACAAGGTAATTCTTCCAAGAGAAGAACTACGTCAATTGACTCCCTCCAAGTGAGGGATCCCTTCCAAAGGACTCCTTCCAAGAGAAGGACTCCTACAAGGGACTTCTTCCAAGAGAAGAACTACGTCAATTGACTTCCTCCAAGTGAGGGACCCCTTCCAAAGGACTAGGGACTCCTTACAAGAGAAGGACTCCTACAAGAGACTTCTTCCAAGAGAAGAACTACGTCAATTGACTCCCTTTAAGTGAGTGACCCCTTCCAAAGGACTCCTTCCAAGAGAAGGACTTCTTCAACGAACTCCTTTTACAAAGGACTCTGTCATTGATCGATTCCACTCTAGGAAAAACACCCAAAAGTTATAAATTCGAACCCCAGCCATGAATGCCTGGGACTTCCAATTTAAGGGACTAGAGCATATACACACGCATGTCGATACAAGACACAACGTATATATACGTTGTTTCATATTATCCAAAGATGCACATCTCAAAACGAGGCAGGCTTGTAAGCCCTCCAGTTGCTTGAATTGAGCATATTCTCTCTGTTATCCGGACATGCTATTAGCCCTCACACATCTAGGCGTAAGATCTTCAACATTATCGAAGGAAACCTTGTAATTCCCCTCCTATTTGAGGCATGCTTGGGATATTGCTATGAGCCTATATGTCTTCATAAGTTCGAAGGACGCTCGAGTATTCTTTTTTGTTAAGAGAAGAGATACACTTTAAAATTTTGAAAAATGCAGCCTAATACTCATTTAATTTAACTAAGAAAACCATGCAAAATATATTCCATCTTTTCCATTCTGGTGGTGTCTTGCAAGAATGATTTTTTATATATTTCCTATTTTGGTTATTTCTTAGAGTATATACACATTCATCATCTTCGATCCCTTATATTATCAAGTCCGGTTCGCACATAAATGAACCAACCAGACTTGAGGGACTAGTGTTATGACCATGACTAATTGGACATGACACGTCGTCCATATGGGCCCACCAGGGGATCCAAAAAACATTCATTCACCTAATCATGACCCACAGGCCAAACTGTGGATACCAAACTTACTGAACTCTTACATGCCGAGGTACCCTTATGCCGGGGTGATCCTATGCCGAAGTACCCCTATGTCGGGGTGATGCTATGCCGAGGTACCCTTATGCCGAGGTGATCCTATGCCGAGGTACCCATATGCCGGGGTGATGCTATGCCGAGGTACCCTTATGCCGAGGTACTCCCAAGCTAAAGTGAGTACCCTGAAAAAGTGACAAGATAGATTATGTGACAACATCTTTAAAGGGATTTGATAGTTGCTTTAACCCTATGACATGTAGTAATGATTATAGCCAAAGAAATGGTTTACGTCATGAATGGTTAGGATCTTGCAATGTGTAAAGCATAACGCGTGTCACAATCTAAGATAATTACTCATTCTATAAATAGAGCACACTTGCCTCCAAGGAAATGGTTGGTAATTTAATACTCTAACACAATATTTTACTCTCACTCCATTTTCTCTCTTTTATACACTTATATTTCCCGCACCCAATTTATATTTGCTTGAAATGAGTACTGACTTAGGCATCGGAGTGCAAACGGGAGCCACCTCGGCCCTCTTTGCAAGCTGATTGTTTGTCCAAGTGTGTAGGAGATCCACGTGTTTAAGAGGGAGGAGCTGAGACGTGTTGATCTAAGGTCCTACTAGATTTTGTGGTCAACACCAACTATTAGCTTGCCTTCTTGGTAAAGTTGCTTGAGAAGCTTGTCGCATGATACTCTCCCAATTCTACATTCTGCTTCCAAGTCCAGTTCTTCTTCTATACAGTTATTACATCGTCCTCCGATTCATGTATTTCCTTGACTTGTGGGTCAACAAAAGTATTATCTTCAAGTTCTAACATGATTGATGCTTCTTATGACCTTCTATAACATCCTCCTTATTCTTGAATTCATTGGCCAATATGTAGTTATTGGCCATGTTTGAAGGTAAGGTGCCAAATTGGATGCTATTTGATTGTCCAACATCATCTCCATCTTTGTCTTTTTGCCAGTGCTTAAACTTTGATTTCCCAGCATGTTTACTTGTTGATGCCTTTTCTACTGACTTTTGTACACTTCCACTTTGCTTAACTGTGAGAATGTTTTGATTCTACCCGCGAATGAGATTTGTAGGATTAGACTTTTCCATACCTTGTTGTTTCATCATTCAACTGTAATTCCTTTGATAACGTCTCTATTACTTCCTTGTTATCTCGTCGAATGGGATCACCTTCCCTGCTCTGGGATTATATGAATGCCACATGTTTGAACGATATAGTTGGGGCAAATGTTATAATATTTTGTGATATGTTAGATGATCTTTCAAATGTCTTGGCATATAACCATGGGTTATATGATCTTTCAGGATGTAACATCATTTGTTCTCTAAACAATGGTGGTTCTATGACAGTAACTAATTGTCTGTATGCCCTCTTTTCATCTACTGCTTTTTCAATTTTCTTTTGGCATCTAACACATATATTTCAATTTCCTTCATCTATAATTTTTCCTTTTAATATTTGAAAAAAACTAGGACATGGTTCGTACTTTCCTTCATCCACCACCAACTTGAACTTTGGTAGATCATGTTTGTTGAACTTTGGAAAGACCATGTCAACATTAAATGGCTGCGGGAATGGATTTTCATTCACCACCATCTTCTTTTTAATTAAAAAATAATTTACCTTGTTTTAATAGCATCCTGCAACATATTGTGAAAAACTAGGCAATTATTAGTCATATGAGACCATGCATTGTTCCATTCACAATACTTTTTACCTTTAACTAGTTTCACCCCCGTAGGATGCACGGACATATTTCATTGACAAAAACTAAATTACGAAAAAAATACAATTGAAAAAGAAAAAACAGCAAAAAAATGAAAATCCCATTGATAGCATTTAAAGCCAAAAACATACTAAAATTCTTATTCCACAATTCATTTATTATCAAATTCACATGGAGTACCAATGGACAATGATGTTAAAAATTAAAATCTTAAGAGATGCTAACAAATTGGTTAGTGCCACATTTGTACAACTCAAAAGTTCCATCCAGAGAAAATAATTATATAAATAAAATACATGGTCCACTGTTGATTAGCGTATAGCTTTTTTCAATGTCTCCAACGCATCATTTCAAAAGCTTAGGAAAACTATATTCTATCTTCATTATCAACACTTTTGCACTTCCAAAATCACAAAGTTTTAGCTGATGAGTGTGTGGTTTGACTTGCAATAACCAATTACAAGGGTAAACATCATAAATTGGAATGTGTGCACAAGTATAAAAACTTAAATAAATACACACCAAAAGATTCTGTGGTTTGATGTCCCTGTGGCAGACTTATATTATATTCCATGAATATATGCAAGAGCTCTAAAAATCTGTCAACATAAAAAGAAAGACTAAGATGATGAATTATTTTCAAAAACCATACACTATTATATTTTTTCAAATATTAGAAATAAATACCAGAATGTTCTAGAATTTAATATTGTATTGCAAATATACATGCATAAATAGCCACGAGCTATTCAAATTTGAACAGTGATTTTGAAAGAACTAAAAAGAAAGGATGTAAGGGTAGAAAGAATAACTGGCCCCATTTGTTTTATTTTTCTTTTCCTGTGATGTGTAGGATAATTAAGTACATAAAATAGAGATGTAAGGTAGAGCTAGTGCATAAAGACCCATCATCGCAGCCTATTTGGTAGTAAAGGAGCCACAAATAAAAGTAAATCAAATAAAGAATCATCTTAAGCAATAAAAATGAAAAATGAATGAATAACAGTGGTTCCTATGGACATATATATGATCATCAAATGGTTAAATTATACAACCTATTCAAGTTGGCTGACCTGACATGTGTAAAGCTTGACATAAATCATAGGCATTCGCTGGTTTGCTTTGCTATACTGCCTTGTTACATTTTACACAGTCGCAGGCACATATTCAAGAACTAAATTAAAGTAAAGTTCATCCTTGTCAGTAGTTGAAAAAAAGCAGTGCTTGAGTGAAACAACATTGGGGTGATCATGAAGGAGTATCATCTGCAGTGCACGATTTTCGTATCTCTTATCTCGCAACACCTTTTTGACAGCTATTGTTTCTCCACTTTCAAGACACGTGATTTGCAAAGTTATTTATACACAGTATCTTCTTTTTTCCCAACTTAACTAACAATCACCTGAAACACAATCCCAAAGGAACCCTGTCCAACAACACGCTCTGCAATATGAAATCTTCCTACCATGGCATAGCACCAAAAGAAGATAAAAATGCAACATAGGATTTTTGTAAGATCACTCTCGTTACTGTGTGTATATAATCACAAGATCTGAACTTGGCAGGCAATTTTAAGTATTAAAAAAATCATAAAAGAGCTAAATATATTATAGTGAGCAGTGGCTAAGTAACAAACGTGTCAATGTTCCTCATCAGCAGTTGTTTCTCCCACCCACATACCCACCAACATATAAGCAATTAAAAGAAAGGATTTTAAGGAGAGGGAAATACGAGAATCTGATCTACAATCAATAATAGATTGGGTGGGGATGAGTAAAGATTGCATTGTCAAATGAGGATATTTTAAGATAAGGTAATTAAGGGTTTAAGGAACAGCTTCACTTGTAGTAGAGAAGTCTAAAAAAGAGGAATCTAGAAGCTCTAACCAAATTATATGGTTAATGCTTTATTATGTGGAATTGAGCATCTCAACAATTTGATTTGATCAAATAAATAGATGAAGAAAGAAAGAAAGAAATTATTGGTAACCTCCATAGAGAAGAAGTGGCAACAACCTTATAGTGTGGACAACAAATATACAGGCCACATAGTCGAATATGTGTATGTTTGGAAGATTTAACTAATCCGTTCGTCACAATCTCAATATTCAAAGAAAAATGCTAGATGCACCTCGGGGCTTACCCCCGAGGTGACCCCCTCCTCACATGGAGGGGGTGGAGCCCACTTCCGACAAGTGGGCTCCGCCCCCTCCCTGTGAGGAGGCGGTCACCTCGGGGGTAAGCCACGAGGTGCGTCTAGCATGGTTCATATTCAAAATGCCTTGTCTCAAGTCTAAACCCTACTTCTCTATATAAATTAAATTA
The DNA here is from genome assembly GCA_963555705.1 of Ligustrum vulgare. Classification (NCBI taxonomy): domain Eukaryota; kingdom Viridiplantae; phylum Streptophyta; class Magnoliopsida; order Lamiales; family Oleaceae; genus Ligustrum; species Ligustrum vulgare. The sequence goes on from OY743168.1 coordinate 44,784,377, forward strand.
AACAAAAAGCAAAGCAAAAGTCAAGATCCATAATCATCTATGATCTTGCCTTCAAGATCAAATTAAATTATCTGATTTCTAAAGGTACTCCCTCTGAATTCTGAATTTGATCTTCGACCAGCATTTCAAACAATTTCACAGTAAAATCATCAAAAACACTAATACTACATAGCCGTATTTCACCAAGCTGCATCAATTTGACGTCTTACATCTTATATATAGGTATCCCCTTTTTTTACTTTGTTTAAAGAATGCAAAATATTTTGCATTCTTGTGGAGATATAGGATAATTAAATACTTGTGGAGATATGTTATGTGTTGCAGAATGTATATTGTCGTGCATTCTTTTAGACATGTCATTTGAAGGCAGTAGAGTTGAAGAAAAAAGTGCAACAACAATTTTTGAAGCTAAGTATTAGTTAGAAATATCTGGAAAACAATCAATAAACTGCAACAATTTTATGTCAATTGCAATTGATAAAATAATACGTATCTCAAAATATTAAAAATTTATTGAAATTATTAATTATGTTGATTGGAATTTTTAATAACGGGTTGAACCAGAGACGGTAGAATAAAATGTGAAAAATGATATTACAAGTTGGGCATGTCTTACATATACAAAAACTTGGTGCGGTTTGGAAGGTTAGCAGCTTACATAAGGCAGCTAAATCAAGGATCCAAAATCCAGCTAAATGAAGTCAGATCTCTAATTCCCTTCCATAATCGCATAATTGTTAAGTGCATTTTTATACACTTTTTATACCTTTAAATTAGTATATTTTGGAACATCTTGAGCAAATATCTACTAATTTATGCATATTTTGTATTTAAATAGGTTAATATCCAAGTTTGATGCCAAAAACAACAAAAGAAGTGCAAATTACGCTGAAATTGGAAGTATGAGGACCATTTTGTCACCTCCGGAAAGTTTTGGACAAGCCACGCAATTAACCAATGGACCAAATTGAAAGATTTCAAAAGTTGAAGGGCCAAAAGTGCAATTTTAGAAGGACATATTTGAAAGAAATCTGAAAATTTGGAGACTAAATTGCTCGAGATTAAAAGATGGAGGACTTGACGGAAATTACGGAATGGACTTAGCCACAAAAACACCCTCCAGCTGAGCCACGCGATCGCGTGGCTCGAACCAAGTCGCGAACGTGACTTGGACATCGAAACAGACTCGAGGCCAAGCTGGCCCCAAATTTTAAACCGCGCGATCGCCCGCAGTTTACCGCGCGCGATCGCGCGGTTGAAAAACAAAAAAATAAAAATAAAAATATTTTCCGGGCCGGACCGGGTCAACCCGACCCACCCGGTTCGGCCCAGAAGCTGAAATTCGCGGATCTAAGTAACTTTTTAGGGTTTTTGGATGATTTGGGGTATTATAAATAGAAAAATCTGATTTTTTGAGAGGGCATGTAAGTTTTTGCCTCTTTAACTTTTCTTTGTAATTTTTATCTTGATTTTCTTACTTTTAATGCAATGTTAAGTTAATATTTTTATGTTTAGTAAAGTTATTGTGCATTTAAGTTGTTTATTATTGTTGGGCTTTTGATTATTGTTATTTTCTCATATTTCCATCAAGAAAGTTATTTATTTTCTTATGCATTTAATGCTTTGTGTTTGAGTTGTTAAAGATATTAATTGTTGATGAAGAAATTTGATTCAAAGTGAATGATTCTTGGGTTTTCACTTCAAGAACTTTACAAAAAGGGGAAGTTTCCTTTATTCTCTTGTTTTTAATCTTTATTTTTAGTATTATTCATATGTTTATGTTGTTTGTTAAATATTGTTGTTAGTTTATTATGGGTTAATGTTATTGTATTGGAATTGTTGACTAGTTTATTTTTATTTAAGCATTTTAAGTAGTTTTTTAGATTTTGGGTATTTATGTTTACATGTTTATGATTATGAATGTTGTTTTAGGTTTTTGTAACTTTTAAATGTTTGTTACTATTTTAAGATATCATTGGAATTTACTACACAAGTTAGGTAATGTTAAAAATTTCCCATGTAATTTGGTTGATTAATTAACTACCACTAATTGATTTTCGAAAAGAAGAAATTAGTATAGTTATGAAAACTAAATTTACTTTGTTTTATGTTATGTAACTTATTTTAATTATCAAGTTTATATTGTCATCAAAATATTTAGATTAATTAGTTTTATTCTAAGTTTCATGTTGTTATCTATTTCCTTTAGTTAATTAGTTTACATATTGCCATGTTTCTTTTTAGTGTCATTTAGTTAGTAATTCACCACCAAACCATATTTTTATATTACTTGACTTTTCTTTTAAAATGAAATCAATAACTTTAGTTACAAATCAATCAATTCTCGTGGGTACGATAACCCGGACTTCTCTAGTCCACTTTACTACTTGAACGCGAACCGTGCACTTGCGGTATACGATTTGAGCGAACAATAATCTTAGAGGGTTTGTCACATCGTGATCCATCATATAAAATTATCAAGAATGCCAAAAAGAAATGTATGATTTAATAAGTTCATATTATTATTATTATTATTATTATTATTATTATTATTATTATTATTATTATTATTATTATTATTATTGTGAATTCTCTTAATATGGCATTAACCAGTTACACTTATTGCCCAAAAATTAGCCTACCATTAAATCAAGATGACATGGCTTGCAGAAGTTACCTTTTAATACATTGCAGTTCAAACCAAGTTCAACTAAACAAATTTTCAGTAATTTCTCTCAAAGGAAAGGAATAAATATGTAAATTAGTTTGGTATCTTCATCCAATTACGAAGCTTAGCTAACAAGCAGAAAATTACAAAAGCAAAACAAATCAGTATAGAATTCGAATCATATGTAGGATAGCCCAAATATAAAATTGCACTTACCTTGTAAGCCCAGCAATTATGAGTGGTGTTAACTTAGTATAAGTTGTCATTTTCTATTTTTCTACAAATATGTAATTTAATTAAAATTAAAAAATTACTAAATACGCGTATTTAGTAATTTTTTAATTTTAATTAAATTACGTAAATATTTCTTGAATATAATATCTCCTATTTTTGTGCTAATCATTTTATTTTTGGAGATAATAATGAATCAAGAAATATTGAACTTTTAGGATCATGATCTCGAAATTATGATCTCGAAATCTTTTGATTTGAATCAAGAAAATCTTGTGATTTGAATCAAGAAACACTGATCACTTATGATAAATCTCTTGATGATATATTTGTGATTATTTTGTTTCTTGGCTTTCAAGCTCATCCGTAGATATGGTAAGATCCTTCTTGATATGGCCGAGAATATTCAAGCTTATCCTTAGATATGGTAAGATCCTTCTTGATATGGCCGAGTATCTTGACTCTTGGTAAGTCAAGTTTATCACTTCATTTGGTAAGATCTTTTATTCCATAATCAATTGAGAATATCTTACCTTATCTTCACTTATGGTAAGATTTATGATTATTCTACCATTATTCATAATTATCTTATTCTTGATTTTATTGTAGGAAATAAAGATTGAATGCAACAAGGATTCTTGATGGTCAAGCAATGCAATTGTATTTATATTGATGAAAACGGGACATTTTCTTCAAGAAGTTTAGAAGCTAATTTTTGTGTGGTGCTAATTATACACGACTTCTACATCATTGTAACTTCGATTCTCCGGGAGGAGAAATCAATCACCTAGAGAAGAAAATACTTTCAGCATGAAGATCAAACGGGAGTTCGAGGTTGCTGAAAAGTGTAGCAGATTCAAAGAAAACTACTGAAGAGTGGTGGGATGCCAGTTCGTATTACATGCCATAGAAGGATCAGGGAGTGATCTATTTCTTGGATGTTTGATAAGTCTATGCGTAGATTTATCCTGTAGTTTAGATTGATCTGTATAAACTCTTCTCTTATATAGTGATTGATTTTTGTCCGCAGGGTGCGGGCTGTGAGTTTTCTCTGTTAGGGTTTTTCCCACGTTAAGCTCAAATTATTGTGTTCTTACATACTTACAATTCTGCATAATTTATTCTGTCTATTTTGTTTTACAATCCAGACGAATCTGCATCAACAAGATTCATCTGGTATTGCACTAAAACAAATCTTAACAATTCTCTATCAATTCGTTACTGTACAGACATATCTGTGATAGTCTGGAGAGAAAAGGAAGACAAAATTAAGTTTTGTGATTGTTTTCCCTTCAGAAAATTGAAATTAACCCACTAAATCCAAAACACACACACCACTTAGCATTTTCAACTCTTTTGTCCCTTTTGAGCATCATATACAAATTTCACAAATAAATTTGGGAAAGTTTCGATAAAAAAAATGTATGGGTAATTACATCGGAGAGGAAGGAAAAAGCAGAGCTTTCATCGGAAACGGGTCCAGCAATTGCTATGAATTTACTCTTCTTATTTCCCTCTCGAACGTAACTCTTTCTTTTAGCATTGTGAATTCACCCCTGCCACGATTATTATTGGTGGAGCTGTTTGGAGGCAGAGGCTGCCACTGTCGGTGGTGGAGGCGAAGGGTGTGCCGAGTAGGAACAGAAGGTTTGGGGGATGAAAAATGAAAGGAAATGCGACTGTGTTGAACTACCTTCGTCTAAATGAAAGGAAAGGAAAAGGAAAGGAAATCGTCTAATATAGCCTCCAACTATCATCATGGTACTCGAAGATGCATTTCCCACTACTGTAAAACCGCCTCTAATCACTGGAGAGAATAAGAGAAACGGATATAATGGAAACTACCAAAATCTAGAAAAAATATCTGTCAATTTGTGCAGAATCTTTGACAATTGAGATTCTAGTCAAAATTAATTGGCTAGAATCTCAGTTACCATTAGATATATATAGATAGATAAATTCAAGGGTTGACAGTTTATGTTCATCACTCAAATTTATGTGCTTGTCCATATACAACCAATCAAATATTATATCGGCATTTCCCACATCAAACGAAAACATCCTAACCTTTTTATTTTCTTCTTTTGCTAGTTCTTGTTTATTTGATATTTCTATCTTGTTAATATGGGACAAGCAAAAGTGTTTCCTCTAACCAATCCGACCAAACACACATCGGCCTCATTTTGACCAGTATCAATGGCATGGACGTTAAATTTGGTGTCTCTATAGTAAGTCAAATTACTAGAGCTCTTCATTTGTTTTTTTTTTTCTCTTAATAATTATTTTGGAATTCTTTTTTAATTCAAAACTGAAGCAACTTTGGGCAATTTTGATTAAAAAAAATTCAGGCAAGGGAACAAAATATTTACTCCTAACCATTTTAAATCTTTGAAGAAAATATTTAGTCCATTCATTTAACAGTTGACACAAGTTTGCTAAATCTTCCAAAGTTACTTCTAATTCAGTTTTATAAAATTTAACATGAAATAATTGCTCTATATGTTGCCATGTTAGAATAGAGTTTGCTGGCAAGTTAATAAACTATGAAAAAGCAATCCCTGTCAATGAACTTGGGAACAATCTCATCCTATAATAATCAGTACTTTACCACATTTTAATGTAATCCTATGTGTTCCAAGTGGATACTTCCCATAAACAAGTGATCAAAGAGAACTCAGGTACTCTAAACCCCCTAGGCCAAGGATAGGCTTGATCAACCCATTCTGAATAAGGTTTCTTGTATGTTGGGCGAGTTACTGGTTGAATTCCAAATGCTATTTGATCTTGTAAAATTCTATAGGTGGTCTAAGAGGATTAACCGCTATATTAGCCATAAATGGACTATTGTTTATCTCAATATTACTATTAAGGAGTGGATTTGCTCCCTTATTGGTATGTGCAACATTTGGCCCTATGTTTTGGACATGACTATTAAACGGTTAGTTTACGCCCTCATTGACATGCATAACATTTGGTCCTATGTTGATATGTGCAACATTGGTCCTATGTTCTAAATATTTTCCCTCATATTAAGGGTACCTCTTATATTGGATATTCCAACACCTTCCGCAATAGAAGGTCCAACACCCCCTTGTTAGATGGTCCAATATGTGACACTTCTAGTCGCCTAATCGTCGAGACTCGCTCTATTCGTCGAATCTCCCAACCTCCTATACATCACCCTATTATTTGTGATGTGCTCTTATGTTTTGGACTTCCATGCTGGGTCTTTGAATTGGGTATTTTTATGCGTTAATAGTAAAATATAATAGTATATAATGAGAAATTTTGCACCTTAACATCACTTAAGCTAGACAATGAGAGCTTTTTTTTAGAACATGGCTTAAAAACAAGTAACTAAAAAATTGAATTTTTAGAGACGGTGCGTTGGGTATGTTGAACCCGATACCGGTAAAGTAATGTAGCCATATATTCGACATACTAAAGAATTCTGAGGAAAACTTGATATTCATCAATACATTATTTTCAGTAGGGGTAGACAAAAAATTGAAACTGAGCTGATTGAATCAAATTGATCAGAACTGAAAAATCGAAAATCAAAACCGATTAAAAAAAATCAAAACCGTTTAAAAAAAACCAAACTGATATGTTCTCAAAACCAAATAGAAAATCAAAAGTAAAAGTAAAATTGACAAAGATATATTTGTTATTTCATTCCTAAAAGGATGTCAAATATCTTGGTTTCTCATGTTCCATAAATTTTTGTTTTGTACCAATAGTTCAACTATTCACGTGTGATTTTTTGTTATTTTTTTTTATTGTGATAACCTTTTAGAAATTTAGAAAATCTTTTATTTACTATCACAATTTTAAATATCTTCTTAATTTACCAAAATAGACATGGATTGAGATATCCTTGTATCTCTTTGATTCTCACACCATACTTTTCAATACAGTCTAACAAAATGTATTTGGATTTTTGCCATTAATTCTCTAGAAATCCCACTCCCCTCTCTTCTTTCCTGGAAACACCATATTTTCTAGTGATATAGTTGTAATGTCTTCATCTCTTTCAACATATGTACTAAACACAAAGAAAGAAACAAAAAAAAAAAAAAATTCCATAAAACTTATTAAGTTCAGTGTTTCAACTTAATTTCATGACTTGCACTAAAAGTGAAAAGGGGCAATTAGGGAAGGGAAAAGTGACGTGTTAAATGCTGAGAAGGAAGTTTTTTGGCTCTAGATCGAAAAAAATGGCGGCCTGAGGTTAATGCCGGAGAAGCAAGTTTTTACCGAAATTATGATGACCCTAGAAGGTAGTATTTAACTGAAAAAATGGTAGCCTGATGTTGATGTCGGAGAGATGGGGAAAGACTCGTTGGAGAAGCTTGCATCACAACGATCGATATTGGCTCCTTTGTAAGACGACTTGACTCCAACACTTGTGGTGGTAATTATCCTTTACTAATCTATGATCGATGAAGACATTTTACCAGTATTTCGAAAATTGGAAACCGGTTCGAACTAGAAAAGCTAACGGGTCAAGGGTTAAAAGGTCAGACCGGATCGAACCAGTTTCAATTAAAAAATTAAAAATTATTTCAAAAATTATAAAACTTTCTAAAAAAATAATTTATTTTACAAATAAACCAACTTTTACTTATTTAGAAAATAAAGTCATATACAAAAGTAGCCTAAAACAACAAAATGTAGCTTAAAACAAAAACGAAAGATTCAGCAAAAAAAATTCCAAAACCGAGTTTTAAAATAGTCGACCGGTTCCTAGGTTAACCGGGAAAAAATCGAGTTTTCCAACCGGGTTTTTAACACCCGATTTTGAGCTCGAATCGGACCGATTTTTCTGCAGGTTCCTGATTTTCCTGGTTGAATAAGTCGGTCCGGTCCAGTTTTCTAAACCTTGCATTTTACTAATGCTTTGTTCGGCTTTTTTTCTGAATTTATTAACGACTTTTTTTTTATTTTTAAGGTAAAATGTGTGGTTAAAAGTGATTTCGAAAATTGTGTATGGTTAAAAACTGATTTGAAACATTGTGTTGCCTCTGTTTGGAAAAAGAATGTGATTTTTAAATTGATTTATTTATATTTTTGAGGTAAAATGTGTGATAGAAAAATGGAGAAAGAAAATGTGAGTGGTTATAAAATCATTTGGGAAATTGTATAATTTATAATTTGATTTATAAACCATAAAAGTACAGTTATCAAATGGAGGCATTATAGTTTTTGATGATGCTGAAAATTCGCACCTGAAATATTCCGAGCTTGAGCAACAAACAAGCACGAACTGGATCTCCGAATACCTGAAACAAAGGCGATGAGGTGTGACCTCATCGCCCCCCCGATGCTTAAGTCATCAAAGAGAGAGAAAATATTTATGTAAGAGGTTATAAACTGTGAATAATAATTGTGTGTACCTTAATTGTGAATGAAAGCCAAGTATTTATAGAGGTAAAGTATTACCTTCGAGGTAGGATTAGGTTACCTGCTGGTTGTGGGACTTAGGAGTCACTTTGGACATGTAAGTCTTGTGGTGGCTTGAGGATAAGATTACGCAATCTTTCGTTACCATGTTGAAATAGGATTTTAGTAAATTAAGCATCCTACTTGCGTTGGGACAATGCTAGAGGGCAGGAGGATGGCCTGATCCCATGTTAGAAGGCCCCCTAAGCCATATGGACCCCGAGCACTTTAACCATGAATGGTGACAATATAGTGCTCGGGTTTATATCAATGGTCGGGGATGGTAGCATGCTCATGCATGAAAACAAACTAGACATGCCATAGGTGTTCTTGGGATGTGATGGGCTCATGTTCGACGTGAGTCTATTTTGTAACCATACAGGCCCCCGTGCATCCAAACTTTTGATCGGGGAGGAGTGGATGCGCTTTAATGATGAATCGTGGTGGTCGGGGTTGATGTGACTTAATGTGACGGTTCTGAAGTTGAGACATCGGTCTAACAAGATGCGATATTTAGCAGGCCACGTGGGCCCTAGATGTATGACATGTTGCGTCGTTTGGCGGTTCATCACGCAACCTTTGGTATTCCCACAATCTTTTACTATAAATGTAATACCGTTTCTCTCTTTTATGTGCATATCTAAATTTCACGCAATATTTATGTTAATGTTATTATAAATTTTAAATTTGATTAATTTTATGTTAATGATTTGAATTATTTTGCAATGTAAGGACTTGGACGCCGTCTCGATTAATGTACCAATTAGAAAATTTATAAATTGTTTACGTACAATTTTATTTGATTAATTGTTTTATTGCCTAAGCATGCTACTTGCTATTTTATTTTGTTAAATTGAAAGTTGAGGGAGAAAGTTTAGTGGCAATTGGAGAGTAAATAGAACTTATGGGCTTAATTAGACAAAGGAGGAGACTTGAGGGAGTAAACTACAAATTTCAAAAGATTAAATCTTAATCCTAAACGTACCTCAGACTCGACTCTTTCACCTCACTCCCCTCGCTGTCTTACTCTCTCATTCCTCTCACTCGACGCCGCTACTACCAGCCTTGACTCCCGCTCACCTCACCACCGGTCACCATCACGGTAGGGCGCCCCTCTCTATCTTTTCTCTTCCCCCTTTCCCTCGACCGCGCACCCACACACGCGAGACATAACACACCCACATGCACACACTGACGAACCCACACACACAACACACACATTTAATTATTGTAAGTTTATATATGGAATTGTATGTATATATTGATTTATATATATTATCCTCATATGTGTGTGTGTGTCTGTGTGTGTGTAAATTTCAGATTTTTAGTTATATGGCTCAATTTCAGATTTCAAAATTCGTGAATTTGTTAGTTTAATTGAAATGTTTAGTTGTATTTCGAGTTAGAAATGGTAAATTCAAAATTGGGAAATATCATATAAATGATTACATTGATTCTTAGACTTGGAAGTGATTTTTCGAAGGTATGGAATTTTTTTTGGATTTAATTGGTGTAATTGACAACCATTTTGAGAATTTTTCAGATTTGGAATAGTTACGATTCTAATTGAATAATTTGTAAAGTCATGTTAAATCTTATTGATTTTTTGGTTTAAGTTCGATGTAATTATTTGAATTTGGAATTTAAAAGATAAAAACTTTTTAAAGTATACGTAGTTAATTCCCTATTTCGAATATGTTATTGTTCAAAGTTAAAGGTCACACTTAGATTACTTTGAGGTTTTGATCTCGATTGGAAGTTTTGTGAATATTAGAAGAATAGGATTTGTGATTTTTACACTAAAAAACATATTTCATTTATGAATGGAAATAATTAGGAGAATTGGTACATTGACATCACGGACATCTGAGACTCTTCCACTTGCAAGTCAAGATAACGGAAAATACTAAAGATATCAAGTAAGTAAACTTCCCCTGTTTTAATCAAAGTTGAATGTAAAATTTGAAATTAATGTGTAAATGATTCTCTTGCAACTTACTTGCTTTGATGAATTTCGTTTACTTTATGAAAGTATGTGCTATTAAGAAGAATGTTCAAGCATGCACGTTATCATATCATTGCATCATCAAACATGCATTGACATCGAAATTGAGAAGTCAAATGTCTTTAAATGAAATGAATGTGTCAAGGTGTAAGTTTTTTCAAAAGTTATGTATCCTAAGTTTTTAAGAAAGAATGGGTGTGCTTCTATTCTAGTTCATGAAAGATGCGAGTGGGAAATGGGGAGCGAGGGACCGGCGTACCTGTATTAAGTCACTTTACGACGGAATGTTCAACCACTTTACGGTGGACTGTTAAACCGCTTTGTGGTGGGAAAGTGAATGTTAAACCGGTTTGCTGGTGGAAATGTGAATGTTAATCTGGCTCGAAATAAGAATTGCCCACTGTTATCTGATTGACTAGAAGATACATCAAGTGAGCTCATGATGGAAATGAGGTAAAAGTTTTGAAATGTTAAGTGAAAGGTTTGAAAGTTCTGGAAAGTAAAGTAAATGGGGATACATATTTCGAATTTTTAAAGCATTTCATGTCATAAGCATGCATCACATGCATAAAGTTTACTTACTGAGCTTTAGCTCACCCCAAACCCTCCCCAGCATTTCAGGTGACGAAAGCTAGATGAGATGAGGAGAGCATTCGGGTGGCAGACTTAGGCTATACCCACTTTAATTTTTTTTAAAATAGAGTTGAATTAGAATTTATTTAAGTTCCTCGTTAATTATTTCTTAATTCATTTATTATTGATGATTGATTGGTTTAAGTTAGTTTTGAATAAGTATTGGCATCATATAAGAGGTCAAATTACCTCTTGTCTAAATTGTTAAAGTTTATTACTTGGAATTATATCGTTGAGGAGTTTGGGACTTATTAAAATGGTTTTGATGATGTTTCGGATTGAATGAGTTGAGATGTGTGTTTTAAAATGGTTTTGATGTCCCTCTACAGGTTGGCTTTGTCCAAATTATAGAGGAGAATCTGCCAAATTTTTTTAAAATATATAATAGAAAATGAAAATGTTGAGGTTTTAAATGATTTTCTTTTCCGTATTTAAGTAAAGAAAAAGTTAACACGCCTAGGTTTAAGATTTTGAACTTAGGGTGTTACAATAAATAAGACCTCTCCTCATTTTTACACTTTACACTTGCCTTTGAGAGTGAGACTATTGAGGTCATGCTCGGGCTTTAGAAGTTTGTTTTTTATTTGCTCATCGGTTGAGGTAAGAGCTTCGAGCCTTTAAGTTAATCAATTTTTAGTCATTCCTTTAGGAAATGTCTTGCAGTGATAGTAGCTCAACTGGTGACAGTAGCACGAGTAACTCTAGTAGCTCAAGTAGCAAGCAAAATAGGCTCGAGGAATTAGAAAACACTACAACAAAAGTAGCTTTTTATGGCGTGCACCTGGACGCCGTAAAAGGTCACGCCGTAAAAAGCTACTTTTTAAATCAAACAGTCTCTTACAAACAGTCTTAAATGTTGGAACTATAACCATCAGGTAATCTTAAATCAAACAGTCTTTTACAAAATAACTCTCTTTTTTGGATAGCATGTAAGATGTCGCGGGTAGGTAATATGTATTTCCTTTCAATTCTGGATGAAGATCCTTTCTAATATCCATATTGAGCAAATCCTTATGAGAATTGAGCCCATCTTTTGATTTTCCCTTCACATTCAAAATGGTGCCAAGAATGCTCTCACAAACATTCTTCTCAACGTGCATTACATCCAAATTATGACGCAAAAGTAGTGTGTGTAAAATAATACTATAAAATTAGAAAAACTTTAAGAAAAGAAATAACTAATGTAAATAGCTTTAAATGGCTAACCTCCCAATATGGTAGCTCAAAGAATATTGATTTCTTTTCCATGGCCAATCAGAATGTGATTTTTCTTCTTTCTTTTTTTACCTATTTTCCCCCAATTATTGTCAACATTCTTGATTGTCTGCATAACTTCTTAACCAGTTAATATTTTAGGACTAGGCATATGTTCCTTGTTTCCATCAAACCAAGCTTCTTTTGATCGATAAGATTGATTATATACAAGAAATCTTCTATGACCTATGTACGCAGACTTTCGACTAAATTTCAACCATTTTGCACATGTGGATAAACCACATACTGGAAAACCTACTTCGCCTTTTGTAGGATATAATGATAAGTTTCCATAAGCCGAAAAATCATTAATTGTCCACATCAAAACAACCTTCAAATTGAATTTAGACTTTGTAAATGCATCGTATACTTCAACACCAATATTCCACATCACTTTTAAGTCTTCAATGAGTGGTTGTAAATACGCATCTATATCATTTTCTGGTTGTTTTGGACCTGGGATTAACAAAGTCAATAACAAAATTTCCTTGGACATGCATATCCAAGGAGGGAGATTATATATAACTAGTATCACCGACCAAAAACTATTCCTAGAACTTAGGTCACCAAATGGATTAAATCCTTCAGATGAAAGATCAAGCCTAAGATAGCGTGGTTTTGATGCAAAACAAGGCTACTTTTGATCAATTCTCTCCCAAGCTAATGAATCAACTGGATGACGCATTTTTCCATCTTGACTTTTGTGATTTAAGTGCCATATTAGTTGTTCTGCCTTATCAAGTGACCTAAACATTTGTCTAAATCGTGGTATAATCAGAAAATATCTCAAAACCTTTGTCGGTATCCCCTTTTGAATTTTTTTGTTAGTTCATTAAATTTCCATCGTGAAGATGCACATTTTGGACATGTCTCCAAATCCTCTAGATCATTCCTAAACAAACAACAATCATTAACGCATGCATGTATCTTCTCGTACCCAAGATCAAAAGTGTTCAATAACTTTTTCGTTGAATTACAAGAATCGGGAAGGGTGTTCCCATCTGGTAGAAAGTCTTTAATAATATCAAGAAGTTCATTGAAACTGTTGTCAGATATACCATGTGTAGCCTTAAGCTTGTATAAGACAACGATGACAGATATCCTTGTGTACTTTGTGCAACCAGGGTATAGAGGAATCTCAACGCCCTCATATAAATTTGAAAAGTTCCTCTCTCTATTTTCATTCTTGGGTTCCACAATATTTTCATCCTCAAAAACTGCATCCCTATACATCTTATATGTCTCTAGATTTTCTCTATCTTGATGAGGTAATGATGATGCGTTCAATTTTTCCCCATGAAACACCCATGTGGTATAGGTAGGATCCATCCCATTAATGATCAAATGCCCATACATTGTATCAAAATGTTGGTGGAATAAGTTTTATAACATTTACAGGGGCATAAGACCTTTTCTAGATTTTCGGCATTGGCTTGCACCATATTTGCAAGCTTTCTTGCACCATATTGATATGCCTCTGAAACTCTAAAAAAATACTAAATATAAATCCTATAAATGCATATATAGGCTTATTTTAAAAATTTCTAAAACTACGGAGAAAAAATAACCTTGATAGATGAACCCAATCTTTAGCCATGATAATATACCAAGCTGATGAAAGATCTACGGAAGGAAAAGCAAGCTGATGAAATATCCACAAGAGGAAAAGCATTCTAAGTAACGCAGAACAGAAGTTCTTAATACTGTACTTCCATAGAAATCTAAAAGGACAAGTAAGCATTGCACGAAAACACATTGCATGCGTTCTTTTACACTAAGTTTCTAGTTCCAATGAGTTATATAATATGTGATGTTCTGACGGTTATTCACTTACTACTAAAAAATTTATTTGTAAACCCTTTGGCACCATCTATGACAGATTCTTACTAAATTTGAATTTGAATTTGAACAATAATTTAAACCTTGTATTATCTTTGATAATCAGCCAAAAAACTACACTCCAACTGTCACAATGACACAATGCCATTTTTTTTGAAGGAAGTGAAAAAATATCTCTTTTTAACACTTTTTTAACTAATAAAAAGTGACGCAGTGTCACTTTTTCTTTTTAGTGAAAAAAAGTGACACAATGCCTTTCGTTTTTTTAAAAAAAAAAAGAAGATGCACAATGTCACTTTTATCACTTTTTCTTTTAATTAATAAGTATTTTTCTTTTCTATTTGAATATTACTTTTTCAATTTTTGCAATTCTTCGTACACAAACACACCGTATGTTGGTTATGTCTCATCACCTACAACATCAATTTTTTTTTTTTTACAAAAGTAACACTGTTGAGCTAATTTTTGAAAGCACTTACTACTCTAATAGTGCTTTTGGAGGAAGTCATATTGGACCAGCTTCCTCTAAAAGCTAGAAGTGGTGAAAAAACTTCTAAAAAAGTTTGTCAAGCTGGTCAAAAACAAATTTTTTTTGGGAGTGTGTATCGTTAGACTTCAATCCTATTATACAATAAAATTTAAATATTTTGACACTATTAAGTATTCTAGACCTTAGACACCAAAGTAACATTTCCAAATGCATGAAGTAGTAAAACATGGCTCCAAAAGTATAAAAAAAGGTCCAAAAAATTTTGTTTCCTGATGACATAATAAGATATTATTAAAGAAAGGAAAAAGAAAAACAGACACAGTAGTGCTGAAACTCAAACGAGAATGACCAAGATATCATTTTCTCATTCAGTTCCTTTCACAACATCAACTTACTAAAACATTTAAATCTTCGAAACTCCAATCATGGAAAAAAGAAACGAGGCTCAAATGAATCATCACTAGACACTACTTGCAAGGAAGAGTGTATAAAATAATGTATGAATGAATAAAGAAACACGGGATAGAGAAAATCAGATTCCGACGCATGGACAATATACCCAAAGTTCAATATTACAACAAACCATAGGCATTGATGAGGAATCTCTATAGACCTTCAAACAGATCTCAAAAGCAGATTTTGACTTATAAAAAGTAATCTGACCCTTAATCTTTGTAACTTAATTTTTGAATTTCATAAAACTTCCATGGAAATGGTATGATACATTTAACATTACTAATTTACTGATGTTTGCACCCTTTTGTTATGTATGCATGAGAATGTATATGGATTCCCTGCTGGGTGTGATCAGTTGCTGAAGGTCGAAGAAAAGTGCAGTGCTAAAGGTCGAAGAAAGTGGGGTTAGTGCTGAAGGTCGAAGAAAAGTGCTGAAGGATGTGAGCGATGATGAAGCCTGAAGGTCGAAGAAAGAGGCAAAGAAAGAGCGGCACTGAACTGTCGAAGAGAGACGCAGGGAAAGAGAGATAGCGGCACTGAAGGCTGTCTCGAAGAGAAACATACGTAGGTCAAGAGAGAGGAAAAGAAGAGCGCGCCCTAATTTACTTATGCGCGGGTTAAATTTATCCGACCTATTTGCATGCCCTAAACAACAATTTTTCCTTAATTTTACGGCGTTCTATTTTGTACGCCATAAAAGATTATATGTTCCTTTTTATGGAGTGCACTTGCACGCCGTAAACGTTCTTTTTTAATTCTTTCATGGCGTTCTACTTTTGTACGTCGTGAAAGTCTTTTTGTTACGGCACACTTTTTTGCACGCCGTAAAATATCTAAGTTTACAGCATGCCTTTTATGTATGGCATAAATGCATGCCGTAAAAAGTCACTTTTGTTGTAGTATAACTCTGTAATTCATGTGGCTGAGCCTATAGATGTAAGGCCTCGGGTTCAAGAGGATGAGGACATTCCTCTGACTTACCTTGAGCTTAGGTGCATATATAAAGTGCATAAAATTATTGAGGTTGCGAAGGTGTTCGAGTTGATGCGTAGGTACGATATTAGGGCTCCTACCCCCGAGGATAAAGTAGTGGCCGCTTAAGAGGTTGAGTTCTTAGTTTATAGGGATGCTTTGAAAGCTGGGCTGAGGTGGCCGCTGCTTCCCTTTTTTGTTGAGTTCCTTATGGAGTACTCTATGTGCTCGGGGCAGTTGGTTCTAGTGGATGGAGGATGTTAGTATACTTTTTCATTGCTTGTAGGTTTTTGTCCATATTACCCCAATTAGATCTTTGTAGGATGGTGTTCGAACTTAAGCAACTTCCCCACTTCTCGTGTTTTGCTTACTTAAATAGTCGGGGTAGGTTTAAGATGCATATCATGCCGAGCTCTCTTCGAGGTTGGAAAGAAAGATTCTTCTATTTTATTCCTCAGGAGCCCGAGTATCATTTTTGGTCGGAGTGAGTTGTCCCAGACATAGTAAAGTTCAACGAGGGTCAGGCATATTCTGAGGCATTAGAGCGCGATAGGCAAATGCTTGAGGGGCCTAAAGCCTTTAAACCCAAGTCTAGATGATCTACTTGGGGATGAGGTCCTCGACCTTGCTGGAGTCAGGAACTTCGGGGGTAGGAAGCTGGTCACTCTTTTGTTTTATTTTTTATTTTTTCTGATGTATTGCTAGATCTAATTACTTGGTTTTGCTTTTGCAAAAGATACTATGACTTTTGATCCTTCTTTGCTCAAGAGCTTTATTCAGGGGAAGACCAGGGGAGTTAGTGATCGGCCCCCGACTAAGAAGGGAAGGAAGAGACCTCGTCCTCAAGGTATAAGTGGTTTGGGGGAGGGCTCAGGATGAAGATCCATAGGACATCCCTCCTCCTCGTTCATCCCCGGTCAATAAGGCTCTAATGACTGACTTTATTGACCTTGATGATGATCCTATCCGGGTTGCTTCATAAACGCTCAATGTTGTTACTAAGTATCGGAACGAAGTGAGCCCGAGCATGGGCATCAAGCATCTCGAGGCTTACTCCACCAAGGTAAATACTTATTGAGATTGTTAATCTTTTATTCCTAAGCTAATAAGTTTGAACATGCAGGCTCTTAATATTGCTCAGGGCATTGCTCTCTGGGTAATAGATGATGAGGAAAAAGTTGAAGGCTTGGGGCGTTCCATTGCCCGACGTGAAATAAGGGTCTAGGAGCTCAAGGATGAGAGGAAGAATATGAAGCATGAACATGAGGTTCTGAGGATTGAGCTCGGGGAGGCAAGGGACGAGGCTGAGGAATTGAAACTCGAGCTCAAGTGTACTCAAAAGGACTTCGAGGAGAAGTTAGCTGCTGCTCAGACTGCTTGTGCACTGACAGTTGAAGATTCCAAGAAATTTACTGATTTTGCTCTCCTCGAGGGCACGCCTCGAGTTCCTATAACTATGCGTTCAAACAAGCTCGGGCCTTATTGAGAGCTAAGGGAACTGAGGTCCAACTTAGGGACGACCCAGATCTCACTGAGGGCCTCGTTTTATCTGAATTAAAGGATGGCCCTGATGATGGAGACGACGAGGGTCCAGGGGATGAACTTGAAGCTGTGGATAGGTGTGGTCAAACTTAGATAATTGTATGCCCAATCCCATTTGTCTTGTATAAACAATTTTTGATTTTTAATGAAGTATTTTGTACGAGCATATGTATGTTGTATTAAACAAGAACACAAGAAATTTTCATCAAATATGTGTTAACCCTGAACATGGCTACTGTAATTGAAGAAGTATTAACCCTAAACAAGGGCTAACTCCAATCATGGACTAATGTAATTGCACAAGTATTAACCTCGATCAAGGGTTTATGTAATTGAACATGTATTAACCCCGATCATGGAATAATGTAATTGCACAAGTATTAACCTCGATCAAGGGTTATGTAATTGAATATGTATTAACCCCAAGCATGGACTAATGTAATTGCACAAGTATTAACCCCGATCAAGGGCTTACGTAATTGTACAAGCATTAACTCCGATCAAGGACGAATGTAATTGCACAAGTATTATCAAGGGTTTATGTAATTGCACAAGCATTAACCCCGAGCCCAATTTTGACCCCAAACATGTGGGTTAACTCAGGTGTAAATATTTGTGTGCCCGGATGCCGTTGAGCCCCTAGCATTAGTGGTAGTAGCAAGGGTTAATGCGTCACTATTGTTGCCCGGGGAAAGATGTTGGGGGTGCTTGCTCGTGGGCAAGGCTTTGAGTGCTTGCTCGTGAACAAGGCTTTGAGGTGCTTGCTCGTGGGCAAGGCTTTGGCGTAGACACAATCATTGGAGAATTTTTTCTTTTATTTACAAACACAACTTGAAGAAGAAATAAAAGTTGGCACACATGCCGAAATAGAAACGAAACTGCGAAAACGGGAAACAAAGTAAAAAGAAATTAAGTGTGCGAGCTACAGAGCTAGGACTTGTTACTTGTAGTAAATTTTCAGGTTGTTTGCATTCCATGGTCTTGGAAGTGGTGTTCCTGCAAGATCTCATAGGCTATACGATTCCTCCTCGAGTCTAGCGTATGATCTTATAAGGCCTTTCCTAAGTTGGCCCCAGCTTCCCCGAGGGATGACCAGCAGCCTCTGCCCTTCTAAGGACGAGGTCCCTTACTCTAAACCTTCTTGGGTTGACCTTGCTGTAGAAGTACCTGTCTATTTTGCTTATATAGGATGCTATCTTTATGCTGGCCTGTTCACAAATTTCTTCTAGCAGATCTCGATGTTCACTTGTACCTTCACTTCAACATTTGAGAAAAGACGCCTATTACTTGGTAGGCCAACTTCGATAGGGATTGTGGCCTCTACCCCAAAAGCAAGCATGAAGTGAGTTTTCCCAGTAGCTGTGTGGTGAGAGGTCCTGTAGGACCAAAGTATGGCTACAAGTCATCGGACAAATATCCTCACGCCTCTTCTATCCTCGTGCAAAGGTTTTAGAGTATTATCATGTTCGTCACTTCTGCTAGCCCATTGCTTTAGGGGTGAGCAACCGATGTTAGATGATAGTCGATATGTAGGTTTGTACAGAAATATTTAAACCCGCGTTGTTTAATTGGCTGCCATTATCTGTTATCAATACCTTCGGAAGACCAAACCTACATATGATAGATTTCCAAACAAAAGACCTGAGTTTTGGCTCTAAAATTGTTGCAAGGGGCTTTGCTTCCACCCACTTAGTGAAGAATTCTACTGCCATTGCTATGAACTATAGTTGTCCTCTTGCTAAGGGAAAATGACCTAGGATGTCGATTCCCTACTGTTCGAAAGGTCCTAGGCACTGGATATGCGTTAGGTCCTCAGCTGGTGTGTGGATGACATTTCCATGCCTTTGACACTTGTCACACTTCTTCACATAATCTATTGCATCTGTTCTCATGGTCGACCAATAGTACTCGTATCTGAGGAGTTTGTAAGTCAAAGCCATGGCGCCCCGATGATTCACATATATACCTTCATGTACTTCCGCTAGAGCTTGAGCAACTTCTGAAGTTTTAAGGTATCTGAGGTAAAGCAGTGTGAAACTTCTTCGAAAAAGAACTCCTCCTATCACGCAGTATCAAGCTGATCTTTGTTTGATGCTTCTAGTTTCTTTTGGATTTTCAGGGAGGCTTCCATCAGATATGTATTTGACAATAGGGTCTATCCATGAGGGCTCATGGTCAATACACATGACTACGGGCTTCGAGGCTATGCTGGGTTGTGATACAAATTTCATGTGAATAGTCCTTTCTAGGTTGTCAATGCTCATGAACACTAATCTTGAAAGTGTGTCAGCCTTGATATTTTCTGATCAAGGTATTTTTAAGATCTCACAACTTCTAAACATCCTCTATAGGTCATGAACACGCATGCAGTATAAATTCGTTTTTTCCTTTCGAATGTGCCATTCATCTACCCCAAAACAAGCTAGGAGTCATTGAAAATCTTTATATGTTCAAGTTCAAGGCCATGGGCAATCTTAAGCCCGATGATAACAACTTCATACTCAGCTTCATTGTTGGTTGTTTCAAATTCAAACCTCAAGGCGCATTGTATTTTGACCTACCTGTCCGGGCTCATGATAATTATTCCTGCACCTGAGCCCGAGGAGTTAGATGCTCCATCCAAAAAAAGTTCCCAGCAACTATCGGAGTTGTTCATGCTACTCTATGGCCTCCAAGGCCTTGGTGTGAGCTCTGCAATGAAATCTGCTAAGGTCTATGCTTTATATCGAATGTCGGGTTTTGAATTCGATATAGGGATGGCAAAAAAATCCGATTCGCCCCGAACCCGACTGGTAACCGACCCTAATGGGGCGAAAAAATTCGCCCCGCGAGTTAATGGGGCTGGTATGGGATTAAAATGAAAAACCCGAAGCGGGTATGAGGCGAGGCGGGTTTTGTTTGACGCACCCCACTAGTGACCTGCCCCACAACTTATACTAAAAAATAATTAATTTTTTTTACTATATAGTTTGAAAAAAATATTATATTTTGTTAGTTTTGGTTTATGATGAGTATTTAAATATATTGTAGGATCTTGTTGGAAAAAATATAGTTTGATATTCTGTTGTTTAAAAAAGTTGTTTAATTATGAGGGATGAAATTTAATAATAAAACAAGTGAAAAAATTGTTGAAATAATTTTATTTTACAAAGAAAAAAAATAAACGGGGCGTTAATGGGAGGGGTATTGGATGCCCCGCCCCGAACCCATACCCGTCCCGCCCCGTTATGACTTAGCGGGTCATGGGGCGAGTATGAGTTTGAGGTTCATCTCGTGGCCCCGCCCCGAACCCATACCCGTCCCGCCCATTTATGACTTAGCGGGTTATGGGCGAGTATGAGTTTGAGGTTCATCTCGTGGCCCCGCCCCGTTGCCATCTCTAATTCAATATCAAATTCTCTAAGTTCAATGGCCCATTTGAGCATTCTTCCTGATACGCCGGGCTTCTGAAGTACATGTTTGAGAGGCTGATTGGTAAGCACAATAGTTGTATGTGACTGGAAGTACTGCCTCAATTTTCTGGCAGCTACAACGAGTGCTAATGCCAGTTGTTCAGCTAGGGTGTAACGTGTTTCAGTATCAAGGAAAACTTTGCTGATATAATATATTGGCTGCTGGGCCTGGCCTACATCTCTGACAAGAACTGTACTTACTGCGTTTTGGGAAACTGCTAGGTATAATGATAGAATATCCATTGAGCTTGGTTTCTTAAGCACAGGAAGCGTTGCTAGGGATACTTTGAGCTCTTGCAGAGCATGCTCACACTCACCATTCCATTCAAGTTCAATTTCCCCTAAGGATTTTGAAAAAGGAGAAACAATTGTCAGCCTCTTGAAATGAACCTGTTAAGTGCTGCTACTCGACCGGTCAACTTCTGAACGTCTTTCCTGCTTTTGGGAGATTCCATGGAAATTAGGGCCTATACTTTATTAGGGTTGGTCTCAATACCCTGATGAGTGATCATGAAACCCAAAATTTTTCCTAATGATACCCCGAACACATACTTAGTTGGGTTTAACTTCATCCTGTATTTTCTGAGTGTAGAGAATACTTACTCGAGGTCATGAATATGTATGTTGGTTTTAGTGCTTTTCACTACCATATCATCGACATATGCCTCATTGTTCTTCCCAATTAAACCTGCGAACACTTTATTAACTAGTCTTTGGTACGTTGCTCCTGCATTCTTCAAACTAAAAGGCATGACCCCTATAGCAATATATTGCTGAATCTGCCATGAAAGATGTTTTTCCTGGTCATTCTTTGCCATTGGAATTCCGGTGATAGCTCGAGAAGGCGTCAAGGACGCTGTATAGCTTATAAGCCGATGTACTTCCATGAGGTTGTCAATTCGTGGTAGGGGTAGCTGTCATTGGTGCATGCCTTGTTCAGATCTATATAGTCCATGCAAACTCACCACTCACCATTGTTTTTCTTTACTAAGACCACATTTGCAAGCCAATCTTGGTATTGAACTTCTCTAATGAACCCTAATTTTGTGAGCTTGCCTATTTCTTCTTGAATTATGGTTCATCGATCGAGAGCAAACTTCCTCTCTCTGTTTGAATGGTCATGCATCTAAGTTCACATTCAGCCTATGTACGGCGACCCCAGGATAAATCCCAGGCATGTCCTCTACCTTCCAAGTGAACACATCAATATTATGCCTCAAACACTGTGTGAATGTTGATTTTAGATCTTCGTCAAGATCCCGACCAATGGTGACCTTTCTCACAGGCTTGAGCTTGACCTCTAAAAGTTCCTCAACTGGTGAGAGCCTTCCACGACGCTCGAGACCAGGCTCTAGCGTCGACACCTGTGCAACTTCAGTTGGGAGATTCTTAACACTGGTAACATAATACTGCCTTGCTACTGTTTGATCTCCACGAACGACTCATATGCCTTCTGTTGTTGGAGATGTCATGGAAAGATGGAACGTTGACACAATTTCTCTAATCTTATTTAGCAGTGGCCAGCTTAGGATTGCGTTGTATGTCATTGGAGCTCGCACAACATGGAACATGGTCATTTTTGTCACTTGCTTGGGGTCTGTCTCCAACGTTAATGGAAGCTCGGTGGTACCCTCATGCATGATTACACTCTCCCCGAAGCCCTGTAAGCAAGTCTTGATAGGCCTCAAATTATTTGCTGATATCCTCATTTTAGTGAAGGCCTCATGCAATAACACATTGGCTGCGCTCCCATTATGAACCAAAATCCTTTTCACCTCATAATTAGCTATGATTGATGTGACTACCACAGCGTCATCATGAGGAGTAATCACTCCTTTTATGTCGTCTGAACCAAATGTGATGTCTTGGTGAGTAGCGGGCTCGACCCCCGTAAACTACCTGGCATACACTTTGCGCCCATTTTGAGGGCCTCCTTCAGCAGCTATCCCACCAATAATGACATTGATTGTATTTGTTGTAGGTTTATTGTTCCTCGACGATTGATTCTACTCATAATCATGCTTTTATCATTTGTCGTTGCTAACGTAAGATTTTAGAAAACCCCTCTTGATTAGGCCTCTATTTCTCGCTGTAGATCATAGCAAGTTTCCATAGTGTGCCCATGATCACGATGAAAATCACAATACTTTCTCTTGTCGTGAGTGTCTGGAGGAGACCTGATCCTGGCTGGCCATTTTAGCTCCTTCATATCCTTGATTTCCATAAGAATGTTGGCCCAAGGTGTGCTCAGAGGGGTGAATGATGATGGTTGTTTATTCCTCGTTTTACCCTGATTATGCTCTTGTCTTTGATTATTATCATGATGTCTCTTATGATCTTGCCTATTGTCCCTGTGCTCATATTTTTTCGGAAGTAGAGTCCCTCTTCCTCGGATACATAGCTTCTTCCATATTTATATATTTCTCACCCCGAGTAAGAAGCCCAGTGACAGATTTTGGTGGTGTTTTTGATAGGGACAGTTTGAAATACTCGCATCTCACAACATGAGTGAGAGCGGATGTAGCAGTAGAGATGTGAAGATCAGGGATCTGTAGTCCTTCAGTATTGAACCTGGTCATGACTTCTCGCAATATCTCATTCTGTCCTTGGTCTCATGAGCGAAGCAGCTGTTTTCCTTATGCATTTACTACTTGCAAGGAAGGCCAAGAATTTGTTGGTAAGATTTGCGAATGTTGGAATAGAATTTGGTTCAAGAGTTGAGAACCAATCCCTAGCAGTGCTGGTCAAGGTTTGGGGGAACGCCTTGCACATAACCTGATCGAGGGGCACTTGTAAGTTCATGACGTCAATGTACACATTGAGATGATTCACAGGATCAGTTGTACCATCATACTCCTTTATCCTCGGATATTTGAACCAGTCTGGTAGGGGAAAGGTTAAAACCTTTGGTGTGATGGAGTGTTCGGGGTGAAACCTGCTGGGGCCTGAGTGTTTTGTCATATACTTGTTGCTATTCCCTCCTAAATAATTCTCGCAAGCTTAGTAGTGGGCATGACGACTATTCTTGAACTCATCGTGTTTGGTGGTGACGGGGGTAATCCCAAGGTACTTGCCCTAGTAACATTGTGTGCATGGTTCTGTGGTTGGACCCGTGAAGCATTCCCTTCCTCGGGCGTTGGTGGTCCACATTGGTTCTACTAAGTGAGCAATTGAGTCAATGCAGCGACTTGCTGATGAATTTTCTCCAAAGTTGCCTGGGTATCAACAGAAGATTAGAGTTGTGATGTCTGATTTGCTGGTAATGTAGGCGAATTTAATGGTAGTGTTGGGGGCACCCGCTCTTCCCCAACGGAATGATCATGAGCAGGTAGATGTGCTTGTGGAAGTCCAGAACGTATATTAACCACAACTTCTAGTATTGGTTCCCACAAATGGCGACAATGATGATGTTAAAAATTCGCACCTGAAATATTTCGAGCTTGAGCAGTGAACAAGCACGAATTAGATCTTCGAATACCTGAAACAAAGGCGATGAGGTGTGACCTCGTCGCCCCTCTGATGCTTAGTCAGCAAAGAGAGAGAAAATATTTATGCAAGAGGCTATAAACAGAAAGAATAATAATTATGTGTACCTTAATTGTGAATGAAAGCCAAGTATTTATAGAGGTAAAGTATTACCTTCCAGGTGGGATTTGGTTACCTGCTGGTTGTGGAACTTAGGAGTTCATTTGGATGTGGAAGTCTTGTGGCAGCTTGAGGATAAGATTATGCAATCTATCATTACCATGTCGAAATAGGATTTTAGTGAATTGAGGATCCCACTTGTGTTGGGACAACACTAGGGCGCGAGGAGGATGGCCTGAACCCATGTTAGAAGGCCCCCCGAGCCATATGGACCCCGAGCACTTTAACCGTGAATTGTGACAATATAGTGCTTGGGTTTATATCAATGGTTGGGGATGGTAGTTGTTCGCTAAAATCGTATACCGCAAGTGCACAGTTCACGTTCAAGTAGTAAAGTAGACTAGAAAAGTCCAAGTTATCGTACTCACGAGGATTGATTGATTTGTGACTAAAGTTATTGATTTCATTTTAAAAGAAAAGTCAATTAATCATAAAAATTTGGTTTGGTGGTGAATTACTAACTAAGTGACACAAATAAGAAACATGGCAATATGTAAACTACTTAACTAAAGCAAATAGATAACAACATGAAACTTATAATTAAACTAATTAATCTAAATACTATGATGACAGTATAAACTTGATAATTAAAATAAGTTACATAACATAAAACAAAGTAAATTTAGTTTTCATAACTATACTAATTTCTTCTTTTCAAAAATCAATTAGTGGTAGTTAATTAATCAACCAAATTACATGAGAAATTTTTAACATTACCTAACTTGTGTAATAAATTCCAATTACAACTTAAAATAATAACACGCATTTAAAAGTTACAAAAACCTAAAACAACATTCATAATCACAAAAACATAAACATAAATGCTCAACATCCATAAACAACCTAAAATACTTAATAAGAAATAAACTAGTCAACAATTCCAATACAATAATATTAACCCATAATAAACTAACAACAACATTTAACAAACAACATAAACATATGAATAATACTCAACATAAAGATTAAAAACAAGAGAATAAAGAAAACTCCCCCTTTTTGAATAGTTCTTGAAGTAAAAACCCAAGATTTCTTTACTTCAACACAAGTTCTTCATCAACCATAAATGTCTTCAACAAACCAAGTACAAAATATTAAATGCACAAGAAATAAATGACATTCTTGATGAAAATATGAGAAAATAACAATACTCAAAAGTTTAAATAACAACAAAATACTTAAATATAAGAAAACATTACTAAATCATAAAAACATTACTTAAAAATTGCATTAAATGAGTAAAATGTTAAGAAAATACAAGAGAAATTTCAAAATTAAGGGGCAAGACTTACTTGGTGCCCTAGCAAAATGAGGATTTTAACTATTTATATCATCCAAAAATCAACTACAAACCCTAAAAATTGCACTAGATCCGCAAAATTCAGTAAGGGCTGAACCGGGTCGGCCGGGTCCGACCCGGAAGTTTTTTCTTTTCTTTTCTTTTTTTACAATCGTGCGATCGCGCTCGGTAAACATCCCGCGATCACGCGGTGGTTTTTCTGGCAGCTTCCTAGTTTCGGGTCCGTTTTGCGGTCCAAGTCGCGTTCGCGACCTGGTTCGAGCCACGCGATCGCGTGGCTCAGCTGGAGGGTGTTTTTGCAGCTAAGTCCCTTCCGTAATTTCCATTGAGTCCTCCATCTTTTAATCTTGAGCAATTTAGTCCCAAACTTTTCAGATTTCTTTCAAGTAGGTCCTTCTAAATTTGCACTTTAGGCCCTTCAACTTTTGAAATCTTGCAATTTGGTCCCTCGGTTAATTGCGCGGCTTGTCCAAAACTTCCCGGAAGTGACAAAATGGTCCCCAAATTTCCAATTTCAGCGTAATTTGCACTTCTTTTGTGGTTTTTGGCCTCAAACTTGTATATTAACCTATTTAAACACAAAATATGCATAAATTAGTAGATATTTGCTCAAGATGTTCCAAAATATGCTAATTTAAAGGTATGAAAAGTGTATAGAAATGCACTTAACAAATACCCCGAAACTTAAACTCTTGCTCGTCTCGAGCAAGAATATCTACTAACACAAAAAACAAATGAATGAACGATCAACAATGCTAGATAACTTGTAAATTCTTACTTGAGTGTAAAATTGCATGATTAATTCACAATTGTGTTTTCAAAATAATACTACAAAACAAAGTTGAGCTTATCTCATGTTTGATCGGTGTGTGTGTGCATAGTCACTTCCAATTATCACTAAGGTTCAAAGAAACATTGTAGGACGGATAAATTTCAAAATAATACTATCCACCCTTAGTGGTCAATTTCATTCCTTACCCTCTCGTGACATTCATCCCCCCCCCATATTATTTCTTTTCTCTCATGAAATGCAATCCTAGGGGTGACTTTCAATTCACACATTTCTTTTCCCACTAAAGTATGGTTATGACTTACCAGCAATCTCAACAATCTAGATATGAAGTGACTCTCCACTAGATGAGTGTTTCAACATTAAAGTTTATACCAAGCAATTCAAACCCACTATTAATCTAAGCCCTTATGCAAATACGAATGCATGATTTCTACAAACTAATGTGATGATTGCTCGTGACTTTCTCACTCCCTTAAGCTTTCTAATTGACCCATGTAGCGAGCTTTAGGTCGGCAACTCCCCGATTGTTTTAAGATCAAAGGGTACCAGGTTACAAAATACCCCTACGGACTTACTAACTCGAGTCAAAAAGGTTACGAAGTGAGGTAGACTTATTAAGAAAATGCAATGATGAT
Source organism: Ligustrum vulgare (assembly GCA_963555705.1). NCBI lineage: Eukaryota > Viridiplantae > Streptophyta > Magnoliopsida > Lamiales > Oleaceae > Ligustrum > Ligustrum vulgare. Next base: position 44,811,734 of record OY743168.1, read on the forward strand.
GATGTGCTTTTTTTTTTTTTTTTTTTTTTTTTTTACAAGTGTGTGTGTGTGTATGTGTACCCTACTCATTAAGCTTTCTAATTGACCTATGTAGCGAGCTTTAGGCCGATGACTCCCAAGTTTCAAACTTAAGGCACCAAGTTTCAAGATACTCCTACGGGCTTAATTACTCGAGTCAAAAAGGCTACGAGATAGGGCAATGCAATACTTAAAATGGGCTTAGATCTCTAGCATTTGGTCATCACTTAGCTTATACTAACATAAACAACACTCCACACAAATTTAGATCAAGCATGCATGGAATCACTACACATCTAGACCGTCTCCTTTACTGGCTCGACCACCCCCAAACTTGTCTCACAAAGGATCAAGAGATTAATAGCATTGAGAAGGAATTGGATAGGTTGATAAAAATTGAAGATACAAGCTCACAACCTAATTTCTACTTCACAAATTTTTCCAACCTTCAATGGATTCCAAATCTCAACAACAATTAGTTATGGCTATTGTGCTCAAGAGAACTCAGGATCACTCATAGATAAGCAATTTATAAAAATAGGCACAAGTAGCATATTCGATCATGATTCATGAATTAATCAGCAATTTCAAACATCAAATCATTTGAGCCGACAAGGCTATCTAGAATGTCAATATCCACAACAAAATGAACAAAATCAAACGTCACAATATCTTAAGCCGGCAAGGCTATCTAACATGATAAAATGCAAAATGAAGTCAACACTCCCAAACTTGAATTACACATTGTCCTCAATGTGAAAATAGAAACAATATGTAAAGAAGATGAGAGGTAGTGAAACTTCCCTGATTCAATGCTTGGTTGTGACGTTGAAATTGACCTAAGCTTTCGTCGAATGTAGTTCACCCCCAAACTTGTTGAGGACAATGTCACTTAGGATTTTCAAAAAAAAAATTGCTACCTACAATAGTTTTGACCATTAATTAAAAAGGAAGTAAAGAAGTATAGTAAATAAATACAAGTAACTCAAAAGAGAAGAAATTTGGGTTGCCTCCCAAAAAGCGCTTGGTTAAAGTCATAAGCTCGACTTTTGGATTGTTCATTTGGGAGTATTGAGGAGAAATGATGACTTTTCCTCCGAGGGTTCTCCTTCCAAGAATGGTTTCAACCTTTTCCCGTTGACCTTGAAATGTCCCTTTTCGGGATGATATAGCTCAATAGCTCCATGGGGAAAGATTTGAGAAATTGTGAATGGCCCCCACCAACGGGATCGAAGCTTTCCGGGGAATAATCAAAGTCGGGAGTTGAATAGAAGAACTTGTTGCCCAACTTTGAAGTCTCTCTTCACTATGTGGTTATCATGCCATTTCTTGGTCCTCTCCTTATAGATGCGAGCATTTTCATATGAGTTGAGGTGAAATTCATCAAGTTCATTAAGTTGAAGCAACCTCTTCTCACCAATTAATTTTGCATCAAAGTTTAATGCCCGTGTAGCCCAAAATGCTCGATGCTCAAGTTCAACGGGGAGATGACATGATTTTCCAAAAATAAGACAAAATGGAGACATACCAATAGGAGTCTTGAATGCGGTGCGGTAAGCCCATAATGCATCATCTAGCTTCCTCGACCAATCTTTCCTTGATGTATTCACCGTCATCTCAAGAATTCTTTTCAACTCTCGATTTGAGATCTCCACTTGGCCACTTGTTTGGGGATGGTAAGGTGTGGCTACTCGGTGCTTCACTCCATACTTTGACAAAAGTGAGTCAAGGAGGCGATTGCAAAAGTGTTTGCCTCCATCACTAATGATGAGTCAGGGGGTTCCAAAGCATGTAAAAATGTTCTTCTTGAGAAAATTGACCACCACCCGAGCATCATTGGTGGGCAATTCCACCGCCTCTACCCATTTAGAAACATAATCCACCGCCACCAAAATATATTGATTTGTGAACGAGGATGGAAATGACCCCATGAAATCAATTCCCCAAACATCAAAAACTTCCACTTCGAAGATTGAAGTCAATGGCATTTCATTACGCCGAGAGATATTCCCACTCCTTTGGCATCTATCACATTTGGATACTAAGGTATAAGCATCCTTGAATAAAGTTGGCCAATAGAACCCCGATTAAAGAACCTTTGAGGTGGTTTTCGAAGCTCCAAAGTGACCCCCATAAGGTGAAGAATGACACCTATCAAGAATAGCTTCCATTTCATCCTCGGGAACACATCTTCTAATAATTTGGTCCGACTCCCTCTTGAATAAATATGGCTCATCCCAAAAATAATATTTCACATCTGCAAAGAATTTCTTCTTTTGTTGATAAGAGAAATCCAGGGGAAGAATACCACTTACAAGGAAATTCAGGAAGTCCGCATACCATGGTGCTTCGAACACTTGGAGAAGATGTTTGGTATGCAATAGTTGTTCATCCGGAAATGCTTCATTGATTTCCTCTACTCCCACTTCTTCAGGTTGATCCATCCTAGATAGATGATCGGCCACAAGATTATCGCACCCTTTTTATCACGAGTTTCCAAATCAAATTCTTGCAAGAGAAGGACCCATCTAATCAATCTTGGCTTCGCATCCTTCTTAGCAAGCAAGTATTTTAGAGCGGAGTGATCGGTATAGACAATTACCTTTGAACCGATGAGATAAGATCGAAATTTGTCAAAGGCAAAGACTACAACAAGCATCTCTTTCTCGGTTGTGGCATAATTCAATTGAGCATCACTCAATGTTCGGCTTGCATAGTAGATCACATGCAACAATTTACCTCTCCTTTGCCCCAAAACTGCTCCCACGGCATAATCACTAGCATCGCACATGAGTTCAAATGGTAAGCTCCAATCCGGGGCCACAATAATAGGAACCGAGATAAGCCTCTCCTTAAGAGTGTTGAAAGCCAATAGACACTCTTGAGAGAAATGGAAAGTGTTGTTCTTATCAAGTAGAGAACAAAGAGGCTTAGTGATTTTAGAGAAATCCTTGATGAATCTCCTATAGGAGCCCGCATGCCCCAAGAAACTCCTTATGCCTTTCACCGAAGTAGGAGGAGGCAATTTCTCAATAACTTGTATTTTGACTTTATCAACCTCAATCCCCCCTTTTGAAATCCGGTGGCCAAGTACAATGTCCTCTCTTACCATAAAATGGCATTTCTCCCAATTAAGCACTAAATTGGTCTCTTCACATCTTTTCAACACTAAATCAAGATTATTCAAGCATTCATTGAAAGAAGAACCAAAAACTGAAAAATCATCCATAAATACCTCGATGAATTTTTCCACCATGTCGGAGAATTTGGCCATCATACAACGTTGAAAAGTAGCCGGTGCATTGCAAAGACCAAACGGCATCCTCCTATAAGCAAAAATCTCATATGGACATGTGAATGTGGTCTTCTCTTGATCTTCGGGGGCTATTAAAATTTGATTGTAGCCCGAGTATCCATCCAAGAAACAATAATGAGAATGCCCCGCCAACCTCTCAAGCATTTGATCAATAAAGGGGAGAGGAAAGTGATCTTTTCGAGTGGCATTGTTCAATTTCCGGTAGTCAATGCAGACTCTCCATCCCGTCACGGGCCTTGTAGGAATAAGCTCGTTGTTCTCATTTTCAACCACCGTGACAACTCCTTTCTTTGGAACACATTGGACGGGACTCACCCATGCACTATTTGAGATTGGATAGATAATTCCTGCATCCAACCACTTCAATACCTCGGCTTTCACCACTTCTTTCATGTTTGGATTTAGACGGCGTTGGTGCTCCACTGTTGGTTTGAAGTTATCCTCCATGAGGATTTTATGCATGCACAAGGTAGGGCTAATACCCTTGATATCCGTCATAGTCCACCCAATAGCCATTTTATGCATTTTCAACACCTCAAGTAGTTTTTCTTCCTCCACTTCATTCAACAAATTAGAGATAATAACCGGAAGGGTAGAAGAATCGCCCAAGTATGCATACCTCAAATATGATGGAAGAGGTTTGAACTCAAGAGTTGGGGCTTGTTGCATGGAGGGTAGTGAAGGAGAAGAGCTCTCTCCCAATTCTTCAAAATATGGCTTCTTCTTGAAGGGATAAAATTTGGAAGCATCCAAGTGTTGTGACATCCTTCCGATGTCCAAATCATCCTCTCCCTCAGTGGTTATGGAGTGAGCAATGCAAGTCTCAAGGGGATCCTTAGATGACCCATAGATGAATGATGTAGCCACCTCTTGATCAATGATGTCTACTCGGGAGCATAAATTTACCTCGACGGGGTACTTAATGGATTTCATAATGTCGAATGTGATTTGCTCATCTTGAACCCTCAATATCAATTTGCCTCCTTGCACATCTATTAAAGCTCGACCGGTTGCTAGGAAGGGTCTTCCCAAGATGATTGGGATATCAAGGTCTTCCTCCATATCAAGAATGATAAAATCGGCAGGGAAGATGAATTTGTCCACCTTGATTAGCACATCCTCAACAATACCACGCGGATGCTTAATAGAGCGATCGGCCAATTGTAATGAAACTGTGGTTGGCTTCACCTCTCCCATGCCAAATCTCCTGAAATTAATACTAGCACCAAGATCACATAATGCTTTTCCAAAAGTTAAATCACCAATAGTACAAGGAATAGTAAAACTCCCTGAATCTTTGATTTTTGGAGGCAATTTGTTTTGTAGTATGGCACTACATCCTTCCGTGAGCATCACAGTTTCATGATCTTCTAGCCTCCTTTTGTTGGAAAGGATGTCTTTCATAAACTTTGCATAGCTAGGCATTTGTGCTAATGCATCGAAAAATGGTATGTTGATGTGAAGTTTCTTGAAAACTTCAAGAAATTTACCAAATTGTGCATCCACTTTGTGCTTTTGGAGTCTTTGAGGAAAAGGAATGGGAGGCACATAAGCTTTCACTGGAGTAGGAACCTTTGTTGAGGTCTCCCCACTTTCCTTCAATGTTGCATTATTTTCATTCGCCTCCTCAACATGCTCATTACCTTTTTCTTTCACCTCGGGTTGTGCCACATGTTGCTTTACCGTGATTTTCGGTAATTGAATTCCACTTCTTGTAGTGATGGCTTGCACATTTTCCCTTGGATTGATCTCGGTATTGCTTGGCAAGGCTCCTTGTTGTCTCTCCGTCATCATTTTTGCCAATTGCCCAACTTGAGTCTCAAGATTTTTGATAGAAGTCGCTTGATTTTGGAGAATAGTATTGGTCTTGTTCATGAATTGCATGAGTATCTCCTCAATGGAAGGCTTCTTCTCTTGTGGTGGTGGAGGTTGAATAAAACCGGGAGGCTTTACTTGATTTTGATTGTTGGACCAAGAAAAATTTGGATGATTCTTCCAACCCGAATTGTATGTGTTGGAGTAAGGATTGCCTTGTGGTCGGTTGAAATTTTGAGCACAATTCACTTGCTCATTTGAAGTAGAAGCCATTTTAAGCATGGGACATTCATCAACCTTGTGTGTTGCTCCACATACATCACAAATAGAAATAGAAGGGTAGATTGCTTTTACCGTATGTTGAGAAGACAAATCATCACACTTCTTGAATAGAAGGTCCATCTTTGCCGATAAAGCCGCATATGCATCCACTTCATGAATTCCCGCGGCTCTCTTTGGTACCATGCGGTCGGTTGGCCAAGTAGAATTGTGACTAGCCATCCTCTCAAAGAGCTCAATTGCCTCATTAGGTGATTTTGTAGTGATAGCTCCATTGGAGGCCGAATCAACCGTCACTCGACTAGATGGATTCATCCCAAGATAGAAATATTGAACTTGCATTTGCTTGGTGAACCCATGATTTGGACATTTCCTCAACATCTCCTTGAATCTTTCCCATGCCTCATAGAAACATTCGGTGTCAAGTTGTCGAAATGTGGAGATATCACTCTTCAATTTAGCCATTTTTATGGAGGAAAGTATTTTGTAGTGAACTTTTGAGCAAGATCATCCCATGTTGTAATACTTCCAACCGGGTTGGCATCTAACCATTCACGAGCTCCATCTCTAAGGGTATGTGGAAATAACCGCATGTTGATAGCCTCCATGCTAATTCCCGGATAATCAAAGTTACTACACATCTCCAAAAACCGCGAGATGTGAGTAAATGGATTCTCCTCGGTCATTCCATAGAATTGTAGATGCTTCTTGAAGAGATTTATCACATCCGGCTTTAGATGAAAGTCCAGACGTCCAAATGGGGGATCTGTGATGCTTCCTCGAATTTGAGTGATGAGAGGGACCATGAATTGCCCCATTGGTCTATCATCTTCATCAATAGCGGGATTGGAACCACCTTGATTGTTGTCCCCCATATTGCCTTGTATTCTTTGTTGTTCAACTTGTTCTCTTCTTTCCCTAATCCTCTTCCTAAAAGTTCGTTCGGGTTTGGGATCAATCGGAAGAATGTCCCAAGTCGGACGTTGTTGCATAAATAAGGCAAGAGTACCTAGAAAATGAAAATAAAAAAAGAAAAGAAGAAAGAGATGAGAATGAGAAGAAACATGACAATATGTAAACTACTTAACTAAAGCAAATAGATAACAACATGAAACTTAGAATTAAACTAATTAATCTAAATACTATGATGACAGTATAAACTTGATAATTAAAATAAGTTACATAACATAAAACAAAGTGAATTTAGTTTTTATAACTATACTAATTTCTTCTTTTTCAAAAATCAATTTGTGGTAGTTAATTAATAAACCAAATTACATGGGAAATTTTTAACATTACCTAACTTGTGTAATAAATTCCAATTACAACTTAAAATAATAACACACATTTAAAAGTTACAAAAACCTAAAACAACATTCATAATCACAAAAACATAAACATAAATGCTCAACATCCATAAACAACCTAAAATACTTAATAAGAAATAAACTAGTCAACAATTCCAACACAATAATATTAACCCATAATAAACTAACAACAACATTTAACAAACAACATAAACATATGAATAATACTCAACATAAAGATTAAAAACAAGAGAATAAAGAAAAATCCTCCTTTTTGAATAGTTCTTGAAGTAAAAACCCAAGATTTCTTCACTTCAACACAAGTTCTTCATCAACCATAAATGTCTTCAACAAACCAAGTACAAAATATTAAATGCACAAGAAATAAATGACATTCTTGATGAAAATGTGAGAAAATAACAATACTCAAAAGTTTAAATAACAACAAAATACTTAAATATAAGAAAACATTAGTAAATCACAAAAACATTACTTAAAAATTGCATTAAATGAGTAAAATGTTAAGAAAATACAAGAGAAATTTCAAAATTAAGGGGCAAGACTTACTTGGTGCCCTAGCAAAATGAGGATTTTAACTATTTATATCATCCAAAAATCAACCACAAACCCTAAAAATTGTACTAGATCCGCGAAATTCAGTATAAGGGCCGAACCAGGTCGGCTGGGTTGACCCGTCTGGCCCGGAAGTTTTTTCTTTTTTTTTTTTTACAACCGCGCGATCGCGCGCGGTAAACATCGCGCGATCGCGCGGTGGTTTTTCTAGCAGCTTCCTAGTCTCGGGTTCGTTTTGTGGTCCAAGTCGCGTTCGCGACCTGGTTCGAGCCACGCGATCGCGTGGCTCAGTTGGAGGGTGTTTTTGTAACTAAGTCCCTTCCGTAATTGCCATCGAGTCCTCCATCTTTTAATCTTGAGCAATTTAGTCCCAAACTTTTCAGATTTCTTTCAAGTAGGTCATTCTAAATTTGCACTTTAGGCCCTTCAACTTTTGAAATCTTGCAATTTGGTCCATCGGTTAATTGCGCGGCTTGTCCAAAACTTCCCGAAAATGACAAAATGGTCCCCAAACTTCCAATTTCAGCGTAATTTGCACTTCTTTTGTGGTTTTTGGCCTCAAACTTGGATATTAACCTATTTAAATATAAAATATGCATAAATTAGTAGATATTTGCTCAAGATGTTCCAAAATATGCTAATTTAAAGGTATGAAAAGTGTATAAAAATGCACTTAACAGTAGTATGCTCGTGCATGACAACAAACTGGTCATGCCATAGGTGTTCTTGGGATGTGATGAGCTCGTGTTCGATGTGAGTATAATTTGTACTCATCAGTTTTGATATTATTTTTATGATGCTGCTACACATACCGATGGATACTTACAGACGACTTACAGATACTCTCTAAATTGATCGTTTTACTCCCGCACATATTTTAACTTCATCTACACTCATAACATAACACCGGCCCAAACCACTGAAGAAACGCAATTGCTTTGCACCGAAACCTAACTTCCTCTCCACTACTAAAATCACGTGGTTCCTCTCCAATATTGTGTCGCCCCCTGTAAAGAGTTGTTTTTCGAATGTCGCACCAGAGTTACTCGTAGTCTGCTCAGGAATTTTAGGTTGGAAATTTCACCATCACATAGAAATTACGAGTTCTTTGTCACATCCGTCGATTAGGGCTTCAAATTTGTTGCGGACAACGATTGGTGACGAGAACCAACCTCCGACTTCTCAGCTTCATTTTGATCAACCACAGAATGGTCCACTACTCCAACACAAACACCTTCCATCTTATCACCTGGAGACAATATCAAAACAACCCATATACTTTAATCAAAGAATATATTCTAAACCTTAATTGTAAATCACAGCACAATGAAACCCATACAAAATCCCATTCAAAGGCAAAAATTTCATCATAGTTACAACAACAAAATGGAGCCAGAAATTAATCATTAACATTACAATGACATCAAAATCAAGAACAATGATTTTATGAAAACCACTGATATAAAATGTAAAATGACAGGATGTTGTTTAGACATTGATGGATTAGAGATGCTTCCTCAATACGGAGAAGCTATAAACTGAAATGGAGCATCAAATGTACATAAATGGAGAATCGAAGTAGTGGAGAAGTTATCGACTGCAATGGAGCATCGAAGCTACGGAGAAGCTATCGACTGGAATGGAGCTTTGAAGCTAGGAGAAGATGAAGGTCAGTTGCGTTTCCAAGCTCCGGAGAAGATGTTAATCGTAAAAAAAGATGCCCACTGTCGAAAGCTACGGAGAAGCTATCGACTGAAATGGAGCTTCGAAGTTACGGAGATCATGAAATCAGATGCGTTTCTAAGCTCGGAGAAGATGTCAATCGCCGAAGAAGATGCCTACTGTCAAAGACGAACGAGAAGGGGAAGTTAGGCAGGATGTTTGTTTTTGGTAGGGGTGGGCATCTGGTGGTTATGTTCGGGTATCACAAGAACCAGAACTGAACCATACTTTTTCGGTTCTTGTAAAATGGAACCAATTTGTTTCATTGAATCGCAAGAACCAAACCATTCGATTTTGTTTGGTTTCGGTTCTAATTCGGTTTTACAATAATCATTATTTTTCGGGAGCCTTATCGAGGAGCATCAGGCCTCGGGAATTGAGTCAATAACCTGAAATAAATTTCTACCGAATATACTAAGATCAAGGATTTCGAAAATTCTTTCACCTCGAAGAAAGCAAAAGATTCTCCATGAAACAGAAGATATTCATAAATCAAAATAGGAAACAAATGGCTTAAAAGGTTTTTCGAGCATTGCAATATAGTAAACTTGTGGGATGAATAATGAGTTTTAAATGCATTATTATTAATTGTTCTAATTTGTATTTAAATATTTAATTAACTCCATCGTGGTCATTTACAACTTCGCTTATTAATAAGTTAGTTTCATTCGATTTTCATTTACAAAGAATTTCAGTCCAAGTGTGAAGTTAAATGTTACAATGAGGTAGTGACACAACAAATTTCATAAAAAGAAATTAATAATTTTCACTTTACCCAAAAAAATTATAAATTCTTTTGATTTTTTGTTTTAGGATAACTAATTAAGACCATAAAAAAAAAAACAAGAATCAAAGATCGGTTCTAACTTCGATTTTTTGGTTTTAAAAGCGGAACCGAACCGACAACAATCGGTTCTCGATTTCAAAACTGATTTCTTATTTTATTTTTTTAAAATCATACGGTTCCAAATTTTTGGCCCATCCCTAGTTTTTGGAGCCGAGAACAACAAGGAAAATGGGTGTCCTTTTTTTTAAAATCAATGTCAATAAATGAAAAATGTCACATCAACATTTGTCATTGTGTATGTAATTAAATTGGTACACAACTACACATAGCATTTTCCTTATTTTTACATGCAAATTTATTTATTTGCCTTTGTTTGTTAAAATGTTGGTGTTTAAAAATTTTTTTTTTTATGTTTTCTAGATAAGATGTATGGTTGAAAATTGGAGAGAGAAAATATGTGTGGTTAAAAGATGATTTGAGAAATTGTGTTGTTTAAAAACTTAGCCCCTGTTCTCTTTGCTGTTTTGAGGTCGTTTTCTGTTTTTATTTTCGAAAACGCTAAAAACGCGTTCTCTTTACCATTTTCGAAAACCCATTTTGGAAAACAAAAAAAAAAAATTGTACACAAAACGGAAAACGCCCAAAACATCGTTTTGGGCGTTTTGTGTGTATTTCGACAAAAAATGTCCAAAACGCGGAAAACGCGTTTTGGGAATTTATTTTTTTATTTTTTTTAATTTTTTTTTTAGAATTATCTTAACTTAGAATTAAGCTTAATATAAAGTTTTTATTTTTTTTAGAATTATCCTATCTTGGAACTAAGCCTAAATAAAGATTTTTTTTTTTTTTTTTTTTAAGAATTATCCTAACTTGGAACTTAGTTTAAATAAAGTTTTATTCAATTCAATATCAACATTACAAAAAATAAAAATAAAAAAATAAATGAGAATTCTTGTTGTTATATTTCAAAAAATGTAATGATAAATGGACTCTGGTGGTTTTGAAAGAACTTGCATTTTCTGAATTTTAATAGAAGTAGAGCTTTCTCAAGTCCCGAACCTGACCAAGCTGTGTTAATATAGACTCTTAATGCTCACTTTAGTGTGTTGCATGTAACCATATTTTTAGTGTATTGTGAAAGGAAATTTGAGTTGGAGTTAGTAGTATTCTGCAAGCAAATTAATTAAAAATAGTTTAAATAGTGTTCTGCAAAATTTCAAACAGAACGTGTTTTCCAGCTTTTCATTTTCAAAAACAGTTTTCAGAAATGACAAACCAAACACGTTTTCAGCAAATTTGAAAACAAAAATGAAAACACAAAATACAAAACATTTTCGAAAATGAAAATACAAAATAAAATACAAACAAAACGCCACCTTATTTTTTTGACTTTTGCCAAACAAAGGCTTTATTTTTAGCTTGAGTTTTTGCATACATTTAAGCCCTTGTTTGAGCCCCATTATTTCTCATTATTTTTACAAATTTTTTCTATAATAATCAATTTCAATTATTCAAAAAAGATAAGCCTACAATTTTTTACTTTTCAAATCACTTTTTAACCATTAGATTTTCAAAACCCAACTTCTAAATTGAAATAATAGGGCTCAAACAAGGGCTAAATGTTTGTATCTATCAAATCAAATTTTTAAAAGAAATTGAACAAAAATCAAAACTGAATAGAAATCGTTTGGTTGTTGGATAGAATGAACAGAACTGAACCGACCATTTCAATTCCTGCGATTCCCGACTCCTAATTTTCAGCATCACAAATCCCATCACAAATCACTGGAGACGATTCGAACCATAAACCTAGTTTGCAAATCCGAACACTCTCATTGCCCGCCAAAACCACCGTTTAACCACCAATTTCACCACTGTCACATGCCCACCTCGCCGCCGCATGGATTTCATAGTCCACTTGGCGCTGGAAGAAATCTGCTCTCAAAGCACCAATGGCCTTTCCATTCAGAACCTATGGCCCAAACTGGGCCCGTCCCTCTCTTCACGCGGCCTATCCCTCTGCCCCGATGTGAAGCGGGCACTATGGGTCAACTTACTGGGCATTCCGGGTCTTCAGTTCGAAACCGGAGTTAAAGTTTCTTGTAATTCCAAGGAGGATTTGATGAAGTACTCAGTGGAAGAATGGGAACAGATGAATTTAAAAGTTCTAGCTCCAGAAAGTCTTAGGAATAATTTTATTGGAATTTATGATATTAAGGCCTCAGATTCCGGTATTTCCCAGCCCCAGCGTCGAGTCCTGGAACTCCTAGCAATTGCGGGGTTTGCTTCAGTTTCTCTTTCTTTACATAGTCGCTGTACTCAAACTGTTATATGCTAGACTAGATTAAATTTATTTTTCTGCTTCATTTAACCTTTTTGATCATCTAATTTGATTTTGCGAGTTTGATGTTTGATATTTTTGAAATTATTGTTGGGTTTTCAATACCTCCCGGCTCTCCAATCTCGAAACCTCGACCCAACAACAACCCCGACCTTGGTTGCTCCAGAATGAGGGGAAGAAGAACAACGGAAACTAACAAGCAAGAATCCAAGAGCGGCTGCCCTCATTCTCTCTTTCCAAATTCAAACACAAGTGAGCCAATGGTAGGTTATATATAGGTTGGGCTAAGGCACCACAAAACGGGCCAATCAACCAAAAACCCAAGTCCAATACATATAACCAAGTCAAATGGCCCAACAAGCAACAAACCCAAAACCTAAGCCCATAACAACCCCAATTGGACCTTCCAAGTGGACCACGGGCAACTACCAATTAAGTTACTTCGAGTGCCCCCGATTCGTTATCGAGCCGAACTATCCATGGAGGTGTCAATATAATCCCACAACTATTTTACATCATCGTCCGAATTTATTGGGTATTGAAAAACCCAACAGATATTAATGAATATATTTCTATTGAAAATAGAACATCTCTTAGACGTCTATGTTAAGTATTTTCAGTACTGGAGAGTGTTCTTAAACTTCATTAGTATTATCTGGATTCTAGTTTAGTAATAAATTTAGTTCTACTCATAATGTTAATTGGTTTGAAAGATGGAAAACGGGTTAGGAATTTCTAACTGGAGACAGTTTAATTTTGCTTAATTGGAAATCAGAAACATAAATATTAATGTGTGTTTTATTTTCTGAGGTTCCAGAACAAATGGGATTACACAAAGTGAGCTTGCCAAGGAACTTGGCATGAAAGGGAACAAAATATTTTATGTACTGAAGAAACTCGAAACTCAGGGATTGATTGTGAGACAGTCAACCCTTATTAGGACAAAAGAATCCAGCAATGAAGGTGAGCCAAACAGTGGTTCCACTGTGACCACCAATATGCTCCACTTATACCGTTATGCAAAGCATTTGGGTAGTCAACAGAGGCTTGAAATCATTAAAGAGGATAAACCCTTGGGGGATGGTGAGATTGCAGATGGGAATACTGTGACTGGTGATGGCTTTGGCGTTGGTGAGGGAATTGCTAAAGAGGTTGTGCATGTAAAGGATTTTCTGCCGGCACTAAAAGGTATATGCGATAAACTTGAAAAGGCAGAGGGCAAGGTGAGTCATATTTGACCACTCCATCGTCAAACCTAGTTTTCTTTTATTTGCACCATCAGACTGATCCTTTTTTTTTTTCTTTTATTTGCTGTCCGAAGGTTCTGGTTGTCTCAGATATTAAGAAGGATCTTGGATATCGAGGGACTGCTGGGCACAGAGCTTGGAGAAATGTAAAACTTTTATTTTTTCAATTTGTGTCTTCCTTATTCATTTCAAAGTAAAATGATCTTCTGTATAATTCACCTTGCAATCTGTTGTTAGATCTGTCACAGGTTAAAATATGCTTGTATCGTAGAGGAGTGTTGCGTTATTGTGAACAAGAAGGTATGCTCGAGAATTTTGACTTGGATAGGTTTGATCATCTATTCTGTCTTTTGACCTTAATACCTTATTCAATCCTTGTGGCCTTCCCCAATAGCATACTGGTGGGAGCCAGCACTACTTCCCACCTACCCAATGTTAATACCATAGCAGTGTCTTTGATAGTCTTTGGTATGGTACAGACCATTACCGCTGCATATTGTATACTACGGTACCAGATTTGCTGTTGTGAATAATATTTTTTTTTATCTCAATGTCCTTAGCTTTCCAAGTGTGTGTTTAGATTTATATGATTTGTATTGAATTTTATTTGGTATTGTTTTAAGAAAAAATTTGACTAATGTGAAAATCTATTTCTTGTCTCATTGTGTTGATTTTTTAAACTTCAGAATGGAAGTTATATTTAGATAGGCCTTAGTCATACCCTCACGTCACCAAGGAAAATCTCACTCCTTGTTTTCCCTCCTGTCTTATTGTAGATTTGCCTATGTTTATGCAAGTAGCAGGAGCATTCATGCATAGTTTATTTAGTACATTTTTCATTACGCAGGAAGTTAATTGTTTGCGTCTGCTCAAGAAGTTCTCACCATCATATTTTGAGCCAAAATATCATCAACGTGGGCATGATGATATTCACATGGAACAGACAATAAATGCGGGAAAGAGAGGTCAAGCTACAGAACAGCTTGTAGAAAATCCCATTTTGCGCCAAGCATATGATATTATTGATTCTGAGGGATCAAAAGGGTTGACAATTACAGAAGTAAGTGCATTATTTCTTTTGCAGCAAAGAGGATTTTTGCTCCTGACAAGATATACATTTCTATCTTCTTAAATCTTTATTTTCCTTCTCCCTCTCTTTTTCATTTTTCAATTCCCCATGTCTAAACTAATCAAAACTCTCGATTTATTGTTTATTATACTTATATTGTACAGTGACCTGCCACAATGCACATGTTTCCAGCTTGTATGGAATAATTCAGGCTGTCAGAGGCAAACCACTGAAGTTATTGCTTAGATAATTTTTGATGAACTGCGAGCCAAACTTCACTTATAGATTAAGTACATAAATAGCTATTTTTCTGTTTTGAACCTACAATCTCTTTTCGTCCTAATTATTTGTAGGCATAAAACAAAGCGAAGATCCATTCTAATTTCGATTTGGAGTTCTCTGTTGTTGCAGATTTACGAACAAAAAGACTTGTAAAATTTCAGTTTCTTCTGGTTTATCTTTGAGGAAAGATAAGAGAGATTGCATCTCAAGTTACCATGTTGAAGTGTTTTCATTTCTTTTCTCTACATTTTGGAAGAGAACTATGTTTGAGGAAAATAATTGCCACTTGTATTGTTAGTCACATCTCTGTCAAATGGTGCAAATACTTTTTATGTGTATAATGAATGTGTACTAGTTATCTTGAGATGCGTTCTAGTGGTTCGTCATTAACTGATATTTTCTAATCTCAAGAGGTTGGCCTAGTGGTAAGGGCAAAGTATGGATAGGCGCACCGTCTCAGGTTTGATCCCACAAGCGTCAAATACTTGGGGCCACTAGGAAGTCTCCGGCTGAGTTGCTAGGGCCTCATGGGATTAGCCGGATGAAGTCTGAACATCCTTGATTATCAAATAAATACATAAATAAAATTAAGTGATATATTCCTTGGGGGTATCAATAACACAGTTCAACGTGCTAATATTCTTGCATATTTTTGTGTGAGCAGGTGTGTAAAAGGCTTGGAATACGCAATAAGCCATACTATAATCGACTTCTTAATATGTTCTCTAGATTCGGAATGCATCTACAAGCGGAAAGCCATAATAGAGGTGTAGGCTACCGAATTTGGACAGCGGGTAATTTCAATCCTGAAGCATCTAAAGTGGTTCCCAATGAACCGGATCTCAACCCCTATGAAAGTTCAGCTCAATCTATTCAGATGGTGGGTGCTTTGACTTCAAATGATGATGATAGAGGAATTGACAAAAATGAATGGACTACAGAGGAACCAGAACCTTCTAACTGCACGACAGTTGATGCTGAAGGCCAGATTATGCTGCATTGTCCAATGAATTCTCAGAATTCTGAAACTGAGACCAGCAATGGAATTCCCGAGGAGGAGTTACAGCTAGTGAGTAAAGAAATAGCAAACACTGCTCCTGTTGAAATGTGTCCTGCTGTTTCCGTGCCTTCTACTAGGCGTCGATCACAACCTAGGTATCCTTGTCTTACCATGGGTGCTGCCAGCTCACAGCGAGAGCAGCGGATACTCAGAATGCTGCAGGTATGTCTGGTCATCCTCTAAATTTTATTCTTCTGTCTTCTGGTGTTGGTTGTTTCCTTGAATTGGCTCAAGTTTTTCCATTTTGAGTAGGAGGAGAAGTTCCTTGTAAAACCTGAGTTACACAGACGCCTTGAGAGTCTCGAGAAGGAAAAGAATACAATGATGGACAGGAAGACCCTAGAACGTAGTTTGAACAAACTTCAGCGAGAAGGACATTGTAAATGCATTCATGTTAGTGTCCCGGCTGTGACAAATTGTGGTCACAGCAAGACTACAGAAGTGGTTCTCCACCCATCTGTTTATAATTTATCACCTGAATTAGTGGGTCAAATTCACGATAGAATGAGGTCTTTTGAATTGCAAGTGCGCAATCAATCTAATTCTCGACAGAAGAAGGGCCAACCAATTCCTGTATTGGACAGCGTACAGAGAATTCCAAATACTGTGAAATTGAATGTCCAAGCAGAGCGAGCAGAAGTGATGCGTTCTAATGGATTTGTACTAGCAAAAATGGTTCGCACAAAGCTTCTTCACATTTTTCTTTGGGGTTACATCAGCAGTTCCCCGGGTTGGAATGATGCTTTATTGTCTAGTAGGCATGCTAATGACTTGAAAAATCCCCATAGCACCTGTAAGTTGTTCGAATTAGACAAGGCCATTAAGTTCATGCCACTAGAGTTGTTCCTACAAGTTGTAGGCTCTACCGAGAAGTTTGAGGATATGATTGAGAAATGTAGGAATGATCTGCGACTTTGCGATCTTCCCGTGCAGGAGTGCAAGCGTTTAATGGATACACGAGCAACTGGAAGATTGTCGTGGCTAATTGACATATTACGTCGTTTAAAGGTATGACACATAATCACTGATGACTAAAGTATGAGACTCTTTTATTTCAAAATTACATTCTGTTATATGCCTTGGCCCTTGACTCTCCAACTGACTATGTTACCATATGCTTCTCTGGCTTAATTAAGTACTATTCGCTGCTGACTTAGAAGCATTTCAAGTGAGAGATCAGTTTGGTGAATGATGTTTTGAAACGTCCAAATAATGAAGAAAACTGTTTAATAGGAAGCATAGTAGTAAGTAAT
The DNA here is from genome assembly GCA_963555705.1 of Ligustrum vulgare. Taxonomy (NCBI): domain Eukaryota; kingdom Viridiplantae; phylum Streptophyta; class Magnoliopsida; order Lamiales; family Oleaceae; genus Ligustrum; species Ligustrum vulgare. The sequence continues at coordinate 44,828,803 of OY743168.1, forward strand.
TCATCAATTGATTTATTTAATTTGTATGTTTTTATTCACCCAGGGCTTCTTTTTCTTGATGACATGTTAAGATGTACTTTTAAGTTATAAGACATGTGTGATAGCTTCTTTGTCTATTCAATAAGCAGTCTTGGAATTTAAACTTTGTGAATGATATATTGCTTTGCACTTAGTTAATGAACCACTATATTCTGAGCATTCCTTAAGATGAATTTATAAACCTTAGCTAAAAGTAAACAAATAAAAGAGTCGGTTGGAGATATTAAAGAAGCTTTCACGAGCCCACCCCTCTAAAAGCACTCCTACGCGCATTAATGAACACCATATTCTAATTACTTATCTCTATAAATTTGTTTTCCTTTTGGTAGAAGTGAATAATTCTCAAGTTTTGGTTTTAAATTTGTGTTCTAATTCCATTATGGTAATGCTGTATCAATTGTGAATTGTTTGGACAGTTGATTCGTCTTTTGAGTAAGGGAAATGAAGAAGATTCATCCAGCAGCTCTCATACTACTCTTTCTCATGCATTGGAACTTAAACCTTATGTCGAGGAACCTGTCTCAACTGTTGCATTATCCTCCGATTTCCTTTTTCCTGATCTTCGCCCTCGAGTCAGACATGATTTTGTTCTTTCCAGCAGAAAAGCTGTTGATGAATACTGGAATACATTAGAGTTTTGTTATGCTACCGCTAAATCACGGGCTGCTTTGCATGCATTTCCTGGATCTGCAGTTCATGAGGTGCAATGGCAATGTCCAGTTCTTAATATATGTCTTTAGAATTTGATTTGGAGTTATAATTTGAGTAAAAGTACTGTGTGTTTTGTAACCCTTTTTTTTATTGATGGTTATGGTTGAATATTTCCACCCTCATCAAGATAAGTGAGACAGTTTTCATTTCTCATAATATGTTTGGTTTTGCTTCCTTATCCTATCTCAAGCAGATGATGCATGCTCTTTGATAGCAGAAATAAAAAAGAAGTTTTTCATTGGTCCCTGTTAGGTCGGAAGGTTGAGAAGTCCAACGTGTTAGTTTTCATATCATCCATGTGAACAGTTCCGTCTTTATAAATTCAGTTCTGGTACAATAACAGTATCCACACTTCCTTGAATATTCTCCTCTTCTAAAAATCATTGTTGAAAGGAGTTGGATTTCAGATAGGCCTCATGCAGTTTAATTACTTTTTAGGTTTAGTGGTCAATCCTTTATTTTTGATGAGAATCGAATTCTAAATGACGGAAATTGATGTATTCATTAATTAAAAGAATGAAAATAGCTTCCCATTATAAGTTGATGTAATACGCTAATTCTGTTCTTATTCACTATTGAGAAAAAAATTGTTCTTCCATTTTTATTTTATTTTTTACTGTTTTGTCACTCATAAATATACATGTTTGGCAACTACATATATATGTAACTTTGTACCTCTCTATTGCATATAGAGGTCATGGGATTATGAATAGTTATATAGATTGCTTCTGGTCTCCACCAGAATCATGGTTTTCTGCCAGTAGCCTGGTTCTCTTTCGCATTGTAGATGTGTTGTTATTGCATCTGAAATTTTCCATGAGAATTCTAGGGTCCATTATCTTAATTTGAATAGTAATTGTTGAAATCTATGACAATATTAAGTTGATTTGGAATCTTTATTTTTTGTTCTATTGTTGGTTGTATCCTTGATTTCACCCTGTTTAGCATAGTGGATAATATAATTCTTTTAGGTATTTCATTCTCGGTCATGGACGTCAGTTCGTGTAATGACAGCTGAGCAGCGAGCTGAGCTTATCAAGCGTATGACAATAGATGAACCCAATAAAAAGCTTTCATACGGGGATTGTCGGAAGATTGCAGAGGATCTTAATTTGACGCTGGAGCAGGTTTGTTTACTTACCAAATGCTTAATATGTTTATAGCTTTTTGGTTAGCAACAAGGGTGGTCTATGGTATGCATAAGATCATAGAGCAAGCAATCTGTAAAAAAATAATGTGATTTGGTCAAGCAATTTAATGGTTCTCCCTGGGTCCTGAAGAGCCAATCCGAGTCGAATACTTAGGAAATTACTCGTGCATTTTTATTCATTGGACAACATGATAGTGATCCCACTTCTATTCGTCACCACTTCTGATGAATAACATTATTCTAAATACATAGTCTAGCTTGGATGTGAGCCTGATTTGAGGCTAATTGTTTTGAGCTACAATTTTATGAGCCTGATTTGAGGCTAATTGATCTGAGATACAATTTTATGTTTCCTATAAAAAATTTAAAAAATGTATATTATGCCTCCATTGGGGTTTTATTCTCTTCTCCTAAAATTCTACTTTTCAAAGTCAAATATTAATTTTAATCATTCACTTCGTAGAACCTACAAGTATTATCAACTTATGAATCGCTCATTTCTGGAAAAGTAGAATTTTAGCATAACAAAATTAAACACAACGGAGGCTATATGTTATTATATTTACGGAAATAAATTTCTTATTTGAGTTACGATAATATGTCAAATAAAATGGAAAATCTTCCCGGGGGTCCCACAACTTTACCTAAATGAACAATTGAATCCCATTCCATTTTTTCTTTGCATTTGGTTCCTCATTTCTAATCCTTCGGTATCCCCATTGATAGATTATGTTCAAAACATGTTTTAAGTAATTGTGTCATTGGCACATGAAACATTGCCTCGAGTAAAACGGTTAAAAGAAATACCTTCCAAAAAAAAAAAAGAAAGGAAAAGGAATAAACAAGGAAAGAAAAAAAGAAAAGAAATTAAACAACACCATCTTCTTTCCTGCCACCTCAGCCTTTCCCCTGTCTGATGCGATTCCTTTTGGGAAACACGACGAAAACGCAGAATAACAACAAAGAAATAGGAAAGATCTAAATTCAGAATTTAATAAAATAACAAGAACGAAGAACAATGAAAAGTAGACAATAGGACCTTGACCCAATATTCACGACGCAAGATTGACGATGCGGAATAAGAACCAAGGTTGTTGAACACCATAAGGATTGTCCAATTCCTTGATAAGTTCGAGCTTGGAACGTCATAAAGACTAAAAAATCTTTGATAAGTTCGTTGGATTTTCTTGAAGAACAAGAAAAAAAATCCTCCTTTTAGAGAGAAAATACTGAATTGATTAATCAAAATATCAAAGCAGTTCAATAATGAAAATAAAACATAATATAATGAAAAACACGCATCTAACCTAAACGGAAAATAATTAAAAATTCATGAAATTCGGACTTGGTAGAGCCGTGCGGCCAGAACTTCACTTACGGCCGTAACCTGAAGAAGAAAATTATTTACAGCAGTAAGTATTTTAGTTATGGCCGTAAGTGTTAGGCTGCATCATTTTTCGATCCTTTGAAGTGACTTGATCAAATTTGAATCTCGACTCGGGCCCAACACGAAACTTGCTTGTTTTCCCATATAGATTATTGTTGCTTTACTTGTAGCTTGATTTCTCCTTTGACTTCCTACCTTAGATCACATCACTGTCCCTCACCCCAGTAATATTTCTATTCTGAAGTGCTAAGTCAAGCCATTAGCATTTGATTTTTGTGAACAAATTAGGTGATTGAAATGTTTAAATTAAATCCTTAGTTTCTTAATGCCTAAGATGATCATGCCAAGTTATCAAGGATAATAAATACAAAGAATACCTGATTCCATTGAAGTTGATTTGACCGGGTTTGATCTTTTATGACCATATTTTTTACTGCTCAATTGATTTCATTCTCTCTAAGATGAATACAATGTCTTGAACAATGTATTATTTTGGATTGGAGACAATAACCACATAAGATATCTTTATATAATAATCTAATTGGGGTTCATCAACCCTAATTAGACTATTGGGTCTCTACATATTGCAAAGTCCATACCAATAGATTATTCTAGAGCCCAAATAATTAGATTACTTAATTGACCCTATTAACTTAAATAGCCCTATATAATTGTATTCTAATATGTAGCCCATAAGATTGGGATCACATGAATTGAGACAGTTTTTATTCACTTTTTGTTTCTCTCGCTATGAGATTAGGAAAATATAATCTTTGTCATGGCAAACTATATTCTCTTTTGGCATACTCATAGAGCTTGCTTATCACATGTATTGGAAACTTCATTGACAATATTTTGCTTTACCAGTGATGTATACACAAGGCTAGTGGTTAGATGACAGTCTTCACTTTTACTAGTGTTCAGAAGTATTGGGATAATATTTGTTCTTTATCTTTGTTTTAATGTTAGGGCATACTTATCATTTTAGTCAAGAGAGTGTTTTGTATTCCTATGACCTGACATTTAACAAATTTTTGGATGGAATCTTTCAAGAGTACCCAACAAGAAAAATTGGTTGGAGATCAATTTCTCATTTATGTAAAAGTTAGCAACTTTTGGTGTGATTTTGCCTGATTCAAAATTAATAAAAACTCATTAGCTTGTGAGCTTGCCATCTCTAGCTTCGAGCTCATCTTTAATTTATAATAGATCAAATTTGAGCTTGAGAAAATTGAGAGATCTATTTCTCATTTATGTAAAAGATAGCAAATCTTGGTGTGATTTTCCCTGATTCAAAATTAATAAAAACTCATTGTGAGCTTGCCATCTGTAGCACCGAGCTCAACTTTAATGGATAATACAGGGAATTTGAGCTTGAGAAATTTTTCCTAAATTGAGTTTGGATCTTGCCAAGCTTAAATAGATCACAAGCCTGGTTGGGTGCACAAATCCCATGCTAGATTTTTTTTGCATAAATGAATATACTGTACCAATTTGCAATCAGTAATTTTGATCCACCGTTTTCAGTAATGATTTTCTATTGGTCTAGCTATGTGCTTGTGATCAAAGTTCAATTTTAATGCAAAGCGAGTCACATGCCTTATTCGGATGAAGTTCTAACCACATTCGATTCTTACAAGATTAGAGTTTCCTAATTTCTTGCTTAACATTTACATTACTCTCTTTGTATCTAAAAAGAATTAAAAGCAAACTAAACATCCATTTTTAATTCAGATGAAGTGCTAACCATTTTTTCTCTTTTAGATATCTTCGACAATAAAATATGATTGAATTGTCTTCTTTTGGTAGAAGGCCATATGAACTACTGAGTATAATCCATGGTCGTTGTTGGAGAGGAAAACTCCCACTTTCCTTTTAAACAAATAGTTGAAACAAGCTTTTCTGATTTTGTAATCAATTATGGGATCGTAGAGGAATGGTTATAAAAATTAGTTATCTTATTTATTTATTTTTGAATTTTTATACAAATATGAAAATGGTCACTTCCCCCTTCTCTCCTTTGGGCCTCATGCCAGATATACCTTGCAGGTGCTTCGTGTTTATTATGATAAGAGACAACAGCGTCTTACTAGATTGCAGGGAATTTCAAATGCCATAGTAGAGGATTTTAATGCAATTAAAAGCGAAGGCATTTCATCTTCTCGGAAAAGGAAAAAACTTTCAGAAAGAAAATCCTCAGAGCTTGTAAAAGCTAACATCATAGATGGGCAGTCCAGTGATAAGAGGATGACCACACATTTTGATTCGGATGACCTATTCACTGAGGAACAAATCTCTGTTTTAACTTCTTCTAAAGATTATGAATACCATTTGCAGAGATATCACACTGGTGATAATTTAGAGAGCAGAGAAGAATCAGAATTAAATCAAGTAGATGAGGATGCCCATTCTTTTATTCACAATTGTGCTTTGTCAAGGCTGAAACCAGCACGTCGAAAAAAGTTCTCATGGACAGAAGAGGCAGATAGGTAATACCAAAAAACTCATGAAATTGTGTAGAGAGATAAACTGTTAATAGCAGCAACTCATCATTTATCAACTTCTCGTCAAGGTTGAAACCTTATGGATTTGCTAATACATATTGATTTGTGCTGAATACGTGATGCGAATGGCCTGATGATATCCTCATTATTTTATGCTTAAGTGCACCTTTCGGATAGTTATATTTGTGCACTATATTTAGCATTCATTTGGAAATCTTTTGATAAGTCTGTCTCATAACTTGTTTTCATATGGTTTAATTTACTTTAGGCAATTGGTGATTGAATATGCAAGATACCGAGCTGCTCTTGGAGCAAAGTTTCACCGTGTCGATTGGGCATCAATTTCAAATCTTCCAGCACCTCCTGATTCCTGTAGAAGAAGAATGGCAGTACTGAACAGTTACATCCCTCTTAGAAAAGCTGTAATGAAGTTATGCAATATTCATGCAGAATGGTATGCAAGATACCTTGAACAAGTCCAGGGAAAAATGTTGAATCATGCTGATTCTGAAGTGATGGATCGGGATTATGCATTTGAAGAAGAAAATATGTGCTCTTCAGCACCTAAATTTGGAATATGTTGGGATAATTTTGATGACAATAGTATCAAGCTAGCACTAGATGATGTTCTGAAATACAAACGATTGGCTAAATTGGAGGACTCCAAACATACAAGTTCAGATCCAGAAAACAGGGAAGGAAAAGTAAGTCGAGATTCCCCTATTATCTTTTTTAGTATTTTGTTCACGTATATCTATTAAGATACATTGATCATGAACCTTTGCTAAGTGTCGCAAGCTGAGATGTGTACTCCCTCTGTTATCCCATCAACCAAGGAAAAAGTAAACATAGAAAGAAAGATAGATTTGAATCGTAAGTTGTGTTTTTCGGTTTAATGTGTTATTAAGGTGAAAAACAAGTGTGTATTTTCTGCCAAAGCTATTGTGCTGTGTCCATCTCTGTTGCTGACATGTTTATAATCTACAGAGTGCTTTGTCATTAAATTCTTTTCCTCTCTTGTGTACAGTATCCCCAGGGCACTGGATTCACTTCATCAGTTCCTCGTCAGGAATTTGAGAATTGTGAAGAGAGGAGTAAAGCTTGTGCTCAAAGATCGAGCTCTCAGCTGCTACCTAGAAAGTATGTGAAGCTTTTAAATGAAGGTGCAAGTGTTAGTAGACGAGTGCATGAATCTGTTGCAATTGCAAATGCTGCTGAGCTATTTAAGTTAATCTTTCTAAGCACATCGTCAGCTCCTGAAGTTGCCACTCTGCTAGCTGAAACATTAAGACGTTATTCTGAGCATGATCTTTTTGCGGCTTTTAACTACCTAAGAGAGAAAAGAATTATGGTAAATAGCGTTTCCTGTAATATATATGGTCACTTGATCACATCAATATGGATAATATGAACATATCTAGCATTTCTCCATGGTCAAATTAAAAACTATATCTCGGAATGGCATTGAAATCACAATTAAAATAATCACAATGTAGGGTGCAAGTATTTGATTTAATATTAAATAATTACTGTCAGAATATAATTTTTAACACATCAAATACTGAAGACAAATATTTTATGTACTCTTGCTTGCTTTTACTATATATTGTGAGATTTTTGTTTCGATACTCATTTCACTGGCAGATAAGATATTTTTATCTCACTAGTTACTTTTTCCTTTTATTGGCTTGATAAGTAAGCAAAGTTTTCTTCCTTTGGCAGATTGGTGGTGGCTGTAATAGCCCATTTGTCCTTTCACAGCACTTTCTGCAGAGTGTTTATTTGTCTCCATTTCCCATGAACACTGGAAAGAGAGCTGCTAACTTTGCTAGCTGGCTCCGGGAAAGAGAAGCTGTTCTAATGGAAAAAGAGATTGATCTTCCTGCAGATTTGCAGTGTGGAGAAATTCTCCATTTGTGTGCTCTAGTTTTTTCAGGAGAAATATCAATTACCCCTTGCTTACCTGAGGAAGGAGTAGGAGAGGCTGAAGATACCAGAACTACTAAACGTAAACACGACAGTATCGAGATTTATGGTGATGACATGCCTAAGAAATCAAGAACTTCATTGGCTGGTGAGGGTGAGATTATCTGTCGCCGAGAAAAAGGTTTCCCTGGTATTAAGTTGCAGTTGCATCGTGCAACAATCTCAAGAATACATGTTATTGAGTCGTATAAAGACATGGACTTTAATTTTGTCACACTTGGCAGAGACATTCCAATGAATACTTCCAGTTCGGAGGTTGACTGCAGTGTGTCACATTCTGATGTAGAACATAATGCAAGAGAAATCCTATATTCTGGGGGAAGAATCCTTCGTGCTTATGATGTGAGTAAATCACATTGGGAAGCCATGACAAGCTATTCCGAATATCTGATATCTTCATGTCCTTATCAAGACATAAGTTTGTCTCCTCATCCCGAGGTATTTAAAACACTTTATTCAGCTATTCAGAAGTCTGGTGATCAAGGTTTGAGCATGAACGAAATTTCCAATGTCTTGAACATGCACGGTATACAGTGGTTACTCTTTTTGTATTTTGTATTTCTCTATTCTTATTTTATGAATGCACAATTTCTTTCATATTGATAATATTTTCTTTTTCAGGTAAGATTGTGGAAATTATGGTTGAGGTGCTTGAAGCATTCAGGCGAGCAATAAAGGTTTGTTTTATTGATTGATCTTATTTTGAACTATTACATAGAAGCTTTTCTTCATGTTTTCTCAGTACAGGATGGATGAATTTATGTTGGTAAAATCCTTCAGTTACCGCAGGATAAAATTTTCTTTCTTTCTTTTGGTTGGGGTGGGTGCTGAGGGGTGGAGTGGGGCTAATAAGCTGGTCCAGATTTATACGTGGCTGCCTTGAATACAGGTCAATGCTTATGATGACATTCGCGTGGTGGATTCTTTATATTTGTCCAAGTACTTTTTGGCCCCTGTAGCTGCTATTCATTATGATTACGCTAGGAGTCATCTTAGAGATCGAAAACGGAAAACAGACGAGGAGCTTACGTCTATTGATTGTAATAACCATATAGATGATGTTGCCTATAGAAATGAGATTGACATGAATGCCAATAAAGATCATAGAATCACAATTTTAAATCTACCTGAAGATGTTGCTGATCCTTCTACTGAAATTCAAAGCAAGGATAAGATTATCGGTTATGAGCTTTCTGAAGTTATCCCTCCCAAAATGGGGGGAGTTGAAATGTGCAGTCTCTATTCTGTTGATTATCAGATATGTAGGCCAATACTGCCATGGATGAACGGAGATGGTACTGTAAATGAGCTTGTTTACAAAGGTCTAGTACGCCGTGTTCTCGGTATCGTGATGCAAAATCCGGGGATATTGGAGGTATTTTTTTTTTTAAAACAAGCTTTTGATTTGCACTTATGTCTTGGGGGGCAGAACTTGCAATCTAAATTGTGGGTTTATTTGTTTAGAAATGTAATGCGATTTCAATTTGTTGCAATTAAACTGAGCTCAAACTGCCTCAATTTTAGTGAACTGCTTCTTGTTTATGGCTATGTTTATGCACTGCTGATGACTTGCAAATTCTTTTAGATTCTTTTTACTGTGGTATTTTTCTTCTTTCTGTGTTCATCATGTTTTTAGTTTTTAGTGATCTTCAAATATATATTGGGAATAATGCTTTGTTGTTGTAAATAAACATGATAAATAAACTTTCTGACTGTTCGAGTTTTAATACAAATTTATTGGCTCCATCTTTGCAATTAATCATTAAATTGTCTATTAGCCGCGGTCAAATGGTTTACCTCAATCAGCTTCCTTGTAATCTGTAATGTACATGAAGTTGTAATCTATTTCTCAGTTTTGATGTGTCTTATTTTTCCAGGATGATATCATAAACAAGATGTCGGCTCTGAATCCTCAGGTATGTTATGAGCTGCTTGTTGAGGAATGTATAAAAAATCTTCCTATTTGGAAACTTAGTTTGTAGATTTGAGATCATGGACTCCTAGAAGGATAATCTAGATGGGATGCTAGTTTTCCCCAAATTCTGGTAAAATTATAATGCACTTAAAACTTATGAAGTATAATCGTATAATATGCAGCAAGAAAGTGCACAAACAATTCCAAAATTAGTCATGTTTGTCAAGGAGTAAGTTTATGGTTTAAGTCTGAAATGCTATTATTCAAAATGCAGAAATCATTTTCTGGGAAGCTCTCTCTTCAGCTGCTTAAGTTATATTTGAAAATGTTCAACAAGAGCGGTGAATTTTTGTTTCGATCAATACTTGTTAGAGTTTTTGAAAGGTTTGATTAAATGCTCAAGTGAATCAATGTAACTTGCATTATCTAATAATGTAATTATGGATTGCTTAACAAACCTGTAGATAGAGTAATGAGAAGAAAAATAGTAAAACGCAGAAAGTAGACGAAGGCTAAAAAATAAGAGAAGATGGGGAAGAACGTTCAAGTATTCAACTTATCATCTGACACCTGACCAGATTTTGGGTTATTATAGAAGAGCTCTAAGAGAATTAAATATGAGATTTTGGTTATGGTTTACATACTACTTCTGTACATTAAATTAACAGAAAGTGGATATTTTTAAAAATCTAGCTTGCAAAAAAATAGGCTGCAGCTTATACTTGTGACTGCCATTTCATTGCTTTGCATGATATACATAATTCTAATTGTCAAGCTACATGCTTTTCAGAGCTGCCGAAAATTGATAGAGATAATGATAATGGATAATCACATTATCTCCCGCAAGATGCATCAGATGACATCAGCTCAATCCCCTGCCATTCTGAGTGACCTTCTCGGATGTCACTTTAAAAGACCGAAGTCAATCTGCCGAGAGCATTTCTATGCAAATCTCATGAGCACAAGTTTGTTGTAAGAAAGATGCATAAACGTAGTCTTTTGGATTATGACCTTGGGATTTCTTCGAGGGACTTTCCAAATTCAAGAAAATTCTTGACTTTCAACTTTCTGATAGAAGTTTAATTTGGGACTAAATCCATAGATGGAGAAATCCTTTGGGTCCAATTATGTATGTATGTATGTATGTATGTATGTATGTATGTATTTTTGTTTAGGCTTTTTGTAATGTGATTTGGATCTTCTTTGGGAAGTTTGCAATTTTAAGAAAATTATGGTGACATTGGCATTCAGAGAGCTAAATTTATTTATTCATGGAGGAAGAATGTATAGCTATGATTATGTAATTTCTGGTGGCAAAAGGTCTGGGGCGCTCGGCTCGTGCCACCATGAGCCCATGGCCATGGCAGTAAAGCCCGAGCTGCCCATTGGTAGACTCATCTTGTTTCCTTTATTTCCCATAAGGATAATTATAGTGGGAATTACATCATACCCTACATTTTAATTTTCTAAATCAAAAAGATTTCACCCTTTATGATAATAATTCATTTTTTAAATATAAATAGAAATAATATAATTCAATTAAAATATCTCACATCACACTACCCCATCACCCTCACCCTATTTCACTCTGCAAACTCATTTAATTTCGTCACTCATTTCATATCCCCATTCTACAACTCTCCCCAAGGGTACCACCATATTAAGAGTAGGGGTGAACACGGTCCGATTTGGGCGGTTTTTGAAATATTTTCAAACCAAACAATTTCATTTTACAAATCAAACCAAACCATTTTTTGCGGTTTGGTTCGGTTTTAATCCGCGATTTTTACCTATCGACATAATATAATATATTTTAGACGTTAAATTAATTCATATATTTTAATATAAAGATAAAATAAGTTAATATATAAGCAAATACGAGAATTAATAATGTTAGATGTTAAATTAATTCGAATTTGTTTTCAATTCAAAATAAAAACATGAAGTTAAAAAACAATTGTAAATTTGTAATTGCATTTTATTTGTTCTCTAACTTCTTTCCGAACAAATATGATAGGTCATCGTCATCAAAATTCTTAGAAAAATCACTATTCTAAGACATACCATAGCTAGTCATTCTTTTTTGCTTTTTATTTGAAACCATATACGGATACTTTTCTTGTATAAATGTGTGATATGATTTGATAAAGTACAAGTACTGCAATTATTAGTATGATGCTTATACAATTTTTCACAGTAATAATATTTTGTCTTGGCTCTCTTCTTGCTAGCTTATCTTTGTTGTCCAGATTCTGAAATTTAACAAGGAGTAAATTCTAAGAAAATAAATAAAATAATCGAATGATTTTGCTTGCAAAGAAAGTTAAACAAGTGATATTCAAATTCTTACCCTGATTCGAACCTTCTGATATAGATCGAAACATCTTCCATAACTCTCTAAAATAAAATCAAATGCAGGAAATTGAAAGTACACCTATCACCTCTATCTATTATTATAAGAATCTAATTGATATTAGTGAAGAGGAAGTTGGAAGTTGGAAGAAAACAAGGAAGACGAATGAAAACAGAAAATTAATGATTGAATTAAGAAGTGGGAACGTTTTTTGTTTCAATTTCTATTAAATGAGCTTTTGAGGTTGGAGTATGTGATTTAAGGATGGTGTGAGTTATATGTTAATGGGATTTTATGATTGGAGTATGTTGTTAAAAGGTGGTATGAGTTAAAGGTTAATCAGATTTTGTGGTTGGACATTAGACAATAACTTTTTTTTTGACAAGAACTTTTATTCATTAGATAAATTTGAAATTTTTTGAGAAAAAACTCTAAATTTAAATGAATAAAAATTAATTTTTTAATTAAAAAAATTAGCGGTTTGGTTTGGTTTAAGCGGCTTTTAAAAATTGAAACCTAAACCAAACCATTTTGAAACGGTTTGGTTTGGTTTGGTTTGAAAATATTGGCGGGTCCACGTGGAACCGAATCAACGGTTTCGATTCGGTTTGCGGTTTGACGGTTTTTTTGTGCAGCCCTAATTAAGAGTATTTCCAATAGTGATTTAAATTTAGATTTAAATTAGCATATCTGAAATCATTTTTACATATCAATTTACACCCCGTTGGATCTATCTCAAAATTTGCTTCAATTAATAGATGTAAGTTGTAATTAAATTGTCGTGGTCTCAAAATTCAGGCTATTTTTTTTCTTACACGAGGCTACTAGTAGCTTTCAGTTGAACTAAAAGTATAGCTGTATTTTCAGAAACACAATGTAGATTTGCTACATTTGTCAAAAACTTTTTCTAAACTTGTTTAGAACCAATTAAATTGTTGTAAATAATGAGTTTACTCTATTAACCTTTTTAGGATATCATCATCATTAATTCAATTTTGACATTTTAATTACGACAAAGTTAAAAAAATATCAACACTTTGTAAGAATAATATTTAAACATCATACGGAACTTTAAAATACAAGACTCATTTCTTTACATAAAATCTATTTATGCATTTCAAAATTGATCCTCAAATGATATTCAACTTTTAAATACTAGAAGAATAAGATTTTCATTCAAAAATAGTTCTAAGTGCAAAAGGGCTTAATCCTTAATATCTTTTAGTTACCAATAAATACTCTTCATTTTTGACCTGCATTCTTCATAGGGAATCCACACACATAAATTAAATGATTCATTGCCTATAAAAAGAGACATGAACAACTATGAACCAAAAGGTCTAGTGAATAAAACTTGAAAAATGTAATAAGAGGTTAATTTCAACATAAAGTGTATAAAAATCATTAATACACGTGTCATCCTCAACATTCTTTGTCAATACTTAACATACTTTCTCTTGTAAATATTATCTAATTTATACCTCATCAATTAGTATGCTTAGAGCTTAGCATATCAAAATTGAATGTCCCAAAATTTCAATACTTTCATAACATTAGATCAAAATCAGATTTTTTCATTAATAATAATCATCTCCAAATCAAGATCATAGTAATGAAATCCAAAGATAAGTTCAAATCATAAGGTAGAACATGATCTAGAAAACTTTTTACTCCTGTTTCAACATTCCTAATCAAAGTTGGATCTTAAATCCTATTGACTTCAACATAACATGTCCATTTAATATCATCTAAATCATGAACCATGACTAAACATGTCGGTATATCTCTTTAATGTTTCTTCAATTCACAAGTTCACAACTTACAGGTAAGACTTAATCAATCTTTGAAAGTTCATCAACAAGGTATAAAAGAACTAACTTGAAATACCAAGAACCTATACATATCAAAATCAGATTTCTACATTAATAATAATCATCTCTAAATCAAGATCATAGTACATAAAATCCAAAGATAAGTTCAAATCATAAGGTAGAACGTGATCTAGAAACTTTTTACTTCAATCCTATTTCAACATTTCCAATCAAAGTTGGATCTTCGATCCTATTGACTTCAACATAACATGTCCAACTAATATTATCTAAATCATAAAGCACAACTAAACATGTCGGTAAATTTTTATCTCTTTATCATCACCTCAATTCACAAAGTTCACAAGTTATAGGTAAGACTTAATCAATCCTTGAAAGTTCATCAACAAGGTGTGAAAGAACTAACTTGAAATACCAAGAACATATACATATCAAATCTGGATTTTATACTTTATAAGCATGATTAAGTCATGAAAATTCATCACTAAGTGTCCAAAACTTCAATTTCTTTCTTATACTAACATGCCAACTTAAAATAAGATTTAACATACTAATATACTTGACATAAAAACTGAAATTCTAGGTACTTTTAAACAAAATCAGCAACTTAAAACTTCTAGTTAATTCCCATCTTTACATCTTCACATTTTTTAAGTCAAGCATTCAACTTATAGCTAGGATTCTATAGGAATTTTCTAAAAGATACTTCATTTACACCTTTAATCAAACATTTGGAAAGCATTTGAATTTCTAACCCTAATCTTGGCATAACATTCATCCAATCAATACCCATCAATCAAATCAATCAAACCAACTAAAGTAGTATAAACTCCATAGAAGAACACAACCATATGAGAAACTAACATCCACAATATATAATTAAGTCTTACTCACTTAAAAATCAGCCTTAATATATGAATAACTCTAATTTAAAGTGATGTTTTAGGCTCATTTATCATAAAAGACAGCAACTTAGTTTCAAACAAGTTATGAAATAAGTCATTAAAACACATCTTCTTTACTCATACCTTTCATCAAACACCTAGAAGACACTTTTGATTTTAACATTAAACTTGGCATATAAATCATGTAAAAACCTTCAACACCATATGAGAACTAACACAATTAAAATACAAACCAAGTTTTACTTACCTCTTGAATTTAAGAATAAAAGTCATACTTTGAGAACTCAACTTTCAAGCAAAGCATCCCTTACTTCTTCCTCTTCCTCTTCCTTTCTCTTTTTCCTCTCCATTTTCGGCCAGAATCTGTCCTCTCTCGATTCCTCTCTTGTCTTCACCAAAATTAGGAGAAAAATGGGCTTTGTAGTCTAATTTAGGGGTTATATGTATTATATAATTAAGGTAAGCCCCATACTACTAAATAATATAAGTTAGTCCTAAAACTAATGGAAACTAAGTCCTTCAATTTCCCTTATCTATCACTTAAATCCCATAACTTTTGGTAAATAATTACTTCTAGCTAAAATAAATTGTTTGCCAAATAGTCCTTAAGCTTATAATAAATATTTGGACAAGTGTCACCTTAATGCAATATTTTAATACAAAGATTTCCAAATTTTAATTTCAAGGTGCCACATTCGAGTCAATGAAGGTCAAAGTGAAGGCCATTTAGGTCACTCTTTATACCATTGAAAAACTCATACTTCAAGTTTTGCAACTACTGTACATGCATCGAAAATAGATTAGTATACCCCTCGTACCGTTCATTCAAAAATGGCTGCTCGACTAGTTCTCAACACTTAGCCAAATTTTCATCATTTCTTACTATTTCTAAAATTTCAAGTATGCTACTTCAACTCAATATTTGAAGCACTTACCGACAATTGTGCTCGAATTTGATATCAACACTTAGATCTCAATATGAACTACAAGGTAGTATAACATGCAAAGACTTCGGATTGCCATGTTGTTCGTACGATCCTTTCAAACATGGCTGCTCGATTGCTAATTTATACTTAGAAGAATTTTGATGAATTTTAGCATTCCAACTATTTTTCACATGCAACTTTAGCTCGATTTTTTAAGCGTTCCTCGACCTCAATTGTGATCAAACTTAATATCAATACATATATCTCATCATAAACTATAAAATGACATAACATACAATGGCTAAAAATCAGTATATATTACATAAAATGATCCCAAAGTTATGTAATGTTCATTATAATGGCAAAGCTGTAATTAATAGGAGTTTCTAAAAATTTCAGCTTAGTCCTCAACTATGAAATTCAATCCAATTGAGTTCAAACATCATATATAACTTTCTTTTATGCCAATTTAGTCCCTAAAATCACAAATAATGCCAATTTCTTTCATTTTTCTTATAAATTTTATACTATCTCTTCATACAAAACGTGGAATTGGCTATTTTCTAAGAAAATGCTTGAATCCAACTTTTTAATTAAATCAACTAAGGTACGAAATTTTTTGGTTGTTACATAAATTTAGTTTTTGAATTATTTTTTAGTTAAACTATTTTTTTATTTATTTGTGTGTATATATAAATATTACGAACAAATCGACCTAAAAATTAACGATTTGGTTAAGAAAATAAAAATATTAAAAAAATAAAGATGTAAAAATTAATATAAGAATTTCAAATTGTAATGTAAATTAATATAGTAGATGCAAATTATTTATCTCGCATCAAGATTTTATGAATTGATAGCTAAATTTAGGTGAAATTTGTTCCATATAAAGGTGTAAATCTAGATGCAAATGTGGATCATTTTTAGATCTTTAGCCGAAATTCTAATTTACATCTCTTTTACAACCCTCTATTGGAGAACTCTGGTGAATTTGGAGATCTAAATCACTAATTAGAGCTAATATACACCTCTATTGGAGATGCTTGTTCGTTCAAAATAGTGTACCGCAAGCGCACGGGTCGCGTACAAGTAATAAAGTGGACTTTTTGAGTCCGGGTTGTCGATCCCACGAGGAATGTATACTCTAGTTAATTTAATATTAACAAATGAAACACACAATTAAAATATGGATTTTTGACAATTCTAAATTAACGAAAGTAATTTTAAACCAAATTAAAATAAAAAAAAATGAAAAATAAAATAGTTGGGATTCATAATTTCACTTAACTCTTGCTTAAGTAATTTCTCACACATGCAAATTAATAAATTACTCATTTACAATGTTAGACTCGATTTTCCAAGTTTAGCTAATTACCTCTCTCGAGTGAAATTAACCCTAATCAATTAGTTTAACCTACTATATCTCTATGTCGATTAAGGCCCAATCAATTGCATTAACTCTTTGTAAAAATAGCTCAATGGATCATCTAGGGTTTAAGGTATATCTCTATCCTTAACAAGAACCTAGAGCATCTGTTATTTGGTCTAAAATGCATAATATCTCTCGATTATCATACACTTCACAAAACATATATTTGGTGATCAATCAAACACATGAAAAAATCTCAATAACAAACACACATGAAATAAGCTCAACATTAATAAACAAACATTAAAATTACTTAAACTAAGTTAAGCTACATCAATCATCCCAACATAAAACAACTAGCTCATTGTATAAATATTGTACAAAAGTTGAGGTTTACAAAAATATATCACAAAATATAGAAATCAAAGATTAAAAATACAAGATAATGAAATAAATTACTTCCCTTAATTTTTTGCCCCAAAATTCCTTGAACTTTGATTTGTATTTCCACTTGATTTCTTGCTTCTTTGATCCAACGGGTGCTAGCAACTTGAAATCAAAAATAAACTATAAACAAAGCAAAAACAAAGAAAAGAAAAGAAAAGAAGAAGAAAAAGGGAGAAGAGTGTTTTTGAATGAAATAATGGGGTCAAAAGTGATGAACCCTAACCAAAAAGTGCCATAAAACCCCCATTTTCGTGTAGATCCGCGTTCTCAGGTTTGGGCAAAACCGGGTCGGCCCAAGTTATTTTTCAAAATTATGACCACGCGATCGCGTGGCTGAATGCCTCGCGATCTCGTGGTTGGGCTGAAAACTCTCGGGTTGATTTTTGGCCTGATTTCGCGAACGCGACCTGGTCGAGACACGCGATCGCGTGGTTCATCAGGCAGCTCAGTCCTTCCATGATTGCAATTGTGTCCTCCAACTTCTGGTCTTCTTCAATTTAGTCCTCGATTTTGACTTTTATTACAAATATGTCCCTGAAATATTTGCAAAGTAGTTCCTCCATCTTTCTGAGATGTTGCAATTGAGTCCCCAAACTTTTGATTTCTTTCAATTAGGTCCTTGGACATCGAAATTGCATTTCTTTTCGCTCAATTACTCTCCAATCTTGTCTGTTTTTCTTTCCAATTGAGGTTGTACCTAATTGTATAAGATAAACACAATTTATAAGTAGAAATTCGCTCAATTACTCAATTAAATTGTCGATTTAAAAACAAAATAAGTGTGTAAAACACACTTATCAATGCTCTTAGATTTCAGCGAGCAGTAGCAACGTTGTCGTGAAGATGCTTGCAGGCATCGCATGACATCATGCTGCACGTAGTGATAAGTGTATTTTATACACTTATTTCTATCCTAAAAGTAGTAGTTTTATTGTTTGTTCAAGAATATTTATTATTTATTTTAGTTGTATTTGTTTATATTTCAGAAATAATCCCAAATTCGAGAAAACAATGAAATTGAAGCTAAAATCAAGCAATTGAATGATAAAAGTGTCAAAGTATGCAAATCAAGAGTTGATGAAGTAAATCAAGTGCTCAATTGCAAGAATACTCGAAGAAGAACCCAAATTCGGAAGAAATCAGAAGTCTGGGGATTAAATTGCAACAATCGGAAGTTGAAGGACTTGATGTGCAATAAAACCATGAGGACCAACTTAAATCACTTCAAAAGATGAAAATGACACTCTAGCCGGATAACCATGCAATCGCATGGATTTATAACGGTGCGATCGCATGACCTGTTCATAAATGGTCAGAATGGTTTTCCGGAAGCCTAAGCGATCACATGGATTTGTACCATGCGATCACATGGTTTTATTTTGGGCCGTATCTTGTCTTTTTGCGCGATTCTCTCTTATTTTTGACCTAGACTTTAGGAGAATCTATAAATACATGGCATAAGGCACAAAATTGGGGGTTCCCAACTTGTGAAATTGATGCCAAAATTTGTCGAATTGCGAGGGGGATCCAAACCATGCCAAGATCAAGATTTAAGATACAATTGCAAGGAGATGAATTGGGTTACATCTTTTCATATCTCTTGTTATTTATTTTCTATTATGTTTCTAGGCTAGGTTAATTGTGTTGGAATTGTGATGAAGTTTTGATTTCTTGACTCCATATTTTAATCTATTATTTAATTTATGCAATTCATGGTTTTGAGCAATTGAATTATGCTTTTTCTATCATACAAATACTTGATCACTGGTTGTATGATTTTAGGTTGTAATTTCTTAAGTTCGAAAGATTAGGATTTCATTAGACTTGTTTCAATTGTCACAAAGTCCGATAGGGGATAAAAATATACCCTTATACTCTGTGTTTTCTGCTATAGTATTCACAAATCTTTTAATGATTTCTTACACATTCGGATTCAACATAGAAATATAGTTGGGTTGTGCATAGGAATATGTGTTAATGCTTGCCTGAAAAAGGGTTTTAACTACATTTGGAATATGAAAACTCAAAACCCTTTAATTGTATTTAAATAATTTGGTTAAGATATGGATGATAGAGTCAAAATGGATTTATAATTCTAACGCATTTATTTTCATTCGTTTAAAATCAAATTTGTCAATTTCTTAGTTTAATCTTTATTTTAATTTTCAAAAACAAAAATTCCAACTCAATCAAAGTTTTTCTCATTCCGGTTGAGGTAGTAGTCTAAAATACAATTTACAACAATCCTCGTGGGATTGATACTTGGACTCCAACCACTTTATTACTTGCGCGACTGATGCGTGCCGCTATGCACCAAAAATTAATTAAATTCCTTACTCTCCAATATTAGTTTAAAATGTAATAGTGGAAGTAAGAGTCGATCCTATAAGGAACGAGAACTAAAATAGTGTCGTATCAATTAGAATTAATGGGGGGTTTTGAGTTTAAATATTGTAAATGACTTGAACAATAGAATAAGCACGTAAAATGGCTGAAATATAAATCAATTATTAATGAATCCTAGTTCTCAGGTTCAGTTGTATTCTTTCACAATGTTATCACTTTCCAAGTAACGCGAGTTCGATTTCTTCTTTGATTTATCACCCGTAAATAGTTAATAAGCTCTAACTATTCCTATTCTCTCTTTAATTGCATTTAATTAGAATAAACTCTCTAATCAAACATTAGCCATTGAATAACCTAAAATAAGCTCTTTAGATTTAAGACAACAACTATATAAATCCGAGAAGAAATGACTGAATTAGATTATCAATCACACAAACTCGTGACAATTAACATAAGTTGGATTTTTCTTTGGAAATACTAAATTCCCACTTGCAACTACAATTTGAACAAAAAAACGATTACAAATCGAATCATTCAAAATAGCAAATCTCAATACAACAAATTAAATGATAAGACCTTAATCAAATAAAGTATTGAATCGATTGACTTAAAAACGCATAAAAATCCAAAAATCAAAGTAAAGAATTTAGAACTACGTTACTAGTTTGAAAAAGTGAACAAAGTAGTTAAAATAAAATGTCTCCTTTTGAACTAGGTGGAGAAGTCTAGCCAAGCATAGCCATGAAGAAAATCCAGAATTCTTGCATCTTGTTCACCTTCTTCTCCAATATTTTTCTCTTCCAAGCTCCAAGAATTAGCTGCTCTCAATAATGAATTTCCAACCCTTGTTTTGTGGTCAATTTCCCCTTTTATAGGCCCATAATTCGTGCCCTAAGAATCCCAAAGATATATGCCATAGTAGATATTGGAAACAATAAGGAAATTTTCCGCGAGGAGGTTACGGCCGTAATTATTCAAGTTACGGCCGTAACTTGATTTCTGTATAATTTCAAGCCTTCTTTGTTCACGGTCGTAAGTTTAACTTCTTACGGCCATAATTAAATTGCATCCCAAGTCCCTGAACTTCAATTTTATGTGCATTTTGGTCCTTTTTTTCCCTCTGTTGTGATCCTATACCACATAAAACATAAAATGCATTAACCAATACTTAATTAGGATAAAAAAGATAATAAAATAGGGCCATAAGCGAACCAAATAAGTGCTAATAAAGCACTTGTCAGTGACCTGTGCACTTGCGGAGCGAACATGTAGTCTTTGAGTGACCCTCCATGTGGTGGCGATGGTTTTTTTTTTCTACTCATTTTCCTTAGTTTTCTTTTCATCATGTTTGGTGTGGTTTTGATGGTTATTGGTGTCTGTGGTAGCGGTGGTGGGTTGTGGATCTGAGAGAAGACGACATTTTGGGTTGTTTCGACAGTGATTGAGTGGGTGGGGGAGAATGAGATGAATGGTAATTTGTGACCAGTTGGTAAGATAATTATGATAAGTTAATCCGATAAATTGTAATCGATAAAATAGTTAAACCTATAAAATTTGAAATTTGTGATTGAAAAATAAATTTGTGATCAATTAAGTTGTTAAATTGTGAGTGAAAATAACATGTAATCAATTATTTTGATAAATTGTGATCCATAAATAAGTAGTGACATATTAATTTGATATTTTTTGATCAATGAATAAATTGTTATTTGTAAATAAGCCGAGATCAATAAATTTGATAATTTGTGATTTATGATCGAGAAATATGTCGTGATTGCATAATTTGATAATTTGTGAAAGATAAATAAGTTGCGACCTTTAAAATTTGTGATTTGTAATTGATAAATAACTCGTGATCAATTAATTCAATATTTTGTGATTAATAAATAATTTGTGAATTATAAACTTGTGATTTGTGAGGAATTCTATGATTGTGAATAGTACATAATTATGACCATAAATTGTACAATATTGTGACATTAACATATTTAATTAATAAAATATTTATAATTACTTATTTAAATAATTTCCTATTTATGATATGATTTTTGAACGGAAAATCTCAAGTTTTTTAAATTTGAGAATGTATCTTTTAATTATGTATAGGTGTGTTTGATTTTGTTTAAAAATAGTTTTTTGTGATTATGAATATTGATTTTTAAGATAATATGTGGTTAAAATGTAGGAAATCTTTTATGAGTTTTGTGTAATAAATGTGAGGTTGAAAAGAAGAGAGAAAACCATAATTTTGAAATAATGAAAATCAAATAGGTTCTTCCCATAATTACACCATACACTAATTTTGAGTTTGAAATTCTCAATTTTGCTTACAATCTTTTCTTCCCAACTTTAGTTTAAATCAGTACCAAAAAAATAAAAAAATATCTACTTTGAAACTCAAATTCTAGAAAGATCACTAGCACCCACCAATGCACTATCACCAACAAAATCTGTCGAGAAATAGGGAGTAGTTATTTACATTAACAATTATTAAAATTTATTATATATCTACCCACATTGAGATAAAAAATTATATTACATTTTTAACCTTATGTAAATTTACTTAAATAGACATAAATACAATTAAATAAAAATATATCATTTTATTGTAAAATGATGAGATAATTGTTGATATCCATTTACTAGTTATCAAATTCTGAGATAAGTCTCATCTATTGTTAAAGTGTTTATTCTACAATGATTGTTGTTGTCCATCGAACCGAGGTGAAATAAATTGAAGAGTCAACGGTCTACATGGCTAAGTTGTTATTGAATGAGCTGACCTAGAGTATGACCTGGAGGCAAATTCGGAAGGTCTATGTTCTTCAAATCTATCTTCCAAGAGAGCATCCCCCTTTACAAAGGAAATTCTAGTTCAACCTTTACCTAGCATGATGAAGATGCCACATCTGGCTGGATATAATGGTAAGACGGGCTCTGTGTCTCACTTGGATCAATATATGTCTTGGATGAAACTCCATGGAGCTAGTAATGCAATCATATGTAGTCTTTCCTTTACTTTGGGTGACCATGCACAAAGATGGTTTCATAATTTGACACAACATTCCATTTCAAGCTAGACTCAATTAAGTGCATAATTCCTTAAGCAGTTTATGGGATCTAATATCCCAAACACCCCAAAAGAAAGCATCGTGACAATCAGTGTAATACCGCATTTCGATTTACATGCTTTCTTGATTGTCACGTAAAGCTTATATTAATATCATTATAAATGATTTAACTAATATTATGGTTATTATGGTTTTATTTGAATTATTTTGCAGTGGAAGGACTGGATGCCGTCTCGATCAATGTACCAATTAAAAGTTTATAAATTGTTATTTTAACAGTTTACGTGCAATTTTATGTGATTAATTAAATTTATTGCCTAGGCATGCTAAATTCTATTTTTATTGTGTTAAATTGAAGTTAGGAAAAGTTTGGTGACACTTTGGAATTTCATTTGAAAGTTTTGAGCCTAAATTACTAATTTATGAGAGTAGAGGGACTAAATTGCAATTTTCCAAAAGTTACACACTTAACCCTAACCTAAAAGAAACCTCACACTCTCATACCCCTCTCTCTCACGCCGCGTCTCTCTCTCTCTTCGCGATCTATCCCTCTCGCACTCTCGGTTCTCTCTTCCATCGCCACCCTCACCCGCGATCTCCCTCTAGGCGACGGCGACCTCAATCGCCGGCCATCACCACCACCACCACCGGTAGTCTTCCCCCTTCTCCCTTTTCTCCTCACGTACACACACCACCCGCGCACACACACACGGTTCCACGCGATTACACACACACACACCCCCATAATTCGATACACACATGTATATATGTATAAATTCTATGTAAATAATGTATGAATACACTTGATATGCATAAATTCAGATGTTGCAGATAATGTCAGATTTGTAATTTTGTTAAATTTTCGAAATTAACCATGATTATAGGTAGGTGTAAGTTCTGTGTATGTATATATTGATGTATGTGTATGTATATATTGATGTATGTGTATATTTGTATATTTCAAATTTTCAGATTTTAGACTTGTTTAGATTTCGAATTTTAAATTGTTTATTTGAGATGTTAGACAATGTGTATGTGGTGTGTGTATATATATATATATATGTGTGTGTGTGTGTGGGTGTATTGATGATTTTGTAACTTAGTTAAATATTTGGTTAAGTTGAATTATGAAGACAATTTTCAGATTTAAAAATTTTGGAAAATACTCTGTTAAAATTTGAGTTAGTTAATTAAGGTTATGTTATTCTGGGTAAATTGAAAAATTTGAGAATTTTCATGTATTGGTCTAAATGGCTTTAGTCATATTAACTAGTTAATTCTTAGATCTTTATATATGAATCCAATTGTTAACCAATGGACCAATGGTTAGGTTAATTTTTCGAATTTGATTAGAATTAAGAAATTAGTTAATTGCTTGTTGGTAAAGTTTGTAATAAATGGTTTTATGTGTTGTGGTTATTATGTAAAGTCACACTTGGGGTTAAATTGAAGTCTTAATCTCGGTTAATGTTTGATTAGTATTAAAGTGAATAATGAATGTGTTTGTGAACTGAAAGTTATTCATTTTGGCAAATGGAAATAATTAGGACTTTTGGTACATTGACGACACGGGCAGTCGAGGCTCCTCCACTTGCAAATCAAGAAAACGGTAAATATTAAGGACATCAAGTAAGTAAACTCCCCCCTATTTTCATCGAAGTTGAATGTAAATGTGAAAGTTATGTGTAAATGACTGTCGTGTAACTTACTTGTCTTGATGAATTTCCTTACTTTATGAAAGCACATGTTATTTGAGAAGAATGTTAAGCATGCATTCATGTCATTGCATCATTAAGCATGCATTGGCATCGAAATGGTAAAGTCAAATGTTTTAATGAAAGTAATGTGTCAAAGTGCAATTTTGTCAAAATTATGTATCCCAAGTTTTTGAAAGAATGGGTGTACTTCTATGTCATGAAAGGTCCGAGTGGGAAATGGGGCGCGGGGGACCGGCGTACCCGAATGTAATGAGCCGCTTTGCGGTGGAATGAATGTAATGAGTCGCTTTGCGGTGGAATGAATGTAATGGGCCGCTTTGCGGTGGAATGAATGAATGAACCGCTTTGCGGTGGACATGCGCATGTTAATCTGGTTCCAAATAAGAATGGCCCACTGTTATCTGATTGACTAGAAGTTACATCAAGTGAGCTCACGATGGAAATGAAGTGAAAGGTTTGAAACGTTAAACGAAAGTTTGAAAAGTTGAATTTTCTGGAAAGTAAAGAGAAAGGGATACATATATGAACTTTTTAAAGCATTCATGTCATAAGCATGCATTCATGCATAAAGTTTACTTACTGAGCTTTAGCTCACCCCAATCCCTCCCCATATTTCAGGTGATGAAAGTTAGATGATCAGAGGAGAACACTTGGCGGCTGACTCCGACAGTACCCGTTGTCGCCTTAATAAATAAAGTTAAATTCATTCGAGTTATCATTTAAATTTATTTCTTCATTCATTCTTACTGATAATGGTTTGGTTGAAGTTATTTTGGTTAAGTATGAAACGTATTAGAGGTTAAATTACCTTTTATTTCAATTGTCAATGTTTGAGGATGTTTTGGAAAAATCTTATAGTTGAGGAGTTCGGGAAATGAATGGATTGTTCTTGGCGATGGTGAATGTGATTGTGATGTGATTGATGCTTTGAATTTGTAAAAATGGTCGTGATGTCCCTCTACAGGTTGGCTATGTCCAGTTTATAGAGGAGACTCTGCCAAAATTTCTGTAAGAATTTTATAATAGATAAATGAATATTTTAATTATGCAAACGATTTAAATTCCGCATTTTAATGTTTAAACGATTTATTTCCGCATTAAAAGAAAAAGGGAAGTTAACACCTAGGTTTAAGATTCTTGAACTTGGGGTGTTACATTTTTGGTATCAGAGCTAAGAGTTTTAAAAGCGATTCTGTAGACTTTTAAATTTTATTTGAAATTGGTTCGGGTACTAAGTCACGCCTCAAGTGCTTCTCCCTCGATCATCTGGTAAGTTAATTTTGCTTAAATTATTGAATGTCATGTAATGCTACTAGATTGAAATTCGTACACATTGATATGTAGTACTATATATTGAATTAGATGTTTTATCCTCTCCTATTTAGAAATGGCTCCCACTAGACGTAGCAACACTCAAGGAAGAACTTCTCAAACTCAGAATGAAGGGACATGCAATATCACTGCCCCTTCCGGCACTCCGACGGTCGTGGAGGCCTTAGTCCAAGCGTTAACTACGTTGGGGCAGGAAAGTCAGCCTAGGACTAACGAGATCCGTGGACATGGGAGAATATCAGAATTTAAGAGGCTGTCTCCACCACCCTTTGTTGGAACCACTGACCCCCTCGAGGCCGAAAAGTGGTTAACTGAAATGCAGAAAGCCTTTAAGGTTATGGGATGCACCGATGAGGAGAAGGTTAACTTTGCCGCATACATGCTTCAGGGCGGTGCCTATGATTGGTGGCTGATGGTGCAGCGGCAACATGAAAATGACGCTGAACCTTTTACTTGGGAAATGTTTACCACGGCCTTCAATGAAAAGTACTTTCCCAAGAGTCTCCGCCAGCAAAAGGAGGGAGAATTTCTGAAACTAGTGCAAGGGAACAGATCAGTTACGGAATATGAGGCGGAGTTTGCTAGACTGGCTAAGTTCGCTCCAAACTTAGTGGATACTGAAGAGAGAAGGTCTAGGCGCTTTGAAGAAGGACTTAAACCACAAATCAAACAAGCCGTGATTCCTTTTGAGCTCACTACCTATAGAGAGGTGATCAATAAATCTCTGTTAGTGGAAAGAGCTCTAGCCATAGATGGAGAAGAAAGTAAAACACAATCTTTTAGCCAGAAATTCAAGGGTGGAAATTCAAAGGGGTGGAGTCACAAGGGACAAAAAAGGAGGAGTGATCACGGGAGTAAGCAGTATCACCAATCAAACAAGCAACAGATAGTAACTTGCTCAAAGTGTGGCAAGGGACATCGTGGTGAGTGCCTTCATGGCAAAGGAGTATGCTTTAGGTGTGGGAAGTCGGGACATTTTGCAAGCGATTGTCAGAGTTGTTTTAACTGCGGGAAACCGGGACATCTAGCTAAGGATTGTAGAGAGAAGAAGAGGACTACCCAAGCAAGGGTTTATACGATGTCTAAGAAGGAAGCTAATGACTCATCCACCGTGGTATCAGGTACTGTGTACGTATGTGGCAAACTTGCAACCATTCTTTTCGATTCCGGGGCTACTCATTCTTTTGTCAGTCCTGTTTTTGCTGAGAAATTAAATCATTCGTTCCCACAACTGGGTACTCCATTTGTTGTGTCAACACCATCCGGAGACTTATTGAGTTCAAGTATTGTATTGAGAGACTGTCCAATAGTAGTGAATGGGCATGATTGGTTGACAGATCTTATAGTACTTGATATTCACGATTTTGACGTCATACTGGGCATGGATTGCCTATCACGGTATTATGCTTCAATAGACTGTCATGAGAAGAAGGTGATGTTCGAGCCTCCAAATGAAACTCCTTTTTGCTTTGTTGGGGTTGAGGTGAAACCTTCTATTCCAATAGTATCAGCGATGAAAGCCCGTCAATTGATGAATAAGGGCTGTAAGGCGTACTTGGCTGCAATAGTCGAGGTACCAAAAAACAGACCCCTCTCTTGAACAAATTGCAATCGTTCGAGAATATCCGGATGTTTTTCCAGAAGATCTTTTCGACTTGCCACCTGAAAGAGAGATTGACTTCGTTATCGATTTGGTACCTGGAACAGCCCCGATATCTAAAGCACCGTATCGGATGGCTCCTGCGGAACTTAAGGAGCTCAAGGAGCAATTGCAGGATCTCATGGATAAGGGCTTTGTTCGACCTAGTTTCTCTCCATGGGGTGCTCCTGTATTATTCGTGAAGAAGAAGGACGGTTCTATGAGACTTTGCATAGATTACAGAGAGTTGAATAAAGTGACAATAAAAAATAAATATCCGTTGCTGAGAATTGAAGACCTATTAGAGATGCCAAGAATAGTATCCAATCTGTACTTAATAGTTCGTACCAAATCATTCAAAATCATTCAGTTTCTATGAGAAAGATTACAAAGGTGTGTTACAAACGCATTCGGATACCCTAGTCATCATAATGCTAGTTAGTGGGATTAAAATTCATCAAAATTTGGTGGATGATGAAAGTGCTGTAAATGCGACGCAAAATTTTCTAGACTTTTTTTTATTTTTTGTAATTTAGTAAATATACAGCGAAAGGAATCAAAACCATTAATTAAAGTAATCAAGGTTAGTGAAAGCATTAAAATTGTACTTTAATCATTATATAAAAGTTGGTATATTTACGACTTTCAATTTCAAAAGTAATGTATTAATACATTACTGCAAATACATTTAGTTCGTATGTTAATACTTGAGTTCTGAAAATTGGCACAAATATTTGAATCATGCAGGTATTGATACTTTAAAATAAGGTATCAATACATAGTATTAAAGATTAAGTGAATGTTTAGGTTAAGTCGATGTTGGGTTATACCACTACGGTTATACTACATCTATACATGTTAATAAAAATAGTATAATCAAATGGGGTTATACCGCCACGGGGGTTATACCGCTCCGTATATACAAGTTAATAACAATAATGTAAATAATGGGGTTATACCACCATAGGGGATATACTGCCCCATATATACAAGTTAATAACAATAATGTAAACAATGGGGTTATACCACCATGGGGGTTATACCGCTCCGTATATACAAATTAAGTGAAGTTATAATCGTTGCCACTAAACTTAAACTCAAGAACTGATACTCTACTCTATGTATCGATACCATGTATCGATATTTGAGTTGGAAAACTAGCGAATATTTAAATTACGCAAGTACTAATGGTTGGATATTAAAGTATTGATACTTGATGATAAAATCATCAGTACAAGACAAGAGTATTAAAAAATTATGTACATATACTGCCAGTTATACAAAAGAGAGCTTGGAATTGTACAAATAGGAAAATAATCCCAAAAATCCGGACTTGACTTATTTTACGTGGAAACTACTTACCATTTGTAAAAGGTACAACTATTAGAATATAGATATTCATAAGTATCCGCACGATATTAATAAGTACGTACATGTGTATATTCATAGCGGTACAAAGTAGGGTAATCTGGTAGATAACTTCAAAATTCCGCTTCCACTATGTACATATAATGTTGACTATCTTCTGAGAGTCGCTATCTAGTTGCGGTCGCTTCAAATACTTACATTTTCAACATCTATAAGTTTTAAAACATGGAAGGTATGAATACAATGTACTCAGCAAGTAACTCTTTTACAGGCTGAGATTTTTATCCCACAAGCTTCATTTTTACAGGCTGGGAATCAAATCCCATAAGTAGTGTCCACGCTATAATCTAAATAATGAGCTACATGACACATATAATGAGACAAGCGTTTAACATGCGTTTTAACAGAGGATAGAGTTGTGATAGTAATATGCAAAAACTTTGATTTATGCAACATAATAACGTAAAATAATACTAAGTGACAAAAGACCAAATCAAGTGTTACTCACCGTTCGAGGTCTCTAAAGATGATAAAAGAATTGAAATTAGAATATTGTTTTGAAAATAACTGCTTAATGTATCGATACATTATGAACATGTATTCATACATGTTCTTGTAGGATTGCAAGTATTGATACATAGTATCAATAAATACGATCCTATCCAATCTGTAATCAGATTTTGTCTTGGTTTTGTAGAGTTTTTTCCAATTCAAATGACGCAGAATCTCTATAGATCCCTAATAAAGTTTTCATTAAGGCCATGTTATTCCATTAATATGCCTTAAATGAATTTGAAAAGGAAACTAAATACTACCTTAACCTTTAAGCCTTTAGATTTTTACGGAGTAAGTATAGTTTTTTTGTTAATTCAAAATACTGGCTATTTATAGGTTAATTATAGGCCAAAATAGTCATGTCTAAACAGAACTTGGAGGAATATAATCATGATTAGCTATAATTAGCTTGAAGGAGTCATTTTTTAAAGTAGGAGGTGTCAATTTGCATTCCATCCAGGGTTTCTGACTCAACAAGATGATAAGTTCTGATTAGAAAGTGTTTTGGTTGATAGTTATCTTAAGGTTTAGCTAAATCAAGCCTTAATCTTTAAGTCATTGCCTGTATGTATCGATACATGAGTTTAAGATTCAACTTCCAGAACTTGAGGAAAAATAGTGGGTTGTTACAATCTTCCTCCCCTTAAATATTTTCGCCCTCAAAATTACCTAAGATAAGAGGTAAGGATAACTGGATTTCATTTCGTCTTATCATTCTAATGTCTCTTCTTCAATAGAGAAACCTTTTATTTCGAAGTTCTTTAACTTCTCTTATCAAGAATTGAACGGTTTTTTCCTCGAGAGTCAGACTTGGTTGGAATTCTATATGAATCTTAGCCAGGATGTGAGATAGATCTGGGATGTACTTTCGAAGTGTAGAGATGTGAAAAACATTATGCATTTTCTGCAATTGTTCTAGTAGCTCTAGTTTATAGGCTACTTTTCCAACTCTTTCTAGTATGAGGAAAGGGCCTATATATCTTGGTTTCAATTTTCCCTTTTCCCCAAATTGTAGTAAGCGTCTGATCAATTTTTTTTTTTCACAAAAACGTGATCACCAACTACGAACTCAAGTGGTCTCCGTCTTTTATCGGAAAAGCTTTTTGTCGATCTTGAGTCATTTTCATCTGTGTTTGGAATACCTTATCATCCATTTTCATTTCTTGCAATATTTTAGAGTTAATTAGTAAACGGTCTCTTGTTTCAAGCCTTAACCTTTAAGTCACCACCTGTATGTATCTATATATACTCTTAATGTATCGATACATGAGATTAGCATTTAAACTTCCAAAACCAGAGGAAAATTGTGGATTGTTATAGTAAATGTTTTGTAATGGAATACGTTTAGTAAGATGGGAATAGATTCACGTCATCTTAGACCCAGACATGCAAAATTACAAAGGTTCACCGGTGATTATATTTAGCCCAAAGGATAAATTTCTTTATTATGTACAATGACTCTCAACTAGTTGTGAATCAGATTCATGGAAACTATAACAAAAAGGATGAAGAGATGACTGTATACCAAAAAGTGGTTATAGAGGAGCTGGAAAAGTTCAAGTTCTCCGAAATCATGTAAGTCTCCAGGTCTCAGAACAGTCAAGTTGATGCTCTCACTTGCTTATCAATTGAGAGCATTCCTTATTCACCATTGAGTAAAAATGGAACAAATATTATGAAAATTGATCCCAAACCCCTCATGGATGGACAAAATTGTTCAGTTCCTGAAACATGGAGCAACGCCCCAAGATCAAGGGGAGGCATTGAAGATCAGGATCAGTTCGGCTAAATATACTCTTATCGGAGATGAGCTATACAAGAGAGGGTTCTTGTTGACATTATTGGAATGTTTGAATAAGGGAAAAGGTTAAATACACTATGATGGAAATTCATTAAATAATTTCTAGCAACCATATTGGAGGTCAGATTTTAGCATTCAAAATTATAAGATGAGGTTATTTTTGGTTTATGCCAAAAATATATACATTTGATTTTGTACGAAGGTGTGACATATATCAATGATTCGCTCCACATGTTAGAAATCCACCTGAAGAACTGGTCTCCATTATTATCCCTTGTCCTTTTTCTAGAAGGGGAGTTGATATAATCGGTCCATTTCTAATCGGTAAAGGAAGAAATAAACATGCGATCTTGTTTTTACTAAATGGGTTGAGGCTGAACCGCTAGCAAAAATAACAGAGCAAAAGAGACAATCGATTTTATTTGGAAGTCGATTAATGTTGGTTCAAAATTTCCCACTTCATTACAACTAACAATGGCAAATAATTGGACAATAAAAGATTCAGGTTTTTTGTGACAATTTGCACATCAAGAAGCATTTCTCCACTCCCAATCATCCTCAAGAGAATGGTCAAGTTGAAGCCATGAATAAAATTATTAAACATACACTAAAGATCTGGTTAGAAGCCTTGAAAGGATCATGGGCTAAAGAATTCCCTCGTGTGATCTGGTCATACAAAACTACTTACAGAGCAACCACAAGAGAGACTCCATTCGCTCTAGCTTTCGATACCAAGGTTGTAATACCAGTTGAGATTGTTGTCCCTTCCTATCGAACATCCCACTTAAACGAGCAAGGTAATGATCATATCTTACTTAACAAGTTGGATGTCACAGAAGAGAAAAAGTCATAGGATAGAATGAGAAATATAGTGTATAAACATAGAAGTGCTCAATACTATAACTCCAAGGTTAAAATTAGAAGATTTCGTACTGGAGACTTAATGTTAAGGAAGATATTTACAAATTCAAGACCATTGGGCCTGAAATGGGAATGCCCATTTAGAATTACTAGATCACTTGGTAATGGAGCTTACGAACTGGATTCAGTAGATGGGAGACCACTTACAAACCTTTGGAACGTAGAGCATTTGAAGAAATACTATCAATGAAGAAGAATTGAAATCTTTATGGATGTTTATATAAACAAAATTGTAAAGAAATTCCATATCAGCTCTCTTATACTAGTCTGTATCAACAGAAATTTATTTAGAAGGATTGTCCTTTATTCAATGATTTGGAGTCCTTCGGGGACACTATAGAACCATGCCCCTGAGGTCATCTTCAACGATCTGAAATCCTGAGGGGTTCAGAAGAACCATGCCCCTGAGGTCCTTATTCAACGATTTAAAATCCTTAGGGGACACTGCAAAATCATGCTCCTGATGTTATTAGTCAATGATCTGGAATCCTTGGGGAACACGACAGAACCACCCCCATAAGGTCATCTTCAACGATCTGAAATCCTCAGGGGACATGACAAAACCATGCCTTTGATGTCATTATTGAATGAACTGAAATCCATAGGTGACACAAGAACTATGCCCCTAAGGTCATTCCCACAATCTAAAATCCTCAAGGGACATAGCAGAACCATGCCCCTGAGATTATTATTCCATGATTTGAAATTCTCAGAGAATACGGTAAAACATGCCCCTGAGGTTATAACTCAAAGATCTGAAATCCTCAGAGGACACAACAGAACCAAGCTCTTGAGGTCATTATTCGATGATCTGAAATCCTCAAAGAACACGAAAGAACCACGCCCTTGATTTTCATTCTACCTACTCAGGGATACTTATGAAATTTTAATCTACGAGGTGAGTGCTTGGGAAATTTTTATTACTATTAAATCAATTCACTACCTATGTTGCATATCATTTTATTAAAATTTATTTGACGACCTAAACACTTAGAATATAATAATGAAGATTACAACCATATAGATTAAACCAATTCAGTTATTAATCATTGAAATAGTTTAGTAGGTTGAATCAGTTCAATTAGTTATGTTTTGTTGCGTGTCGTTAAAATAGTTCAGTTCAGTTCATATTGTTTATATGTGTGAAAGAGAAAGAAAAATGACACAAGTATTCAAATAAGAAAAATAAGTTTCGCATTCAGCTACAATTACATAAATTCGAATGTTGAAAAACTAAAACTTACAAGGCAAAATGAAAAGAAGAGAAAGCTAAATTCAGATCGCATTGACGTTATAAAGACCTTCAGGTTGCTCACCAACATGTTCGTCGACCAAAATGGTTGTTGGTTATCCGAATCGGGATCTTGGGTTCAGCTAGACCCTTGAATCATTTTTAAAAGATCTACCATCATTTTCTTAAGAAAAAGAAATGTCCTTTTCAGGTTTGTTTCATTTCCTGCTAGTTTACAATCTTCTTATAGGTGAGGCAGTAGGTTTCATCCTCGTCGCATTCATGCTCTTCTAAATTTTTTTATAATTTTCAACCCTTTTATTGTAAGTAGCATTGGCAGATGCTTCTACCTCAACTTTCCTCTTCTCTTGCTTGACCAATTTTGCCTTGAATTCCTCCACCATTGCAACCAATTAATTTCTTTCATTTTCAAGGAGGGCTGTGTCGTTTTTGGTTTTTTTCCAACTCCTCTCTGGTTTTATTCTTCTCATCTTCCACGGCTAGCTTAGAATTAACCTTCGTCTCGATCTGTTGTTTTCCCCTCTCAGCTATTACTTCAGATTGGACGTCTCGATCAAAAACTCTTGTGCTTGAGCCTGGGCTCGAGAATAAAAATTTAAGGCTCGACCCATCATTGCAGAACTAGTTATCATCAGATCTATCATTTTCATATCTTTAGCAAACTTTTCTTGACGAGGTGTCCACGAATGAGCCGGATACTCAATCCTATCTCTAGTATACTTGGGCGGCCTTTTGTATGCTGCTGGCGTCATATTGGTAGAATTCCTCTCAAGGTAGGTGTTAGGTCTATGACCTTAGGGCTCTTTCTTCAATAATTGTTAGATTTTGAAAAGTACTAGATCCGGAAGTATCTTGAGGAGAAGATGAGGTACTTTACCTCTTTTTCGGTGGTGGAGGAGTTGATAGCTAAACTGAAGGTGGCAGAGTTGGTCTTGCTATGGGGCATTTTCCCCCAATTTTAGGTCTTTGAGTGGTGGAATTGGAAAAAGCCTTCTTTTGTTCCTTCATTGACTGCATCTTTCTTTTGCTTTTACGAGATGAAAACAAGAAACAGAATCAATAAACACAAGTAACCGGCTCTCCAAAAAATGAGGTCACGATTGAATACTTACATTTGTGAGTAAGTTGAAAGAATTCGGATGGAATGATGACAGTAAGACCGGATGTGTACTTTTCTGTAATAAGCTCCTTCACTGATTTGAACCACTTCGATTTATCAAGGGTCGAGTTGAGCTTATGAAGAAATTCCTCACTCACCACATGCTTCTTTGTTTCAACAAAATATGAAGTGATTAATATTAGATCAATTCAGATCGAGCAAAGAAAATGGAGTGGATACTTACTAATTTTGCCCTATAGTGATCTAGAACTGAAGCATTGAATTCATCAAATTAGAGTGGACTATTCCAGTCACCTCCCAAATAAAACCATTTTTCCTTCCATTGCCTGATTGATTCTGGAAAGTCTAGCATCAACTTGGTTTTCATAGCTTGTCTTATCTTGACGTAAATCCATCCCAAGTTCTTACCATCAGCTCAGAAGTGGTAATAATAATTGAACTTATCTATGCTTGGCGGCTAACCCATCCTATTGAAGATGATAATGAAGTTTAAAACGGTTCTCCAACCATAGGATGAATTTTTGTAGGAGCTACCCCCATCCTCACAAGTAATCGGTTATGATGTGAGGGAATGAGAATCTCAGACCGACTTCAAGGATCTGGGTGTTAATAATTACATATCCATGGGGAGGGCTATCAGGTCGTTCGAAGTGTTCAAGAAGAAGTGAACCGAGTCTGGGATTCTATGAAGGTTCTTTCATTCTATGAGTTCCTCTTGGGTTGCAGTAGACCTGGAAGTTTACATGAAAAGTTGAAAAAGGTAATGGGTGTAGGGAGGTGGATGAGCCCAAGAGGAAGATGAAAAATGGCCTAAGGTGAGCCTTTGGTGACATTTGGCCTAGGTGTTATCCTAATAGCTAAAGGAACTGGGCTGGAAATACCCTCATTCCCTTTATCCATAATAAAGGATGATGAAAGCGGACAATCACTTTTAGACTATGAAAAATTCACCTCGTCTTCTTT
The DNA here is from genome assembly GCA_963555705.1 of Ligustrum vulgare. Classification (NCBI taxonomy): domain Eukaryota; kingdom Viridiplantae; phylum Streptophyta; class Magnoliopsida; order Lamiales; family Oleaceae; genus Ligustrum; species Ligustrum vulgare. The sequence goes on from OY743168.1 coordinate 44,864,410, forward strand.
CTCCCCATACGACCTGATTCTCTCCTCACTATCATCTTCAATATTGTAACTTATTCTATCTAGTCTTTTGTTGAACTGGGCACTTGGAGTAATTTGCTAAAAAAAGGAAAAGAAATAAGGATCTCACCTCGAAATATGCAAATTGATATTGAACTAAAAGTATGTTCAGATGTAGACTCAACTATCAGCTCGCAAGAAATCAACGAAGTTTTTAAGAGTTTTGGATAAGGATTGGGATGAAGAATTGAGCCTTTATATAGGAGGAAGAGAATGGGGGCCCAACCATCAGTTTGAAAAGACATGCTGACAATAATGATGATGGTTATGCCTGTACCAAGGTTTTTGTTCTCCATTAGAAGTGCAACATGTGGCACGCATGGTTTTAGGTTGTGTGTTTACAAGTGTCAATAATAAATGTCTTATGACGGTTCATTTTCGAGATCATTCCTCGTTATTCGAACCGATCTCGATGGAATATTTGTTGTCCACTGAACCAAGGTGGAATAAATTGAAGCATCAATGGTCTACGTGGCAAAGTTGTTATTGAACGAGCTGACTTGGAGTATGACACATGGCACAATAAATCACCAAAGTGAGAAATATGATTCTTCAAGACGGAAGGATAAATGAGCTGGAATGATAAAGCGAAGTAATATGATATAGTAACCAGACTGGTGGAGACGTCTCTCAAATATATGGTAGACTTGAAGTGCCATCCATTTCAAGCCATTGAAACGACCTTGCAATTCACCCATATAATAAAAGTATTTCCACATGAGCAGATTTGGAATTGCCCGCCAAACTATCTAATTAGTCAAATCTTTGTTTGTAAATATCATTACTCGTAATAATTGTATATGTCACATATTAGGTGTCTGTCGGAGACATCAATTAGAGAGTTAAATTTGAACCGATGTCAGAAAAGTGTAATAATTATTCCTTCACCTCTCTTTTGCCTATAAATAAGAGAATTAAATGCCCATTTAAAGGGAAATTAATTCCCTTTTGTCTATAAATAAGAAATTTAAATGCTCATTTAAAGGGCAATTAATTCCTTTTTGTCTATAAATATAAGAGAGTTAACTGTTCATTTAAATGGAAATTAATGTAATAAATCTCTCAATTTTTGTGTGTGTGTATATATATATATATATATATATATATATATATATATATATATATATATATATATATATAAAAGAAATTCAGTCAAACAACCTAAATACTTGAGAAAAAATTCCACAAAAAGTAAAAAACTACTGAATTTCAAATTCAACCTTTGCCGACTGATTTCTTTCCCATAGGAAGTGACATCAACAATTGTAAATCTTGTTTTGAACCATATAAATACGGGGCTTTAGTTCTCAATAACAAACACTTGAGTTTTAGCTCTCTCTATTTCTCTTATATTTCTTTCTTATTCCTTAGTTTTATAACAATTTTTTAGCACGATATAGCTCATCCAAAATAGAGAGTAAATTCAAGTTATTCACTACAATAATATATACCAACACTACAACAAAGTTATCCTTTTACGGCGTGCATTGCACGCCGTAAAAAGTCACGCCGTAAATTTTTACGGCTTGCATCTATACATGCCGTAAATTCATGGCATTCATCACTGCGCGCCGTGAATTTACGGCATGCATAGATGCACGCCGTAAAATTTACAGACGGCATGCATAGATGCACGCTGTGTAATGTAGTTAACGGCGCGCATTTCTGCGCCCCGTAAATTCACGCCGCACAGTGACGAACGCCGTGAACTACTTTACACGGCGCGCAGTTTTGCACGCCGTAAATTAGGAATTTATTTTTTTTAAATTTTTTAAATTATAATTCTAAAAATCCTATAATAATGAAACAAATACTCATTAATGCATATATAATCAATAAACGTGATTTCGATAAACAAACAATATCTTAGTAAGATTCAATGCTATATACAAAAATTTTGATCTCACATAGCCTACTCAAAAATTTAGATATGAATTAATGTCAAAAGTGTATAGACACATCTACTTCAAAATAAATTTCAAATGTCGTAAAAAATAAAAGTATCCATATCGAAACTTCTTCTTTGACCAATAGTACCATGCCAAAAATAATCAACTTCCTGCACATCACATAAATAATAAATTTATAATTAATAAATAATAAATTTATAATTATCATATCAAAAGTATATCATAAAGTGAAGCATACCTTTGTTTTGATTTCAACTAATCCACTTCAATGTATCTAATTGGCCATGCAATTGTACTTCCTAATGCATCTTCAAGAAGAAAAAGCTCACGTGTAGGACGATATAAACTGACATTATCAATTACTTCAATAACCCAGACTTTCCAACATTCATTGCCAAGGGGCACATGATGCACTAAATCATTTGGATTTGTTGATGCGATTTCACCTTTTGCAACAACATCACCTTTCCCAAACCAAGATTACAATTTGCATTTCTTAGTTTGAAGGCTATCTAAACCATTCAAACTTTTGTCTCTAGACTGTAAAATTAACATCAAATTGTACGATTGGTTATTTTGAATATAGAAAAGTGTATGTAATATATACATATAAGATAACATTCACTAATTATAGTTTTCCACTTACATTATCTTCTTGTACTGCACTTTTGCCCTTCATTTGAAACAAAGTTTTTAATTCTTTAATTTCGTCTCTCAAATCTTGGAGTTGAGATTGCACATTATGATTATGCACCAAAGCAACTGATGGTCAATATGTAGCATTCACAGTGCTTTTGGTCCTGACGTTTAAAGTTTCCTAACTAACAAAGCACAGCCAAATTTCTACAGCAAAAGCATATTTTAGGACCAACTTCATGTACCTTGCTTCCAACTTGCTGAATATTTAAGAAAATTGGTTTCCATTTAGGACTGTGATCATTTTTCTGGACTTCAGTTTTGCAGATTGGAACGGCAATGCCGGTCTCTGCAAGTTTTGATATCACCAGAAAGGGGTCCTATATAAACAAATAACACAATATGCTTAATAACAACTTTCTCTAGTTCAAATAGAAAGAAGAAGAAAAAACTTTTGAGCCTATACACTTTTTGAGAACAAATCCTTCGATTCTAAGTCTGAACATCTTAGTATCAACTCTGCTGTAGTCTTGGATGAGCTAAGGATAGAAAAGATTTAAGAGGGAACAAAAATAGTATGACCAGTAGTAGTTATCTGCTAGTGCAGAAAACACATCCGAATAGAGAAAAGATAAGCCAGAAAAGTCAACTGACAGACTTGTGATGAAAAAAGCTATCATGAAAAAGGCCAGATGTTACAAGAACTTAAATGATCACAAGAATCACTATTTTCTTGAAAGTGGCTTATTACATTTAATTCTGAATGATTCGATCAAAATAAACCTAAACATACATAAAATAAAAATACAGAGCATGATATAATATACTCGTGATTCATTTTTGGTAGTAACAGTTTTAGTAGCTATTTGTTTCTTTAAGAGAAACACATTAGTCAAAACGGCAACTGACCATACTTCTGACAATGCACAAGTAGCCTCACCAAGAAACTGCTGCTCCTCCAGCTTAAGCGCCTATACAATAGAAAATGTTTTATTTGAACTTAAAAACTGTAGTTTTATCACAGATGCACTTTAATTGTGATTTACCTTCTGAAATTAATTGTGATTTATTTATTTATTTATTTTTTAAATTTTAATTTATTTTTTCAGTTTTAAAATTTACTATTCGGCCTTATTCTCCTAGTTACTCTGGAACTATTGGCTCCTATGTCTTTCACATGGAAACTGGCCAAATGGACACAAAACCCAGACTGACTAAGAAGTGTCCAGCAATATTAGTCCAATTCCATTGAATTCAAATTCTCGTACTCCCCCCAAAGAATCCAATTCCATGGAATTCAAGCAAAAAAGGTGGAATTTGTAAGTAGGTGGAATTCAAATTCTATGGAATTGGAACGTGTGTTTGATTTAAATATGACAAATTTGGATGGAAAATGCATTTTCCATGGAAATGGATTCTCAATGAAACACTACCTTATTTATTTTTTCAGTTTTAAAATTTCCTATTCGGCCTGATTCTCCTAGTTACTCTGGAACTATTGGCTCCTATGTCTTTCACATGGGAAACTTGCCAAATGGACAAAAAAATTGGTCATAACTGGGTCATACGACGTCCGTTTTGGGCCCATAAGTACTTTTCGGAAAGGTCTCGACGAGCCGGACAAGACTCACTGCTTTTCCATGACGTATGATGGATTTTAGCCTTTCGAGATCGTTTAGACAGTCAAAACGGACATTCTTTAAATTGTTTTTATGTTTTTTTGGAGCATTTTAGTCATTTTTCAGTATTACGCATTTAGGGTTAAGGTTTATTATTTAAATAGACGTCTCTCACATTTGGGAGAGCAGTTTTGACAGAATAAACATTGTGTTCTTGGAGTTTTCTCCAGTTTGCAGTCAATTCAATTCGGTATTCATTCGAATCAACGTGTTGAATTGTGTTGTTTCATTTATCTACGTTTCTGCCTGCGTCACACTATGAAGCAAATATTTGGATCATTGAAGAGTGAAAGTGAGGTTATTAGCATATATGAGAAAGAGACTGATACAGACGGTGCTTCAAAAACGATTGAGTTGAGTGAGGGCATAATCCCTGAATGGGTACAAGTTCTGGAACCTGTGAGAAAGTAACCCACAAATGTGGGAGCCCGGATTAGAAGGTGTGTCAATGAAGCTTTAGGGAGAAATCCAACTGAATGGGCTAAGATAAGATTGGAGCAGTCTATCAGCAAAGAAGTGTACAAGGGTAATGCTTCAGGGCCAACTAAGGTGCTCTCTTCTTACCTAATCTATCAAACTTACATTTAAAAAATGCACTACTTAAAAGACATAATTGTTCTTGTCTTTGCAAAAACCAGTTCTTACCATATAATGTACATAATAAGGATAAGCTTTACTTAAATATTGTCTCTGTGGATTGAATACAGAGAGCAGTTATCTCAGTTCTGGAGAATGTTGGCAATGGAAATTCAGTAACACCATTGGAAAAACCATGGTTTTTACTGTTGCTGTCATTTCTATTCTATGAATAGATATGCTTCAAAGGGTTGACACTGGGAAAACAATAAAGAGAGAGGGAAGCTGTGAAGTGAATTGGAACAGATGCAGAGGGAATTTATAGGTGCAATGGGGAAGTTGACCAATCAGAATAAATTTTCGATAACTCATCAAAATTCAAAGCTATCAAAATATCCCAATCAGAATTCAAAATTCGATAACTCATCAAAATATCCCAATCAAGCAATCAAAATTCCATAACTTATCAAAATATCCCAATCAGAATTCAAAATTCGATAACTCATCAAAATATCCCAATCAAGCAATCAAAATTCGATAACTTGTCAAAATATCCCAATCAGAATAAATTTTCGTTCAGTAATTTCAAAGCTACCACATTCAAAACTTTCATTCATCTGAATAAAACAGGGAGAAGGGAAGGATGATGACTGACCTTAGACTAAATTTCAGCAACTGCCCTAAAAATTCAGCAACTACCCTCGAGAATGGAAGCTATTGATGCCTTGAAAACTCTCCTCCAGCAAAAACTCGAGGTGGGTATTATCCTCTCAGCCCGAAAACAACGAATGAAAATTCTTGATTGGGTCACCACCGTGCAATAGGTCCAGCGTCCTGAAGAAGATCCGGTTTGAAGAAGAAATAGATTGGCGGCTTTGGCTTGGGAGCGTTTTTAGGTTTTGGCTTGTGTGAAGAAGAAAAGAAGAAGTAAGAAAGCGGGAAGGAAAAGAAAATAGCGCCCTATTTTTTCATCCAAGTTCGGTGATTTTAGGCATTTTTCACGGCGTGCGTAAATGCATGCCGTGTTTTGTTTTACATATTAACGGCGTGCATTCGCACGCCAGAATGCACGCCGTTAATAATTTTTACGGCGTGCGAATATGTACGTCGTGTTTTTTTTTTTTTTTTAAAAAAAAATTTTTATGGGGTTTTGCTTTTACATGCCGTTAAAGGTGATAATAAATGAAATTTTACGGCGTGCTTATCATGCACGCCGTAAAAGACATTCCTTTACGGCATTTATTTTATGCACACCGTAAATAATTAAGATTTACGGCGTGTCCTATATGCACGCCGTAAATTCATGTCGTAAAAGGTCACTTTTGTTGTAGTGCAAGTAATATTTTGTTGTTGCTTCTGAAGTAGGAAAATATTATAATTAATGATCCAAAAGAATATTAATAGTAGATCTTTCTATTAAATATAGTTTATTGTTACTTTTGAAGCAGCACAACATTATAATTGATCTTTCAGAAGAATGTTAATCGTATATTTGAATATTACAAATAGCTTGTTGTTACTCCTGAAATAGCACAACATTATAATTAATATTTCAGAAAAATATTACTTGATCCTAAAGAGCATTAATTATTACTTTCAATATTTCTGAAAAATGTTTACATATTGATCTTGAAGAAGCAATAATTAAAAATATAATGTGCTTTTAAAAATCCGAGATTTATAATTTAGAATTCACAAGATTTGGACACTTATAGCAGCAATGATAAAGCGTTCATAACTCAATAACCATGGTTCGATTATCATGAAATTTAAATAGGATGTTCACAACTCATTTCTCTTCATATCATATGATTAAGATCAAAACCTGACTGTTCATTTTTTATAAATAACTATGCAAACAGTAGTGAAACTTGAAATCTCACATTCATCTTTGAAGAATATGAGACTTGTCAACTATTCAAGATTCTTTAAAATTTTCAAATCCAAGTAAGTTTATTATTTAAAGCCTTGTTATTCTTTTATATATTTATTTGTGAATTTTTAGATCGGTAAAATCTTTTTATTTAACTGATGCTCTTGAAGATGCATGTATTTTATTATGATAAAATTATTACTCCTGAAGAAGCACAATATTATACTATTCTAAAAGAATATTGACTTGTTGCTTCAGAAAAAAAACGCTGAAATAATAAATGGTTTTTTTCTAGAACAAAAAATGATTCAAATATTTAAATATATTCTAGAAGAGTTATTTGAATCAATTTACACAAATCAATATTCTAAAAGAATATTGTATTGCTCTAGAAGAAGCACATCTATATTTATATTCTTGAATAATATTATAATTTTTGGTATGCTATGTTAGATCATCACTGAATTAATAATGATACAAAATGAGAATTAAAATTAATATTTAATGAAGAAACTTTCTTCAATTCAAAGAATTCACATATAATGCTTGGTCTCCATGCCATAATTTGGTATTTGACCCTCAATAGTTAAACATTGAATGAATTTCCTATCATCCTGAAAATATATTAGGGTGATATATGGGGCCCACTCACCCTCCATTTATTCTGTCTTGAAATCTTGAATTGAAAAGTGGATCCACTAGATGGTTACATGTGTGAATAGAAAACTTATACATGAGGTATAAGAGACTGTTTATTGTATTTATGAGTGAAGTGGTAAATGTTAGTAAGTTCATATCCTAAAATCATTAATGATCTTAAGTTCGTTAGGATAATAATAAAATGTGTAGCTAGTGATTTAGAAAAATCAAATGCATCTAGATTTGGTACAATATTTATATGACAATAAATGAGTGAAATGTTATCAGCATCTTGTATACAAACGTGTCAATGTGATAATCCCTTGATTGATTTATGGCTGGAAGCCTTATGATTTTCATCTATAAGGTTTGAAAAGTGTGAGATATTCATATTCCACCCAACATTAAGATGGAAATAAATTAATGTTCAGAATATGTGATTGTAATTGAATCCCTATCATTATCCATGAATGATAATATTGAGATCGTACCCAAAATCTGGCACATTGGGCCACCAATGAAGGCCCAATGGACTTTAGCCCATGATTAAAGTTTAGGATATCGCCCTGGGCCAATGGCCGAGGTGGAAAAGCACATGAGCTCCTCTGGACGAACTGATTTGTGTCTAGCAGACGCGCTTTATGCTTAGCCGAGGTGCTTACGGTGGTGCCTCGGATGTAAAGACGGGACAAGGGTTGAAGTCAGAGATGTGACACCGTCTTTACCAAGATGTGACAGGCGCCCATCCCCTACGAAATGTAGCAATGATTATGGTAAAAAAGAAAGGTTGTCCCCTCCAAGAGCTAGAGTGAATACACGTGTAAAGTCCGCCATGTGTCACAATCCAAAACAACGAATCCTTCTATAAATAGAAGCCTCCTCCCGCCATGTAAGGGGTTAGCATTTTAATCTCTTAACTGAATATTTTTACTCCCACTCCCTTTTCTCTCTTTTACACACTTATATTTCCTGTACTCAAATTACATTTTCTTAACATGGGCACTGACTTTGGCATCGGAGTGCAAACGAGAGCCACCTCGGCCCCCTTTGCAAGCTGATTGTTTGTCCTAGTGCACAGGAGATCCACATGTTCAAAAGGAAGGAGCTGAGACGTGTTGGTCCAAGGTCCAGCCGGATTTTGTTTGCGGTCAACAGATAATATGATGCGTCATGGTTTGCCGATTATTATAATGTAAGAATTCTTAGCGTTACGGGGATAATTTTTAGCACGCCTGAAGCGTGATGATTATAGCACACATGAAGCGTGATAGTAATCGATTCCAAAACCAACATCTCTAAAATAATTGTAATGATCTCGTGGAGGCAAACTACTCATGAAGAGTAAAGAAATATAACTAAATACGTGGAAAGATATTCAAGTACCTAATGATAAAGAGATCTCTATATGTTATATCTATATTGAGATGATATGAAATCGAGGACGAAATAATAGTTGACAATATACATTATAGAGCTCTATTATGAAAATAATAAGGATGGTAAAATCTGCAAACTTTGGCCAAAGATGAAAATCACAATGTATGGATTATTGTTATAGTATTTGTAGTCCAGATACTTTAAAATGTAAAACCAATAGGTATTTTGAGCAAATAGAATAATATTATATAATCGTAATATACGACTTGTTGCACATGAAATTTATCAATCAACTGGCATTGAATATGAAATGATATGTGGTGGATGCATTTATAATTTAATCACTAGCTTGAGCTTTTTGAGATACCAATTAGTGAGATTAAAATTGTTGATTCTCATCTCGATGCTTGGAAGTATTATTTGATGTACTAGTTGATCGGTATATGTTGAGATTTCGAGCAAAATGATTATAGATTATATATGTGAAAAGTGATTTATACTCAAATGATTGATTATACTCCAGTCAATTGACAATTACAATATAAAAGATGTCTGAAATATACAAGTATAATCATTGAAAATTTTAATATATCAAGAGTAGAATTTCTCAGTAATATAATATGATTTGAGTGTATAAAATGAAATCGCATGAAGAACGATATAAATAATCCTATACGATAATATGTTGAAATTAAAATCAGAATGTTTCATTATTGTTAATTGTATTTGAAAATCCTAACATTTGATTTTCAAGATGCAAATTCATAGTTAAATATTCACTTGAAGTGAATAAGTTAATTGTTCACATGAAGTGAATAATGCAATTCTGAATTTGACAATTGAATACATAGATGGATATTGATTATTAGAATATGACTTGATGCAGCATGTTCAAAATGATTGGAAATATTATATAATTTTCAAGTTCAAAGAAGTGATTGAATTTATATTTAAAGAACAAATAATTTGAGATATGAGCTATTTATATATACTTGGTGAACAGATTCATGATTGTATCGATTAACAATTGAAATAATGATATGCAATATCAATATTATTATAATATTCCAATGAGGGGACCTAATACACGTCGAACTCATTTTCTCTTAAATGAAGTTTTGTCCCACTGAATTTTCCTAAAAAGTTTTTAATAAGGCATCTTTTATAGCGTACTAAAAGGAATATATACTCTTTCCCCTTCATTAGGACTTTTCCCATGAAGTTTTTCATAATTAGATTTTAATGAGACATGTTCTTTTGGTAATAAATGTCCAGGACATTAACCCTCAAAATGAAACATTTTTATATGTTACAGATCGTGTACGAGTCTCAAGAAGAGAACAATATTATCTTTTTTCGAACCATTATGTTGCTATAGTCACCAAAAGGTTGTAACTATCTAATATGAAGACCATATTGCTTGAAGGTTATGACAAGACAACATGAATCCTACTTCACATTGTTCCACATATTCTTGTACAATAAAAGAAGATCGATTCTGTAAAAGATGTGATGTTGAAGACATTGACGTACAATATGTGGATAGCTTGATACAAGTGTTAGTTTGATTTAGGGGAGTAGCTCTACTATTTTTCCTTTACTCAAGTTTTGTCCCACAGAATTTTCTTGATATTTTTTTAACGAGGTATCACATTACTATTTCAGTTTTGTTAAACTTGTTTGGTATTTTTATCCCATTGAATTTTCGCCAAAATAGATTTTTAATAAGACATTTAATGTACAAATAGATATCAAAATGGGAGTATCGTAAAATTATGAGATAATTGTTGATGTATATTACTATTATCAAGTTCTAAGATAAGTTATCATCACTATCACTACTCATATAAAAGAGCCAATGCGAAAATCACTCTGTTCATAATTTTCGTCCAACACATCATTGTTAATGAAGAGTTACTCTTCTTCGTCCTTTCTTTAAGACCCTCCCCACCTGCCCTAGCCCTCAGCCAACAAACAGGTACACCGATTTTATGAGGACAAGACAAGAGACAAAAAGGACATAACAAAATGTCTATGTTGCAAAATTACCATATGACGATTCTCATCCAATTTAAATGATACGAGATACCAAAAACACAGTTGGATTCATTGCATATCACATGAAAGGTTGCTCTTAATTGATGACAAAATAGAGAATTAAAGTACTTCACAATAAAAGAGTAGTGAAGAGGAGTCTTCTAGCTTTCTGAAATCATTAGTCTTGTACATTCTTTGCCATTTGTAGAGTGGGCTCATCTGTATTTTCATTACCAAAGCTACTTTACATTTATGAAGCAGACAGAGAAGTAAGTATAGAAGGAGAAATTTCCAAGAGTAGAGATGGGTTTTGTGTTTTTTTTTGGTTCATGGTGTGTATGATTTATTTATTTTTTCCCATGCCATTCAACATGTTTATGTGTTGTGTGTTTAAAGTGTATTTATTTAATAATAATTATTATTTATTTTTATAGAATAAAACTGATTGTGCTTTTTAGAATAGCAAGGATATGTTCGCTTATTCTATTTTTGGATTGTTGTTTTGCAAAAAGAGCCAATAGCCGTGACACTTTGCTTATTTTTTTAATAAATGTATGTACAGAGCTTTTGTTCTAGATTTCTTCATTTCGCTCGATATGTGTTCGTCTATTCGGATTTTTTCCTCTTATCTCAATCTTTCTTAAATTATTGTTTTCTTAAAACTTAGGGTTATAATTTTATCAATTTTGTGTGTGTGTGTGTGTGTTTATAAGAACATCGAATTCGTGCTACCTCTTAGATTCTTATAGGTTTTTACTTTGATTGTTACGAAAAGGTTTTTGTTACAACGGAACTTTTATGTAATCTACCTTGGACTTGAACTGCTTTATTTTATTTTATTAGATTATTGAATAGATTATTGAGTGCTACAAAGCACTGATTATTTTATGTTTATTTCACAGGCCTAGATTTATTTCGAGTGGTGGGTGTTTTTTTTTTTTTTTTTTTTTCCAACATCATTTCTATGAACTTTGATGTCATGCATCTTGAAAACAAAATTTAGTTTGATTTTTGAGTTGTTTCCTATCATAGATTTTGACCTTTGCATATTTGCTTTATCAACATAAATTTGATTTTATCACTACACGTTAACTTTTTTGATACACATTTTTTGTTTCTACAAGAATAAACGAACATGCATTATTCAGTAGAAGCTAAGCTAGATCCTCATGTGCCTTTTTCCTTTTTTTTTTTTTTTTTTTTTTTTTGATCGGATAAAATTTTTTTGATCGGAAAAAGGTGTAGCCCACACCCTGAGGGCCCGAACCGACCACGCCCAAGGCCCTTGGTTCGGGAAGGTAAATCCAGGTTATGCCTCCAAGTAGTCAGGATGGAAGGGCTTATGGTAAGCATGAACAAATCTCAATAACTCCCGCTTATCACAAGGTCAATTCCACCTTGCGGGGAATCGAACCAAGCACACAGCCACGCTGAGCACTTACCACCCATCCCCTTTGCCATTTGGAGATATGCCCTGGGGGCCTCATTGCCTTTTTCGTACTTTGATTTTAAGAGGTTGAACGAGCTAGTCCCAACTCAACGCAAAAATGCTTTAAAGAATGAACGATGCAGAGAAGTATATGCGTAGAAAAAACTTACAGCATCGGATTAGACCTTTTAAATGTAAGGTTAGCTCTACGATCGTTCATATTCCCTTTTTTGTGTAATTTATATTTATTTTTACATGTTTCCTTCACGCTCTGATTGTGATTTTTTTAAAGTAAAAAATATATCTTCTATGTCTGTGATTTCTATGTTTCTCAATGTCTTCTCGTACTATGTGATTTCAAAATTTGTTCACTGCGTTTTTTATCTTCCAATTTCATTTCTTATCCACAATCGTCTACTTCGACTTCACATACACATTCCTAAAGTTTGTTTTTAATTTTAATTCTAGCTTACAATAATATTTCCACGCTTATGTGTACTAAAAATGGACACAAGCACGTGCATCACACGTGCGTCTACTAGTATATATACTATAAAAGTGTATTCTATTATGATTATAATTCTTGTTTTGAACCATATAAATACGAGGATCTAGTTCTCAATAATATACTTAGTAACTGAGTTTTGACTCTCTCTCTCTTCTCTCTCTCTCTCTCTCTCTTATATTTTTACGACATATTTTAAATTAATCCACTAATAGACATTTTAATATTCTTTTAGAATTTATGTTTAACTAAAAGTCTAATATTTATAAAATACCTTCTGTAACTAAAACAAAAACAACATTTTAATTTTGGTTTAGTCCATAAAATAACTTTGGGAGAGCAATTTGTTAAAAAAAATTCAAGTTTTACATTGAGGAAATTACAGGCACACATGTTATTTAAGAATCAAATTCAAATATAAGATCAGAATTATATAATTTCAAAATTTAGGTTTTAAATAGATAATTAAATATTTATTTAATTAATTAAAATATATTAAAATATATGATTAAGTTAGAAAATAGCGCCATATACGTAACTGATCAACATTTATTTTAAGAAACACGATCACTATTCTCCCTGTACTTCCGTCCATTAACATATTCAACAGATTTGAACTATATTTTCTCTCCAACACACCGCAACAGCCAATGCTTTTCACACCTAATCTCCAACTATCAAATTGACCCAATGTACAACCGACCCCCAACTAACCACAGTGGGAGAGTAACAAAACCCGCTGGAAGAATGAAAACAAGGAGTTCCGACCGACCACAACTGACTAAAAGAATGGAGGGGGGGTTCTAGTAGTAAGAAGAGGAAGAGGGATACCCACCAACAAAGAACCAAGTCAGATATTCCATCAATTTCTGCAACTCAACAAATGACCGACTCGAATCCGGTGAGTGACCATTATGGAAAATGCATGGTTTGAAAATTATATTTACATAATGAACATTCAAAAAATTACAGATATGTGACCTAATTAAATTAACCGTGACCTCAATTTTTGCAATTGGCAATGTGCTTATTTGATTAGATCGTGACATAGTCTAACCCCCAGCTCCATTATGAGGGTTGAGTTTCAGGGTAAAAATGTGTAATTTGCAGATATTTATGTACTCGACTATGTGGTTGTGACCTCGTTCATTTAGTGAAATTATATGTGACCTAAAAAATCGGCCATTGCCAATATGTTTATTTGATTCATGTGTGACCTCATATAACCCGTAGCTATATTACATGGGGTTTGAGTTGCTAGGTTAACAAGGTTCACTTTACAGATAATTGTGAATAGTCATATGTGCATGTGACCTCGTCCATTTAGTTATGCTCTCCTCCATGTAGTTGTGATCTATTTCATTTTCAATGTGTGCTGGTGTAACCTATTGTTGTATCATATGCAAATCGATATGACATATGTGTTATGCAAATGTATAATTTACAAAAAAATTTGTACTCAGCTATGTGGTTGTCACCTCATTCATTTAGTGAAATTATATGACCTCAAATATTAGGGATTGGCAATGTGTTTATTTGATTCGTTTGTGACCTGGTATAACCAGTAGCTACAATACATGGGGTTTGAGTTGCCAGATTAATGAGATTCACTTCACTGATCATTGTGAATAGTCATATTTGTATATGACCTTGTCCATTTAGTTTTGCCTTCCTCCAAGTAGTTGTGACTTATTTCATTTTCAATGTGAGTTGGTGTGCCCTATTGTTGTCTCATATGCAAATCTGTATGACATGTGTTATGCAATAACGGTCTTACTTACTCTTCTTTTCATTAGGTCTGGCCACATTCTATTCCCGCGGGAGAATGGTTTCCAGGGAAAATCACATCAAATGCTACCAAGAACGCGCTGAAAAATTTTAAATCCAAGTTTAACGACGCTCAGAGGGAGATACTTGCTGAAACATGTTTTTCATACTATGTTGACTGTCATGAAATTATTGTACAACCTTAGTTAATACATTATTTCCTCCTTCGGATGGTTGATCAGCCTAATCCCCAAGAGTTGTGGTTCCTAATAGCCAGTAAATATCACCGATATGCACTGCTTGAGTTCACACTATTGACAGGCTTGAGGTTCCAAGGAGTGGATAATCGGTGAAACCTTGAGATGCTACCATCGAGGACTAAAGCGATGTTAGAGACATGTTTCTTAGGGTCACAGATGCACCGGATCATGATATTGTCTGGCTTGGAATAATCTATTTGATTACCTCGTACTTCTACTCCACTTCATACATGAAGGTGGTTGAAGATTTCATGTTTCCACTTGTTGAAGACTTCAATGAGTGTAGTTGTTCCCTTGGGGAAAGGAGCTATTTGATATATCAATTTCATCACTCAAGGATGCACTGCAGAAGCAAAATCTGCACTACTGACTCGGGGGTTTCCTTTTGGCATTCCAAGTTTGGATTTATGAGATTGTACCGATATTAAATGGAAGAGTGACCACAAGGATTTTCTGCACTTTTCCTTGTATCCACAATTGACGAGCGAAGAAGATACACATTTATGCTACATTGGAAGAGAAGATATTTTCTGTCCCAAATGTAAGTCTTCGACAACATTAAAAATATATCATAGCTTACCACATCCATTTGACACAAGCCATTTTCTAAGTATGAGGTCACAGATTTGATACGTCATCTCACATCACATTGTATCTTTTCATTCGATTTCCACTATTTACAGGCGCATTTAAGGTCACGTTTCACATTTTATCTGGTCCCCTGAGCAATAACATTTTGTTGTACGTGTGACCTAATATCGTTTGTCATCTAACACATCCACAATGACATTGGGTTGTAGGTAGAAGTGCACAACATTGACCCAACTGATATGGAAAGGGTGCAAGCGTACATGACCGGTGTTCAGTTCGAAGTACCATTAAAACCACATCATACTTTTGACGCATTATCCTGTTAGAAGACAACTAATGCTTACCAATAAAAGGGTGGCCAATATGGTAAAAATGAATAACAATGAAGATGATTTATTTAATCCACCACCACTAAGGTTAAAGTCATCTAGTGACTTCATGATCCCCTCATTTCAGGACTAGATAGAGTCGGAAGTGGTAGCCTCTTTGGAAAATTTTGTAGGTGATTTTTCACCACCTACCCCCAACAAAGCACAAAATAAGCTGACAGAAATAGGGATACTACCTTACCTGATGTAGATGCGCCTATCCTGGTAGAACATATTAATTCTGATGAGTGTCCTATTGTCGAGGTACATTGGTTTAGTTATATTTCATTGTGCACTATTCACCGAACATTGTTGTAACATGTATTAACCTATTCATGAGTTTTAGAATTGGAAGAATGACGTGGGAAAGTAGCTTTCCCACATCCGATCATAGAATAAAGCTCTAACAACTAAGCTCACTGTGTTGAAGTCACATGTGTGCACCTTAAGATCTGAGAGGAGCTTTCAACCGGATGAAATTTTGCAGGCACAACGGGAAATAAGTAATGACTTGATGGAGTTGAGGTCAAACATTTCCTTCATGTTTGATTCAATATCTGTCATGATATCTAGTGTTGTTAAAGCTTTCCAGCAAAAATTTAGAGATGCAGGTAGAGCTCCTCACGACGAGGATACTAGAAACATGTAGGGATTTCAACGAGCCAAGCTGAGCCGGCTCGCGAGCCGAAAATCAAGGCTCGAGCTTGACTCGTGCTTTTTTTGGCCCAAGCCGAACCAAAGCTCGTCCCTAAAAATAAGGCTCGACTCGAGCTTTAAGCTTGAGCTTTTCCAAGCCAAGTAGAGCAAAGTTCCGAGCTTTTATTTATTTATTTTTTTTATAACAAAATTTCATAAAATTTTTATTGAAAATGTATATATATAGCAAGTTGAGTCGAGCTCGTGGTCGAAATTCATGGCTCAAGCTCTCATCGAGCTTTTTGAGCGAACTTTTTTTGGCTCGAGCCGAGCCGAGCTAAAGCCCGTCTCTCAAAAAAAAAGCTCGGCTCGAGCTTTGGCTTGAAATCTTGAGCCGCGAGCTGAGCTAAGTTCAAACTTTTTACGAGCCGAGCTGGAGCTGCTCGAGCCGACGAGCCATTTTGCCATGCCTAGGAACATGGTCGTACCAACAAACTTTGAATCAACCTGTCTTCTTTTTTTGTACTGGAATTGAATCTTCATAATTTTCAATGTATTGTTGTTCCAAGAAATCAAATCACAAAGAGAAAGAGATATGAAATGAAAGGGGAAACAAAATTCTCAAGATAACATAATGTTCATGGACTCATATCTTGCACCTTCTTTTGAGTTAGGAATAGGATTCAAGCATGCATCGACACCGCATACAATAATGCCAAAACCACCTACTCAGGATAACTCCCAAGAAAAACTTGACAAAATTGTATCAAGAATTGTGGATGACAGTGAACTTGCAAATCTACAAGTTAATTTAATTCTCTTTAAAAAATTCATTCCTAAGTACACATCACATACTGAAACTCAACAATCAAATGAATTGAGGTCACAGTATTATTGATCACAATTGAATGCACTATTACATTATAGATCAACACTTCTGATGTACCCTCGTCAGGGCTTCCTGTTAAGCGTGCAACTAGAATGGCTAAAGCATTACATTCTCCATTTGTTTATGAGCAAACTAAGAAGACCAAGCCAACAAAAGGTACAATGAATTTAATTTGGTCGATTTACTATAACGATTTTGAAATATACATCACAACTCATGCATAATGTCACGTCACATCATATTGACGTATGCTTCTACAACCTACGTCAATTAGTAAGAAACACATCCAATACCAACAGGAAATTCACAACCACTGACTCAAGCTTCAAAGCAGCTCTTAAAAATTTATATCCTTGCTTCCTCAAAGATTCCTCCATATTGTCGTCAGAGTCATATCTTGTTAATGTTATGAGTGGTGGTCGGTTAGATATGAACATTCCTTGGTCTGAGGATGATTTTGTGCTAATTCCCATATTTCCAACCAATCATACACACTAGATGCTAGCCCAGTTGGACATAAGAGACTCAATATTGATTTTCAATTCAAGCAGCAAGTCGTACTGAAACAACATGGTGATGTCGGGAATCAAACCTTTCACGCAATTTATACCTGAAATGATGGACTTAATTGGAATATGGTCTAGCGAATCTATTCTTCCCAACAATGACCAACTGAGTTTCCAGGTGTTCATTGGGGATGATCCGTCTAAACAGAAAAACGAGTATTCAAGAGATCTTATTTCTTGTTTTTCTTTTCTGTGTTAATGTTAATCATGACTACCTTATGATTCTCATTAGGTACAAATGTGGTATCTATGTCATTAAATATGCCCACTATCTGCTCAACAACGAAAAGAAGCCATTTCCAATGAACCTTGAAGCTTTCAGTGCCATGATAGACATACCAGCAACTCTCTACAAACAACGCCAGTTGAAGAAGAGGACACCACGGGTTATCCAGAATATAGAAAGCATAGTGATTGATGACTAGTGATCTGTTCATGTAATCAGACATTGGGCAGTTCTGTAGTGCTAATGATTCTATTTACTCCTAAAATACTTTTGTACTTGTGATGGCATGTTGATTTATTTATAAGTTTCAGATATAAAGTCCATTGATGTTGGCTCTTGAGCAGGAGTCATCAGGAAGACGTCATACGTGTATAGTGACAGTCACGTGAAGGTTATGTATGTTCAACATGAGGATTCATCATTCCTGGGTGGTAGGATATTACAATCTATATTTCGTCCACTTAAGTTGATGTAAATTCCTCGGCAGGGTGAAGTTATGATTTGAAAATGTATTTCAGTCATAACAAGATCAACTAAGAGAAGAGGTGAATACCATAATTAGTTGAATTGAGATTGATGCGGTTCATGTCTCTTAACCAATTTGGTTATATTGATGAAGGGATTATATTTCCATGGTAATTGATGCGTTAAAATCGCAAGTGTACGATGTCATATCTAAGTAATAAAGTGGACGTTTAGAGTCCGAATATCGATCCCACAAAGATTGTAATTAAATATCGAAATTGTTAGTTCTCACTTTATTTGAACGGTGGAATTGTGATAAAAGAATTGAAATAAAATATTTTACTAAAAAGCAAAAGAAAAGATAAACATGTAGATTTTATAAATAGACGTTTATAAGTGTTGGGACATCCGATTTCATATAGTCAATACTTCTAATTCCAATCATCTAGTTTTATTCCTGTTATAATGCTTGATCGAATTTACTTATTCATATGAAATTCCCCTCTCGGGTTTAAATCAACTCTACCTAGTTAGTCGACCATGTGAACGAATAGTAGGTCGTAATGACTAAGTGCATGGAATACAAGAATTCATCCAGCTATTGTAATAATAAAAAATGTATATCTCTATTGTTCTTCCAATTATCGTATTTTATTCCTAGATCTAGGTGCTAGCTCACCTCTTGGATTAAAACACCCGTTAAATTATGAATAAGTGATCAATTCATTCAAGCATTAAATACAAAATAAAATCAATACATGCAATCAAAAGCACAAAACTAGATTTATGGAATTAAAAGCGTAAAACTAGTTACATCGAATATCCCAAATTTGAAATTAAAAATTCATCAATAAAAAAGTAAATACACAGCAATATAAAGAACTACGCATGTAGAGTTTATCAAATTAACAAAAGAAAGGAAGTCTTACACCAAGAAATCGCTCCCTGTTGATAATCATCAATTCTCTCGCCTTTGTCTTGATCTTTGCCTCCAAGAATTGAATGATAGAACAATGAATTGTGTAGTTAGTAGGCTATGCAAAGGTCCTCCAAAGGGTCCCCAACTCGTGCATGAGAAGATGTATATATAGAAGAGGAGAAAACCGAGGCAAACATTAAGAAATTCCGCGCATGGGCCTGACTCCGTTGGGTCTCGAAAAGTTGCGCGGCCTAGCTGGCAAAGGTCTAGTTGCCGCGCAGTATACTAAAAATAGGTTCTGTATAATTGAAGATTTTCTCGCGGCCACTAGGTCAAGAACCCGTGGCCACGCAGCATAAACCATCCAGCGTGTTTTCATATTTTCTAGTGCATTTAAGTTGGTCCCTAGACTTTATTTGCACGTGATTCCTTATCTTCTGATTGCGACAATTAAGTCCCTGAACTTTCTAAACACTTCATTTCTTCTTCCAAACTGCAATCAATCTACAATTAACCTCTCAAATTCTAATTTCTTACACTTAGCTCTCCTTGGAAATCCCGGTGATGACATGATCATCTATTTTGCTCCTTTAAGCTTCAAATGACATCCAAATGCTCACTTTTCCACTTCAGTGCTTCATTCCAACAACTTTGGGAAAATTCCTAAAATATAAACAAATATAGAGAAATTAAGTAGTAATTATTCATGAATGACAATAATATAATCTAATTTAGATATATAAATAAGTGTATAAAATGCACTTATCAGTAATCGCTCATAAACAGGTCTTGTCATGCCAAATGACTTTTCTTTTCACATGTGAATTAATTGATCTTGGTGAGTCGAGGATGAATTATAAATAGAGATTTCAATTCATCTTATTTCAATTAGATTGAAATAATAATAACACGACGTTTATCATCGTGAATGGAACCCAATGGGTTACACACAAAAGGCGAGAATTGATTATCTAGAATTGGATCTTGTCCAAGTAGGAGATTGTTAGAATCAATATACAAGTCCAATTAGTTGGGCCGGACTTTACAATTAGATTAATTAATATAAATAATTAACCTATACCCATTGATGGGCCTATTGTGAATAGGGTTAGAGTTTTGTGGTGCACATATTAATAAGTGCACTATTGTAGAGAAATAAAGAGAGTTACATTTTTACTAGAATTCTAGCGTTGTGTTTCTTTCTTGATAGCAAAAGAGAGATCAATATTCTCCAAAATTCATTCCATTAATTGGAGATTGATGGTTTTCCTGATTCAACTTGTTATGTGGATTTCTGTTAGAGGTTAGACAATTGGACAGCTGGTGGTGGCAAGATTATACCTCCTGTTTCAGATTTCAGATTCACGACATTCATCAAAGGTATTATCTTTATCACATATTCTAAGTGCAAGGTTGATCCTTGAGTCTTTTAATTTTCGCTGTGCATGTATGACCCGAAATCTTACATGTTGCACAGTCACAATCTACTCTTAGATAATCATAATCATTTAGTAAGGGATTTTCAAAGAAATGGTGACTAGAATTAGAATATGCTGAAGGAATTTTTTCCAAACCACATTATAATCAAAATTATTCAAATTCCAAAGTAGAATTCCCCATATAAAATTATCTTGGACCCTTCTCCGTTAGGTGGGTTCTTTATATCTTCTTGCATGGATCAACTTAGGGAGGGTAAGACTATACAAGAATCTTACAAAACCATAGGGAAAGACATACTACCCCCCCCCCCCAATTGCATTTCTTTACTTGGAGACTTTAGCATCAATGGATTTCAGTAGATGAAACCATCGAGAATGAATATTAGCAGTGCTTCAAAATGCCTTTGTTGAAAGAATGAAGAAACCACTGAACGTGTCTTTCTGAATGGTAAAGTAGCCCAAAAAGTTTGGAAATACTTTCTCAGTATGTTCAGATTGAAGGAGTATAAGATCTCCCACCCTGTCTAGATGTTTATGAACTGGTCCTTACAAACTGATAAAGCTCAAGAAATTCTACCATTGCTGATATTCTAGTTTATATGAAATGAAAGAAATAGAGCTAAGTACAAAGATGTTGCTATGATTGCAAAGAGAATAATTGGGGCGATCGAAGGTATGCTGAACTAGATCCATAAATCAAAACAATCATCATCCCAAAAAAGCAACATGTTCAAATTAATACCTATCAAATGGGCTCAAACCTATGAAACTATAAAGCTTAATATTGGTGGTAGCCGTAAAAATTCCAATCATTTAGCGGCAAAGGGATATCTAGATATCACAATGGAGGTGTAATCTTTGCATTTAGTAAACTAGTGATTGAAGGACAAAGTATATTGGATGATGAACTTCAAGCTATACTTATTGGAATCAACTTATGCAAGGACATAAACATTAAATCAGTATGTGTTGAAATATATTCTTTAAATATTGTCAATCTGATTGACTATTGAGAAAGGAAATGGTGGACCCTGGAACTTGCAATATAAACCGGGGTATATCAAGAAGTACTTGGAGCAGGAAGATAATCCTATTAGACACACATGGAGAGAAGCCAATAAAGCAACCGACTGGATATTGGATGAATGACATGAAGAGCAAAATAGGAAAGTTTTCCAACTAACAGACTTCACAGTGATGATAACTAGCATAATCAAGACTGGATCTAAAGGGATTCCGTACGTTAGAAGGCTCAAAAATTACTTATTTTCAGTTAGCTCATATATAAAATTTGTACATGGAGTAGTACCCCCCTCTCATGCATATTATTTCCTTCATCTTGTAAATTCTTGAGAGGTAAGGTTCAATATGTTCCCTTCTCGTGGTTGAAATCTTTCTTTCTATTAATAAAATCATATCTCGAGTTTATATTTTCGGGCCAAGATATTTTCCAAAAAAATTCGAAACAATATTTGTACTAAAAGAATATTAATAATGTAATTGGTAGATACGAATTCCAAGATAACAATAATTTAATAACATAAAAATAATAAAATTATATAGAAAGTTTACCAAACAACTCTTCATTATTCACCACACAAAAAATGGGTGATTTCTCAAAATACAAAGTAATTTTACAATCTCAATATTTTCTACGCAGATTTAAATACAACATTAATTTGCATGGATTTAAACACAGATTCAAATGAAAGCTGCTTTAATCAACACGAATTTAACATCATCAATCTATACGGATTTTTATTTTAATTCCCTCCCCCCCCCCCCCCCCCCCCCGGAAATTACAATTGCATTTAGGCGAGAAACTATGTACGTGTTAAATTGACATTTATCCTACTTTTATATATAATAATAAAATATACTAGTGCGTTGCTCGTGCGATGCACAAATTTGACTGGTCCGATTGTAATTACTTGAACTGATGAATAATATTTGTTACATTTGTATATATACACTAATTCTAGTAATGAAATTGTCAATAATAAACATGTTATTGTATTACAATACCGTACAATTTGTCAATATCTTTTTAAATTAGTTTTACTCTCTATATATTGCGTGTACAATATATCATTATATTCGACATTTTTTTTAAACCACGCTTGAAGCTAACCGGTTCGAACCAAACGTTACTTCTACACAATATTAGTTAACATATTGTTAACTTGACAAGAGTAAAAATAAAAATAAAAATTGAATGACAAAAGAGAAATTTAATGCATTCCATTTTATATACATTAAGATCAAGATATAGATGAAGACATAATTTAATTTCTCAATATCAATATTTTTTCCTTTTGAGAATAACATTAATTTTAAACTAAAATGGTATTTGACACTAACTATCTGCAAGGTTTAATTATGACTTGCCTCTCTTTATGGAACTGAAATTAGAATATAAATATTAAATATGAAAATGAATCCGAAAGCAAGAAAATTGGATTTAGCAGCAATAAGAATTTTCTAAGTTATTCTAAGTTATTTTAATATCAACCATTTTACAAACTGTTTCTTGTTAATAGATGACCGAGTATGAAACTCTTATATTAGATGATCCTCAAAATAATTTTTAGCCTAAATTTTCTTAAAAAATGATTTATTTGCACAAATTCTAACACAATTATTTATATTCAAATATATTAATCAATTAATTTTTTTCATTTTCAATGTAACACATTTATGTAGAATATCACATTTATTTACATTTAAATATATTAATCTATTTTCTTCATTTCCAATATAACACATTTACATAGACCATTTTTCTCCCCTACCCGTGAAGGGTAGGGGAGATTTACTCGTTTGGGGCCTTTTTTAAAAAGGCCCCAAATTTGATCCGTACCCCCCCCCCCCAACAACCCCTTTAATAAACCACCTACTCTTCCACTGTTTTGTCTTTAATTTTGCTTTCACCTATACCCCAATTTTCTGTCTTTCATTTTTCTCCCAACTATCACTAATCTCCAACTACGTCTCACTCTATCTCTCTCAACTCATTCTCCAAAATTTACCTCGCCACTAATTGCATTGTCGATAAGGAAATTTTTTTGTAAGTGTTCATTTTATCATTTTTTTATTCTTTTTGATGTTTTATTTTTGTGGTATTTATAATTTTTTTCCTACTTATTGAATGCAATGCACAATTAGACAAACAACTTAGAAATTTTTTTGGGTGTGTACTGTTGAAATTTATGTGGTATTTATATTTTCTCAATTGTTGAAGCTGAAAAAAAATTAGCAAAATTAAATATTACTTTATTTTGATAATATCATCGTTTCTTTATTGGTATTTATATTTTTCTCATTTACTTGTTGAGACTTGAAAAAAAATAGAAAAATTAAATATTATTTTATTTTGATAATGTCATCATTTCTTTATCGAGTGTAGTAATAAATTCCGTTTTTCATTTATTTCCGTAGAAATGGAAGACCATGATAATGCATTTGTACCCCAAGTTACTGTCAGAGCCGTACCTGTAGTTTGGCGGGCCGAAGGCGAGTTTCAGAATTTGGGCTCCTAAATTGTAGCAATCAATAATTTTTATTTTTTCATTTGTAAGAGGTTTACGAAACTAAATTTGTTAACTTAAATTCAACAACAAATAAATTGAAAAACTGAAAATACTTATATTCAAAAAGCAAAATGTTCCAAACATTCATAGGTAATGACTAATGGAAGTAATTAAAGGTTTGGGCTTGGACCTGAAACCATCGTTGGAATTGTAGGGCAGAGAAGAGAAATTTTGACAAAGGTAATGACTAATGGAAGTAATTAAAGGTTTAGGCTTGGTTTTGTTTTTCATGTGAGTAATTGGGTATATCAATTAAAGGTTGTGGGCCTTAAAAGAGAGGGTTATTAAAAAAAATAAAAGAAAAGCCTAGAAAATGGGCTCCCTTAATTATGGGGCCGAAGGCGGCCTCTGCTCAAGTACGGCCCTGGTTACTGTTGGGGTAATACCGAAAGCGGGACAGTTGTTCGAGAGTCATGATGATGCGTACAATTTCTATAAACAGTATTCGCGGGAAGCAGGGTTTAGCATCGGCATACACAATTCCAGGAAGAATAAGGAAACGAAAGAACTAGTGTGGAAATTGTTTGTATGTTCGAGGGAGGGGAAGACGAATGAGAGTTACCGAGAAAAAATGAAAATTACTTTATCAAGAAATCGAGGTGAATTAAGGTGCGGATGTACTACTAGAATGTCAGTTGTGAAACAGAAGGATCAGAACACGTGGGCCGTTAGTCAGTTCGTCGAGCAGCATAATCACCCTTTAACAACACCAAGCAAAGTTCATTTGCTACAGTTACATCGTGGAGTGTCTACCGCGAAGAAAGCTCTTACACAACAATTTTTAGATGCCAACATACCTACTCGTCAGCAAGTACGACTAATGGAGATAGATGCTGGGGGTCCATCTTCGATGGGTTGTGGAGAGAAAGATATCTGAAATTACCAAAGGGATCTACACAAGGAACAGTTGGGCAATGACACGAAGACGTTGATCGAGCATTTCAAGATGGAGAAGAAAAGGAATCCTAATTTTTTCTATATGTACGAGACAGATGAAGATGAAGTCCTATGTTGATGTTTCTGGGTAGATTGTGAATCAAGGAGTGCATATGCTCACTTTGGAGATGTCACTGTATTTGACACCACGTACAACACTAACAAGTACTCTATGATATTGGCACCTTTCGTAGGAATCAATCACCATCACTAGAAAGTGGTGTTCGGATGTGGACTGCTTAGTGACGAGAAGACTGATACATTTATATGGTTGTTCTCTAACTTTTTATCTTGCATGATTGGTCAGTCCCCACCAGGTTTGATTATCACTGATCAAGACGCTGCAATATCTCATGTTGTGGCCAAGTATTTCCAGCCACGGTTCATTGTTTTTGTATTTGGTAGATACTGAACAAGTTCTCAGAGAAGTTAAACGCTGTGTTGTATCGGGACCAATACCATAGGTTGTTGAATATCATTAGAGATTTTGAAACACATGATGAGTTTAAGGGTCGCTGGACACATTTAATGGATACAACTGCTCTAGGAAATAATGAGTGGCTACAGTCAATGTTTGAGATCTGGTCAAGATGGGTGCTTGCTTATGTTTGTCATGTTTTCTTTGCTGGAATGTCAAGCAGTCAAAGGGTTGAGAGCCATGCCTTTT
The DNA here is from genome assembly GCA_963555705.1 of Ligustrum vulgare. Taxonomy (NCBI): domain Eukaryota; kingdom Viridiplantae; phylum Streptophyta; class Magnoliopsida; order Lamiales; family Oleaceae; genus Ligustrum; species Ligustrum vulgare. The sequence goes on from OY743168.1 coordinate 44,890,447, forward strand.
TTAAACGCTATGTGAACAAGTGAAACACGTTGATGGATTTCATAACAAGGTTTTCTAGGGCATTGGCCAATAAAAGGCATCAGGAGTCAGCTTAATGCCCAAAATTCCAAAATTTCCAAGACTAACAATGCAAGAGTCAGCTTAATGCCCAAAATTCCAAAATTTCCAAATGCACAAAATCAGATAAAGAATACACGAAAACAACATAATGAGCAAATTTCCAAAATTCCCAAACACACAAAAGTAGCATAAATGAGAACTCAACAAACATCATGAACCCTAAAATTTCGAAATTTCCAAAAAAATTCCTAAGCCATGAATCAACGAGTAGCATGAAGGAAATCATATGTTTTCAAAGGAAAGTTCAAAAAAAAAAATATATATATGCTTAAAAAGGGGGTTTCAAGCTATAAGTGTTCGGCATGTGCGAAATCAATAAGGGAATTCGAAATGTGGAAAAAAAAAAGCATATAAAATGGTTCCCATTAGCTTCTCTAGAAAAATATACAGAAAATGGTGTTGGGTCTTCAAACTTACAGTTCGTCTCTGCTCTATAGGAGAGCAAAATGAACATTTATAAGATTTTCTCACTTATCGACGGTGCAGGCGGCGGAGGGGTGAATTTTGGAGGAGAACGTGTTGATGAGAGAGCGACGTAACCGGAGAGGGGAGGATTAGGTGAGAGCAAAATGAAATATAGAACAGTGGGAGTTCGGTGAGATCAAGAAGAAAGACAAACAAGCTGGGGGTAGGTAGTTTATTAGAAGGGGCAGTAGGGATCAGATTTGGGATATTTTTAAAAAAGGCCCAAACGGGTATATCTACGGGTCGGGGAGCAAAATTGTTTACATAGAATATATTTATTAGAACTATCCCAAAATAACACATTTACATGGAATATATTTGATTCAACTATCGTAAACAAACTTTTATAAACTGCCTCATTAGAGCATCTATAATGCTACACTTTTCACATTGAAAAATATTTGCTACATCATTAAGAAAGACATTGTACCAATATTTTTATTTTCAATGCTTTAAATTTTGAAGTCCATTATGATGATATAGAAACAATAAATTAAGAAAGTTTCAAGCCCACTTTTTACCCCTTGAAAGAGTGTTTAACATAATGACTAAAAAATTTTGATTAAATGCTATTTTTTAGCTTATTTTATTTAATAAAAAAAGATATCACATAGGCAAGATTATGAGATCAGAAATAATGCACTCGAGATACACGTGACATTCTCTTTCTTTTCCAATGCGAAATTCCAGTAAAAGATTGCTTCATGGATTCCTCTCTTCTTCGATGTATCAAATTCAAAAACTTGCAGATCATTCAATTTTCACCTCCTCTCAAGTCTCAAGCCATAAGGACTCAAGGTAATTTTCCAATTGGGGTTTTTAGTTAAAGAGACTTGTCAAACCATAAGTTTAGTAAAATAGATCTCCTTCCACTATGTTTTGTCAAATGACCTCCATCATTAAATAAAATAGAAAAGATATTATACAATTTCCAAAATACCCATTAAGTTATACAACCAAACAAGTCCTAATCTCACCAAAAAAATGAATAGCCCAGCTCCATCGTTCTCTTCTCTATGAGCTCTCTTTCTCTCTTTTATTGTCTTTTATCCTACATAAAAATCCAATAAGATTCTTGTTTGTCCTCCAATTTTGCAAATTGAAGCTTTGAGTATTTTGAAAACTTGTTAAATCATCGACATTAAATATTTGTAACTGTAGAAAAAAACGTGCACATCAATTCCTCACTTTTTTTGCTGATTTTTTGTTTTGTTGTTGGTTTATGCATTTACTTAAGAATTTGTCATAACAGCATGTTTGTCGTTATCTGTAATGCATAACGGCAACCATGCCGCTATCTTATTTTTTCACTGTCTGCGTGTATATAAATTTGGGGGTATACTGTATTGTTGCTGGTTTATACATTTGCTTAAGAATTTGTCATAACGGCATGTTGCCGTTATCTGTAATGCATAACGGCAACCACGACGTTATCTTATTTTTTCACTGTCAGCGTGTATATAGACACATCTTATTTTTTTTATATATAAATCACTCTAATAAGTCAGTGTATCATTTCAATGACATTCCAAAGAGTTTAGACATATAATGACAAAATTGTCGTTATAGATACACTAAAGCGGCAGAAGTACCGTTATGGCTCTAAACGAGATTGTCTATATTTTGCATCAGGATTACACATCTAATTTTTGATAAAATCCCTAAAATAAGTCATTTTATTAGTTTCAATGTCAATCCAAATAGTTTAGACACACAACGGCACAATTGCCGTTATGGGTACACTAAAGCGCCATGCATGTCGTTATGGTCATAAACGGGTTTGTCGTTTGTTTGCATGGTAGTGGACATGTTATATTCTATAAAGGCAATATAATAACTTAGTATATTAGTTTTTATGTTGTTCCAAACAGTTTAGAGACATAACATCACAATTGCCGCTATGGGCATATTAAAGAGACAGCGTACCGTTATGTTCCTACATTACTAATTTCTAACTTCATTCGACTCCTAAATATGTAAATATTTAAAATTAATCAAAATCAGAGTTTTACTTGTTATAATGACTTTAAGACACATAGTTTTGTTAATTTCATAACAACTAACTCAAGTATCTTAAATGAATGCATATTGTGTTTATGATGGAATAGATGAGATAGACTAATTATAGTTGGATAGATTTATTTTGAATGAGTATAATAACCCTTATAACATTGGCAAGCACCTACAACGATCGAAAATCCAATTTGAAAGCGAGTAATGGCATAACGTCAAGTCCCTCGTTACTTTATAACTAGACGACATGTCTGACGTTATCCAATCTACTTAAGCATTAATCTATTATGAAACCTCCAAATGAAAATTTAATGTCTAAATGTGCCTAAATTTCATAATTTTTAATTTAGAACATGTCATGTTGTATTTAAAGGTATAACGGCATGCATGTCGTTAACGTATAACAAGAACGGAAAGTATGATGTTATCCAATCTTCTTAAGCATTTATCTATTTTGACATCTCCAAACGAAATTTAGATGTCAAAAAGTACCTAGATTTTATAATTTACATGTGCCGGTTCCATTTAAACTCAAAACGACGTGCATGCCATTACGGTATAATTAGAACGGCGAGTATGCCGTTATCCAATCCACTTAAGCATTTATCTATCCCGACACCTTCAAATGACATTTAAACGTTCAAAAGTACTTAAATTTCATAATTTTAAGAACGGAAAATAACATTCATGTATAACTAGTTGCATAACGTCACACATGTTGTTACTGTATAACTAGAACGACAAGTATGTCGTTATCTAATCTATTTAACCATTCATCTATTTCGACACCCCCGAACGATATTTCAACGTCCAAAAATACCTAAATTTCATAATTATAGGAGTAAGAACATGTCCGGTTGCATTTAAAGTCATAATGACATACATGCCGTTACAATATACTAGAACGGCAAGTATGCTGTTATCCAATCTACTTAACTATTCTTCTATTTCGAAAACTCTAAATGACATTTTAACGTCTAAAAGGACCTAAATTTCATAATTTTAGGAATTAGAACCTGTTCTGTTGCATTTAAAATTCATAACGGTACGCACGCTGTTACGGTATAACAAGAACAACAAGTATGCCGTTATCCAATATATTTAAGCATTCATCTATTCCGACATCTCCAAATGACATTTTAATGTCCAAAAGTACTTCAATTTCATAATTTTAGGAATTAGAACCTGTTTGGTTGCATTTGAAGTCATAACTACAAGCATGCTGTTACAGTATAACTAGAACGACAAGTATGTCGTTATCCAATCTAATTAAGTACTCATCTATTTCTACACCCCCAAACGACATTTCTACGTCCAAAATTACCTAAATTTCTTAATTTTAGGAGTTAGAACATGTTCGGTTGCATTTAAATTCATAACGGCAGGCATGTCATTACGTTATAACTAAAACGGCAAGTATGCCGTTATCCAATCTACTTAATCATTCATCTATTTTGACACCTCCAACAACGTTTTGACATTCAAGAGTACCTAGATTTCATAATTTTAGGAGCTAAAATCTTTTTGGTTGCATTTAAGTCATAACGGCATGCATGCCGTTACGATATAATTAGAACGACAAGTATGTCTTTATCTAATCTACTTTAGCATTCTTCTATCTTGGCATCTCGACACAGCATTTTAACATCCAAAAGTACTTAAATTTCATAATTTTAGGAATTAGAACATGTCCGGTTGCATTTAAAGTCATAACGGCATGCATGCCCTTCCGATATAGCTAGAATGACAAGTATGTTGTTATATAATCTACTTAAGCATTTATCCATTTAGACACATTCAAACGACATTTTAACATCCAAAAGTACTAAATTTTGTAATTTTAGGAATTAGAACCTGTCCAGTTCAATTTAAATTGATAACGATATGCATGCCGTTATGATATAACTATGACGGCAAGTATGCCTTTATCTAGACTACTTAAGCATTCATCTATTTTGACATCTCTAAATGACATATCTATGTCCTAAAGTACCTAAATTTTATAATTTACATGTTCGATTCCATTTAAAGTCATAACGGCAAGCATGCCGTTGCGGTATAACTAGAACGACACATATGCATTTATCCAGACTATTTAAGCATTCATCTATTTAGACATCTCCAAACAACATTTCAACATTCAAAAGTAACTAGATTTTATAATTTACATGTCCGATTCCATTTAAATTCACGACGGTATGCACGACGTTACGGTATAACTAAAAAGGTTCCATTTAAAGTATCAGAGACAAACAAAATAAGTAGTCAATAACCAATTCAAATTATTAATACCGGACATCATATTTTCCGACCAAACCCAAATTCTTAAACTCTACGAAATAAAATAATAATACGCACAAAATCATCTCGGCACTGTTGCTCTCATCGTACATGGATTTTCCCCTCTCAACATTGTACCACATACTCCACATATCTTCAGTCATCTTCCCTTCCGCCAAAATTGTCACCTGCAAATGCGTCAGTATAACCCTATCCATCTCCCTCTCCTTGCCGCGCATCTGTTACCAAACAATTACCCACTACTCTCTCTCCCTCCTTGATTTGAAGTTCTTCAATGACCATCATTTGTTCACTGATTCCACCATTAAGGCTTTTGATGAAGAAAATTACTTCAGCCAGAGGAAGAAAATTGCTTCAGTCTGGGAAAGAAAATGCTAGCAGATGAATGAAGAGGAAAAATGTTATTTTGTGTATATTGATATCAGGGATATATTAGTATATTTCAAAATTAGTTCCATATTAATATATTTCAAAATTAGTTTATATAATTTTGGATGATATCTTTACAATTCATTTAGTTCAAGATGACATTTCTAGAATTAAGATTTTAAGTGTGTCAATTAACAAAAACAAGTTTCATTTGATGGCATCAGTCAAAATTCCCCCTTCTCTTTTATACCATGGCCCAATGCCCATAATAGATTTCTTGGCCTTTTAACTAAGCTTAATGAAAGTATATATTCTTGTCAGTTTGATATGTCCTAACAATCTTCTAGAAACTATTGTTCTAGTTTTTTGGTCGATTCATATCAAACCCAAGCTAACTGAAGTCTAAATGGCTCATTAATAAGCATCAAAATAACAAGCCTTGTATACTTTCAATTTTCATTCACCTCCACCACTAAGAATCTTCGAATTAAAACAGAAGTTACACAAACACCACTCAGCCATGCATATAATCTAGAAAATCACAGTACTAAAAACTCATCCCATTAATCAATTAATCAGAAAATAGAGTAAATGGGTTGCAAGTTGAATACATACTCAACCTGGAGAATAATAGGACTAAGATGAAAATAGAGGAGAAAAGAGTTATAACACCATCAGAAAAGTGTAAGGCTATAAAATCGTTATTGATTTTTGGATACGCACCAGCAGTAAAGATTTCCGCTGTGGGCTGTAGGAAGAATACACGAGAAAGAAAGACGAAGATGAAAATGAAAGAAGAAATTTGGAATCAGGGTATTATTGATGTTAGGATATTTTTATCATCAACAATGCTACATTCACAATTTGATCCACAATGTGGATGACAATCCACTCACATTGGGGGTGGGGGGCACAAAATTTGAATTTTGTGCCCCCCACCCCCAATGTGAGTGGATTGTCATCCACATTGTGGATGAAATTGTGAAAATAGAATTATTCTTTTGTCATTTAGCTATTATTTCATTTTTTGAGTTAATTTTATCCACCTATTTTTGGTCAAAGTCAATTTTCCAAACACTTTTTCCAGCAAAGTCTATCAACCGGTATTCCCCTTTCCAATTTCTAAAGCATTCTTCTCCTCCAACTACTCTAAGCACACAACAATGTTTGATACACCGAATGTTTAGGGATTTTACCAGTGCATGGGACTACAATTTCTCATTTTCTCCAATTTCTCAAGCATTCGCTCTCACTTTGAAGAGACAGCAACGCCAGAATTTTGGCCTCTACTAGGTAGGTTATTTGAAAAAATCAATTATTGAACGTAGGTTTTGTTTCTTCTTCATTTTTGTAGGGCACTTGGGTGTATTTTAATTTTTATTTCTAATTTTGAGATTATTTTATGCAAATGATACCGATGGAATATTAAATGTTGTTTCTTTATTGCTAATAATAGTATGATTTCTTTGCTTTCCTTTTCATTTAAAGATGAAATTCACTTCTAATCTTTTGACAATATTTGAGCATCTTAAATACTCTTTATATTTAAAGAGCATATTCTACATATAGCATTTAAAAGCAAATTTTTTTACAAGTTCCAATAAACTCTTTATTTTTGGCTCTTTATTTTACTTAAAAATATTTATTGTCTTTCTTAATTTTTAGTTAATATTTATTTTTTTTAAAAATAAATGATCAATGATATCAAATATGTAATTTAAAAAAAAAAAAAAAAAAAGCTAATGTAGGAACATTGAAAATTGAAACTTTTTGAATGCATTTAATAATAAAAAGCAACTTAATCTCTAAATTAAAATGTTAAATTAGAGTGTTTATTGGAGTGGAGTTTTAAGGATTGATTCTTCAAAATAAAAAGCATTTAGAAGGCCTATTGAATATGCTCTCACACTTTAGTGAAATATCTCTAGTACTTGATAATTCGAACATAAGAAACAGATGTCATATTTATTTGTTCACTTGGCTGCTTTTTTCCTTATATATCTTATAATTGTTATAAATATCTTGGGTGTGAATGACCCATTATGCCCTTGTAAAGTTTATATTATTACAATTGTACCATTATCTACCCCTATAAATAGGGTGCTTCACTCCTTCATTTAACACACAATTGGAATACATAAATTCTCTCTCTATCTCTATATTCTCTCTAATATTTTGATAGTCTTGTTCTATCTAATACTTTGGTAGTTTTACAACACGTTATCAGCACGAGATTCTAGCCAACTGAGTTAAGAAGGTAATAATTTTAAATATATTTTATATATTATGCTACCACCTACATGGTTGGTTTTACCACCTACATGGTTGGTTTTATCAGTTTTAATTATATCATGCTACCACCTACATGGTTGGTTTTACCACCTACATGGTTGGTTTTATCAGTTTTAATTATATCATGCTACCACCTACATGGTTGGTTTTATCAGTTATAATTATATCATGCTACCACCTACATGGTTGGTTTTACCGATTTTAATTATATTATGCTACCACCTACATGGTTGGTTTTACCAGTTTTAATTATATTATGCTACCACCTACATGGTTGGTTTTACCAGTTTTAATTATATCATGCTATCACCTACATGGTTGGTTTTACAATTTTTTTAGTATATCATACTACCACCTATATAATTGATTCTACCAGTTTTATTATCGTTGGTTCTACTGGGTTTCTTTAAATATATGATTTAAATGAAATCACATTTTATGTATTTTCAAAAAGGATAAATTTATAATATAATCAATTCATCATTCCAATAAAGTGTACTTACAAAAGTAAAAGTTATTTTTCTTTTTGAAAATTAAAATCACAATTTCAAAAGATGTAATGATTAAACATCACTTCATGAAACATGGATACATACATACCACATAATTCTTGAAATGCAATTTCTGAAAAATCTTTTGTTAATGTCACTATCATTATACGTATTAATCAATTTATTCTTGATAATTATTATCTGGATTAATTGATACCACAACTTAGATTTACATAGCAATTTCGAAATTTTGTTTCATTGCTACAACAACTTAGAATTATAATTAATATTCCAGAAGAATAAAAACTCGATATAGAAATCATGTCATTAATTCTTTACTGAGATTTTTCAAGGAATTAATTATTTTTCATGTTTGATTGAATAGTTATCCTAATGGCAAATATCACAAAACTCGAGTTCATTGCACTAGATTTATCCGGGAAAAATTATCTATCATGGATCCTAGATGCCGAGATCCATCTTATTTCAAAAGGGCTTGGAGAAACAATCAAAGAAGGAAACAACGAATCCCTGCAGGATCGTGCAAAAGCACTTATTTTCCTTCGTCACCATCTTCATGATGGATTGAAAATAGAATATCTTACTGTGAAGGATCCACAAGAACTCTGGAAAAACTTAAAAGACAGATTTGACCATCAGAGGACTGTAGTCCTCCCAAAAGCCCGTTATGAATGGATGCATCTTCGTTTACAAGATTTTAAAACTGTGAGTGAGTACAATTCTGAACTATTTAGAATATGTTCAAAATTGAATTTATGTGGAGAAAAAATCACTGAAGCAGATATGCTAGAAAAAACATTCTCCACCTTTCACGCCTCAAATGTGCTCCTGCAGCAGCAATATCGTGAGCGTGGTTTTAAAAGGTACTCGGAACTCATATCTTGCCTTTTGGTAGCCGAACAAAATAATGAGTTGTTGATGAAAAATCACGGATTACGTCCAACCGGTTCTGTACCATTTCCTGAAGCAAGTGGTACTGCATTTCCTGAAGCAAATGCTATATCAAGAAATAGACACGGATACAAACGTGGCCGTGGCCGTGGACACGAACGTAGGCGTGGACACGGACATGAACAAGGACGTGGACGTGGAAGGAATTCTGGACAAAATCATCAACAACATGGCCACATGGTTAAAAGGCACAAGGCAAATGAGAATAACATAATCAAACGGCAACACGAAGAAAGTTGCTTCCGATGTGGCATGAAAGGGCATTGGTCACGTACCTGTCGTACGGCAAAACATCTTGTGGACCTTTACCAACAGTCTATCAAAGGAAAAGAAAAAATAGAGACAAATTTAGCTGATTGTCCAGTTAATAGGACACACTTAGATGTCTCTGATTTTTATACTGGTGATATGGAAAATATAGATTAGTTTGCTTTATCAGAAAGTCACGATGTTATTTTGAAATCTTAATATGTATTGTCCGTTTGATGTTAAATTATGTTTAACTTCTTTTTATCTTAAATTCACTTTTCTAAAATATCTATTTGATTATATTTTAGATGAATTGCCAAGATACATGTCTTGTTGATAGTGCAACAACACATACTATTCTCCGGAAGAAAAAGTATTTTCTGAACTTAACATTAGCGGAAAATAATGTTAATACAATATGCGGCACATCGAAGATCGTTGAAGGCTCCGGTAAAGCCTATATTATTTTATCAAATAATACACAACTATGTATTAACGATGCACTATACTCAAGAAAATCCAGAAGAAATTTGCTCAGTTTTAAGGATATCCGCTGCAATGGATATCACATTGAAACAATGCAAGAAAACAATATTGAATATCTTTGCATTACTTCTTTTGTATCTGGCCAGAAGCAGATAAAAGAAAAACTTCCGGCACTTCCTTCTGGAATGTATTATACATCCATAAAAGAAGTCGAATCAAACAATGTCACGAACCCGAAGTTCGTAGACTTAAAAAGTTTTAGACTTTGGCATGATCGACTTGGACATCCAGGAGCTATAATGATGCGTCGAATAATTAGCAACTCACATGGACATCCTTTAAAGAACCAGAAGATTCTTTCACCTAATGATTATTCATGTGTTGCTTGCTCGCAAGGGAAATTGGTCATTAGACCTTCCACTACAAAGGTAAATGTTGAATCTCCAACTTTCTTAGAAAGGATTCATGGAGATATATGTGGGCCGATACACCCACCATGTGGACCATTTCGTTATTTTATGGTACTAGTTGATTCTTCTACTAGATGGTCGCATGTCTGTTTACTGTCCACAAGAAATGTAGCATTTTCTAGGCTACTTGCTCAAATAATAAAATTACGAGCTCAATTTCCTGATTACTCAATCAAGACAATTCGTCTTGATAACGCTGGTGAGTTTAGATCACAGAGATTCAATGAGTATTGCATGTCCATTGGGATTGCAATAGAACATTCAGTTTCTCATGTCCATACACAAAATGGGTTAGCGGAGTCATTTATTAAACGTCTACAATTAATTGCTAGACCACTACTCATGAAAACAAAACTCCCAGCTTCTGTTTGGGGTCATGCCATATTACATGCTGCATCATTGATTCGCATAAGACCAACTGCTTATTATCAATACTCACCTCTGCAACTTGCATCTGGTCATGAACCTAATATTTCTCACCTAAGGGTTTTTGGTTGTACTGTCCATGTACCAATCTCTCCCCCACAACGTACCAAAATGGGTCCCCAACGTAGACTTGGGATTTATGTTGGTTTTGATTCACCTTCCATCATTAGGTACCTTGAACCCTTAACGGGTGATTTGTTTACTGCACGTTTTGCAGATTGTCATTTCGATGAAATGAACTTTCCAACTTTAGGAGGAGTAAAGTTGCATCCTGAAAATCAAGATAAAATTTCTTGGAATGAAACAACTCTATCTCACTTTGATCCCCGAAGTAATCAATGTGAGCAAGAGGTTGAGAAAATTATTCATTTGCAAAGAATTGCAAACCAATTACCTGATGAATTTGTTGACACACGAAAAGTGACAAAGTCATATATACCAGCAGAAAACACTCCGGCAAAGATTGATGTCCCTGTAGGACAAACTGCTATAGCAAGTGAACCTCAAAAACGCCAGAAGCGTGGTCGACCAGTTGGTTCAAAAGACATCATACCTCGTAAGAGGAAATTAAACCAACCAAAGACTCCTGGACGAGTAATAATAGAAAAGATTGATCAATCTAATAGTGGTGACATGGTTCCCGCAGAACCACAGATTTCAATGAAACAATCTAATAGTGATGACGTGATTCCTGCAGAATCACAGATGTCCGAGAATAATGAGATTTCAATAAATTATTTGTTATCTCATAAATTATGGGAAAGGGAGAATGTTGTTATAGATGATATTTTTGCCTTCCAAATGGCTCTTGAAATAATTCAGAATAATGATCCTGAGCCACTGTCTGTTAAAGAATGCCAACAGAGAGAGGATTGGCCAAAATGGAAGGAAGCCATGCAGACGGAGTTGAATTCCTTAGAAAAAAGAAAGGTGTTCGGACCAGTAGTTCGAACACCTGAAAATATAATCCCTGTAGGATACAAATGGGTCTTTGTAAGGAAAAGAAATGAAAATAATGAAGTTACAAGGTACAAAGCCCGGCTTGTAGCTCAAGGTTTCTCACAAAGACCTGGAATTGATTATGAGGAAACATATTCTCCCGTCATGGACGCCATCACATTCAGATTTTTAATTAGTTTGGCTGTGTCAGAAAGGCTCGATATGCGCCTTATGGATGTAGTAACTGCATATTTATATGGCTCACTTGATAGTGACATATATATGAAAGTCCCTGAAGGACTTAAAGTGCCAGAAATAAATGATACATACCCGAAGAGTATGTTTTCAATCAAATTGCAAAGATCATTATATGGATTGAAACAATCTGGACGTATGTGGTATAATCGCCTCAGCGAATACTTGTTGAATGAGGGTTACAAAAATGATGATATATGCCCATGTGTTTTCATAAAGAAAACAAATATTGGATTTGCAATAGTGGCAGTTTATGTTGATGATTTAAATCTTATTGGAACTCCAGAAGAGCTCAACAAAACTGCTGATTACTTGAAAAATGAATTTGAGATGAAAGATTTGGGAAAAACAAAATTTTGCCTTGGGTTGCAAATTGAACATTTTTCAGAAGGACTATTTGTTCATCAATCTTCATATACAGAAAAGGTTTTGAAGCGATTTTATATGGATATAGCACATCCATTGACATCACCAATGGTCGTTCGATCACTTGATCCAAAAAATGATCCATTTCGCCCACTTGAAGATGGAGAAAATGTTCTTGGTCCAGAAGTACCATATCTAAGTGCAATTGGAGCATTATCATATCTTGCAAATTGCACTAGACCTGATATAGCTTTTTCTGTAAATCTACTCGCAAGATATAGTTCTGCACCAACTCAAAGGCATTGGAATGGTGTTAAACACATTCTTCGTTACCTAAAAGGTACTGTTGATATGGGATTATTTTATTCTCACAATTTGGGATCTTCTTTAGTGGGATATGCAGATGCAGGTTATCTCTCTGATCCACATCAAGCAAAATCACAAACAGGATATGTGTTTACACGTAGTGGGACGGCTATATCGTGGAGATCCGTGAAGCAAACTTTGACAGCAACATCTTCAAATCATTCAGAAATTATTGCAATCCATGAAACAAGTCGAGAATGTATATGGTTGAGAAACATGACTCATCATATCCAATCATCATGTGGATTAGCTTCGACAAAAGATAGTCCAATGATATTGTATGAAGATAATGCAGCTTGTATTGCACAACTTAAAGGAGGCTATATCAAAGGAGATAGAACAAAGCACATTTCTCCAAAATTCTTCTATACACATGAGCTTCAGAAAGCAGGTGATATCGATGTTCAACAAATTCGATCAAGTGATAATGTGGCAGACTTATTCACTAAAGCATTACCTACATCTACACTCAAGAAATTGATACATAAGATAGGAATGCGTCGGCTCAGCGATTTACGATGACTAATATTAGGGGGAGTAGCTGTACTCTTTTTCCTTCGTCTAGGTTTTATCCCACTGGGTTTTCCTAGCAAGGTTTTAATGAGGCAGCATTTATTTTTATACTCCACAATGACTGTACTCTTTTCCTTAGCTTAAGTTTTATTCCACTGGGTTTTCTTAGCAAGGTTTTTAACGAGGCAGACATTGAATATTAGGTCATTCAAGGGGGAGTGTTATAAATATCTTGGGTGTGAATGACCCATTATGCCCTTGTAAAGTTTATATTATTACAATTGTACCATTATCTACCCCTATAAATAGGGTGCTTCACTCCTTCATTTAACACACAATTGGAATACATAAATTCTCTCTCTATCTCTATATTCTCTCTAATATTTTGATAGTCTTGTTCTATCTAATACTTTGGTAGTTTTACAACAATAATGCTATTTATGCAGAAATGAATATGGATATAGACAATGAAACTCAATTTACTGGTTTAACAATCTCATTATATTACTGAAAACTCTGATGTTGCAGTATACCTTAATGAATTCCTCTCTGTTTTTGATCGATCAAATTCTAAAATTTACCTTTACCTTTCGTCTCAATTCCCAAAAATAAAAAGGTTCAAAGAAATCCAGGGTAAGTTGAAGCTCTCTAACTCACCAAAAAATGGTGAGTTATTCAGCTCCTTCACCGTCTCCCCCTAAACCCTCCATGCAGCCATCAACAAAAAAGGTGAACATGATAATTGCTCAAATTCGCAAAATTTAAAGGGTTTCCCACCCTCCTCTTCCAGCCTCGCCAATCGTCATCACCTCACCTTCTGTTCACCAGCAAAATCAACAACAAATGGTGCAACCCCAGCATCAATTGGTACAAACCCACCCACAACAGCAACAAAAATTGCAACAACTTTAGCAACAATGATAGCCACAGCAGCAGAATAATAATGGCGGTGTTAATGATAGTAGTAGTAGTCGTCGTAATAATAATAATAATAATAATAATAATAATAATAATAATAATAATAATAATAATAATAATAATAATAATTTAATGGGTTTCGAATTTTCAGATGCGGCAGGGTTTACAAAGGACCCTTCGACTTGAGGCTGAATCAAATGCAACAGCAGCAACAATTGGAATGATGAGACAACATCAGCAACAAGCGGGGATATATGGGGCAATGAATTTTGGGGGCTGGAATGCACTTCAGCAACACCAACAATTGCAGCAGCAGCAACAAGCAGCGTAATCAGTTGCAGCAAGTACAGTTAGGGCAGATGAATGGCAAGAATTTGAATCGGTCGGCATTGATGGTGGCAAACATGGATCACAGCAAAATTCAAATTCAATTATCACAGCATAATGAGTGCATTGATGTGTTATTTGGTTAACCTGCATTGAATGCAGCTCAATTTAATTTGCAGAGCCAGTTATCAACTTTGATTACACAATATTTGGTTTTACTTGTACAAAAAAAAAGTGATCTTTGTAATCCTTACGCTGGTTATGCATTTTTTCCTTTGAATTTATATGGTCAAGTACACTATTGTGTTTCAATGTGAAAATTAGATTTGGATATTGGTGATTTCTTTATATGTTTACATCTTTTTATGCATACGGTTTGAGATGATGGAAATTTTGGGCAGAGAAATCGGGTAATGCTTGTCCCTGTTGCACTGCAATTGCATAAATCTTATTTGTAAAAAAAAAAAAGTGTATTTTTTTGTTTTACAAATATTTCATTCATTCAAATTAGTTGTCTGGTTACTTTCCTTTTTTAAAATTTTAAAATTTATGCTTTTTCATTGGGGTGTTGATCGTTGAGAACTGTCAATTTGGTTGCTGCAGTACACAAATACCGTAAAAATCCTTGATGGGATATTTTTATTTAGTGCGATTTTAAATAATTCTACATGTTTCTAGACAAGTGTGATCATGGTTCAGCCATGACAGAAGGCAGGATTGATGCAGGGTCTCAGTTCCATCCTAGTAATTCTCTAGGACAGTTGCAGGGAATGCAGGCAATGGGAATGATGGGGTCTCTCATTTCAAATTCTCAACTTAGAGCAAACAGGACGCTTGCTTATGCCTAGCAAAGGATTAACCAAGGGCAACTGAGGCAGCAATTATCACAGCAAAATCAACTAAGAATAGTCAGGTACAAGTTTTATTGTTTTTGGTCTCATATGTTGTAATAATCATTTTAATATGTCATTTATTTCGTCTTCTTATCTGAGTGAAACAAGCATGGATTACTTTCCCTGACTATTGTTTTTGTTTATCCACATCTGTGTCTATCTTTTTTGTGGCAAGAATTGTTATTGTGGAGTAAACCACAGCTGCATTGGGATAATTCCCAGATACGCATGAAATATCTCGTATTTGTTGTCCGTCTCTTTCATTTTTCTTATTTTTTTTGCACAGTCCACTATATGTTTGGTGCTGCTTCTAGGCATTACAATTTCATGTGTCATGTGTGCAAGCTGTAAATCCAAACATTAAACTTGGTTTTCGTTCGAGGGATCATAAGGTCTTTTCCTGTTTATGGTTTTACAATCCTTTTTCTCCCTTGGTAATGAGAAGTAATGGTTAAAAATTATTTATTTCCAACTGGGATTTACACAGGTTTGCTTCCTCACTTGTCGTAATCATGTTTCAAAATCTTATTTAATAATTACTGAAAATTGAAAGGAAAGAACAATGTCAAATATACAATTAAGTATAACTAGACCACGCTGGACATCTTTACCTTCAGTAACATGTTGGAGCTCCTTATGACTGTGTTATTGAACTTTCAAGCCAATGGGGATGTTTCAGAAAGGTGGGTAGTTTGAAGCCGATAATATCATGTTAGAAAAGGAAACAATTGTTTTATGTTATTGCTATCAAAATGCTGATCAAAGGTTGAGTGGAGTAATCAAAATTTTTTAGTAATAGCTTAGTGGGATAAGTGAATTTAAAAGAAACACTTATCTAAGGGGATCTTGTTGATAAAATGGATGCATAAGTTAGAACTCTTTTTCTGATCCACTTTTTCCACCTTGGCATCACCGTGAGGGATACTAGAACTGCGCTTACAATCATAAACATTATTCTTTTATATACATTTTTTAATGTCATTTTGTTTCAATTCGAGCGGATGCCTTGATTTCATGTTAATGCCAATTAATAACTTGAATGGACAAGCAAGGATTACCACAACAATGGTTGATAGGTGAGTGACCTTGGTGATCAACTAGAAATGCTCGGTGTACTTGTAAGTACTTTTTTGATCCACAGAAATTTTATTTACCCCGTTAAGAAAAAAAAAAGAAAAAAAAGAAAAGGAACCTCTGTAAGGACTATGGTCTGCAAATGTATGGTTAGCCCTTGTTTGGTCCCCATTTCTTAAAACTCATTTTTTTTACAAGTTCATTTTCAACCACACATTTTATAAGAACCACAACTTTTTATCGACTTTTTAACTGGACAATCATTAACTTTTATAAAAAATACATATTATACGAGTCGTTGATCCTTAAAAGCTAGAGACTTTAGTATCTGACCTCACTTCATCGTCAGTGATGGGTATACCTGGTAGTTTTGTTCGGAGTAGCATTATTGCATGCATAAGTATCTCATTAAGGCTCTTCAAATTGAGAATTTTTCCCCCTTTTTCTTATTTGTTTTTTCTAGTGTCACAATACTTTCTCTTGCAATATTAATCCTAAAGGGAATTCTCCCAGCTTCCAGGGTTTTGCAAGGTTGATATGATTTTCAACTAAACAACGAGCGAAAAGTTCAACGCGTCACTGAACATATAGGCGTGTTTCAATCTGCCTGCTAAGCTTTAATTTGTTCTAAATTAATCATCCAACAATAAAATTTGTTTTACTTTGGTCACTGAACTTTAATTTTTTCCAGTCACCCAACTATGAAATTTGTTTCATGTTGGTCACTATGTTAGAAACCAACTACTTGGAATAGTATCAATCCAAGTTTTCAAAGGAGTCCTCTCTCCAATATGGAAAACTATATGGTGTTTTGATACATTAAATTTAGCATTATTTTTTAAAATGTAGAATAATGTGGTGACCAATGTGAATAAAAAACTTAAAAGTTCAATGAATCAACTACCTGGATTAGAATCAATCCAAGTTTTCAAAGGAGTACTCTCTCCAATGCGGAAAAATATATGGTGGTTTGGCACATTAAATTTAGCATTATTTTTAAAATGGAGAATAATGTGGTCACCAATGCAAATCAAAACTTAAAGCTACTAAATTGGAAGCAAATTAAAGTTCAAGGACCAATTAGTTTTTACCCACCAAACAACACATTTTTTCCTTTTCCACCATTGTCTTTAAAAACATGTGTAGGCCGGAGAAAACTTTGATTCACATTTTAAAGAGGAAATGAGTTTTTGAATAGTGATTTTTTTGGGGGAGAATATATGATTAAAAAGTAAGGAAAATTTTTGAGTTTAAGTATAGAGCATATTATTGTGTGAATGTGTGGTTGAAAATGAGTATGAGAAAAAAGAGGTTTGAAAAAGGGAATCAAGCAGGGGCTTAGCAAATATGGAAGTTCCTCTTAATGAGTATAGTGTGATTTGGTTGGCATGCATGACATATCAATTGGTTACTCCTAGTAAGAGCTTTTGAATGATTACGCTATCGTCAATATTGAGGTTTTTGCTAATACTGGTGTTATGTTTTTGAAAATCTAATCGAGGCCTTAGAGCTCTGTTGCTCGGAGTCTAGAACGGGTGTCCGGTACAATTACATTTATGGGAGTTGGATGGTATGAGTACATTTATGGGAGTTAAATCATTTTTTCCCCCTAAAATCTAAGATATTGGGATACAGTTAAACACTTAAAGGGATACAAAATTTTGACAAGTGCATGGATACGTCTTATGAACTTCAAATTACGTAGGAATTTATATATTGGTAACTATAGATGCATTTCTTAGGGATATAAAATATCACCTTTTGATAAATGATATAAAGTATCCTCCTTTGGTTTAAAGGATTCGAGAAGGATCCTGTATCCTTAACCTTTACCTGTGTGTCCGACACGGACATTTCTTAAAAAATGGAGAATTCAAGCAACATAGCTTCAAAGTGAGACGAGCAAAAAATGTCTCTAGGTGCTAATAGGGATGTCAACGAGCCGAAGATCAAGGCTCGAGCTTGGCTTGAGCTTTTAGGGGTCGAGCTTTTTTTGGCCAGAGCCGAGCCGAGCCAAAGTTCGTCCCCAAAAATAAGGCTCGACTCGAGCTTTTTCCAAGCCGAGTCGAGCCAAGTCCCCAGCTTTTAATTTTTTTTATTTTATAGCAAAAATTCATAAAATTTTTATTGAAAATGTATATATATAGCAAGTCGAGTTCGTGGTCGAAATTCATTGCTCAAGCTTCCATTGAGCTTTTTTAGAGTTTTTTTTTGCTAAAGTCGAGCCAGCCAAAGCCCATCTCTCAAAAAAAAAAAAAAAGCTCGGCTCGAGCTTTGGCTCGAAATCTCGAGCCGCGAGCCGAGCTTAGCCCGAGCTTTTTTCGAGCCGAGCCCGAGCGACTCGAGCCGACGAACCATTTTGCCATCCCTATGTGCTAATTGTATGGAGGTGTACGCCTTACTTGTGCAAGGCACACACTTTAACCAGCTCAAGGCTTGTGTGGTGTGTCGTGTGCAGTCCTTAATTCTATAAACTTACTTACTTTGATTTAGATGTACCCCACAAAACATAAAATAATAGGTTCTTGTTTGTTACTTTATAGATTTTACTTTATATTGGAGCGTAACATTGTTCTAAGTTTCTACTTTATTTTAGTGCATAAATTCAGATGAATTTTAGATCCAATAGCTTAACCTTCGTTTGGCAAAAGTCTTTTATTTATAAACAGAGAATGTTATGTTTTTTAGGTAAAATATATGGTTGAAAGGTGTTTTGGGAAAATGTGCGTGGTTGAAAATTGATTTGGAAAAATGTGTTGTTTATAAACTTGTTTATAAACCATTTACCAAACGGAGGCTTAATGTCTTGGTAAATTAGATTGATTGCATTTGAGGAATGTGTGGGTTTTAACACACATTTTTTGTTAGATCGTGTTTCTGTAGGATCCTATACATTTAACTCATTGGTTTTGCAAGCCATTACATAAAATTTGTTATGTATTTATCCCACTTAACATCACCACAAAGGGATGCACAGCCACAATTCAAACTCTATATGATCTACTCAAGGCTGGGTTGATCCAGCATTCGTGTGAGGCACCCAAAAAAAAAACCACTGACATGATGGTAAAAACTATTTGTGACGGGATTGAAATTTTAGAATCATTGGAAGAAAAGAAACTGATTTTCTGCTAAGAAGATTGATATTAGATATTTAACTCTAATTGTAAGATTAACGGGTAGAGAGAAGCAACTTCATTCTACTCGTTTAGGACCTGAGGTCCCTTTACATACAATGTGGGTTTTTTTCCAATAGATCTCATGCTTTTAGATCCTCTATTCTGCTTAAAATGACCCACACTTGGTTTCTAGAACAAACAATGTAATAAGGAAAAATTTCATGTAATCTATTAAAATAAATAGTATAAAGTGTGAATGTTCCAAAATAAATATAGTCTCTGTTTGTTAAAATTTTGATGTTTAAAAACATGTTTTTTTATGTTTTCTAGGTAAAATGTACGGTTGAAAAGTGGAGAGAGAAAATATGTGTGGTTAAAAAATAATTTGGGAAATTGTGTTGTTTAAAAACTTGTTTTTTTTGCTTTTGCCAAACAGATGCATACTCACCTTTCGCATTTTCTAGATGAGACGTCATTGAGCATTTCTACATGTATTATAAATACGTCATGCCACTGCTGCCTAGCTGGAAGCCTTTGACGCTTTCCTTCGGTTCATGAATTTTTGCCGCAGCATTTATTGTTATTGCTCTTCACCGAGTAATGAATTTGTTAGAATTTAATGTTCGGTTTCTCTTTTATGCTGTTCTACAATTTGTTTCTATCTGCTTGCATTTAATTATAGTTTTTTATTTTTTTTACCCCCTTAGAAACTACAGGTACAGAATTTGGCTAGGACTTAGTTTATGAATCCTCAGTTATCCGGTCTAGCTCAGAACGGAGAACAAACTATGATACAGAACAGTGAACACCCTGTCCCAACAGTAGTGGTAAAACAAATTCCTTCTATTTCTTCTCCCAATTCTCCTTATCCTCTTCAACAGCAAAGGCAGGAACAAGTAATGCAGCAGCAATTAGCTTCTTCTTCTCAGCTTCATCAGACTTCAATGGGATTGAATCCACAACAGATGTCTCAAATGGTACAGCAGCAACAACAAATGGGCCATCCCCAGAACCAGCAACTGCAACTGCTTTCTCATGACCATCTTTCGCATCAGCAGCAGCCACAACCTCTTTCGCATCAGCAGTCTCCAGAAATGGTGGCTCCTGGAGGCGTGATATCTGTTACTTTAACGGGATCTCAGCCGGATGCTACTGCATCTGTAAATATGACTCCGGGAGGGAGTTCAAGCCGAGGGACTGAGGCGAGCGATCATCTCCTTGGGAAGAGAAAGATACAAGATCTAGTTTCACAGGTTATTCTAAGCAAGTTCATTAATTTACTTTCTTTAAGTCACTAAATTATGTGAAATTTCATTAAGAAATTCAGGATTTGGTCTTTCGATTTTTTTTGGATATAAATATAAAAAGGATCAGATTAGATAGAAAGTTGAAATAAGAGGAACATTTAATTCATTTTATATGTTTTCTTTTTTTGGATGCGGTAAAGGGATTAATTTAGTCATTATTTTAATGATGTAGTTGGATCCACATGTAAAGCTGAACCACGAAGTTGAAGATCTTCTTTTGGAGATGGCCGATGACTTCATTGATTCGGTAAGGCTAACAGATGAATGTTAAAAGATAATATTAGTAATTGTTGAAATATTGTGTCATTCGATGGTTGAGTTATTGGGGGTGTTAATTATTTTTTGAGTTTGTAACTTAGCCTTTGTTTGGTAAAAGTTTTTTGTTTATAAACAAAGAATATGATGTTTTTGAGGTGAAATATGTTGTTGAAATGTGATTTTGGGAAATGTATGTGATTAAAAAGTGGTATGGGGAAATGTGTTGTTTATAAACAAGTTACTAAATGGAGACTTATTTTATTTTTCATTTTTTGAGCGTGTGTTTTGGGGGGGGGGGGGGGGGGGGGTAACTATCCAACATCAGTTGTTTCAAATCTTAGCAAGCTGGTACCACCCTAAATTTTGGTATCCTTCATCGTCTACTTGTACCTTAGAGTATTGATCATGGGTCACCGTGGCTAGGGACGTTATAGGATTAGATTATGTAGGATCTGTTTGGAAATTAGTAGTGATGTAGGAACTGTCCTATAATGTAGAAACTGTCTATATCGTGTAGATTCCCCATATATTTATTTGTTGGGTTGTGGGTTGGTGTGTGAGAATGTGTGGAGGTGGAGGAGTTGGTGATCTGCATGCTTAAACATGAATTTTTTAAGTTCCTTCGTTGATTCATCCTGTCATATCTTGTAGGTTACATCATTTGCTTGCACCCTGGCAAAGCATCGGAACTCTTCAACTCTGGAAGCCAAAGATGTACAGCTGCATCTAGGTCTGTGCTTCAGGGCTTCTTTAAATAGTATCTTCACCTTGCAAATAGAAACTGTGCTATTGACCACTGATGATTAGGATACTGATTCATGTTATATAATCTGTTAATACTCTCAATCCTGTTCTTTTCACATCGCACTTTGTTATTGTATCCTAACATAAAAGGACAGTTTGAACTCTTCTCTCTTTCATTGCAATGTTGCATCATCATCTGAAAATCATACGAAGGACTGCATGTTCTTCTGGCTTAGTTTGTTCCATTGGGCTAACAGAAGGAACTTCTGCAGAGAAAAACTGGAAATTGACCATTCCTGAGCACTCTAGTGACCACCTCCCAGAGCATGTAAGCATTGTTCTCTATTCAAAATTTTGACTTGATGCATGGACATGGTGTTTGTTATAGTCATGATATTAGGTCTTATTATGTTCAACTTTTGCCAATCCCTGGAGTGTGTGAAACTCGGATAAGTTCAGGAAGCATTTACTCAATATTTTGCATTGATAATACGTTCATGAAATATATCCCAAATATTGCTTTTTTATTCTTTAACTTTTTTCAACTTAATATGGATCCCATCTATGAAGTACTATGACACTTGCATAAGGTCAGGAGGCATTCACCCAATATTTTGCATTGATAATATGTTTATGATGTATATCAAGAGTCTAAGACTCACTTTTTTTTATTCTATAATTTTTCAAATCTTAATTTGGCTTGCCATTTATGAAGTATTGTTACACTTGGATGAGGCCAGGAAGCTTTTCCTCATTATTGATAATACTTTTTTGAAGTACACCACGTTACATTTTTTTCCTAATATATATTTTGAATGTCCATGTCAAACTGTTTGGAGTACATTGGAACTCGGTTTGCTAAAATAAACATTTAAACAGCAGAATTGCATCCAGATTCCAGTAGTTTGCAGTAATAATTTTTCAAGTGATTTAAATCACATCTGATGCAAAAACATATTCTCAGTACATAGATTAGCTATTACTATATCCTTGTATTTATGTTGAATTTGGAATGTCTTGCAGTTACCAAGTGAAGTCCACCAAAACTATCTGGACATGGTAACAGTTGTAAGTTATATTGTTCACACTAAATATTACCTGGATTATTCCCTTCAGGAATATATGATCGGTTCGTTTGTAAAATTCTTACTCAGATACATACTTCAATGGAGCCTGTCCCATCTGAGACAAGTACAAATAATGCTAGGCTAATGGGCAGACAGGGGCCCAGCAACCCAGCTGGTCCAAGCCACATGATAAGACCTTCTCCAAGTTTGGAGCAGATGGCCTCACAGTCTAATGTTCGCCAAATCCAGCAGCCGACAAATAGGTTTTGATGGCCATCGCCCATCAGTTCCCCCGGTCTTTTGCCGAGTAAGGAGGTTTTTAGTAAGATCAATTATTTTGTAATAAACTCAATTCAATGATGCTTGAATATATCATTTTTTACTCTTTCCTATGGACAGAGTGCCATCATAGGATGGCTCATAATGGTCTGCTGATTCTGATTTTAATGTTTTTTTTTTTTGGCTGCTTCTCTCTTCCTTCCATCTCTCTGCCACCAGTAAGAAGAAGAAGAAAGGCTCCTGCATGTTGTTTCTTTTTATCTTCCCCCTTACCGTTTCTCTCTTTTCATGAAAGCTAGGAAAAATGGTTTACCCATTATTTTTTCATTTTTCACTCAACAGAAAATGCATCGACACTTGTGTAATTGTTGCAGTACATTACTTATTTTACTCCTTAATCTTCTCTGGTTCTTCTGTTAAATAAACATCACTTGTGTTGTAGTAATCATTAGATATATCAGTATATGAACTTTATATTTCTCTCTCAATTTAATATTCTGAGTGACCCATATAGGTTAGTGCATATAAATTTTAATTATCCCATGCCTGCAGTAATGTAGCCTTGCATTTAGGCATCTGCAGGAAATAATTTTTCCCTTGTACAGTCCTACATGGTATACAATAAAATTTAATATAATAATTTGCACCCATGTTGATTTCACGGTATAAAAATTGCCATCCAAGACTTGGTCCTAACTAGTTTTCTCCATTTTTACTACAATTCCATGGTGGCATGTCGTATAGTTTGGCAGCAGATTCTGGAATGCCTTATTTTTCATTCTTTAAAACTATGAATCTCTATGTATTATGTCGAGCATGTACTGATGTACCTACTGCGTACGTCAATTTTCTGTCCAGCTGCACAAGCCTAAGCAATTTTTTCTTGTCACAGGTTAAGCGGACAATATCGTAGCTGTCTACTGGTTTGGTTGCCTGCAATTATTTAGTTGGGGCTGATAATCACTTGGAGAGTTTCTGGGAATACTGTGACATGCACATCCTTGTTGGCTGATAATCTCTTGGAGAGTTTCTGGGAATACTGTGACATGCACATCCTTGTTGGATGAATAAGTTGCAAGAATTTTTTTTTTTTTTTTTTTTGATGTGTACCAGAATTAAGTATTTTGTTTTGACTTGTAATGAGATTTTTGTCCCCACCCTAGTACGTTTCATTTTCTGATAATCATTCAGTGAGTCTATATTTTAAATGTCGATAAGGAAGTTCATTATGGGAGTTTCATAACATCTCTAATGAGACAATATTTACTATGTATGTGTGGTAAAAACATTAACATTAATATTAAAAAACTTCTTCAATACAACAATATTCATTGTGCATATGTGGCAAATCATAATTCAGCTATATCTTGTGGAAACAGTCTGTGTTGTACAAATATAGCATCAAGAACACCATAGAAGTTAAAAAAGTGTAACATGCAAAATGATATTCAGCACCATTTTTTACGAGCTTCTTCAAGCATATGAGCAAATTGATTAGACTTCTAGTTGAAGGTATATGAGACCAATCTAGGTTCTATAATCAAATAATTAAGAATAATGCTACACTCCCAGCATGTATCACCGCAAGACCCACCCTCAGTAAGATAAAGACAAAAAAGCCCTTGACTTAACCTGAAGTCTGCAAAGCATTTTCGTTCGAAATTTTTCAAAATCTAATCTGCAGTTCTCTGGTTACCATTTCCCTTCCTCAACCTCAATGGGAGTTGGAGAAGACGGTTCCAACCACAGCATTTACGGACCCACGACTTCATCATCTTCATTTCTTGTGCAAAATACTTTTCCGCCATCTCCAACTTCCTGTTGACGCTGATTCGAGCCGGAGCAAGCAGAACGCATCTGACCAGCTAACCAGACTCAGATCTTCTTTGCGCACGATTTCCAACTGGGTAAGTAATATTTCGATTTCGTTCCGTGTTCGTCTTATAACTGGGTTTCTGATGAAGTTGCGGTTACCATTGTTCTGATTACATGTGATGCAGACAATATTTTGCAACCTTCGTATGTGGACAAATTTGCGATTATTGTACCCCCGCATAACCTTGAGTATATGCGTTAATATTTGTGAATTGGAGTGAAGTGTAGCATCAGTGTTTAGAAATGATTTTGTGTAGTTTGGTATTCATCAATTTAGAAATGATTTTTAAATTATGGAAATGCTTTGATGCTTACATAGGATCCCTTCACTGCACCACTGAACCCTATTTGGCAAATTCCAAAAACTGCAATTCAGAATCGGATTTCCAATTAGATCGAGTGAGGTAAATACTTGTGTTGATGCTTTTTTAATGTGAAATCTTGATGAGCTTCTCACTGAAAGTATATGCATAACAAATTTAGGATTGGCTACATGAATCCCTTTTCTTCATTCCTTATGAGTACTTATCAGCAATTTCAAATGGCAATGGAGGACTTTACTGGATTCAGGTTCCACATTACTTGCTTGAATCCAGCGGTGTTTAAGCTCATTATGAACACATTTGTCCAGCAGGTAAAAAAAAATACAAAAAGAGCTAAAAACATCATAAGGAATGCAGGTTTAAAGTTGTTTTGATATTTTGGGGAATAAAATAGTTGACATTCCAGAACTGAGACTGCATTTCAAGGGTGGTGTATAAATGGAATTGCCATTGGAGAATTATTTTTCACTGCTAGTGATAATGTAAGTTTAGTTACCAATTTTACTATGGTTACAGCCAATAGTTTCTTGGGGGCAAGAACTGACTGGAGGGCTGGCCATCTATAATTTTGGGAAATTTCAGATTAAGAATTTTCATGTAAAGTATGATCTGATGAATGAAAGGTTTGGATTCATCAGACAATTGTGCAAATGTTCTTCTAATTTAAGAGATGGTTCGTCAACTTGAACATACAAGTTTGGAGTTGATTCTAGTGCAATGACTATTGTAATGTGGAAGGAGTATGAATCATGGCTCATAGAGAACCTCTGAATCATGGCTCATAGAGACCCTCATAAGGGATCATTTGTCTGGCTCAAGGATGACTTTGTCACTTTGGATAAGTTTTGGTTGACTTGGGAAATAATACTATTTTTTGAACTTGAATGGGATTTGAACAAAACTCGAAGCTAAGTCTTCAACCCATGAATGGGAATTGAACAATGCATCAACACATGGCTAGTCATTTTTTTGTAAATAATATATTGATACTCCATAGAGCATCTAGGAATCTTTCAAAAGATAAAGAATGTGCAGGCATAAAGTTTCAAATATTTTAATGTAATTTGCTATTACCTTTTCTGGTTTTGGAATTCAATGTATAGTCTAATTCTCAGTTCTTGTGCTGACATTGTAAGATTTATTACACATTTCCATTTTGTTCAAAGAACACTGCCCTGTGCATTACGAAAATTGAACACATATATCGTTGAAAGAGATATTTCCACGGCGGATATGAGAAAACTATTGAATTACAAAATGGAAAATATAGTTTCAGCCTGCAAAATGTTCAACCTCTTGAAGTAAATGTCTTCATGAAGTTGCTAGTCCAATGGATTCTATTAATCAACAATACCGATCACACACTTAGAGGGTAAAATCATTTGCCTGGAAATAAATAGTTATATTCCACACATCTCGACAAAATGACTTCTATGGTACTCAATTTAGCCATACATTTTAACAATAAAATATTCTACACATAAATCCTAAACTTTTCTTTCATTTGCAACCACACAATATCACATCAAGTACATTTTTAACATGCTACTTGTTAATTTTTAGCTTATTGTTGTTGATAATTGTTACCTCATTGTTATTAATAATTTTGGATTTTTACTAACCTGAAACTTCATCCTATTATGCAATAGGGATTCGAAATGTTGTTAAAGAATAATGAAGTGTGCCATAGCTGTAGAAAGCCCGGGCATTGGATGAAAGATTGCGATATGAAGCGACGTTGCCCAATTTGTCACCGCGGATACGTGAGATGGATAAGGGTGGAAGATCCTGCAAAGAAATCCAAAGGGAAGCTGTTTTTCAATTGTACTACCAATGGGTGTACATTTTATGAATGGGATGAAGGGAGTTCGAGCGCGCGCCATGATGCAGGAAGTTCGAGTACCGTCCATGATGCAGGTAGTTCGACTACGGCCCACGATGCAGGTGAAGACTCCTTGGCTGAAGAGGAAAGTGAAGCTCTAGCCCGCACGTTTTCACTTTTTGCGCGTTTAGCGGAGCAGAGAAATGTTAACATATCAATGACTGTGGAATTTAGCAAGGGAAAAAAATAATTAGTTCTCCTTTTGTAGAAGCTAATGTACTTATTTCAATTGCTGACATCGTATGTAATTACATCTTGTTGTATTTGTTAAAGTTTATTATTTTTAATTATATTGTTGAGGAGTTTGAGAGTTATTGCATTGGTTTTGATGATGCTTGGGATTGAATGAGTTGATATTTGTGTTTGAAAATGGTTTTGAATTTTCTCTACAGGTTGGCTATGTCCAATTTATAGAGGAGACTCTGCCGAAATTTTTGTAAATTCTTGTAATAGAAATTGAAAAAATTGAAATTTGAAATGATTTGTAAACATTTAATAGCTTGAATAGGCAACGTGCTCTCACAGAACAGGTGAATCATTGGTGTTTTTTAACATTAACATGATAATCCACACTACAGACAATAAACAAATAAACAGAATAACATTCATTCAACTCCGTCTTTAATTCATTCAACATGAGAAACAACATAAAACCATTGGATTCATTCCCTAACATGATAATCCACACTAGAGACAATGTACAGAGTTTAAGGAATAACATTCATTCAACTCTGTCAGTATTTTCCGTTCCACCAGATGATCCAACGTACTCATCTTCAAATGGTCGAACCTGCGGTTGAAAGATTGAGCTCCATGAATTCCCCATATCAATCGTGGGCAAGGAATACCCTCCACCTGATGGATACCAGGGCTGCGTTTGAGCACACTGCAATTTACAGAGTGAGGCAATGACACATATCAGCATATTGAATCCCGATTACCAGAAAACCATCTATTTGTAGTACCCTAATCTTACCATTAACTGTTGCGTGTATGAGAGTGGATTGATCAAGACGTAATGCGGTTCCCCTAATGCTTGACCTACTGTATGAACAGGATTTGGTGTAGCTTGTAAGATGGTCTTGCTTTTGAATGATGTGGATCGTACCTGAAACAGTATATACGAATATGAACATTTAAATGACAGATCATTTTAACAATTGGAATATTAATACAAAGTAAGATACAAGTTATATGATACTTACTCGCGACTTATTCGAAGTACATTCTAATGGACCTTTCTTCCGAATCTTTTTTGGAGCACCTTTAGATTTTGTGAATTTTGGATCTAAAATCATTGTCGTATCCATACATTTTTCCGTAGTATCATGGACAAGGTTTTTTCCCAGCGTACTTTGCCCTATTTTCGATAATGTCAGATCATTGAATTTCTCTTCCAACCAGGCAAGAAGCTCATTAGTTTGCTTTTCTTCATCAACAGCCAGGTTTACAACCTTCGTGAATGCACGGCAAACTTTATCATATCTTAACTGGGCCGGTGTGCTTTTCCAACCAGCATAATTTACCTTAACCCGTTGGTACAATCTGCTCACATCTTTCCTCCATCTCCGCAAGATGTACCTATCCGGAACTGAAGTCACACCATTTAACTTGAACACAAGCAGTGTGTGTCTACAAAGAATTCCTTTAAATTCAAATAAGTGACAACTGCAACCAATTTCACATAGTACCGCCTTAAATGACACTATGAATTTCTTCATCTTCGAACCTCCATCATAGAAATGGTCTTCCTGTACAACATATATATTTCCCATACCATTACTAGATGTACCTACAACCTGACAGTACACCATTCCTGTAAACTCTTCCTGAAATTCTTTAAATTTTGCTATTGTGTAGACCAACTGAAACTGTTTTTCCAGTTCATACCTTGTAGCACATGGGACAGCTTGTGTGAAGCACTTACAATCTGCTTGAAATTCTTTCTCAGCTTTACTCCTCAATGCTCGCTCGTACTGTTCTACAAACTGCTTTAATGATGTTTTCGATTTTACATAACCATCAAAAAAAGCATTAACGCTCTCACTTCTTTGCGTCGTTGACATCCCTGCCCAGAAGCTCGTTCTCAGGTAACAAGGTACCCAACGCCTTCTTTCTCTGTACAGTCCGTCTAACCAATCATTCTCATGTAGTATATACTCATCAAGCATCCTAGTCCACCCCTCTTCAAATTCAGAATCATGTTGCGATTCGTAAACCAATCATGTATCGCTGACATTATCGATGCTTTGTGATTGTGATACCCAAACTTTTCAGGCAGCTTCTTCAGTATATGCCAAAGACACCACCTATGCCTCGCGCCAGGGAACACTATTCCAATTGCATTCTGCATAGCTCTATCTTGGTCTGTTACTATCCCGCTTGGAGCTTGTCCATCCATACACTGAAGCCAAGTGCTAAAAAGCCAAACAAAAGTGTCTGTGTCCTCGCTAGAAACCAAACCACAGCCCAATAATGTTGAATGTCCGTGGTGATTCACGCCTACAAACGGGGCAAATGGCATTTCGTACTTGTTAGTCAAGTATGTAGTATCAAACGTGATGACATCGCCGAATTCCTTATACGCTTCTCTACATCTGTTATCGGCCCAAAAAACATTCCTCAACCGACCCTTGTCATCCAAATCCAGTGAAAAATAGAATCCCGGGCAAGCCGCTTGCATTTTACAAAAGTAGGCTTGAATAGCTGCAGCATCTCCATCCCCAAGTCTTAAACGCCTTGCCTTCTCAACGTAGTTTCTGCAATCCCTTTTGTTAAATGTCACTTGCTCATATCCACCAGCCTCAACAACAGTGGAGTTAAAAGTTTTATGCAAGGGTATTCCAGCAATATCATTCACTTCAAGTTGTCGTTTCACGCTTGCACTAAGCCTTCGATTACATCGAAACGATCTAGACTTTGTAGGACTACATAAATGATTATGCTCTAGATGAACCTTCGTAATTCGCCATATTCCATTAATGTCTGAAGAAGCTGACAACTTAGCTTTACACCCCGTTTGCATGGTTGGTTGTGTCTTCAAAGAATTGCTAGTAGTACACATTTTTTTCCCTTCTCGTGAACATGCAAGTGCCACATTTCGTAATAACCCATCCTCATCCTTCCTTGAATTTCTTTTTCTAACTGGAAATCCCACACGGTACGCGTACTTTGCATAAAATTCATACAATTCTTCGACGTCCTTAAATTTCATGCCAACCGCAGGCACAACCTCACTATCCTCATCCTCATTCAACCCACGATCATCTCTTGTCCCTTCTTCATTATCATGTGAACTCACATCATCATCAATCACTAGATTTGTGTTTAATTTGTCTTCATCCGAGTACGGAAACTGAGTTTCTGTTGCAATTATAGGGCCTAAAATCAATGCCAACTCAATAATAAAAATTGAAAAACGAGAACAATAAACCAAAGATGCTAATTGGGACACTGACAAAATATGAAATGAACATCAATTTTTTCGATCAAGTCAAAACCGATCAACATAATTTCTGCTTCCAATAGATTATCACACCCAAAATAATGATGTAACCGAATGTTGCGCACTCAGAATAACTGAAGAACTGAAAATGGTACAAACCTTAAAACCAGAAACCATTGTTCGAGCAAATCAATATTTTAGCTGTATTTGGGTCACAGATTATGCAAACTGATGAACTAAAAAATTTAATAAGTGCTAACCGAACTTCACTTATCTAAACCCAACATTTTTCTAAGTGTATTTAGTAAATGGGTTAATCTTTAATCACATGTTAGTTAAGTAGGAAGAAACCCACACAAAACTCACCTGATTCCATTAAAATCTGCGACTGGAAATGATGCTCCCGGCGGAATCGACGGCGCCGGAAGGGAGGACGACGGCACAATGCAAAACCGGGCTGGTTCAGAGGAATTTTCAGTGGGAGGGAGCAGCTGAATCTTTGAAATTTTCAGTGAGAGTTGGAAATGAAGAACGTTGTATTCACGCCAATTTTGATTCCAATTTTCAATTTATCGCTTGCTCGATATATCGTCACTTAACCACGATAAAATGCTGAGGTGGGTCTTGCGGTTAAGACCGCTGGGAGTGTAGCGTAACCGAATAATTAAGGGGAATACGGGTAAATAGACTATCTCTACCAAGTGATTAGGCAAATGGACTTCTACCAAAAAAGAGAAATTAAAATTAAATAAAAAAAATGAAGTAATAGGTTAATGACATAGATTCCCTACCATCAAATATACCCTAATCCCTAATTTCTATCATTTTCATCCATCTTCAATACTTCACCGTGTGTTTCTTCCTCCATATTCTTATTCTCCAACATTTCAAAAATCAAAGACTCTCTTCAACATCATTCTCCTTGCAACGACGATTGTCTGTAATAATCCAGGATTCACCGCCACCATCATCGCGACCCGAGGCTTCAACGAGTTCCGTCCTTTCATTCGTCGATTCCCTGAGTTCAAATTCTGGTGGGATTCTTAATTCCCTGATCTATAAATTCTTTTATTCAACAATTGAGTGAAGGGTGAAAGTTAGCCCCTATTTGATTTTGCTAAAAATAATTTTTTAGTAGATTTTGTAAAAGTTTTAAATGTGTAGTTGATTTTTTTATTTTTTTTTAAAATCCTATGAAATGTAGTGTTCAAATCCACCTCCTTTGGTTGGAATTCTTACTAATACGACCAAAAGGTGGCGCCTTTGGGTGGTGGAGGAGGGTCGACTTAAAGGGTAGTTGCAACCGAGCAAAGCCTGATGGCTGTGTTAATCCTTGAGTTTTTAGACACACAAGTATGCTATAATCTCTAGATATATTATAACATTGATTAAGAGATTATGGAGGATTTGAATTGCCAATGGCAGTATTAGAATTCTAATTATTACGTTAATTATCAGGCAGACTCTTGTTGAAATTTTTAACCTAACGTAAAGCCTTTGTTTGGAACAGTTGGAGATTGTTATACAATGATTATTAGGGCGAATAACAAAATGAAAACGACTGTGATCCTATGAAATGTATTGTTCAAAGAACTTTTGCATTATTTAGTAGATTTTATAAAAGTTTTGAAATGTGTAGTTGATTTTTTTTTTTAATAAAGATTGTGATCCTATGAAATGTATTGTTTAAATAAATCATCAAATGATTAATCCAAAATGGGGCCAAACAAAGACTTAAAATGCAATAGGATCTGGTTTCACTTTAAGAAATTGGTTTTTCACTGCCATTTTTAGGCTAATCAATGGCATATGTGTATTTCATGGTTATTTTGGATCTTTAAAATGATTGTTATTTTAAATGGCTAATAGTCATATTTATTAGTTCGAATTTGTAATATTGGATTATTATTTATGTAATTTGGTAGGTTGAATATCCAAAGAAGTTGTTAAACTTGGTGCTCTAGCTTCTAAGTGGTGATCGATTTAGCTTACTGGGATTGGACTATTGGATAACAACAATGTACCAAGTGCTGCAGTATTTCATATTCCATTATACTAAGTGGTGATCGATTTAGCTTACTTGTTAATTTATTTTGCCAGATCTGATTGGGGAGTTTTTACAGTGAAGTTCAATGAATTTTTCTTAGCTGGACTTGACCTGCATGTCATTCAACCTAAGCATATGCTAATGTGGAGGTAGAAATTGGTAGCTGAGATTTTTGGAGGGAAATTCGGCCCTTAGAACGTGTATTAGTGACTGAAATGTGTTAATATTCAAGTTTTTTGAGATGTGAAGTTGTCATTATGAATGGTTAATGTGTATTTAGTATGTAATTTATTAAGTTTATTACGTTGACATTATACAGGTTTTTGTTGTATCTGATTTTGAGATATGAAGTTGATTAATGTGAATGGTTAATGTGTTTATTTTTAAATGAATTTTCATTGTTCACCAGGTAATGTCCAGATTTCTTCCTTGAGTGTAATTGAAATTGGTATTGTATAGGTTTCTTCCTCAAGCATAATTGATAACGACACATTTGTCGTTGTAGTTATACTAAAGCGACAAGCTTTCCGTTATGACTGTAAATGCAACCGGACAGATTCTAAGTTGTGGAATTATGAAGTTTATGTATTATTGTGTGTGGATATATGGTCTACCTTTGAAAGAATACAAAAATACTTAAGTAAAATTGATTACGGCATACTTGCCGCTATAGTTATACCAAAGTGACAAGCTTGTCGCTATGCCTGTAAATGCAGCCGGACATGTTTTAAGTTATGAAATTATGAAATTTATGTATTTTTGGGTGTGAATATATGGTTTGGATTTGATGGAATACAAAAATGCTTAAGTAAAGTTGATAACGGCATACTAGCCGTTATAGCTATACCAAAGCGACATACTTGCCGTTATGCCGTAAATACAACCGGATAGTTTCTAAGTTATGGAATTATCAAATTTATGTATTCATGGGTGTGGATATATGGTTTGTCTTTGACGAAATATAAAAATGCTTAAGTAAAGTTGATAACGACATACTTGCCGTTATAGTTATACCAAAGCAGCAAGCTTGCCGTTTTTCTTGTAAATGAAACCGGAAAGGTTTTAAGTTATGAAATTATAAAATTTATGTATTCTTGGGTGTGGACATATGGTCTATATTTGATGGAATACAAAAATGCTTAAGTAAAGTTGATAATGACATACTTGTATTACATCAAAGCGGCAAGCTTGCAGTTATACTTGTAAATGTAAACGGACGAGTTCTAAGTTATGGAATTATGAAATATATGTATTCTTGGGTATGGATATATGGTCTGGCTTTGAAGAAATACAAAAATGCTTAAGCAAAATTGATAACGACATACTTGCCGTTATAGTTATACCAAAGCGGCAAGCTTGCCATTATGCCTGTTAATACAACCGGACAGGTTCTAAGTTACGGAATTATCAAATTTATGTATTCTTGGGTGTGGATATATGGTTTGGATTTGACGAAATACAAAAATGCTTAAGTAAAGTTGATAAAGAAATACTTGTTGTTATTGTTATACCAAAGCGGCAAGCTTGTCATTATGCCTGTAAATGCAGGCGGATAGGTTCTAAGTTATGAAATTTATGTATTCTTGGGGGTGGATATATGGTTTGGATTTGACGAAATACAAAAAAGCTTAAGTAAAGTTGATAAAGGAATACTTACTGTTATTGTTATACCAAAGCGGCAAGCTTGTCATTATGCTTGTAAATGCAGGCGGATAGGTTCTAAGTTATGAAATTTATGTATTCTTGGGTGTTGATATATGGTCTGACTTTGACGGTATACAAAAATGCTTATGTATAGTTGAAGATGACATACTTGCTATCGTACTCCATTATAAACACAATACATTCATTTAAGATACTTGAGTTCTTTATTACGAAGTTAATAAAACTAAGTGTCATCAAAGTTCTTATAAAAATTAAGACTCTAATTTGTTTGTTTTTAGACATTAACATATTTAAGGAGCGAATAAAGCTAGAAATTATTAACGTAGGACCACAACATCAAGTATGCTGCTTTAGTGAACCGGTAACGGCAATATTGCCGCATAACGACAATATTGCCGTTATATTGCCGTTATGGGCCTAAACTGTTCGGAACTACCTGAAAATAGATACATTGTCCTACAAGAGTGATTTTATAAAAAAAATGTTGATTGTTGATGTAAGTGACATACACGCATGTTTAGGACCATAATGGTACGTACAAGAAGTTTTAGTGTACCCATAATGGCAACATTATCATTATGGGTCTAAACTATTCGGAACTACCTGAAAATTGATATATTTTCTTACAAGAATGATTTTATAAAAAATAAGAATCATAGTGCCGATGTAAGTGACAGACACACACGTTTAGCAACATAACGGCACGTACATGAAACTTTAGTGTACTCATAACGGTATTGATGTCGTTATGGGTCTAAACTGTCTAGAACAACATGAAAACAAATGCACTAACTTATTAGAGTGTTTTTATATAAAAAAAATGTTCAATGCCGATGTAAATAACAGACAAGTCCGTTTACAATCATAAGGACATGTGTATCGTTATGCTAGCAGTTTATGAGAATGACATAAAGCAAACACATGTTAGCTCCCTATTACATATTGAATGTACTACAACATACATAATTCGAGGATAGTACACTCACAGAATTCAAAGTTCATTGTTTACATAGCATTTCAAGTACATTGATATTTAATAGGGCAATTTTGAACAATATTTATGCGTGTCAAGGTTCTAACTTCTATCTATGACAAATGCTCATTGTTCACTAGAAATATACCGCAAGTGCACGAGTCGCATATAAGTGATAGTGGACTAATTGAGTCCCGTTTATCGATCCCACAAGGATTGTATATTTCAACTACACTCTAGTATACTTAATTTTAACAAGAAACACGCACAATAAAGATTTGTTTGGGAATGTTATCGTACAAGAATTAAAGTTGCAATTGTAAATAAATAATTAGAAAAATGGTGATGAATAGATGATAAAGGAGTGTTGGGATTCTTGATTCCACTTGACCATTACCCAATTGAATTCACAACAAGCAAATAGAAATGCAATTCATTAATCATGTTAGACCCGATTTTTCAAGCTTAGTCAATTACCTCTCTCGAGTGAAACCAACCCTAATGAGTGGAATTAAGCTACTATATCTCTATGTCGATTAAAAACACACCAATTGCATTAAACCTTTGTGAAAATAACTCAATGGGTCATTTAGGATCTTAGGTATATCTCTATCCTAAACAAGAACCTAGAGTAAATATTGTATTGATCTAGAATACACAAAAATTTCTCAATAATTGCACATCCCATGAAATCCAAGCATAAATGTGGCCACAATAAATGCAAGTCAATAATTACAACAATAAATGCACAAGACAATAAATAACCGAAATTCTTAATACAAGCATTAAAATCAAATAAGCTAGGTCATGCTTCATCAATCATCCCAACACAAAATAGTTTAGCCCATGATGAAATAACAATGAAATTCAAGAATTAAATACATCATTTCAACAATGGATCAAAGTAAATAGAGAAATATGAGGATTAAGCAATAAATACTTCCCTCAACCAATGATTCAAGCTTCAAAATATCAATATTCTTCCACAATGTCTTTGGTATTTCTCCCCTTAATCAACATTCATCAACTATATCAACTAATTACAAGAGAAAAATGACAAGAAAATGAAGAACAATAGAGAGCAAATGAGTTTTTGGGATGAAAAAATGAAAAAAAAAGTGTCTAACCCTAGCCAAAAACGCCCAAAAATACAAAATTTTCACGTAGATCCGCGTTCTCAGCGTTTGGGCCGAACTGGGTCGGCCCAAAAAATCAGTTCAAATTTTTGACCACGCGATCGCATGGCTGAGGTGAAAAACTCTCGGGTTGAGTTATGGCCTAACTTCGCGAACGCGACTGGTTGATACACGCGATCACGTGGTTCACCGGCAGCTCCATGTTTCAATGATTTGCAATTGGGTCTTCCAACTTTCAATGTAGATCAACTTGATCTCCAAAGTTTCTGATTTCTTTCAATTGAGCCCTTCCAGAAGTACATTTGAGTCCGTCAACTTCGGAAACTTGCACTTTAGTCCTTTGATCGATTGCACATGCAATCCACGACTTTCCGAAAGTGACAATTTGGTCCCCAAACTTTGACTCTTTTCTCCTCAATTTCTTCAATTATTCATCCATTTAGCTCCTTTCTGGTGCTTTCTCCATGTCATTGATTGTTAAACCTATTTAACCACAAAATATGCACAATTAAGTAGGTATTTGTCCAAATTACTCAAAAAGTATTAATAAAAATATATGAAATATGCATGTAAAATGCACTCAACAAATACCCCCAAACTTAAACTCTTGCTCGTCCTGAGCAAGAATATTCACATGCATCTACAAAAAATAATGACAATATGATCGACAATGCTAGATAGCTCGCAATTTTCCATGAGTGTGAAACTGCATAATTAATTCACAATTATGTTCCCAAATAAGGCTACAAAAATGAGTTTGGCTTATCCGATGTTTGATCGGTGCGTGTGTGCATAGCCACTGTTAATCGTCAATAAGATTCAAGAATGTTGATGAGTAAAGATATTTCAAGTCAAAACAATCCCACCATTAGTGGTCAATTCTTTCCTTTCCCACTCGTGACATTCATCCCCCAATGAATAATTTTCTTTCCACTCTCGGGATGCAATTCTAGAGGGTACTCTCAAATTACTCTTCCTTTTTCCACTCTAGTTTGGGTGTGTTTTACCAAAAATCTCGAAAGCCTAGAAATGCAGTGACTTTCCACTAATGACTGCTTCGACATTCAAGTTTATACCAAGCAATTCAAACTCACTATTCATCTATGCCCTTATGCAAGTACAAATGCATGATTTCTAACAACTAACATGATGTTTGCTCGTGACTTCCCCACTCCCTTAAGCTTTCTAATTGACCCATGTAGCGAGCTTTAGGTCGGCAGCTCCTCGATTTTTTAGATCAAAGGGTACCAGGTTTCAAAATACCCCTATGGACTTATTAACTCGAGTCAAAAAGGCTACGAAGTGGGGTAAACTTATTAAGCGAATGCAATGATACTGTTTTTTTTTCAAGTGTGTGTGTGAGTACCCTACTCATTAAGCTTTCTAATTGACCCATGTAGCGAGCTTTCGGTCGGTGACTCCCAAGTTTCAAACTTAAGGCACCAAGTTTCAAGATACACCTACGGGCTTAATAACTCGAGTAAAAAAGGCTTCGAGATAGGGCAATGCAATGGAAAAATTAAAATGGGCTTAGAACTCTAGCATATGGTCATTACTTGGCTTATACTTGGCGAAAGACACTCCACACAAAAATTTACTTCCACATGCATGGAATCACCACACGTTTAGGCCGTCTCCTTTACCGGGTCGACCACCCCCAAACTTATCTTACATTAGGATCAAGAGATTTGGAAAACATTTTATAGGTTGATAAAAATAAACAATACAAGCTCACAACCTAGTTCATCTACGACTTTAACCTCTTCACCCTTCAACAATTTCCAAACTCACCGACAATTAAACATGACTATTGTGCTCAATGTACATAGGATCTTACATGGATAAGCATTTTATAGAAAGTAGCACAAGTAGAAAATTTGGTCATAACTCATGAATTAACAAGAATTTCAAACATCAAAATCTTATAAGCCGGCAAGACTATCTAGCATGTCAATATTCCAACAAAATAAACAATTTCAAACATCAAAACACCAAGGGCTGGCAAGGCAATCTAAAATGTTCACATAGCTCATAATCCAACACCCCCAAACTTAAATCAAACATTGTCCTCAATGTTGACAATAGCATAATAACAAGAAAGGAATGGGTGATGAAACTTCCCCGGATTGATGCGTGTATGATGCTCCAAATTGACCTAAGCTTTGATTCTCTTGATACGCAAATCTCCCCCAAACTTGTTGAGGACAAGGTTGCTTAGGATTTCAAAAAATTTTGAACCTACAAAAGTTGGCGATTAACCAAGTTAGACATAATAAAAATGCAATAAGTAAATATCAACAAGTAATTAAAATAGTAGAAATTTGGATTGCCTCCCAAAAAGTGCTTGGTTAAAGTCGTAAGCTCGACTTATACAATTACTCCGAATTTGCAAGAGGGATGGATGACTTCTCCTTTTCATAATTACCCCCCCAAGTATGGCTTCAAGCGTTGTCCATTTACTTTGAAGTTCCTTTTGCTTCCATGATAAAGTTCGACCGCTCCATGTGGGAAGACTTGAGCAATAGTGAAAGGTCCCAACCATCTAGAGCGGAGTTTACCGGGAAACAATCGAAGTCTTGAGTTGTAAAGAAGTACTTGTTGCCCAACTTGGAAGTCCCGCTTCACAATGTTTTTGTCGTGCCACCTCTTTGTCTTCTCTTTGTAAATCCGAGCATTTTCATATGACTCAAGTCTCAACTCGTCAAGTTCATTGAGTTGGAGTAGTCTTTTGTCACCGGCCAATTTCATATCAAAATTCAAGGCTTTTGTTGCTCGATAGGCTCGGTGCTCAAGCTCAACCGAGAGATGACATGCTTTACCAAATAGAAGGCGAAATGGAGACATACCAATAGGGGTTTTGAAAGCGCTGCGGTATGCCCATAATGCATTATCCAATTTCTTGGACCAATCTTTCCTCGAGGCATTCACCGTCACTTCAATGATCTTTTTCAACTCTCTATTTGAAATTTCAACCTGCCCACTTGTTTTCGGATGATAAGGAGTGGATATTCGATGTTTGACTCCATACTTGGTCAAAAGTGAGTCGAAGAGGCGGTTACAAAAATGTTTTCCTCCATCACTAATGATAGCTCGAGGGGTGCCATAATGAGTAAAAATGTTTTTCTTTAAAAAGTTCACCACCACTCGAGCATCATTTGTGGGGAGTGCCACCGCTTCTACCCACTTTGACACATAGTCTACAGCAACTAAAATGTATTGATTAGAAAAGGAAGATGGAAAAGGTCCCATAAAATCAATATCCCAAACATTGAATATCTCCACTTCTAAAATAGAATTTAAGGGCATTTCATTTCGGTTAGAGATATTACCCAAGCGTTGGCATCGGTCGCATTTGGAAACAAGTGTGTGAGCATCCTTGAACAAGGTGGGCCAATAAAATCCCGACTGAAGAACCTTTGATGCGGTTTTCACTGCACCAAAATGACCTCCATAAGGTGATTAGTGACATTGTTCAAGAATCTTCTCCATTTCCTCCACGGGCACACACCTTCTCATGATTTGATCCGGACCCCTTTTGAATAATAACGAGTCATCCCAAAAATAATGCTTGATATCCGCTAAGAATTTCTTCCGTTGTTGATAAGAGCGGTCCGGGGGAGCGATGCCACTTGCTAGAAAATTCACATGGTCCGCATACCATGGCACACTGGAAGCTTGTAGAATATCCATGATTTGGAAAAGTTGCTCATCTTGGAATACCTCACTTATCTCTTCATCAATAACTTCCTTGGTTTGCTCAAGTCTAGATAAGTGATCGGCTACAAGATTCTCCATCCCCTTCTTGTCACGAATCTCCAAATCAAACTATTGGAGAAGAAGAACCCATCTAATTAACCGCGGCTTGGCATACTTCTTTGCCAACAAATACTTGAGGGCCGAGTGGTCGGTATGCACAATCACCTTGGAGCCAATAAGATATGACCGAAACATATCAAAGGCAAAGACCACCGCTAGCATTTCCTTCTCGGTAGTAGCATAATTCAATTGAGCATCGGTCAAGGTTCTACTAGCGTAGTAGATGACATGCAAGAGTTTGTCCTTTCTTTGCCCCAAAACCGCCCTCACGGCATAATCACTTGCATCACACATAAGCTCAAAAGGTAAACTCCAATTCGGAGCCATAATAATAGGTGCAGTGATAAGTTTCTCTTTAAGAGTGTTAAAAGCTTGAAGACACTCTTTAGAGAAATAAAATGTGGCACTCTTCTCAAGCAAAGAACAAAGTGGCTTTGTGATTTTTGAGAAGTCCCTGATAAACCTCCTATAAAATCCCGCATGCCCCAAGAAGCTTCTATACCTTTTACCGAGGTTAGGGGAGGTAATTTTTCGATAACTTAAAATTTTGCCTTATCAACCTCAATCCCTTCACTTGAAATCCGGTGTCCAAGAACTATCCCCTCACGAACCATGAAATGGCATTTTTCCTAATTCAAAACCAAGTTGGTGTGCTCACATCTTTTTAGCACCATCCTCAAATTATTCAAACAATCATCAAATGAAGTACCAAAAACGGAGAAGTCATCCATAAATACCTCAATAAATTTCTCCACCATGTCAAAGAAAATAGCCATCATGCACCGTTGGAAAGTGGCGGGGGCATTGCAAAGACCAAAGGGCATCCTCCTATATGCAAAAGTTTCATATGGGCATGTGAATGTTATCTTTTCTTGATCTTCCGGGGTTATAGGAATTTGATTATAGCCTGAATACCCATCTAGAAAGCAATAATGAGAGTGACCCGCCAATCGCTCAAGCATTTGATCGATGAATGGAAGGGGAAAATGATCCTTCCTAGTAGCATTGTTGAGCTTGCGATAATCAATGCAAACTCTCCACCCCGTCACTGGCCTTGTTGGAATAGGCTCATTATTTTCATTTTCCACCACGGTAACACCTCCTTTATTTGGCACTACCTGCACCGGGCTCACACATGCACTATCCGAGATTGGATAGATAATACCTGCATCAAGCCACTTTACTACTTCGGCTCTCACCACTTCCTTCATGTTAGGATTTAACCGACATTGATGCTCCACCGAAGGTTTGAAATCATCCTCCATAAGGATTTTATGCATGCATAACGAAGGACAAATACCTTGAATATCCGAGATGGTCCATCCAATAGCCTCCTTGTGCTCCCTCAATACCCGAAGCAATTTGTCTTACTCCACCTCATTCAATAAATTAGAAATAATGACCGGAAGGGTAGAAGATTCCTCCAAGTAAGCATACGTCAAATGAGAAGGAAGAGGCTTTTGCTCGAGGGTAGGTGCCTTCTCGAGAGATGGTAGGGGTGGTGAAGAACTCTTTTTCAACTCCTCAAAGTAGGGGGCCCTCTTGTGTTGATATTGTGGTGATGCCTCCAAGTAATGAGCCATTTGTTCGACTTCATGATCATCATCCTCAATAGTCAAAGAGTGGGCAATGCACGACTCCAATGGATCCTTAGAAATCCTACGGTTGAAGGAGTTTACCACTAGATGATCAATTACATCCACCCGAAAGCATGAATTTGACTCCGAAGGATATTTAATGGCCTTCAACACATTGAAGGTGACTTTCTCATCTTGCACCCTCAAAATCAATTGCCGTTCTTGCACATCAATAAGTGCTCTCACGGTTTCTAGAAATGGCATTCCCAATATGATTGGAATGTCATGATCTTCCTCCATGTCTAGAATAATGAAATTCGCTGGAAAGATGAATTTATCCACCTTCACAAGAACATCCTCAATGATCCTCCGAGGATATTTGATGGACCTATCTACCAATTGTAGAGACACGGTGGTTGCTTTAGCTTCCCCCAGTTCCAATTTCCTGAAAATCGACAAAGGCGTCAAATTATGCTAGCACCAAGATCACATAAAGCTTTACTAAAATTAACATTACCAATAGTGCATGGAATAGTAAAACTCCCTAGATCTTTAATTTTTGGAGGAAGCTTGTTTTGAATGATCGTACTACATTCCTCAGTTAGCATCACCGTCTCATGTTCTTTAAGCCTTCTTTTGTTGGATAGAATATCCTTCATGAACTTGGCATAGCTTGGAATTTGAGCTAATGCATCGAAAAAAGGAATGTTGATGTGTAGCTTCTTGAACACTTCCAAAAATTTGCCAAATTGACTGTCGAGCTTTTGCTTTTGCAACCTTTGAGGAAAGGGAATAGGAGGCACATAAGCCTTGATCGGTGTTGGGGTCTTTGATGTGGATGCTTCCGGCTCACTTTCCTTTGGCACTTCAACAATTTTTTCGGATGCTTGAATATGCTCATTTTCTTCAATGGGAGTCTCGTTTGATTGAGTTGTTGGTTGTGGGGCCGTGATCTCGGGAAATTGCACCCCGCTCCTTGTTGTAATAGCTTGAACATTCTCCCTATGATTTGTCTCGGTGTTGCTAGGTAAAGCTCCTTATTGCCTTTCCGAAAGAAGTTTAGCTATTTGGCGCACTTGCTTCTCCAAATTTTTCAAAGAGGCATCATTGCGTTCTTGATATTGCAATTGATGATTTGCTAGCTTGGTGATAGCCTCTTCCCATCCCTCTTTCTTCTCTTGTGGCTTTGGATTCAACACATTTTGATTGTTGCCATAAGATAGATTAGGATGATTTCTCCAAC
This sequence comes from Ligustrum vulgare, assembly GCA_963555705.1. Lineage (NCBI taxonomy): Eukaryota > Viridiplantae > Streptophyta > Magnoliopsida > Lamiales > Oleaceae > Ligustrum > Ligustrum vulgare. Next base: position 44,933,508 of record OY743168.1, read on the forward strand.
CGGGATTGTATGCAGGAGCATATGGATTGAATCCTTGGCGTTGGAAAATTTGAGCATAAGCAACTTGCTCGGTAGATGAAGAACCACTTGCCACCAATGGACACATAGAGCTTTGATGATTAGCCCCACATATATCACATACCTGAGGGGCTGGAACCATGTTGACAGGCCGAGAGGTTGAAGTAGATAACCCTTCCACTTTCTTGGCTAAGGAATCAATGTTTGACAAAACAAGTGCATAATCATCACCCCCACGTGCACCACTAGAACTCCTTGGTGCACTTCTATCCGGCCACATTGCACTTTGTTCACTCATGGTCTCAGACAAATCATAAGCCTCTCTAATTCTCTTTGTTTTGATGGACCCATTAGAGGATGAGTCCGCATTTGAACGACAAGGAGGAGTTAGCCCGGCATAGAAGTGGTTGACTTGTTGCCCCAATGTAATTCCATGATTTGGGCACTTCCTAATCATATCCTTGAATCTCTCCCATGCTTCATGAAAGCTCTCCATCTCGAATTGTTGAAATGTAGTAATATCATGCTTGAGTTTAGCAACTCTAGATGGTGGGAAAATTTTTGTAGTGAACCTTTGGACAAACTCCACCCAAGTCTTGATGCTCCCAGGAGGCAAAGTGTCAAGCCATTCTCTTGCTTTATCTTTCAATGTATGTACAAATAACCTCATCCGAATTGCCTCCAAATTCACACCCTCATAGTTGAAGTTGCTACAAATCTCAAGGAATCGTACCACATGGGCATGTGAATTTTCATCGGTCCTCCCATGGAATGAGATGGTGTTGGAGAATAAATTGATGACATCCGGTCGAAGTTGAAAATTTGGATGATTGTAGGAGGGATAGATGATGCTTGATTGATTCTCGACAATAGGAGGATTCATGAAATCTCCAAAAAGCATGTCTTCTTCATTAACAACGGGCTCTTGAGCTCTAGCCGCTTGAGGAACAAAACCGGGTGGGATTCCACCCTTTGGAGGAATTGCAACTGGAGCATTAAGCTCGATATTAACTCTTTCTCCTTCCATCCCAGTAAGAAGTTCTCTCCTAGCTTCCCGTTGTTCCCTTAACCTACGTCGAAAAGTCCCCTCGATATCCGGATCTATTTCAACTAGATCAAGACTTCTACTTCGACGCGTGCATAATTAACAACCTAGAACAACACAAGAAATTAGAAGATTTCTTACACAAAACAAAACAAAAGGGAATTTGTACAAGAAATAAAAGTAACTAATAGTCAAAACTAATATAAACTAAAATGTAATTTAAATAGAAACAATCCCCGGCAACGGGGCCAAAAAGTTGTTCACTAGAAACATACCACAAGTGTAAGAGTCGCATACAAGTGATAGTTGACTAATTGAGTCCGGTTTATATAGATCCCACAAGGATTTTCTATTTCAACTACACTCTAGTATACTTAATTTTAATAAGAAACACACACAATAAAGATTTGTTTGGGAATGTTCTCGTACAAGAATTACAGGTGCAATTGTAAATAAATAACTAGAAAAATGGTGATGAATAGATGATAAAGGAGTATTGGGATTCTTGATTCCACTTGACCATTACCCAATTGAATTCACAACAAGCAAATAGAAATGCAATTCATTAATCATGTTAGACCCGATTTTCCAAGTGAAACCAACCCTAATTAGTGGAATTAACCTACTATATCTCTATGTCGATTAAAAACACACCAATTGCATTAAACCTTTGTGAAAATAACTCAATGGGTCATCTAGGGTTTTAGGTATATCTCTATCATAAACAAGAACCTAAAACAAATATTGTATTGATCTAGAATACACAACAATTTCTCAATAATTGCACATCCCATGAAATCCAAGCATAAATGTGGCCACAACAAATGCAAGTCAATAATTAGAACAATAAATGCACAAGACAATAAATAGCCTAAATTCTCAATACAAGCATTAAAATCAAATAAGCTAGGTCAAGCTTCATCAATCATCCCAACACAAAATAGTTTAGCCCATGATGAAATAACAATGAAATTCAAGAATTATACATCATTTCAACAATGGATCAAAGTAAATAGAGAAATATGAGGATTAAGCAATAAATACTTCCCTCAACCAATGATTCAAGCTTCAAAATATCAATACTTTTCCACAATGTCTTTGGTATTTCTCCCCTTAATCAACATTCATCAACTATACCAACTAATTACAAGATAAAAATGACAAGAAAATGAAGAACAATAGAGAGCAAATGAGTTTTTGGGGTGAAAAAATGAAAAAAAATGTCTAACCCTAGCCAAAAACCCCCAAAAATACCAAATTTTCACGTAGATCTGCGTTCTCAGCGTTTGGGCCGAACCGGGTCAGCCCAAAAAATCAGTTAAAATTTTTGTCGCGATCGCGTGGCTGAGGTGAAAAACTCTCGGGTTGAGTTATGGCCTGACTTCGCGAACGCGACTGGTTGATACACGCGATCGCGTGGTTCACCTGGCAGCTTCGTGTTTCAATGATTTGCAATTGGGTCTTCCAACTTTCAATGTAGATCAACTTGATCCCCAAAGTTTCTGATTTCTTTCAATTGAGCCCTTCCAGAAGTACATTGGAGTCCGTCAACTTTGGAAATTTGCACTTTAGTCCTTTGATCGATTGCACATGCGATCCACAACTTTCCGAAAGTGACAATTTGGTCCCCAAACTTTGACTCTTGGAAGGATTTGACTCTTTTCTCCTCAATTTCTTCAATTATTCATCCATTTAGATCCTTTTTTGTGCTTTCTCCATGTCGTTGATTGTTAAACCTATTTAACCACAAAATATGCACAATTAAGTAGGTTTGTCCAAATTACTCAAAAAGTATTAATAAAAATATATGAAATATGCATGTAAAATGCACTCAACACTCATTTACTTGGACTTGGGATTGCTTAAGAAATATGCCAGTGTAATATGTAGAATTTACCTTTTACATTTCATGTTATTCTTTATTTTTACTCATTTTTACGGCTCACGTGTTCTCTCCTTATCTGTTAGTTTGTTTGCTGACCTGTCCCTCTTTTATTGGTTCTACCTTTGTATATATTTTGGACACTTTTTTCATTTTTGATATATGAAAAAATGGAGATGAGATCGCAGAAATAGTTTCTTTGCACAAATATGATTTTTCCCTTTTATCTTTGAACATGGTATAAGAGCCTTACAAAATCATCTGTTACCCCTAAAAATTGATCTGCCACATATCACCAAAATATGTCAAACGACAACTATCAAAATCAAAGTCCAGAAAATCCTACGGTGGATGGACAAGGAGCAACAGCAAAGGACTATTCCAATGGAGACCCATTAGATTTGCAGGGTTCGGATCACCCAGGAATGATCTTGGAAACTTCACCATTGACAGGTAAAAACTATCTTAGCTGTAATATATCCATTAGGATAGCTCTGGGTGCAAAATTAACATTGGGATTCATAAATGGAAAATGTGAGAAACCGGATACTGCATCTCCAAATTTTGATCAGTGGAATAGGGTGGACTGCATGGTCAGATCTTGGATTTTAAATTCAATCTTGAAGGAAATTGTGGAAGCATTTATCTACACGACATCAGCCAAAGATCTATGGGATGAATTAAATGAAAGATATGGTGAGTGCAACGGTCCATTGCTTTACCAGTTACAAAGAGAAATATGTAGCATGACACAGGGTTCATTATCAGTTGAGAAATATTACACCAGTCTTCAGAAATTGTGGGATGAGATAGCTTGCCTTATGCCATTACCAGTCTGTACATGTGGAGCTGCAAAAGTAGTGTCCGATTCAGCTTCTTTCAACAAACTCATGCAATTTTTTATGGGCTTAAATGATACATACGATAATGTTAGGAACCAAGTCTTAGTGATGGATCCTTTACCCTCAGTTAACAGAGCCTACTCTATGGTTCTAAGGGTGGAAAAACAAAGGGAAGTACATATGTTGTATCCTGAAAGTTACAATGATGATCCAACATCAATGCCCTATATTCCTCCTAATGCTGATCAACATGATGAACCTTTCCAAATTAGAACCACAGACACATTCTCAGAAGAAAGCACTACTAATTCCTCTGCCACTGATCATAACTAAATACCACTTTTTCAAGTCCCATTTCCTGAATGTACAGAAAGTATAACATCTGACTCTCCAACTCTTAGACAAAGTACCAGGCAAAGAACCAGACCTATCTGGATGGAAGACTACATTACCAATGTAACTAGAAATTCAATTGTTCCAACTACTAATCACCAGTCCGTACCAAATCAAACAAAACCCATCTCTCAATACAAACCACCTACTTACCCTTACATGGTTTCACCAAACTTGCACCATACATATGTGACTTATCTTGCTAATGTGTCAAAAGTTCAAGAACCCAGTTCTTATCATCAAGCCTGTAAAGATCAAAGTTGGATACATGCCATGAACGAGGAGTTGAGGGCGTTGGAATCAAATAAAACGTGGGAACTCACCGATTTACCTCATGGAAAGAAAGCCATATGATATGATCCGGATCAGGCATCGAAGGGCAAAGTCGAGACATTGAAAATATGACAGCGATCTACGTGCAAAACGGAGCAAGTTTCATATTGGAGTCGAGCCGAGAAGGCGAAAGGAACAAGCCGAGACGAGTGATCGAAGTTATTTGGGCAGAATGATCATTACAGCCGTAACGAAGATTTGTCATGGCCGTAACTCTTATAATTACGGCCGTAAAAGTTATTATCACGGCCGTAACTCCGCCTCGGGTTCAGATGAAGAATTGAAGAATTCCATATTTACGGCCGTAAGAAAGATGGTCACGGCCGTAAGTCTTAAGCAGAAAGCCTTTTACGGCCGTAAAAGTGTTTAACACGGCCGTAATTGAGGTTTTCCGGATTTTAGGGGATTTTTAATTATTTTCCGTTTTTAATTAATTGTTTGCCTATTTTAGTATTCTAGTTTAATTAGAATTCTATTTTTAGTAAATTAGCGACTAGGTTATTTTGCTTATTTATATTCTTCCATTCATTGTAAAAAACAGTTTTAGTTTGAGTTTTGAGATTAATAAAGTTGAGAGAGTTTTCTCTAATTAAAAGGTTGAGGAGTCCCTTTTGTGTTCTTCGAGAACAAATCTAACTTATCAAATATTGTGAAATATTTGTGGCGTTGAACTTATCAAATATTCGCGAGAATATTTGTGGCGTTTCCAATTAGAATCTTATCAAGGAAATTGACAAGTCCTTGTGGTGTTTCGAAAACCTTGGATCTCGATTCCGCATCGTCAATTTCTTGCGTCGTGAATCTTGGGTCGAGGTCCTATCGTCAATTTTATCTTTCCAGTATTTTAATTTTGGGTTATTTTCGTGTCAGATCTAATCTAGATCTATCCTAGGGTTTTAAATTTCGTTATTCCGCGTGTTCGACGAGATTCCCCGACTAGGATCTCATCATCTGGTATCAGAGCTGGACTCTGAATTCAGGTTTTTCTATCCAGTTTGATTTTTATGTTTATCATCGAGTCCCATAAAAATCATCCATATCTTGTTAAGTGTTTTATTTTCAGTTTTTTGCGTTCTTCTTGTTCTTGAATTTGTTGAGTCTTTAATCCAGAAAATCGTTCCAAAAAAATTTAAAAAGTATTTGTTTTTCTTAATTCTTATCCGAATTAAGTTCCGTTTGTTTTGTCGTGTTCGTTGTCGAATTTTCGGATTTATAAAAAAAAAAATTTATTATTATTTTATTATTTTATTTATTCCGAAAATTCATCCTAAAATTCAAAAAAAAAAAAAAAAAAAAAAAAAAAAAGAGTCCATTTAAGAACCACTTTCTTGAATTTCTTGATCCTTTGTTTTCATTATTCTTTTTGTGTCCTTCCACAAAAAATTTCACAATGTCCAATTCCCATGAAAACGCCAAAGATCGTATGTGGAGATTTTTGAATGAAGCTTTGGTTAGGTTGGATAAATTAGATGAAAGGGAAGGGAAATTGAAAAAGGGGCGATCTCAAGCAAATCGTAGTGATTGTAGGCGTGATCCTAAACCTAGGGATGGAATCGGGGTTAAGAGAGGAGCTGAGATTGATCCAAAAGCAATTTTGAAAATTTAAAAAGAAATTTATGAAGAAAGATTGAGGTGTGAACGGGAAGCAGAAAGAAAATATTTGGTTAAATTGCGAAAGAAGGAGGAGAAACGAAAGACGGTAATTAGATGGTTAAAAGAGAGTGAAAATCATGTTGAGCCTCGGGATATGAAAGTTGAAAAGAAGGAGGGAGGCTTGAGACATGATTTAGTTGAAGAGACCCTGAACTTTGTGGTAGGAGTTGAAAACGTGGAGTTATGTGAACAAACTCCAAAATATGATGAGGAATTAGAAGTTGGGGTAGAAGTTCAAATTTTGAGCTTTGAATTGGAAGATCAACATTTTGGTAGCGATGAGATAGTACATGAACATGGTGATTCAAATGTGGAGGTCGGAGATGTGGTTGAGTTTGAAGATAAAAAAATCGAACAAGAAATTGCAAAGGAGGAAAGAGGCTAAGAGAAGATCCTTGTGGTTCAAGAAGTGGAGTTGGTGGTGGTTTGTCATGAATACAAGGATCCATACCTTGTACCTCATGAAGCTAACATGTCCCTCCCCATTTTGTTTAAATCTTTTTTGCATGTTAATTATGACTGGAAGCTTCAACCACACTACGAATGGCCAAGGAAGTTCAAGCTCCATCTCTTCCGTGTTAGCAAATCAAAGGATTCCAATTTATTGAACTCATGGCATGGAAGCAGAAATTTTCCGTTTGATCCAGGGGGTGAAGTGGAACACCAGGAACAAAGCTATGATTCGGGACGAATCATCCTAAAGAAGGAGGGTATGATGTGATCCGGACCCTCGACAATCGAAGTCATAGCAGGCTTGACGGGAAAAATTAAATATTCAAGCCAAAATAAGAATTCAGCAGGTTCGACGAGCTTTGAAGATCAAACCGTGTCGAAAAGAACCGAAAATCACGGCCGTGGATGGATTGGTCACGACCGTAACTTTTGAAGATCACGGTCGTAAATGAAGGATCACGGCCGTAACATGCTCTCTGTCTAATTCATAAACCGGATAAAAGGATTTACGGCCGTAACAAAAATATTCACGGCCGTAACATAATTCAATTACACAATTCACGGCCGTAAATGAAGACCCTCACGGCCGTAAGACAGTTCCTTGACATGCGCCGCTGATGGAATTTAAAGATTTATCATTATTTTATTTCCTTATCAGTTTTAGCTATTTTAGGTTAGTTAGAATTCTATTTTGAGTAAATTAGCGATTAGGGTTTTATTTTGCTTATTTATACACCTTTTTGATTCATTGTAAATTAAGACTTTGATGATTGAATAAAAATAGATTGAATGTTTTTCAATTGTTTAATGTGTGGATTCACATTACAAACCCAAACTTATCAAGATTGATTATCTTGTGGCGTTCATCCAGAACTTATCAAATATTCGCGAGAGTATTTGTGGCGTTAAAAATCGGAGACTTATCAAGGAGATTGGGCAAATCCTTGTGGCGTTTCGAAAGTCTTGGTTCTTTATTCCGCATCGTCGAGCCATCGCGTCGTGAATATCTGGTCAAGATTCCACCGTCCATCCACAACCTGGGTTCGAAACTTTCCGGCGATTCTTCCGCGCTTCGAATCTCATCATTTGGTATCAGAGCTTGGATCTATTTCAGATTCTTGCGTTTCTTGATTTTTCGTGTTCTTCGCATTCTTCGTGTCAGTCATAAATTTTTCCAGTTTGATCCATAAGAGTCAGTCCCAAAAATTCAAAAGTATTTTTCGTCTTCGTTTTTCGTCCAAATCCAGTTCCGTTTTTTCTGCCATACTCGTAATCCAATTCTTTGGCAGATTATAAAAAAATCCCGAAAATTCCAAATATTTCCCAAATATTCCGAATTTCCTTGTTCGTGTCTTAAAAATGTCTGATAGAAAGGTTTCCACATCTTCATCTTCTGTTGGAGACAGGAAACAGCCCAGGGGTGTGAATAGAAAGGATGAACAGGGTAATGATGATATTGCAGCAACGAGGGCACAATTTGAGAGGTTCATGGCTCAAATGGAGAATCGAGGTGCAGAACGTGAACAAAGACCTCAAGATCAATCTCATGATGGTTCTCGGGTTAGGAGAGGTAATAGGCGTGAATGTCATGCTAGGTACGGAGATGGGATGGATGAAGGGCCATTAAAGCGGAAGAGACATCAAAACGGGAGAGTAGTGATCATGTTCACAAAAGGAGGGAGGAAACGACAACCAAAGGTAAAAATAATTCTGATTCCAAGTCTCTTAAGGATAAAAATATTAAGTGCTTTAAATGTTTGGAACGGGGTCACATTGCACTTGATTGTCCACGTAAGAAGGATAGGTGTGATAGTAAAGGGGCTAAAAGTGTTGTGGTAGATGAGTCAATTATTGATAGGCATGCTCTTAGCATTAAGCGTAAGGCGAATGTTTTGGAAAATGTGGATGGGCAAAGGGATAATATTTTTCGCACTAGATGCTTAGTGGATGAAAAAGTTTGTAGCTTGGTGATTGATGGGGGAAGTTGTACTAATGTAGTCAGTACAATGTTGGTGGAAAAATTAGGCTTACCTTTAATGAAACATCCAACGCCTTATAAATTACAATGGTTGACTGAGTCAGGGGAAGTTAAGGTGAAAATACAGGCTTTAGTGACATTTTCTTTCGGTGGGTATTCGGATGAGGTAATTTGTGATGTAGTGCCAATGAAAATTAGTCATATACTGTTGGGGAGACCTTGGCAACATAAAAGGGCTGTGCTATATGATGGGTATACGAATAGATACATCTTAATAAAAGGGGGAAAAGTTTACTCTAATGCCACTATCTCCAACTGAAACCCTGAAAGATCAATTCAAAGTGAAAAGTGAGTTTGAGGGGAAAAATAAGAGAGTTGAGGCCACGACCTCAGAAAAAGGAGAGGGAGTGAAAAATAAAGAAAAGAGGGTTGAGGTTCAAACCTCAGAAAAAGGAGAGACTGAGTGCAAAAAGCAAAAGAAAAGAGAGTCTACCACAAAAATGAGTCTATTTGCACTTACTCATGCTAACACACCCCTCCCCAGTTCTTTAAAATCTGTTTTACAGGTACCGAAGTCAAACCATGAACTTAAGGCGGGAAAGAAATTCATTGGCAAAAAACGAGCAGCCCAAAAGTCTAAGGGATCGCACAGAGCTTAAACATGATCATCGAGCTCAGAAAAGCAGGAGGAGTTTGAAAAGTCGACCAAAAATGGATTCGAGGTCGAATCCTTTTCAAGAGAGGGAGTATGATATGATCCGGATTAGGCATCGAAGGGCAAAGTCGAGACATCGGCAATATGACAGCGATCTACGTGCAAAACGGAGCAAGTTTCATGTTGGAGTCGAGCCGAGAAGGCGAAAGGAACAAGCCGAGACGAGTGATCGAAGTTATTTGGGCAGAATGATCATTACAGCCGTAACGAAGATCTGTCACGGCCGTAACTCTTATAATTACGGCCGTAAAAGTTATTATCACGGCCGTAACTCCGCCTCGGGTTCAGATGAAGAATTGAAGAATTCCATATTTACGGCCGTAAGAAAGATGGTCACGGCCGTAAGTCTTAAGCAGAAAGCCTTTTACGGCCGTAAAAGTGTTTAACACGGCCGTAATTGAGGTTTTCCGGATTTTAGGGGATTTTTAATTATTTTCCGTTTTTAATTAATTGTTTGCCTATTTTAGTATTCTAGTTTAATTAGAATTCTATTTTTAGTAAATTAGCGACTAGGTTATTTTGCTTATTTATATTCTTCCATTCATTGTAAAAAACAGTTTTAGTTTGAGTTTTGAGATTAATAAAGTTGAGAGAGTTTTCTCTAATTAAAAGGTTGAGGAGTCCCTTTTGTGTTCTTCGAGAACAAATCTAACTTATCAAATATTGTGAAATATTTGTGGCGTTGAACTTATCAAATATTCGCGAGAATATTTGTGGCGTTTCCAATTAGAATCTTATCAAGGAAATTGACAAGTCCTTGTGGTGTTTCGAAAACCTTGGATCTCGATTCCGCATCGTCAATTTCTTGCGTCGTGAATCTTGGGTCGAGGTCCTATCGTCAATTTTATCTTTCCAGTATTTTAATTTTGGGTTATTTTCGTGTCAGATCTAATCTAGATCTATCCTAGGGTTTTAAATTTCGTTATTCCGCGTGTTCGACGAGATTCCCCGACTAGGATCTCATCACCATAGGATGCAAATGGCTATACAAGGTTAAACTAAAACCGAATGGAAGTGTTGATATATTAAAGGCAAGATTGGTGGAAAAAGGGTACAATCAACTGGAAGGAATAAATTTTTTTTGATTGTTTTTCACCAGTTGCAAAACTTGTTACAATGAGGATCTTTATTGCAATAGCGTCAGCCAAATCTTGGCCTCTCCATCAACTAGACATCAACAACGCCTTCTTACATGGATATCTAGATGAAGAGATGTATATGCAGCCACCTCCTGGATATGCTACATTAACACTAAACAAAGTGTGCAGACTGAGAAGGAGTTTGTATGGATTAAAACAGGCCTCAAGGCAATGGAATACATAACTGAGTCTCAAGCTTACTGAGTATGGCTTCATTCAGTCTAATAATGATCACTGATTGTTTACTAAGCATTCATCTACTCACAGCCTATTTCTCCTCATCTATGTGGATGACGTTCTAATCACTGGCACTCATGAATCTGACATCATAGCCGTTAAGAAATATTTACATTCTCAATTCACCATCAAAGATATTGGTGCTGCAAAATATTTCCTAGGACTGGAGATTGCTAGAAGTGATAAAGGAACCTTTGTTAAACAGAGAAAATACATTTTGGACATCATCAAAGACGGTGGGCTAATTGGTGCAAAATCTGTTTTAGTTCCCATTCCAAAAGGTATAAAGCTTACGCAGAACTCAAGTCCTCTGTTTCTAGATCCTGAACGATATAGAAGACTGATTGGGAGGCTTCTCTATATTTAAATCTGACCAGACCTGACATTACCTTTGGAATAAAACAATTAAGTCAATTTGTTCATAGTCCTTGTCAAATTCATTGGGATACTGCAGTTCACTTATTAAGGTATTTGAAAGGATGTCTGTCACTGAGCCTTTACTTTCCAGTACAATAGAACTTCACTTTGACAGCATACTCAGATGCTGATTGGGCCTCATGTAGTGATACTAGAAGATCCCATACTGGCTTTTGCATATATCTTGGCCACACATTGATCTCATGGAAAACCAAGAAACAAAACACGGTTTCTCGATGAACAGCTGAAGCAGAATATAGAAGCTTGGCAACAACTGTATGTTAAGTCACATGGATCAGCTATATCCTAAACGACTTTTCCATTCCTATACCTTTACCTATTCCTTTATTGCGTGACAATAAATCGGCATTACATATCAGTGCAAATCCGGTTTTCCATGAAAGGACTAAGCACTTGGAAATTGATTGTCATATTGTTTGAAATAAATACAAGGAAGGATTCATGTTGTAGTGACCGAGAATTTTTCATGACTTATTAAAATAAATATTTTTTTTTAAATGTGTCGCTACGACTTTGTCCATTTATTTTAAAAAAAACGTGATCGTCTAGCCAATGAAGTAAAATTAAATTATTTCAAATTTATCTTATTTCGACTTTCAAATTTTATTTAAAAATGTCCCATTTTCATTATTTATCTTTAAAGTTCAATTTCAATTTTAAGAAGTTTCCAAATGTATCTTTAATGATAAATTTTAGTCCAAACTTTAAATATTTGAGTCCAAAATATTTTAGCTCCAATTTAAATTCATTCCCAAATTTTATTTATTTTAAAATCTCAATATCCCTAAATTCAAAAGTTTATATTCTGATATTGTTATCCCAATCAAGTCCTCCCTCACTCAATCACCAATCAAGCATTTGCCAATTTTGAATTTAGCTCAATGTATATTTTCCATTTTCAACCCCAAAATCCTTTCCCAATTTCCATCAATAACCATTTTCCTTACTTATCCATCTGACAACAAACAAGCAATACATATTATGCCTCCATCATATCATCCTCCAACGAGTCACAGACATTCAACACAAGGTAGTCTTTTCCATCTTCATTCTCACACTACACTATCCACAATCCACTCCAACTTCACAATTAACCTTAATCCTCTTGCAAATTCCCTCAGTTTGCCTAAACCAGAACCTCTGAACTTGCCCAAAGTTACCAAAAAAGTTGAAAGCTAAACACAGCAAGATTTTATCCAATTATCCCAAAATTCTTGATATCAACCTAATTCAAGCCAAATCATTTCCTTCTTGGCCATTTTAGAAACCCAATCACAAGTCATTTCTACTCCATAATCACTCCCTCGACCAGCTATTTCGTCCTCACAAAAATCCCCTCAATCCGTCCAATTCAAAATCTTCCAAAGTTAATACACAACCAAAATGATATAGTTTCCCATTCACTTGCATCATTCAACCACACAGCCAGAATCAGAACGTGATCAAGGTAGTCACTCTCCCATCTTCAGTATGCACACTGCCTTGTTTTCAACCAGAACTAATTCTGAACCACCACACTAACATCACCAATTCATCACCCAACCGACGCCAATTTCACAACCATTGTCCTACTGCAAGACTTCACCCACAATATACCCAATCCAAATCAATTTCCACAACACTACCAATCTCGAAACCCATCTCAGAACCTCCAATGTCGGACGGCTGCACACCACCATCAGCCGCCACTGCCTGACCCGAAATCCACCACCTGCACACTGCCTCTCGCATTACCGATCAAAAGCCACCAACCAAACCAAATTTTCACAACTACTACACCGCCGCCTATCACCCACGGCCACGCCACCAGCCACCGCTGCTCAAAACTGCCAAGCCGCCTCCTCCATCGCCCACTCGAATCAGGAACATCACCACCCCAATTTCCCACATCAGCCCAAATTCAAAATTTACACCAACAGTTATCACCACTCGACCGCCCTGCTCTAATCCCCAGCAAAATCAAAATCCAAAACATCAATGCCAAACAACCAAGAAAACCCAAAATAAAAAGTAACCCGAAAATTACCTCGACCCGCGACCACTTTCGACCGCTATTACCACCGTAAAACTCCCAAAATCCAATCACCTTCAGCCTCGGGTTGCCTCATTTTTTTTTTCACACTGATAATTTCCTCCTTCTCACACATCGCACCGGAGCCACCACCCTGCGGTGGCACTAACGCTGGCCGCCAAGCGCCGGCGGTTTAGAGCGGAGAGGGGACGGAGCCCCTCCTTTCCGTCACACCGCTCGCTCGTCTCTCCTCTCCGTTTAACTCAAATGAGGAGAGAGAGAGAGAGAGAGAGAGAGAGAGAGAGAGAGAGAGAGAGAGAGAGAGAGAGAGAGAGAGAGAGAGAGAGAGAGAGAGAGAGAGAAATTGATATAACTATTTTGATTTTTTTGAAATTTCTTTTAAACCCCCAAGCTTTGAAAATGTGTCTATTTCAGTCCCCTTGTTTTAAAAGTCCTTTAATTTAATAGCTACACTTTTGAAATGAGTTAATTGAACCCTAGCATTTTAAAATCTTATAAGTCAGCCCACTAACTTTCGAAAAGTCTATTTCAACCCCTAAACTTTATAACTTCCAATTTCTTTAAAACTTCAATTTAATCCCCGAAACTTTATTTTGTCACTTTAATATTTCAAAATACTCAATTTATTTAATTTTCTTTTGGCTAGCGATATATTTGGTGATTTAGAAGATTGACGTGACTTTCCAGCTTTATTTTTCAAACTCGTGATATAAGGTAGACTCACTTTCACTAATTAGTTTAAATTATAATTTACATGCCTTATGTGAAATTACGTAATTTATATGCTTTGATGCATGAGATGAAACGAGAATATCTCTTATGAGATAAGAATGAGAAATCATGTTATGTATAACTTGCTTTAATGCATGAGACAAGACTACCCACACCCTATGATTTTTAAAGAGCATTTGATTTTATTAAAATAGCCTATGATGATGATGATGATGTCACTGTACGATTGCATAAGTATGTGTTAAATTATTCTGTGAATTAATTATTGGCGATGAGTCTACTGAGTATTTTTTGAAATACTCATTCTATTATTTTAACAGTTTTCGCAGATCTCGGAGATGGCGGCGAATGAAATGACAGCGCTGGCAAATAAAATAAATGATGATGTTATTAGACAATTTTATGAATGTTACTAGATTAGATTTCTTATCGTTACTTTCATCTGAACAATTGAGATTTAATTTTTATGAATTGTTCTATATTTCAATTAATTAAGTTTTCGCTGAAGTTTTCAAATAATGAATACGACGTTTTGAATTAAATTGATTTTTCACAATAAAGTTAGCTTTAAAGGACGAAATAGCGTCCCGAATTTCACGGAATTCAGGGCGTTACACATATTACCTCAACACATTTCTATTTCCCAACAAGTTGCAGACATTTTCACAAAAGCTTTAGCAGCGCCTCAGTTCCTTCGCTTTGTCTCCAAGCTAGGATTAACTGATATTCACCAATCACCTTTACATTTCATTTTATTCTTTATTTTTACTCATTTTCACAGCTCACGTGTTCTCTCCTTTTCTGTTAGTTTGTTTGATGACCTGTCCCCATTTTATTGGTTCTACATTAGTATATATTTTGGACACAGTTTTCCTTTTGATATATGAAAGAATGGAGATGAGATCGCAGAAATAGTTTCTCTGCAAAAATATGATTTTTCCCTTTTATCTTTGAGCATAATCAATAACACACGAAAGAGAAGTTCAAAGTATAATTTACACACTAATTAAATGATTATGATCTCCAGAATTCTACTTGATATTTTGGTCAACCCTCTAAACATCTATTATAGAAGATTATGAACACAAATTGACAAACTTGCTTACCCATTCCAAAGTTGATGGATTCTCATTGGAGAAATCAAAAAATTCGTCCAAATCAAAGCTGATTTTTGAGTCCTCAGCAGAAGAACCAGTAACAGTGGATTTGGATGTTTTAATTTCTTCACTCTTGGAGTTGGAGTCTTCTTCTTTTCTTGAAATCCCTTCATTTGATTTCTCAATTTTCTTGCTTAAATGGGATTTCCAGTAATTCTTGATCTCATTGTCTGTTCGACCCGGCAATCTTCCAGCAATCAAGGACCATCTGAAACCAACATATAAGAAAATAAAAATAAATAAACTCTAGTCCTCAATAAATTTTAAGTCGGGTTTTTTGAAGTCGTGTTTTGCTACCTGTTTCCTAGGAGTTTGTGAAGTCTGATGATCAAATCCTCTTCTTGTTCAGACATACTTCCTCTCTTGATGTTTGGTCTAAGATAATTCATCCATCTAAGCCTGCAACTCTTACCACACCGATTCAATCCTGCATATACATATATACATATTGAAAACTTAAATGTTCATCAATCTAATATATTTATACATGCAGTAGTTCAAGTTGATGAATATCATTTGACCTGTGGTGGTGGTGGCAATGGTCTTCCACTGCTTTGGGCCGTGGATTTCAACGGCTTCTGCCAGTTTCCGATCCTCTTCCATCGTCCATGCTCCCCTATTGATTTCCTTATTCTTCGTTGTCCTTAATTTCTCGACCTTCCTCAGAGCCATGGACAATTTTCTGGCCTCAGTACAAACAAGTGTGCATTGCATACCAGGGAATGGGATTTATATATTTGGAGAAGACTAAATTTTATTGGTAAATACTTTACTCCCCTGTAATTAGATTGAAACCACTTCACAGATTTTTATCATGGTGAAAATTACTATGGAGTGGGGTGGATGGGTGGATGGGTGGGGGGTTTGGATGGGGACAACCCTCATAATGAGATGTCTCACCTCCCATATCAATGAGAGGGGTGACATCCGGTGTGATAGAATAACATTACTCTTATTTAAAAATACTAAATAAATAACACTTTTAAACTACAAGATGAAAATATATATATATATATATATTTTGATGCAAGACATGCATAAGAACATCTCCAATGCAGTATGCCTACATCCTAATATTGATGCCTACGTAGCATTTATTTAGTTAGAAAACTATTGAATATGTTTTATAAAAAAATATATTAAATATGTGGAGTGAGATTCAAGTCTGGTTCTTCCTCTTCTCTACAGTTTTATTTTTTCCTCCTCTACATCTTTTTTTTTTCTTTTTTCTACAATCTTGTTTCTTCAGCCATCGATTGGTCAAAGCAGTAGCCACTACAAGAAAATTAAGTTTATCCTACAAAATTTCCTCCTACAAAATGGATTTTGTATGCGAAGTCGACTTTTTTCTACAAAATGAGTTTTTGTAGGGATAAGAATTTTGTTCTAAAAATATTTATACTTAACCTACAAATTTTCCGCATACAAATGAAAATCTGTATGCGGAGTTTATATTTTCCTACAAAACGAGTTTTAGTAGGGATAAAAATTTGGCTCCAAATTATATTTATACTTAAATTACAAATCTCCACCTACAAAATTAGATTTATAGGTGGAGTTTTATTTTTCTTATAAAAACTAATTTTCGTGAGGATATGATTTGGCTCCAAAATTTTTAAATTGAGATGAGTCGTAGTCACAAATACATAAATTTTTCCTCATAATAAACTTGTAAGGATATATATAGCTTTTGGTGAAAAAAAAAAAAAAAAAAGACCATTTCATAAACTAATATAGCTAGAAATTTTTTCATAAGTTTTTAATTATTTTAATTCTTGTAAAATAGCCCAATTTCGATCCACTCTTAAGCTTAAACTTATAATAACCTAAAAGGCTCCCAAGATTCCAAATCTATGAAAACAATCTTGATGGCTAGCATCAATACCAGAATTCCAGAATTTAATTAAAGAAATCGTCAAAACCCGTGTGTATAATATGCGGGGTTCACAAACCCCTATCGACCGAAAGAAACATCTACACAGCCTAGACTTTAAATCTCTTGCTTTCTCAACCTTCGTCAACTGGGGTCATAGCCTCCAAGCCCGTCGCCACCAAACTTTCAGCGGCTGGAACCCACTGTTGAGATAACCTCTACGGCGCTGACTCTAGATTTGACACTCTAATCGGAACCCTAGCCACCATCTCAGATACATCTACCGCAATCAATTGTATTGAGAGGTCTACCATTTTTCTTGCTATTTAATTGTTATATTTGATTAGCTTTAATTTCTTTTTGGATTTTTTAATTTTTCACATTATTTAAAACTATGAAATGTAAATGTTTTGGGTTTGTGTTGTTTGCTGATATACAGAAATTGTGTAAATAAAGAGGCTATAAATAAATTGGTTATTGACTTCATATGCATTTGTATGTTAAGGCATTTTCTTATTTGTTTACCAGACTACAACCTTATTTTATGCTCATGTTATCTCGTTCATTTGCATTTGAAGAGGGGCTTAAAGTTAATAATTTGAAATTCATCCATAGAGAACTCTAAGTCGGCATAGTGAAATATCTGTAATTGATTTTTTACGTCATACTGTTCTCTGAATTTTATAATATGATGCTTACAAAATTACTAATGAAATTGGAAGTGTGCATGTTTGATCACAGTCCAGATGGTATTATAGGTAAAACTTTAGCTTTTGTGTGTTCTTTGAGAATTCTATGCCTGCTCTTTGTGATTTGTCCACACTTTGATAGTATTTTTTTTAGGTTGATTGGATAATACAACATTGCCTAACTATTTCATCCAATACATACTTTATTTCAAATGGATTTTGGGCATTATCCTGATTTCATAAAACCTCAAATAAATGATTATGCTACCTGTTTGCTATGGTGTCAACTGATGGTTCCATCATTTCTTGGTTTACTATTTCAAATGGATTTTAAATGTTTCTTGGTTTACTATTTCTTGGTTTACAAATTTTTTTCGACACAAAGTAGTTTTATAGGGAAATGTACGATTTTATTTTTATCTTCTACCTACGAAATTTATATTTTATATTGTAGGTCAAAATAACTTTAGTAGACGAATAATTTTGTAGGGAAATAATTTTGTATGCAGAATGTAAAATTCTAGTAGTGAGCAAACCGTTTAGGGAATCTTGAAAATGGAAAGAAAATAAAAAAAGCAAGCATCTTTTCAATTCAACAATTGGTGCAACTTTAAATGAAGAAAACAATGTTTCTATCTTTGGAAAAAAAAAAACATAGAAAGTGAAGGGATATATGGAGGTGTGGGTGTATTTTTTTAATCGTAATTTTCAATTTTCCCACAAATATTGTCAAATCAGCATGTTAAATTTGTCTTACAAAGTTGGATATTGACTTAGACAATGTCCAACTTTATTTTTGTCACCTCAACATAACATGGAGTGTATTGAAGAAGAAAATTATTGAACATTGTTTATTTTAATAATTTGACCTGGTTGACAATGTTTAATTGAAGATGTAATTAATATTTTTTATGCTTTTTTTTTTTTTTTTCGAACAACGTTGTGAGACAATCAAGTAAAGTAGCCAATTTGAAAATAATAATTATATAAACATGATGATTGAAAACCTATGGACTATAAAAAGTTGAGACATGCCGATTTACCAAAGGCTGCTAAAGAAAGAATAATATTTTAATAATGCAACTGCTCTCACACCTACTAATGGATCCACAATACACGATTTTATCAAAAATGCCATTTTATATAAAATATAATCAAGATGATTATTAAAAAATGAGTTGATAAGTTTGTAAATATTGATCTTAAAGTTGTTGCGATAGTGTGATTTGTCTGATAGTGTACGTCCGTTGAATAAATTTAATTGTACTCATAACATTTTGGAATAAAGTATTATTTATTAACATATTTAATAAATCATTAATTATATTATTTTGAGCTTGCATTTGTCCATATGTTAATTTAATATTATAACTTGAGTATTTAAGTTGTTAAATAAAAAAAAATTTCATTTATAATTCGATCTAAAATTATTATTTCTGAGTCTTAATTTAAAAAGAGAGTAAATCAGAGAGGGGGGGGGGGGATTAGTTTTCAAATAGTGATTTTAAAAAAATGCGTGATTAAAGTCTTCATTTGGTAAATTTTTAATGTGTTTGATAAATTGTTTTTAGATTTATTTTTAATCAATATATTTTTTCAAATCACTTTAAATTCAACACGCACATTTTTTCAAATGTTAAATTTTTAATGTGTTTGGTAACCTGGTTGTAAATTTATTTTTAAACAGTAGATTTTTCAAATCACTTTAATTTCAACTACACACATTTTTTCAAACAACTTAATTTTACCTCGAAAAAGGTAATTTTTTTATTTATTAACAAAAATCTGTTAACAAACATATGCATAAACAACTTCATAAATAATACAATTTCCCAAATAATTATAAAGAATGATGCTTTTTCCAAAACGTTATTCTTTGTTTATAAAAAAAAAACTTTTATCCAACAATAAGATTTAAGGATGTTTTTTAGATTTACAGGTAAAAATTTTTTACGAGAGAATGTGATTGAAAATGACTTTTGAGAAAGGACACAAAAAAAAAAAAAAAATGGTTTTTGGAATAATGAGACACAAATTCCCTCCTATCATTCTTTCTACTCCTTAAAGATTTTCTCATTTTAAGAAAACACATGAGTCTTCGACGTCTCAAATTGAAGCGGGTACGTCAACATACAAGAAAATAGAAAAAAAAAAAAGAGTAATAAGGGCCAAACTTCACCTTAGCCTTAGTTTGATCCCCATTAATATTTTTAATTTATTTTCCTGTTATATTCAATTTTACCAATAAAATATTTTACACATATTTAAAATTTTTCTCTACTTTTAACCACACAATATCAAATCAATCACTATTCAAAGCAATTTTCTCCAAATAATGACAATCGAACATCGACTTATTTATATTTTTGCAATAAAATGTGTTACGGCCACATTTAAAATTAAACTTGACACGCCATGGATAGGAGCCCACGTGGGACCCAATAGATACCAGATGGACCCACCAACTTGCAAATTATTATGAGGCTGAAGCAGTACAGGGACCGAACCACTTGCGGCTGAACTACTTTTTCTTAGGTAATGTCATCCGAGGTATATGCCTAGGGACAGCGGAACAATAGGACAATTGTGGCAGTAGGATTGGACTTGGCTACAAGTTGCAATTTGATAGGACAACACCTTTACTAGAGATGTGATAGCAGCCGTAACTCTATGGTAGAGTGTAATTATTATGACCAATTAAATTGTTAATCTAACCAGGGGCTAGGGTGAAGCCACGTGTAAAGTCGAACACGTATCATGATCATAGGATACGATCCCAACTATAAATAAGACACATTTGACTCCAAGAAAGGGGTTAGAAACTTAACACTTGAACTTCATCTAGGAAATCTCACTCATTTTTCTCTATTTTACATACTTATATTTCCCGCACCTAAACTATATTTACTTGAAATGAGTATTGACTTAGACATCAGAGTGCAAATGGGAGTCACCTCGGTCCCCTTTGCGAGCTGACTGTTTGTCCTAGTGCGCAAGAGATCTACGTGCTCAAGAGGGAGGAGTTGAGACGTGTTAATCCAAAATCCTACCAGATTTTGTGGTCAACATTTGGCGTCGTATGTGGGAAACCACACCTTTAACCAAGGAAAACCACTTGGCAAAAAGCTATTCAAAACCTGGAAAAATCCCAGAAACTTTGGAAGATAATTCCAGAAAACCCTGAAAAGGGGCTTTAAGCTTTGAAACATAAGTTTACCTACCTTGAAAAAGTTCTATAAATTTGAAACATAAGTTTACTCACCTTGAAGAAAGGTATATAACTTTGAAACATAAGTTTGCCAACATTGAAAAAGGTTAACCATTGACTCGTTGCAACAATGAGTGGGAGTGATAATGACGCAAACCCTCGAAGAAGTAGAGAGGAACAGTACGGTGGCATGGATGCACATAATGCAGACCAGTATGAGAAAGCCAACGAGGAGGCTCCAGAACCTAATCCTCCTCGTCGGCACCGAAACCGGCGCATGCTGCGAGATATGACACGGATGACTGCTCAAATGTTGGAGATGCAAAAGCAACAAATTGAGCAAACAGCTGCCATAAATGACTACATGGCAAAAGGATATGTGGTGAATGAACCAATGGCACCATTGTACTTCTCACAGCCACATTATTCACCCTCTGATGCGGACACTGCATCGTACTATTATAATATACTACCAATGTATGCCGATGTGGATTCTGTGCCTCGCGACGAAAAGGACCCAGTGTATGCAGTACTGGAAGAGAACAACCAGCAGCCCAAATACCATGAAGAAGCCACCCCCTCAAGGCCAGACAGTGTTTTCAGCTGAATAGGAGGAATGTTCATAGGCAAGCGAGAAAGTAGGGCTGAACAAGTTGGCATTCGACACAATTTCCTAGGAATAGGCGTGAGCGAAGAGCTGAAGAAGCCCTCTTTCAGGGTCACGAACGTAGAAATAGGTACAAGGCGGGAACGACAGAGCGGCACTCATCAACCCATGAGCCTAGAAATAGGTGGTAGAAAAGAGCCGCAGAAGCTCACTCCCAAACCTAAAGGGATCCGTCTAACTATCAAAGGCCTAATTACGGCCAGGCTTTATCACCTTGAGGGTGGAACCAAGCCTAGCAAAATCATGACCAATACTATGGTGCAGTGAAATCTAACCATGATGAAAGCAACGAATTGCCATCTTATGAATTAGACGATGATGAGGAAATAAGCCCTTTTACTGAAAGCATTCGAACGTGTCCAGTACCTACCAATTTTGAAATGTCAGAGATAACAAAGTACTCCGGGAGAGGTGACCCTGATGATCACCTATTGAACCACCGCGCCAGTATGGAGATAGCCGGAGCTACTCCTATGCCAAAAAGCAAAGCCTTTGCCTTAACACTTGAGGGGAGTGCCATATGGTGGTACAAAAAACTCCCTCTTGGAAGTATCCACAGTTGGAGAGATTTAAAAATGGCATTTAAGAATGTCTTTGTTTCCTCCAGGTCAGGTCAACTTTCACTCCAACGCCTTCAAGATTTGAGGCAGGAGAGGGATGAATCTTTGAAAGACCATTTGGCCTGATTAATAGAAGAAATGAACAGCTATGAAAATATCACAGAAGCTAAAATGTTCTCCACCCTAAAAGGAGGGGATTAGACATGACCAACATGTTTTGGAGGATGTGTGGGATAGAAAACAAAGGGAATACAATTCCCTCGTAGATTTGATGAAGGAGGAGATCATTTCAGAAGACATGGCCAGGGATAGCCACCCACAAGATAGATACAACACTAGGTATCAGCCCAGAGGGAATCGCCGAGGAAGTGGCCCCCGCCCATTTCCTGGAACCGAGTCTAGTTACGCGGTGGAAATCACAGAAGTGATTCCCAACTTACACTCCACGTTGCCCATAACGAGTCCCACTGTTACTCCAGAGGGAACAAGTGGAATCTAAAGCGAAAAGCAACCCATGACTGGGGCGTATTGCGTGTACCATCGATTTTATGGACACGCTACGAAGAATTGCAGAGATATACAAATGCTGGGCAAACAAAAGGCCAATAAGAGCAAGGGAGGAAATAGTACCCCGAACAGAGGAAGGCCAAACAAACCAAATGACCAAAGGTTCAACCGAATTGAGCGAAGGGACAACAAAAGATACCCTCCTGCGGGAGGAACCAACAATCATCACAGAGAGAAAGATCATGATTGAAATAAAGCTCCAACGCTTGATAAGAAAGTTAGGGAATTGCCCAACCCTCCGCATGATCTACAGATCCATGAGATCGACACAATATTTGGAGGGCTCCATCCGGGTGAGAGTACAAACAACTCCCAAGAGAGGTACATAAGGGAAGCCAAAGAGACCGCCAATGTGAATTATCACATAAATTTGCACCTCGCTAGGACTTCAAGGACAAATCCAATCACATTCACCTTGGACGATATGATTAGGATGCATTTCCCGCACAATGATGTGCTGGTAATTTGGGTGGTGGTAGCCAAAAATGGATTGTCCCGCATGCTGGTAGATGACGGTGCCTCGATAAATGTGATTTACGGGGTAACCTATGATAAGATGGGAATTAGTACCCCACTTATTCCAGTCCTAGACCCCTTATACAGCTTCACCGGGGATAGTATCGTCCCCAGAGGGTCCATAATCCTTATGATAAAGGTGGGACAGGCTTCTACCACTACTATGATGCTCATGGAATTCCTGATAGTAGAGAAGACATCCTCCTATCATGGCTCAATTGGAAGACCAGGACTTATCGACTTGGGGCTGTCACTCACACGAAGTACATCTGCATGAAGTTCCCAACTGAAAATGGGATAGCTACTGTTAGAGGGAGCCAGATTGAATCACGATCATGCTACACAAATGCTATCCAAAAGTTCCAAGATCGAACTGTCAACATGATTAGCGATATAGCGATGGCCGAGACTGTCTCAGACCCTGAAAAATTGGGCACCGAACCTAATATAGATGGAGATGTCACAATGACGGAAGAAGAATATTTGGTGGATTTAGACCCCAGGATGACTGGTGTAAACTGTTGCACCGCTCCGACTGAAAAGCTGGAATGCTTCTCCGTCGTTCCATCAGACCCGATAAAGGAATTGCAGATTGGGCAAAACTCAACGATTGAATTCCAGGGGCAACTAGAAAGCTTCCTTCTCTAGAATCTCGACGTATTCGCATGGAAACAAGACAACATGGTAGGGATAGACCCCAAAAAAGCATGCCACAGACTCCAACTTGAACCAAGTCACCTAGGACATGGATAGAAGAGGAGACCTATGAGTCCAGAAAAATATGAAGCCTTGAAAAAGGAGGTGTCAAAGATGTTGAAAAATGGCTTCATCAAGGAATCTTGATATCCGAAGTGGGTGTCCAACCCTGTACTGGTCCCCAAAAAAAATAGGAAGCTGCGGGTATGCATCGATTTCATGAACCTGAACCAAGCGTGTCCAAAAGACAGCTTTTCCTTACCCCGGATCGACCAACTAGTTGACTCCACGACAGGGCATGAAATGTTGAGCTTATGGACGCATACTCGGGATACAATCAGATACCCATGCAAAAATTCGACGAAGATCACACCTCCTTTATCACAGACAGGGGACTCTACTGTTATAAGGCTATGCCCTTCGGGTTGAAAAACGCAGGAGCTACTTACCAAAGGTTGATAAACCATATGTTTTCGGAGCAACTCGGAAACACCATGGAAGTGTATTTGGATGACATGCTGGTGAAAAGCATGGTTTCCTCCAAGTATGTCCACCATTTTTCAGAGACCTTTGATATACTAAGGAAGTACCAGATGAAACTCAACCCCGTAAAATGTGCCTTCGGAGTAGATCAGGTAAGTTTCTTGGTTTATGGTGAACAGTAGCGGAATCGAAGCCAATCCAGATAAAATCAAAGCTTTGCTTGACATGTGCTTGCCCTGAAGCCCCAAAGAAGTGCAAAACTTAACTGGAAGAGTCACAACATGGAGCAGATTCGTAACCAAATCTACTGATAAGTGCTTGCCTTTCTTTAAGGTATTGAAATGAGGAAGAAGATTTCAATGGATTCAGGAATGCGAACGAGCCTTTACAGTTTGAAGGAGTTTTTAGGACGGGCCCCTCTACTCTCCAAGCCCAAGCCTAAGGTCAGTGAGTCGCTGTTCCTATATTTGGTCATCTCCAAAGAGGCTGTTAGGTCTGTCTTAGTTAGAGACGAAGATGGGAATCAACTTCCAGTGTACTATGTGAGCAAAGCTTTGCTAGAGGCTAAAACATGCTACCCTGGCATGGAGAAGCTCTCCTTACCTCTTATCACAGCAACTCGTTGATGGATCTTCTACCGAAGGAAGGGATGGTGTCGGTGTAATAATAGTAAGCCCAGAAGGGTACAAACTGCACAACGTAGCCCGCTTCGATTTTAGAGCTTCAAACAATGTGGCGAAATATGAAGCACTTTTGGAAGGAATAAGGCTAGAAAAAGCTTTAAAGATCACATCATTGACAGCGAATAGTGATTCCCAACTTATTGTAAGCCAAGTCAATGGGACATTCGTCCCCAAGGAGGCCGCGATGATCGCATACTTGAAGAAAGTAAAAGATCTAGTAGCTCATTTTGAGAAATTTGAGTCGGTTCATATTCCTAGATCTGAAATTCGAGTGCAGATGCTTTATCTAAATTGGAAAGTAATAAAGACGCCGAACTCCTCAACATGGTACCCATTGAACGTTTACTGGTCTCCTCTATTGAGCCGGGGCAAAAATATGTGCAATAGAAGAGGAGAGCCCAAGGATGACACCCATTCTTGCTTACTTAAAATATCAAACTCTACCAGATGATCCGGAGGAAGCTCGAAAATTACAAAGGTATGCAGCTAACTTTGTCCTCATCGATGGGTTGCTCTATAAATGAAGTTACACCGAGCCTTTGTTACGATGCGTTAGTCCACCAGAAGGCAGGTACATAATGATGGAGATTCACGATGGCATTTACGAAAATCATGCTGAGGCATTATCCCTAGCTCGGAAAGATCTGAAACCGGGGTACTTTTGGCCCACAATGCGGAAGGATGTGCATGACTTCGTCAGAAAGTGCGATAAGTGTCAAAGGTATGCGTCCATACCACATCGGCCACGCCATGAATTGAGAGTAGTGACCAGCCCCTGGCCCTTTGTAAAATGGGGAGTCGACATTATCGGCCCCATGCCCTGAGGTGGTGGGAATAATTGCTTCGCGATAGACTACTTCACCAAATAGGTCGAGGCAGAACCCTTGATGAAAATCACCGAAGCAAACACTTCCAAATTCCTTTGGTAGAATATTATTTGCAAGTTCGGTGTTCCATATTCACCGGTGACTGACAATGCGAAGCAGTTCAAAAATAGAAAAGTTGATGAGTTGTGTGATGATTTGGGAATTTGCAAATTATTCTCATCGCCGCACCATCCACAAGCAAATGGCCAGGTCGAAGCAGTTAATAAAACCATCAAAAACACATTGAAAAGGAAACTAGAATCAAAGAAGGATGCTCGGGTAGGTGAACTCCCCCAAGTCTTATGGGCACTTCGGACTACCTCTCACACTGTGACCGGAGAGACCCCCTTCTCAACGGCTTATGTATCCGAGGCAGCGTGTCCAATGGAAATCGGAGTACCCTCCCCTCACCAAATTCACTATGACGAAGCTACAAATGAAGAAGCTCAAAGCGCAGATTAAGATTTCCTCCTTGAAAGAAGAAATGAATCACAGGTTATGTTGGCCCGCTACCAAGAAAAGATGGCTTGCTACTACAACAAGAAGGTAAAGATACGGTTCTTCAAAATTGGAGATCTGGTCCTCAAGAAAGTTCTCCCCTCAACCTAGGAACCTGGAGTAGGGACTCTAGGTCCTAATTGGGAGGAGCCCTATAAGGTTATCCCCGAGGTAATACCAAGGACTTACTGGAAAGAAGACCTGTCTGGAGTACCCTTGTCTAATCCCTGGAACACCGATCACCTTTGTCGTTATTTTCAGTAAAGAGAATTTTCTCTTGGATTGTGATATCCGCATCTGACTCTATGGAAATTTTATAATAAAGGGCTTTCTTGCAAAATTTCGCACATATTTTCTTATGCCAAGCAACTAACAGAGAAATTATCAGATTATTCTATTTAAAGTTTCTACACAAGGGACTCTTGCAAACCCGCGAGGCACCTAGCGCCTTACTTTTCTTAAAAGAAAAATGATAATCTTCTTCTTTAATTAAAGAAAGTGCTACGATTAACTTATGATTGAAATCACTTTGAAAGACAAAATTAGAATTCATCAAGTCATAAAAGTTAAAATACTCGAAAATAAATTCGAAGATGAAAACAAAAATGTACAGTTCATATAAATAAAGTTATTACAAATGAAGTTATTAACTAAATAATTAGAAATCAAGGGAGAGGAGGAAGATCTATAGTAGAGCCACCGCTAGTAAAGTCTTGGGCTGAGTCGGTAGGGTCAGCATTAGGATCGCTCTCTTCAGCATCCTATGGCTCTGGATAAAGAGCTGTTATATTGGATAGGTCGAGGTTCGGGAAAGCTTCCTTCACATCCCCCAAAGCCATTCTAGCGCCAATGTTTCCAAAAATCCTCTTCATGGTCTCGTATTTTGGAGTCTCTTCAAAGGTTTTTTGAAATGTAGGACTGCCTCGAATACCTTGGTCCCAATGATTTCTTCCACCCTAGCTGTGATAGTTCGCTCCAGGACCTCCTTAACCCGGGAGTCTAGATGCCGTTCTAAAGAGGTGTAGTCCTCTTCGTCCTTTTTTCAAGTCTCCACCTCTCTCTCCAATCTATCGGTGACCTTTGTCACTTCGGCCGCTAGCTTGCTCTTTGTGGTCTTGGCTTCAGTTAGAGCTTCAACAGGTATAGACTGCACCATGTTAGAATCATCAAGCTTTTTGCATAAGCTCGCCACGGTCTAAGTCACATCGCAACCCACCCCAGGAATTGACACAAAAGGTTTGCCTTCTTGCTCTTGCACTTCTGATGGTGGGGGCGGAGGAGCAGAACTACTATCCTTACCCCTTTTCAGCCTCTTCAAAGGGGGAGGCTCGTCTTTAGAGAAAGATTCAGAAATATCGTCGAAAGTGGTATCCTTAAGCAGTCCCTTTTTGGACCCTTTTTCTCCATTAGCCCTGCCTAGGTAGGACCTTTTCCCCTTTCCTATAGCATGGGCCTTCTGATGTGATCCAGATCCCGACCGTAATTGTGAATCAGAAAACTTCTTACGGCCGTAAAGGAAGAAGTCACGGCCGTAAAAGTCGATATGCGTAATTTTAGGATTTTTTATTTATTTCCTTAATTTTAGCAATTTGTTACCTAGTATAATTAAAACTCTTTACCTAGGTTTTGACCCTATTTATAGGGATGTAATTTTCATTATTATACAGACAACTTTGATATTATTATAGAGAGACAATTTGCTTTCAAACCTTATTCTTTAATGAATAAAATCCGAACTTGCGAGTTAATCTTGTTTGTTCAAATCTTGGGTGAGATTTATTTTCATTGTGATCAAGAGGTCAGCATATCTATTGATTGTGTTGGTTGCTTGGTTCAATTAATTTGAATCAATCTCGAAATCGTGATTCTTTGGCATTCTTGGGTCGATTCCAATAATTTGTGGGTTGCGTAGCTACAATTGGTACGTGGTTTGCATCATCTGGTATCAGAGCTTAGGCTCCAAAAATCAAGATTATATCTTTATTTTGGTTTTCTTGAGTTTTCTATCCAATTTGATTTTTATGATTATGATCGAGTCCCATAAAAATTATCCATATCTTATTGAGTGTTTTGTTTTTCAGTTTTATGCGTTCTTCTTGTTCACGAGTTTGTTGAGTCTTTAATCCAGAAAATCGTTCCAAAAAAATTTCAAAAGTTTTTGTTTTGCTTAATTCTTATCCGAATTAAATTCCGTTTGTTTTGTCGTGTTCGTTGTCGAATTTTCGGATTTATAAAAAAAAAAATTATTTTTTTTATTTATTTTATTTATTCCAAAAATTCACTCAAAAATCAAAAAAAAAAAAAAAAAAATTCCTTTCAAGAACCACTTTCTTGAATTTCTTTAAAATTCTTGATATTGTTTTTCCTTTTCGAGTCAACATTAAATTCCTTCTTGATATTTGTCAATATCCGGACCCTCTTATTTTGAGTCCCTCCAATTTTTGAAAGCTACATAAAGGGATGAATTACGAGTTCGATCATACTTTCATGACTAGATGTCGTGTGGGGGATAAGCTGTGTATTTTGGCTATTGATAGGGAGTACATCTCTAATTTGGCT
Organism: Ligustrum vulgare; assembly: GCA_963555705.1. Classification (NCBI taxonomy): domain Eukaryota; kingdom Viridiplantae; phylum Streptophyta; class Magnoliopsida; order Lamiales; family Oleaceae; genus Ligustrum; species Ligustrum vulgare. The sequence goes on from OY743168.1 coordinate 44,962,420, forward strand.
AGTATCAACATGGTTGAAAAATTGGGGTTGCATTTACTACAACATCCTAGACCTTATAGGATGACATGGTTGAAGGAGTGTGGGGAGTTCAAAGTGACCAAGCAAGTCTTAGTGAATTTCACCATTGGGAGGTATAGTGATGAAGTATTATGTGATGTAGTGCCTCTAGAGTCTTGTCATATGTTGTGGGGTATGCCATGAAGGTATGAGAGGAAAGTATTTTATGATAAGAATAGAAACAGGTACAAATTTGTGAATGATGGAGAATCAATCACCCTAGCTAGTTTAACACTAGAGCAAATACTTGAAGATCAAAAGGAGGTGAAGGAAAAGATTAATCCATTATCCAGATTGAATTATCAATTAAAACTTCTAGAAGAGACATGATTGCACGGAGGGGTAAAAATGTATTTAAGTTGCAAGAAGAGCCTCAGGATATGAATGTTGGGAAGAAGGAGGGAGAGTTGAAAGTAGAAATAGTTGGAAAAAATTCAACATTTAAGGTAGGAGATGTGGAATTGGGTAATAAAGAGGTGGACGAACAAAAAGTTAAAATTATTGATGAGAATATGCATGGATTGAAAGTTGACGGGGTAGAGAATGAAAACATGAAGGAGTTGGTTGAGGCCAAAAATTTAAAAGAGGTAGTTGAGCTTGAAAATGTGGAGTTAGGTGATCAAACTCCAAAATTTGATGAAGAAAAATTGGAAGTTGGGGTAGAAGTTCAAATTTTGAGCTTTGAATTGGAAGATCCACATTTTGGTAGTGATGAGGTAGTACATGAACATGGTGATTTAAATGTGGAGGTCGGAGATGTGGTTGAGTTTGAAGATAAAAAAAATTGAACAAGAAATTGCAAATGAGGAAATAGGCGAAGAGAAGAGCCTCGTGGTTCAAGAAGTGGAGTTGGTGGTGGTTTATCATGAATACAAGGATTCATACCTTGTACCTCATGAAGCTAACATGTCCCTCCCTATTTTGTTTAAATCTTTTTTGCAGGTTAATTATGTTTGGAAGCTTCAACCACACTACGTATGGCAAAGGGAGTTCAAGCTCCATCTTTTACATGTTTTCCAATCAAATGAGCATAATTTATTGAACTCATGGCATGGAAACAGAAATTTTCCTTTTGATCCAGGCGGTGCACTTAAACACCATGAACCAAGCTATGATTCAGGACGAATCATCCTGAAGAAGGAGGGAATGATGTGATCCAGATCCCGAATACAAGTCGTCAAGCAACAATGGATGAAAACACATTCTTGGCGACTAAAGAAGCAAGTTCCATGTTGGGACCAAGCCAAAACGACGAGTGGATCAATCTCATTCAAGCAGCCGAAGGAAATTATGAAGTCTCAAATTACAGCCGTAACCTATAACCATCACGGCCGTAACGAGTCTACTGCGGAAAAACAGAAATTTTGAGAATTGGGTTTACGGCCTTAACTCACAGTGTCACGACCGTAATGCAACCTCTGTTAAAATTATGAGTTTCAGGAAAAAAATGACTTACGGCCGTAAATAAAGTCTCACGGCCGTAACTGTGAATCAGAAAACTTCTTACGGCCGTAAAGGAAGAAGTCACGGCCGTAAAAGTCGATATGCGTAATTTTAGGATTTTTTATTTATTTCCTTAATTTTAGCAATTTGTTACCTAGTATAATTAAAACTCTTTAGCTAGGTTTTGACCCTATTTATAGGGATGTAATTTTCATTATTATACAGACAACTTTGATATTATTATAGAGAGACAATTTGCTTTCAAACCTTATTCTTTACTGAATAAAATCCGAACTTGCGAGTTAATCTTGTTTGTTCAAATCTTGGGTGAGATTTATTTTCATTGTGATCAAGAGGTCAGCATATCTATTGATTGTGTTGGTTGCTTGGTTCAATTAATTTGAATCAATCTCGAAATCGTGATTCTTTGGCATTCTTGGGTCGATTCCAATAATTTGTGGGTTGCGTAGCTACAATTGGTACGTGGTTTGCATCATCTGGTATCAGAGCTTAGGCTCCAAAAATCAAGATTATATCTTTATTTTGGTTTTCTTGAGTTTTCTATCCAGTTTGATTTTTATGATTATCATCGAGTCCCATAAAAATTATCCATATCTTATTGAGTGTTTTGTTTTTCAGTTTTATGCGTTCTTCTTGTTCACGAGTTTGTTGAGTCTTTAATCCAGAAAATCGTTTCAAAAAAATTTCAAAAGTTTTTGTTTTGCTTAATTCTTATCCGAATTAAATTCCGTTTGTTTTGTCGTGTTCGTTTTCGAATTTTCGGATTTATAAAAAAAAAGATTATTTTTTTTATTTATTTTATTTATTCCAAAAATTCACTCAAAAATCAAAAAAAAAAAAAAATTCCTTTCAATAACCACTTTCTTGAATTTCTTTAAAATTCTTGATATTGTTTTTCCTTTTCGAGTCAACATTAAATTCCTTCTTGATATTTGTCAATATCCGGACCCTCTTATTTTGAGGCCCTCAAATTTTTGAAAGCTACATAAAGGGATGAATTACGAGTTCGATCATACTTTCATGACTAGATGTCGTGTGGGGGATAAGCTGTGTATTTTGGCTATTGATAGGGAGTACATCTCTAATTTGGCTAGTATCAACATGGTTGAAAAATTGGGGTTGCATTTACTACAACATCCTAGACCTTATAGGATGACATGGTTGAAGGAGTGTGGGGAGTTCAAAGTGACCAAGCAAGTCTTAGTGAATTTCACCATTGGGAGGTATAGTGATGAAGTATTATGTGATGTAGTGCCTCTAGAGTCTTGTCATATGTTGTGGGGTATGCCATGAAGGTATGAGAGGAAAGCATTTTATGATAAGAATAGAAACAGGTACAAATTTGTGAATGATGGAGAATCAATCACCCTAACTAGTTTAACACTAGAGCAAATACTTGAAGATCAAAAGGAGGTGAAGGAAAAGATTAATCCATTATCCAGATTGAATTATCAATTAAAACTTCTAGAAGAGGACATGATTGCACGGAGGGGTAAAAATGTATTTAAGTTGCAAGAAGAGCCTCAGGATATGAATGTTGGGAAGAAGGAGGGAGAGTTGAAAGTAGAAATAGTTGAAAAAAATTCAACATTTAAGGTAGGAGATGTGGAATTGGGTAATAAAGAGGTGGACGAACAAAAAGTTAAAATTATTGATGAGAATATGCATGGATTGAAAGTTGACGGGTTAGAGAATGAAAACATGAAGGAGTTGGTTGAGACCAAAAATTTAAAAGAGGTAGTTGAGCTTGAAAATGTGGAGTTAGGTGATCAAACTCCAAAATTTGATGAAGAAAAATTGGAAGTTGGGGTAGAAGTTCAAATTTTGAGCTTTGAATTGGAAGATCCACATTTTGGTAGTGATGAGGTAGTACATGAACATGGTGATTTAAATGTGGAGGTCGGAGATGTGGTTGAGTTTGAAGATAAAAAAAATTGAACAAGAAATTGCAAATGAGGAAATAGGCGAAGAGAAGAGCCTCGTGGTTCAAGAAGTGGAGTTGGTGGTGGTTTATCATGAATACAAGGATTCATACCTTGTACCTCATGAAGCTAACATGTCCCTCCCTATTTTGTTTAAATCTTTTTTGCAGGTTAATTATGTTTGGAAGCTTCAACCACACTACGTATGGCAAAGGGAGTTCAAGCTCCATCTTTTACATGTTTTCCAATCAAATGAGCATAATTTATTGAACTCATGGCATGGAAACAGAAATTTTCCTTTTGATCCAGGCGGTGCACTTAAACACCATGAACCAAGCTATGATTCAGGACGAATCATCCTGAAGAAGGAGGGAATGATGTGATCCAGATCCCGAATACAAGTCGTCAAGCAACAATGGATGAAAACACATTCTTGGCGACTAAAGAAGCAAGTTCCATGTTGGGACCAAGCCAAAATGACGAGTGGATCAATCTCATTCAAGCAGCCGAAGGAAATTATGAAGTCTCAAATTACAGCCGTAACCTATAACCATCACGGCCGTAACGAGTCTACTGCGGAAAAACAGAAATTTTGAGAATTGGGTTTACGGCCTTAACTCACAGTGTCACGACCGTAATGCAACCTCTGTTAAAATTATGAGTTTCAGGAAAAAAATGACTTACGGCCGTAAATAAAGTCTCACGGCCGTAACTGTGAATCAGAAAACTTCTTACGGCCGTAAAGGAAGAAGTCACGGCCGTAAAAGTCGATATGCGTAATTTTAGGATTTTTTATTTATTTCCTTAATTTTAGCAATTTGTTACCTAGTATAATTAAAACTCTTTAGCTAGGTTTTGACCCTATTTATAGGGATGTAATTTTCATTATTATACAGACAACTTTGATATTATTATAGAGAGACAATTTGCTTTCAAACCTTATTCTTTACTGAATAAAATCCGAACTTGCGAGTTAATCTTGTTTGTTCAAATCTTGGGTGAGATTTATTTTCATTGTGATCAAGAGGTCAGCATATCTATTGATTGTGTTGGTTGCTTGGTTCAATTAATTTGAATCAATCTCGAAATCGTGATTCTTTGGCATTCTTGGGTCGATTCCAATAATTTGTGGGTTGCGTAGCTACAATTGGTACGTGGTTTGCATCATCTGGTATCAGAGCTTAGGCTCCAAAAATCAAGATTATATCTTTATTTTGGTTTTCTTGAGTTTTCTATCCAGTTTGATTTTTATGATTATCATCGAGTCCCATAAAAATTATCCATATCTTATTGAGTGTTTTGTTTTTCAGTTTTATTCGTTCTTCTTGTTCACGAGTTTGTTGAGTCTTTAATCCAGAAAATCGTTCCAAAAAAATTTCAAAAGTTTTTGTTTTGCTTAATTCTTATCCGAATTAAATTCCGTTTGTTTTGTCGTGTTCGTTTTCGAATTTTCGGATTTATAAAAAAAAAGATTATTTTTTTTATTTATTTTATTTATTCCAAAAATTCACTCAAAAATCAAAAAAAAAAAAAAATTCCTTTCAATAACCACTTTCTTGAATTTCTTTAAAATTCTTGATATTGTTTTTCCTTTTCGAGTCAACATTAAATTCCTTCTTGATATTTGTCAATATCCGGACCCTCTTATTTTGAGGCCCTCAAATTTTTGAAAGCTACATAAAGGGATGAATTACGAGTTCGATCATACTTTCATGACTAGATGTCGTGTGGGGGATAAGCTGTGTATTTTGGCTATTGATAGGGAGTACATCTCTAATTTGGCTAGTATCAACATGGTTGAAAAATTGGGGTTGCATTTACTACAACATCCTAGACCTTATAGGATGACATGGTTGAAGGAGTGTGGGGAGTTCAAAGTGACCAAGCAAGTCTTAGTGAATTTCACCATTGGGAGGTATAGTGATGAAGTATTATGTGATGTAGTGCCTCTAGAGTCTTGTCATATGTTGTGGGGTATGCCATGAAGGTATGAGAGGAAAGCATTTTATGATAAGAATAGAAACAGGTACAAATTTGTGAATGATGGAGAATCAATCACCCTAACTAGTTTAACACTAGAGCAAATACTTGAAGATCAAAAGGAGGTGAAGGAAAAGATTAATCCATTATCCAGATTGAATTATCAATTAAAACTTCTAGAAGAGGACATGATTGCACGGAGGGGTAAAAATGTATTTAAGTTGCAAGAAGAGCCTCAGGATATGAATGTTGGGAAGAAGGAGGGAGAGTTGAAAGTAGAAATAGTTGAAAAAAATTCAACATTTAAGGTAGGAGATGTGGAATTGGGTAATAAAGAGGTGGACGAACAAAAAGTTAAAATTATTGATGAGAATATGCATGGATTGAAAGTTGACGGGGTAGAGAATGAAAACATGAAGGAGTTGGTTGAGACCAAAAATTTAAAAGAGGTAGTTAAGCTTGAAAATGTGGAGTTAGGTGATCAAACTCCAAAATTTGATGAAGAAAAATTGGAAGTTGGGGTAGAAGTTCAAATTTTGAGCTTTGAATTGGAAGATCCACATTTTGGTAGTGATGAGGTAGTACATGAACATGGTGATTTAAATGTGGAGGTCGGAGATGTGGTTGAGTTTGAAGATAAAAAAATTGAACAAGAAATTGCAAATGAGGAAATAGGCGAAGAGAAGAGCCTCGTGGTTCAAGAAGTGGAGTTGGTGGTGGTTTATCATGAATACAAGGATTCATACCTTGTACCTCATGAAGCTAACATGTCCCTCCCTATTTTGTTTAAATCTTTTTTGCAGGTTAATTATGTTTGGAAGCTTCAACCACACTACGTATGGCAAAGGGAGTTCAAGCTCCATCTTTTACATGTTTTCCAATCAAATGAGCATAATTTATTGAACTCATGGCATGGAAACAGAAATTTTCCTTTTGATCCAGGCGGTGCACTTAAACACCATGAACCAAGCTATGATTCAGGACGAATCATCCTGAAGAAGGAGGGAATGATGTAATCCAGATCCCGAATACAAGTCGTCAAGCAACAATGGATGAAAACACATTCTTGGCGACTAAAGAAGCAAGTTCCATGTTGGGACCAAGCCAAAACGACGAGTGGATCAACCTCATTCAAGCAGCCGAAGGAAATTATGAAGTCTCAAATTACGGCCGTAACCTATAACCACCACGGCCGTAACGAGTCTACTGCGGAAAAACAGAAATTTTGAGAATTGGGTTTACGGCCTTAACTCACAGTGTCACGACCGTAATGCAACCTCTGTTAAAATTATGAGTTTCAGGAAAAAAATGACTTACGGCCGTAAATAAAGTCTCGCGGCCGTAACTGTGAATCAGAAAACTTCTTACGGCCGTAAAGGAAGAAGTCACGGCCGTAAAAGTCGATATGCGTAATTTTAGGATTTTTTATTTATTTCCTTAATTTTAGCAATTTGTTACCTAGTATAATTAAAACTCTTTAGCTAGGTTTTGACCCTATTTATAGGGATGTAATTTTCATTATTATACAGACAACTTTGATATTATTATAGAGAGACAATTTGCTTTCAAACCTTATTCTTTACTGAATAAAATCCGAACTTGCGAGTTAATCTTGTTTGTTCAAATCTTGGGTGAGATTTATTTTCATTGTGATCAAGAGATCAGCATATCTATTGATTGTGTTGGTTGCTTGGTTCAATTAATTTGAATCAATCTCGAAATCGTGATTCTTTGGCATTCTTGGGTCGATTCCAATAATTTGTGGGTTGCGTAGCTACAATTGGTATGTGGTTTGCATCATCTGCTATCAGAGCTTAGGCTCCAAAAATCAAGATTATATCTTTATTTTAGTTTTCTTGAGTTTTCTATCCAGTTTGATTTTTATGATTATGATCGAGTCCCATAAAAATTATCCATATCTTATTGAGTGTTTTGTTTTTCAGTTTTATGCGTTCTTCTTGTTCATGAGTTTGTTGAGTCTTTAATCCAGAAAATCGTTCCAAAAAAATTTCAAAAGTTTTTGTTTTGCTTAATTCATATCCGAATTAAATTCCGTTTGTTTTGTCGTGTTCGTTGTCGAATTTTCGGATTTATAAAAAAAAAAGATTATTTTTTTTATTTATTCCAAAAATTCACTCAAAATTCAAAAAAAAAAAAAAAAAAAAATTCCATTCAAGAACCACTTTCTTGAATCTCTATAATAATATCAAAGTTGTATGTATAATAATGAAAATTACATCCCTATAAATAGGGTCAAAACCTAGCTAAAGAGTTTTAATTATACTAGGTAACAAATTGCTAAAATTAAGGAAATAAATAAAAAACCCTAAAATTACGCGTATCGACTTTTACGGCCGTGACTTCTTCCTTTACAACCGTAAGAAGTTTTCTGATTCACAGTTACGGCCGTGAGACTTTATTTACGGCCGTAAGTCATTTTTTCTTGAAACTCATAATTTTAATAGAGGCTGCATTACGGCCGTGATACTGTGAGTTACGGCCGTAAACCCAATTCTCAATATTTCTGTTTTTCCGCAGTAGACTCGTTACGACCGTGATGGTTATAGGTTACGGCCGTAATTTGAGACTTCATAATTTCCTTCGGCTGCTTGAATGAGGTTGATCCACTCGTCGTTTTGGCTCGGTCCCAACATGGAACTTGCTTCTTTAGTCGCCAAGAATGTGTTTTCATCCATTGTTGCTTGAAGACTTGTATTCAGGATCTGGATCACATCACCTTCTTAGGGTCGACCCCTTCCCTAAAGTTTGGCTGTTGTGGCCTAATTGGTAATAAGGTGGGAGGTGATAAAAGCGCCGAAAGAGAACCCTCAAGATGAGCAGTAGATGCCTCGGATACCTTCTTAACTGCTTCCACTTGAAGATTGGCGAGCACAGACTTCTGTTTCCTTTCCACCTTACTCCCTTGGCGGAGAGCAGGAGGAATTTTCTTTGACATTAGGCCCTTTATGGAGATTTTGGGGAAGTCTTTGGAATCTAAAAAAAGGGAGAGGAAGGTTAGTCCCAAGAACCCAAACACGAAGAAAAAGTCAATGTGAAGAATCCAACTTACTCATAGCTCTCATAAGACCGTGTTTTACGAAGAGCTTGTTCTGTTGGATGACCTGTTGGAAAGTGCCTCGGAAAGTAAACATCTTCTTCACTACTGATAAAACTTCGTCTTAGAGCAGGAAAGCGATGATTTGCCCTGAAACAGGAGGTAAAACGAAAATATGCATTAGATATAGTGGACAAATATTATAAATTATACACTCACATCTGTAAATGGAAACAAAAAAAAACGAAACTATGCACTCACATCTATAAATGGGAACAGTGATCTCGGGATTAGGATCCATAGGTGAGCTCTGCCAACCCCCAGCGACCCAAAACCATTGGTTTCTCCAATTTTTCATTGAAGTTGGTTGCCCAGTGACTATGGGGGGGGTGAGTACCTCTGGGAGATAGATTGTACCAGTCCTCCACCTTTGATATCACATCATTATCCCTCCTAACGGATTTATTTAAAATGTACAGGGTGTGGATTATGTGTAGGGAGATGGGGTAGTCCGGATTGACTTCTTGCCATGCTAACCAAGTACCCAGTGCTTGCGTCCAGAAGTTCGGAGCCAGTTGATAAAGACATAGGCTGTGGCACTGAAGTAGGGCTCTGAAGAAAGGGTGTAAGGGGAGTCTCATCCCACACGCTAAGGCATCATAACAAATTGCCACTTGGCCTAGCAGTGAGTTGCAAGGTCGATAAGATGGTTTAGGGTGCACCAGTAAAATGTCCTCCTGTAGTCTGAATCTCGAAGGAGCACCCACTAAATCGATCCCTCGAATCTCAAACTTAACTTCATTGCTTTCCCATGATTCTGGGTTGGGTTCATGGTTTACATGGTACCCCCGATACCCTATTTACATAGTCAACCCAGCCCTCGACTTGGGTGATTTCCTCCTCGGACAATTCAAGCTCCTCTTTATGTGCCCTAAACGGAGCCCTCTCACCCAAACCATAATCTTGTGGCCCAGTTGAGGAGCCTGATGTCTCTTCTCTTTTCCAATCTCTATCATGCTTACGTCGAAGTTCTCGCAATGAAGCCTCATCTTCAGTGGTAACTGATCCATGTAGGGCTAGTTCTTCTTCTTCACTGTCAGAATCATCCAAATAAATTATACTACTGCATTTCCTATTCCTCCGCCTAACCTGCTCCTTGAAGAAGCGGGAACTAAATACTGATTGATACAAAGGGCAATAGCCTCTGATAGGAATAGTCATTACCACCAACTCCTATGAAACCGTCCCCTCCACTCTTTCCATTTCTCCAGATTTCCAAACTTTCCAAAAAAATAAAAATGCTAGAAGAAAAGAGAAATCTCAAACAAGCACTCACAAATTCAAAGCTACATTACCTGAGACAAGAGGTGATGAGAATCAGCGACCTTGAATTCAAAAGCAGACGACAACTTGGAGGAAAACCTAGATGAAGAAATTCTCAAGGAATGCGAATAATATTCTCGGTGAAAGAAATTAGAAAGCCAACTTTCACGAGCAGACACTTGGAAGATTTTTGAAGATGCACGAAAGGAGAAATGGTGAAGGGAAGAAAGCTTTATACGTAGGCCCTGTCAATATAAACCCTTCATCTTGAAACTGAAAAGCTAATTTGGGCGGTACACGTGTCCTAAAAAGGAGTAAGGTGAAGCGCCAAAGGTTTGAAAATCAGGAAGAAAGGAATTGTCCTACTAATAGAGTGTTTCTTACTAGCGGTATTACGCGTTCCCTAAAGACATTTCTTGGAAATCAAAGTCAATTATTTGTTTGCTGTAAATGCGCCTCCCATGAAAGCATGCTAACATTTTGCAACGACTGAATTAAAAAGGGAACAAGTTCAAAGGTCCAATTTTCAAAAAAGGGAACAAGTCCAAAGGTCCAAATGTCACGCGTAGGAAGTATAGTCAGCAAATAGAAAACCCCTGAACTTTGGAACGTTGCAACTAAGCCCGCGCTGAGGTTGCCTCGGGTTCAAGAAGAGAACCACTCTGGATGCATTCGACTTTGCGCCACTCCATGAGAAAAACCATTATCCTATCTTTATAACCTCACATTCAGTTCAATTCAGCTCGCCTATATCAAGTTCAATACGCCCATAAATCACCCCATCAAACTTGAGGGACTAGTGTTACGACCACGCCCAAAATTAAACTTGACACGACATGCATAGGAGCTCACGTGGAACCCAATAGTTACTAGATGGACCCACAAAATTGTAAGTTATTGTGAGGCCAAAGCAGTATAGGGACCGAACCACTTGCGGCCAAATTACTTGTTCTGAGGTAATGTCATTCGAGGTATATACCTAGGGACAGGGGCACAGTTTGTGTCAGTAGGATTGGACTTGGCTGCAAGTTGTAACTTGATAGGACAACGCTTTTACAAGAGATGTGATAGCAGCCATAATTCTATGGTAGGGTGTAATGATTATGACCAATTAAAAGGTTAATCTGACCAGCGGCTAGGGCGAAGCCACATGTAAAGTCTAAGATGTGTCATGATCATAGGATACGATCCCAACTACAAATAAGACACATTTGGCTCCAAGAAAGGGGTTTGAAACTTATCACTTGAACTTCATATACGAAATCTCACTCCCTTTTATCTCTTTACACACTTATATTTCCCGCACCTAAACTATATTTACTTGACATGAGTACTGACTTAGGCATCGGAGTGTAAACGGGAGCCACATCGGCCACCTTTGCAAGCTGACTATTTGTCCTAGTGCACAGGAGATCCATGTGTTCAAGAGGGAGGAGTTGAGACGTGTTGATCCAAAGTCCCATCAGATTTTGTGGTCAACAAAATGTGTGGTTAATAATAGAGGAAAAAATTGTGTATGAATAAAAAATAATTTAAGAAATTGTGTAGTTTAATAAACTTATTTCTAAATAAAAAAAATACAGTTATCAAATGGTGGCTTAGTTTTGGACTAACTTTGAACACTTGTACATGTGTCTAGCAAAATTCTTATTTGTCAGAAGTTATCATATTTTATTGTTACTTAGCCCGAAAAGTGGATCGAAAGTTTGTCCAAATTGTTGTGCGCTATTGATTTTGACGATGATGCGATGGGTAGAAAACTAGAAGATTGACATGTGTATGAGCGTTAAATTTTCGATCCAATTTTGTCCTGTAACACTGTTGTATTTTATACCTGTTATTTTCCTTTTTTCATTTATTGTCTTCCACTAACTAAATAATTGGCCTAAGTGACTTCACGATAAATAATTGTCTCAATTATCCTTAAAGGTATTTTCATGTTTGTTCAGTGTTCTTGCAAAAGTCGAGACGAAAATGAAATTTGAAAAAGATATGGAGAACAATGAATTGAGATTTAAAAGTATAAATTTGTAAAAAGATATGGAGGAGAATAATGAATTGAGACCTAAAGGATATGGACAACAAGTTGGCGGCTGCTACATATTTAATCTCTTATTTTATTTTTATTTTCACTTTTTCCTCAATGTAATTCGAGGTAGGAGATCAATGGAGAAAATAAGTTACGGGAGATTCCATAACAATCTACAAGGAAAATCGAGCAACTTTCGTGTTGGGCTCGAGTCGAGAATCAAAACGAATCAAATTGCTTCAAAGGTATGAAGATTGTTGCCGCCGGACCAATCACGCGATCGCGTGGTGAAACAAAAGGAGCGATCGCACAATCCATCAAAATCGAGGCAGAAGTTATAGAGCTCAACCACATGATCACGACACTTCCAACCAAGCGATCGCGCGGTTCACCTGAAGCCAGATTTTCGTTTGTTTAAATTTTATTTCTGTTTTCTTTATTATTTTTCGTATTTTTGAGTTCTTTAGCGACTATGGCTAGGGTTATGCGTGTTTTGACATTATATTAACAAGTTTCTATCATTGAAAACACAACTTTGATTATTGAATAGATTGAGTGATTTTCTCTTTGAAAATGTTGAGGATTCCCTTTGCGAAATCTTATCAAGGAAATTGACAAGTCCTTGTGGCGTTTCGAAAATGTTGGTTCTTCAATCCGCATCTTCGAATCTTCGCGACGTGATTGTCGGGTCAAGATTCTATCATCAATTGTATCTCTTCCAATTATTTTATGTTTTGTTTTCTTATATTTAATCTGATTTAGATCTTTCCTAAGTTATTAATATTGTTATTTTGTGAAAATGCGATTGGGATCCCATCAAATATAAAAATGCATATAGGCTAGAACAGCCCATTTGTTTGGACTGGGCCAAATTTCATTTGGGATGGACTTTGCCTAAGAATATATTTTTTTTTTCTAAAAGGAATTTTTGGGCCAGGGCCAAGTTGACCCACCCCCTGGCTTCGCCCTGCTAGAATATATTTTTATCTTAGATTTATTAATGTGGACAGACAATTTTAAATTTTTTACGAACAATTTAATACTTTGATCCACTAGATCACATGCAAGAAGGAATTAAATTATATGAAAAGGATTGACATCTAATGTTATAGAAAAACTCAAAGAACATTTGCCTTGCAATTCTTAATTAAGGTAAAACCTTTTGTGTTTATTACTCTCATCTTTATATGTTAGAGATTGGTATCGTAAGCCTTCGATTTTTGTAGCTTAAAATTTTTTTAAACGAAATATGCTCAAAGTAGGCGTTCAATTTAGTGAAAATATAAGGTGGTGTTTTGTTTGTATTTTATTTTGTATTTTCATTTTTGAAAATGTTTTATGTTTTTATTTTTGTTTTTAAATTTGCTGAAAACGCATTTTGTTTGTCATTTCTGAAAACTGTTTTTGAAAATGAAAAGTTAAAAAACACGTTCTGTTTGAAATTTTGCAAAATACTACTGACTCAAACTCAAATTTTCTTTAACAATATATTGAAAATATGGTTTACCTGCAACACACTAATGTGAGCATTGAAAGTCTATATTAACACAGCTTAGTCAGATCTGAGATTTGAGGAAGCTTTGGTTCTATTAAAATCCAGAAAATGTTAGTTCTTTCGAAACCACCAGAATCCATTTATCAAGGCATTTCTTGAAATATAACAACAAGAATTCTCATTTAATTTTTTTTTTTTTTTTTGCAATGTTGATATTGAATTCAATAAAACATTATTTAGGTTTAGTTCCAAGTTAGGATAATTCTAAAAAAAAAAAAAAAAATTAGACTTAATTCCAAGTTAGGATCATTCTCAAAAAAATAAAAATAAAAAAATTATTTTAAGCTTAGTTTCAGGTTAGGATAATTCTTAAAAAAAAAAAAAAAAAAAAATGCGTTTTCCGCGTTTTGAATATTTTTAGTTAAAATACACACAAAACGCCCAAAACGAGGTTTTGGGTGTTTTGCGTTTTGTGTAAAAAAAATAATTTTTGTTTTCCAAAATGCATTTTCAAAAATGGTAAAGAGAACTCGTTTCTAGTGTTTTCGAAAATAAAAACAAAAAAGACCTCAAAACAATAAAGAGAACATAATCTAATCCTTTGTGGTTAAAATCAATTTATTTTATTCAATCATCTTGCTCGAAATCAATTTGTCAAGATTAAATCGTATTAATAACAAGTACAATTTTAATATAAATTGACTATTAACGAGTTTTAATTCTAGGAATGACAATTTCTCGACTACACCAGTACTGTTGTATAATTTGAACTGTGTCTTTTAAGAGAAGGAAATATAGTATTTTTGAGCTATCTTATAATGCAATCTGAATTACCTATTTCTTTTGGGAGAATGTGGATTAATTGCAACATGTTCTCTTGATTCTAGTAACTTCAATACTGTATGAGTTTTAGACATGTAAATAAATAATATAATAAGAGTTACCTCAGGCGACCATAAGGAGTGGTGCAATTGCACATAACATCAATATTATAGGGACACAAATTTTATTTATTTATTTATTATTATTGGACATTTAAAGAAAAAATAGAATAAAGGGACACAAAAATTTTATAATGCACCAAAAAAGATTGTGTTAATAAATTTTTTTAAAACTTTTTTTTGGTTTAAAATTTAGAATAGGTTTTACTATAAAATCTTATCTTATCTTAAATATTATTATTATTATAATAAAAGTTGAAGACTGTTGAAGTGTGCAAGTACAGTTTTCCCGCATAAATTGTCTGGTAATTACTTTTATTTATTTTTTAAATTTTCTATATTGGATTGTGTTCCCAAAACACTGATGACTATTATAGTCTGTATAAAACACGTTATTGACTGGCCTGTTGAAACAATTTATGTTGCTGTTGAAATAATATTAATTGAAAATTTTTGTCTCCCATTTCCTTTTAATGATTTGGTCAAATGAGTGTTTGAATTACATCCACGAATTGCAAAAAGATTGTTCGTTAACATTCAGACAATATATACAGTTTGTTATCACACGTTATACTCCTAAACGAACATAATCTACCATATTACAAATTCTGAATCTGCTCTGCATCAATTTTTCCACCACCTTCCTGTTGTTTAATTGCTGTCCTGACTATGTTGTTGTACAACCTAAGGTATATCAAAGACAATCGCACTGATTGGGTCCAGTCACTACAATAATTCCGACATTTGCAGCGTCGCATTAGTTTTGATCGATAGAGAGGTTAGTTTCACTTGAATCAATCGTCCACTGCTCAAATATATTCCTTGCAACCTATCTTCTCCAAACATAATTTTTTATTGTATTTTTTCTGATTGTGTGATGATCTTTAATAGTTCTAAAATGACATTTTTTTTTTTTTTTTTTTTAATTTTAAGTTCTCATCCATTGATTTCCTGCTTTCTGAAGCTCATGTGTATAGAAGAATTTTGGAGAATTGAGTTTTGTTCTATCTTCCTTGATATAGCCTCCTTTTAGTTGTGCAATACAAACTGAATTATCTTCATACAATATCATTGGACTATCTTTTGTCGAAGCTAATCCGCATGATGATTGGATATGATGAGTCATGTTTCTCAACCATATACATTCCCGACTTGTCTCATGGATTGCAATAATTTCTGAATGATTTGAAGATGTTGCTTTCAAAGTTTGCTTCACAAATCTCCTCGATATAGCCGTCCCACCAAGTGTAAACACATATCCTGTTTACAATTTTGATTCACGTGGATTAGAGAGATAACCTGCATCTGCTCATCCCACTAAAGAAGATCTCAATTTATGAGAATAAAGTAATCCCATATCAATAGTACTTTTTAGGCAACGAAGAACGTGTTTAACACCATTCCAATGCCTTTGAGTTGGTCCAGAACTATATCTTGCGAGGAGATTTACAGAAAAAACTATATTAGGTTTAGTGCAATTCGCAAGATATGATAATGTTCCAATTGCACTTAGATATGGTACTTCTGGACCAAGAACATTTTCTCCTTCTTAAGTAGACGAAATTGATCATTTTTTGGATCAAGTGATCGAAGGACCATTGGTGATGTTAATGGATGTACTATATCCATATAAAATCATTTCAAAACCTTTTCTGTATATGAAGATTGATGAACAAATAGTCCTTCTAAAAAAATGTTCAATTTGCAAGCCAAGAAAAAAATTTGTTTTTCCCAAATCTTTCATCCCAAATTCATTTTTAAAGTAATCAGCAGTTTTATTGAGCTCTTCTATAGTTCCAATAAGATTTAAATCATCAACATAAACTACCACTATTGCAAATCCAATATTTCTTTTCTTTATGAAAACACATGGGCATATATTATCATTTTTGTTACCCTCATTCAACAAGTAGTCGCTAAGGCGATTATACCACATACGTTCAAATTGTTTCAATATAAATCTATATAATGATCTTTGCAATTTGATTGAAAATATACTTCTCGGGTACGTATCATTTATTTTTTGCACTTTAAGTCTTTCAGGGACTTTCATGTATATGTCACTATCAAGTGATCCATATAGATAGACAGTTACTACATCCGTAAGACGCACATCGAGCCTTTCTGACACAACCATACTAATTAAAAATCTAAATGTGATGGTGTCCATGACGGGAGAATATGTTACCTCATAACCAATTCCAGGTCAATCCTTTGTGCCTTGTAACTTCATTATTTTCATTTCTTTTCCTTACAAAGACCCATTTACATCCTACAAGGATTACATTTTCAGGTGTTGGAACTATTGGTCCAAATTCTTTCGTTTTTCTAAGGAATTCAATTCTGTCTACATAGCTTCCTTCCATTTTGTCAATCCTCTCTCTGTTGGCATTCTTTAACAGACAATGGCTCAAGGTCATTATTCTGAAATATTTGAAGAACCATTTGGAAGGTAAAAATATCATCTATAAAAACATTCTCCCTTTCCCATAATTTATGAGATAACAGATAATTTATTGAAATTTCATTATTCTCAGACATCTGTGATTCTATGTGAATCACGTCATCACTATTAGATTGTTTCATTGAAATATGTGGTTCTGTGGGAACCATGTCACCACTAATAGACTGATTAGTCTTTTCTAGTATTACTCGTTCAGAAGTCTTTGGTTGGTTTGATTTCCTCTTATGAGATACAATGTCTTTAGAATCAATTGGTCGACCACACTTCTGCTGTATTTGAAATTCACTTGCTATAGCAGTTTATCTTATAGGGACATCAATCTTTGCCGGAATGTTTTCTCCTGGTATATATGACTTTGTTACTTTTCTTGTGTCAACAAATTCTTCAGGTAATAGATTTGGGGTAAATAGCGCAAAAGGTCCCTATCGTTTGCCCTCATTGTGGAAATCATCCTTATCGTTTCAAATTTGGCATTTACGCCCCCATTTCAACATTTTCTTGCAGAATTCGTCCTTACCATCACATTCCGTCAAGTTTTTCCATCAAATATGCTTAATTTGTGCAAAACGTCCCTATCGTTTACCTTCATTGCACAAATAGTTCATATCGTTACAATATTAGCAATTGGACCCTTAATGACATTTTTTTGCGCTAAAAGTCCTTACATTTTATTTTTCATTAAAATATTGTAAAATAGGTAATTTATCATTTTAATCAAATAAAAAAATAAAAAAAATGAGTAGTAATAATAATAATAATAGTCAAGGTTTTAAATTTTTTGAATAGTGCAAAATAACCACACTTAAATTAATTTAAAGGGTACAATTTAGTACAAACAAATTAACCTTCTCCCCAAAAAAATTCAAAAGTCGATGCAACTGATATATATGCACATATATGTGTACGAAATCAACAAAAAAGTTGATAAAATAAGAATTGTTAAAAATAGTTAAATACCTAAATATTCTTGTAATTTCGCTTAAAACTAAAAGATATTATAATACAAAACTTAATTACCAAATTTTTTTTAACATTGGCTATTAAATGATGTGCTAGCATTTTTTGAAGAAAAATTCAGGGGTAAAATCGTCACACGACAAGAACAAAATAAATTCTACCTATTTGTAACTGAAATGAACTGTAATATATACACGTTTGATGCAAAACTCTCTGGCATGTAAACCTTTTGCGCCCCCCTTCTCAAACATTTTCCGCAAAACATCTATGCCTGTATTTAAATATATGCGGCCATATATTTAAGTAAATGTAACGAATTAAACAATATTGACGATACACGAAAGTGAAAATCAATCTCAAAATTTGCAATGAAAGAAAATGAAATTCAACCAAAAAGACCTTTTCATAATTAATTTTTTTTAATTTTTAAATGCGATGCATTTAATTGAATATAATTAAATGCATATTTAAGTATATGTTAATAAAATAAAATAAAAATTTAAGTATGACTATTTTGTACTATTCAAAAAAAATTTAAAACTTTGACTATTATTATTATTATTATTATTATTATTATTATTATTATTATTATTATTATTATTATTTTATTACTCCTTTTTTATTTGATTTGATTTGATTAGAATGATAAATTATCTATTTTACAATATTTTAATGAAAGAATAAAATGTAAGGACCTTTAGTGTAAAGAAATGTCATTGAGGGTCCAAATGCTAATATTGAAAAGATAGGGTCTATTTGTGCAATGAAGGTAAATGATAAGGACGTTTTGCACAAATTAAACATATTTGACAGAAAAACTTGACGGAATGTGACGGCAAGGACGAATTTCGCAAGAAAAAGTTGAAATGATGACATAAATACCAAATTTGAAACGATAGGGATGATTTCCACAATGAGGGAAAACGATAGGGACGTTTTGCACTATTTACCCAATTTATTTGAAATTCTTTGCAAATGAATAATTTCCTCAACCTCTTGCTCACATTGATTGCTTCGGGGATCAAAGAAAGATAGAGTTATTTCATTCCAAGAAATTTTATCCTGTTTTTCAAGATGCAGCTTTGCTCCTCCTAAAGTTGGAAAATTCATTTCATCAAAGTGATAATATGCAAAACGTGCATTAAAAAAATCATCTGTTAAGGGCTCAAGGTACCTAATGATGGAAGGTGAATCAAAACCAATATAAATCCCAAGTCTACGTTGGGGACCCATTTTGGTATGTTGTGAGGGAGAAATTGATACTTGGACAGAACAACCAAAAATCCTTAGGTGAGAAATATTAGGTTCATGACCAGATGCAAGTTGTAGAGGTGAATATTGATAATAAGCAGTTGGTCTTATACGAATCAATGATGTAGCATGTAATATGACATGACCCCAAACAGAAATTGGGAGTTTTGTTTTCATGAGTAGTAGTCTACCAATTAATTGTAGACGTTTAATAAAAGATTCTGCTAACCCATTTTGTGTATGGACATGAGCAACTGAATGTTCAATACAATACTCATTGAATCTCTGTGATCTAAACTCACCAGCATTATCAAGACGAATTGTCTTGATTGAGTAATCGGGAAATTGAGCTTGTAATTTTATTATTTGAGCAAATAGCCTAGCAAATGATACATTTCTTGTGGAAAGTAAACAAACATGTCACAATCTAGTAGAAGAATCAACTAGTAGCATAAAATAACGAAATGGTCCACATGGTGGATGTATTGGCCCACATATATCTCCATGAATCCTTTCTAAGAAAGTTCGAGATTCAACATTGACCTTTGTAGTGGAAGGTCTAATAACTAATTTCCCTTGCGAGCTAGTAATATATGAATAATCATTAGGTGAAAGAATCTTCTGGTTCTTTAAAGGATGTCCATGTGAGTTGCTAATTATTCGACGCATCATTATCTCTCCTAGATGTCCAAGTCGATCATGCCAATGTATAAAATTTTTTAAGTCCATGAACTTTGAGTTCGTGGCATTGTTTGATTCGATTTCTTTTATGGATGTATAATACATTCCAGAAGGAAGTGGGATTTTTTCTTTTATATGCTTCTGGTCAGATACAAAAGAAGTAATACAAAGATATTCAATGTTGTTTTCTTGCACCGTTTCAGTGTGATATCCATTGCAGCGGATATCCTTAAAACTGAGCAAATTTCTTCTGGATTTGCAGGAGTAAAGTGTATCGTTAATACATAGTTGTGTATTATTTGATAAAATAATACAAGTTTTATCGGAGCCTTCAATGATTCTTGATGTACTGGATACCGTACTAACATTATTTTTCGCTAATGTTAAGTTCAGAAAATACTTTTTCTTCTGGAGAATAGTAGGTGTTGTGTCACTATCAACTAGACATGTATATTGGAAACTCATCTAAAATATAATCAAATAGATATTTTAAAAAAAGTGAATTGATGATCAAAAGAAGTTAAACATAATTTAACATGAAATGAAAAATACATAGTAAGATTTCAATTCGTATGAAAAACAAGAACAACATTATGACTTTCTAATAAAGCAAACTAATCTATATTTTCCATCATGTCAATATAGAAATCAGAGACATCTAAGTGTTTCCTATTAACTGGGCTATCAGAAAAATTTGTCTCTACTTTTTTCCTTTAATCGATTGATGGTAAAGGTCTACAAGGCGTTTTTCCGTAAGATAGGCACGTGACCAATTTCATGCCACATCAGGAGAAACTTTCTTCGTGTTGCATTTTGATTATGTTATTTTCATTTGCTTTGTGCCTTTTAATTATGTGGCCATGTTGCTGATGATTTTGCCCAAAATTTCTTCCACGTCCACATCTGTGTTCATGTCCGTGTTCACGTCTACATTCATTCCCATGGCCACGTTTGTATCCATGTCTATTTCTTAATATTGCATTTGTTTCAGGAAATACAGTACCACTTGCTTCGGAAAATGGTACAGAACCGGTTGGACATAATATGTGATTTTTCATCAACAATTCATTATTATGTTCAGGTACTAGAAGGCAAGATAAGAGTTCTGAGTACCTTTTAAACGCTCACGATATTCCTGCTGCAGGAGTACATTTGAGCCGTGAAAGGTGGAGAATGTTTTTTCAACTTATCTGTATCAGTGATATTTTCTCCACATAAATTCAATTTTGATCATATTCTGAATAGTTCAGAATTGTACTCACTCACAGTTTTAAAATCCTGCAACCAAAGGTGCATCCATTCATAGCGGGCTTTTGGGAGGACTACATTTCTCTGATGGTCAAAACTCTCTTTTAAGTTTTTCCAAAGTTCTTGTGAATCCTTCGTAGTGAGGTATTCAATTTGCAATCCGTCATGAAGATGGTGACGAAGGAAAGTAAGTGTTTTTGCACTTACTTGCAAGGATTCTTTGTTTCATTCCTTTATTGTTTCTTTAAGATCTTTTAAAATAAGATGAACCTGGGCATCTGGGAGCAATGATAGATAATTTTTTCCAGATAAATTGAGTGCAATGAACTCTAGTTTAGTGATGTTTACCATTAGGATAACTATTCAATCATACAGGAGACATAATTAATTCCTTGAAAAATCTGAGTAATCATATAAGAATCAATGACATGATTTATATATCGAGTATTTATTCTTCTGGAATATTAATTATAATTTTGAGTTGTCGTAGTAATAAAACAAAATTTTGAAATTTCTATTTGCAAATTTAAATTGTGGTATCAATTAATTAAGATTATAATTATCAAGAATAAATTGGCTAATGGTTAATACATATAATGAAAGTGACATTAACAAAAGATTATTCAAAAAATTGTATTTTAAGAATTGTGTGGTATGTATGTAATCATGTATCATAAAGATATGTATAATCATTATCTTTCTTGAAATTGTGATTTTAGTTTTCAAAAAGAAAAATAATTTTGCTTTTGTAAGTGCACTTATTGGAATGATAAATTGATTAGATTATAAAATTATCTTTTTAGAAAATACATAAAATGTAAATTCATTCAAACCATATATTTGATAGATCAACATTGTAAGCATCAACATAATTAACAATACATATAATCAAAATATTGACTATACATGTACCAACATAATTTAAGATTAACTTCTGTATATAAAGTCGAAACTGTGTAGGTATCAGTATAATTTAAAACATCCTAATATGAAGGTATAATAACAGCAGAAATATTTAGAATCAGTAGAACCAACCATATATGTAGCAATGTAATTTGTATATTTGAAACTGATAGAACCACCATATATATAGGCGGTAGCATGATATACTTAAAATTTGTAGAACCAACCATATAGGTGGTAACGTGATATATAAAAAATATTTAAAACTATTACCTTCTGTATACAGATTGAACCTTTGTTAACTTAGTTGGCTAGAGTCTCGTACTGATAACGTATTTTAAAACTACCAAAATATTAGAGAGAATATAGAGATGGAGAGAATTCTTCTTATTTCAATTGTATCTCAAATGAAGAAGTGAAACACCTTATTTATAGGGGGAGGCAATGGCACAATCGTAATAATGTAAACTTTACATGTGTATAAAAGTCATTCATACTAAACATATATTTTATAACAGTGTCCATTTTTTCTTTGTTTTTGTTTTTACAGTTCATTATTAATCTGTCTAATGATCCATTCAACAATAACATTTTCTGAAATGACACATTTAATGCAAAAATTAGAAAATTGTTTAAATATGAGGCCTTTTTTTCTTTTGGGAGAATTAAATTTTTTTCTAGATTGGGAGGATTTAAAATTCTAGTAACGTAACAAAAAACATATGAAAATTAACTTTCAGATGAAGGTCTAATATATTACAACTAATATACAAGGGTCCATTTTTTCTGTTTTTACAGTTCATTATTAATATGTCAAATGATCCAATCAACAATAACATTTTTTGAACTGACAAATTGAATGCAAAATTAGAAATATTGGAAAATACATTATTTTGTATATATCTCCCATTTCATTTTTTGAATGTATATATATACACTACAAGAATTTTATACAGACAAAATAAATTTGCAGGGAAAGATTCTTTTTGTGGGGAAAATCCTTTCTCGACGAAAAAATTTTGTAGGGACCTTTGTGGCGCAAACATCGTGGGAAAAGTTATAAGACAACAAAATGTGAAAATTTGTAGGCTAAAGTCTCTCCCTACGGACTCTTTAGATACAAATTGAATTCGTTGTCTAAGTTCTATCATGACAAATTCATTTAGCTCACAAATCAAAATTTTGTAGGCACATACTACAAAGCAAGTCGTGTTTTTTTCCTACAAATAAATGTTTGTGACGAAAAAATTTGTACTTAAGGCTAGCTTTTCAGTACAATAATGTTTTGTAGGGAAAGTCCATTTGTAGACTAATATATTATTTACCCCACAAGGACAATTTATAGGGAGAAATTAATTTTTTATATATATTTTATATTTTATATTTTATATTATATAATTTATTTACATTATTTCAAAAAATATAAAGATGTAGTGACAGTAAATTAAACGTAGAACTATAGTGCCAATCAATATAACATGGAATCCAAAATATTCTTGCAAAATACAAATGAAAATCTTTCACCAAGTATATAAATTACATCTAAAATTTAAAAAATATAGCAAACACGCTCTCCATTTATTATAACGCATCTAATAAAAAAAATAATTGTTTATCCTCATAAATTAGATCTGCGACTCTTCCTCACCAAAGTTGTTCTCCTCATCAAAGTTGTTGTCTTCGTACTCAATGCATCATCCTCCTAGTGAGTACATCGACCAGCACTCAGTTTCTCCATCCAACCTTAACATTTATCTTCAGTGCTACATTTGCGAGATATAGCTGTTTGATCCTTTGACACATGCTTCTGCAGCAACACTGTGAACAATACCGAGATCGGTTTCACATATTTTTTTTCAGATCACCTATACAAAATCAAATATGCATTTTATTACTAAATCAAGCAAACATCAATTTCGTGCATGATGCCTAAAGTTATAAAAGGTCTGTTATTTTGATTATCACAAGTTTCTTACGACAAAGGAGGCCGTTATTGTCCGCTAATTATATGCCAATTAGCAAATCAAGCTCCTTCCCATGGGGCTGCAGCTTTGCCATGACGTCATGAAATCTGGCTTTTAAGACCCCTTTCACCTGATTTGGTATCCCAATAGAAGCTGGCAGAATCTAATCAGAGTTGAAGGCATGTGAGAAAACACAAAAATTAAAATTCACATATTACAGTATATAAAAAAAAAACTCAAGTCTTTTACCACGCCAGAAGTAATACACATCTGATCTGAGTAAGGTCAAGACAAAAACTTCGTGCCACGGTTTCATGCACATTGTGGGTGAAGTTAATGCAGATCCAACTGTCGACTGTCCCTCCATTACCATCCTCTGCAAGACCAAATATTAATTTATTATTATTATTAATTTTTTTTTACAGAAATTTGAACAACGTTGCATGTTGAAAAGCTATAATGCTTGGACTGTCACGATCCGTCCCAGATCATCCTACTGGACCTGAAACGTGACGTGGGCCGATGGTAGGTGACAACTAGATGTTGGACCCACCACCAAGGCAAACTTGACTTTTCTTCGACTTTCAATATTTCATTTTTCTTAATTTTGATCCCATAGAAATTTATAAAATTTTGACAGAGTCTCCTCTATAATTTTGACTTAACCAACCTATAAAAAAATAATAAATTCTCAAACATGCAATCATAAATAATTATATCACTTTCCAAATCTTCCAAGCAAGATATTTGACATAATAAAATAACCACAATTCTTAATCCACTTCTTTACATATATACAATCCATAATACATCATCACAAACACATTCCTGACAAAGTATATAACTTATATAGGATAACTGCATAACCCAATGTACCTTCCTAGAATGTGACTTCTAAGAGCTTACCAAAGTAACTCATACAAATGACAATGTTACGAAGCTCCTCGAGAGCTGCAAAGCTCCTTCGATGCTGCTGAAACTCTTATTTTTCTTCCTATACTATAAATGTGGGGAAAAACATGAGCTCGTGACTCAGTGAGTGGAATTTCTGAAATAAAAGTATTTTATAAACAATTTCTGAAAACATAATTTATTTCATAAGCTTTTGTCACTTTAAATCAAATCATACATGCTAAGAATAATCATAAAGATCGTGGAATAATCATCTTTAGTATAACTGATAAACTGTAATACATAAAAAAATCACACCAAAGGTACCCAACTAAATCATCTGAAATCTGTATCTAGTCATACGTACGTATACTACTGAGAACCTCCATACCCGGCCCAAAGCCCCTCTGGGTACAAAAGTGGGTCCCAAAGACCTCATATATACACCCTTACACACGGGCCATAGGCCCTCTCCGTGCATAAGAGCGGATCTTAAGATCATCTGAACACGGGCCATAGGCCCCCCCTCCATGACAAAGCCTTAAGATCACAAATAATATCTGCTAGTACACGGGCCCAAGGCCCCCTCCGTACACTAATACAAGAACAGATAACCCCATCGGATACTTCTGGTGGTTTGGAAATCATACATGCCAACTTAACTAATCATGCTTGTAAAAAATGGTAAAAAGAGTCATCACGATAAACAAAATTAATTTTAAAACATTTGCTTTGATAATCATGCTAAAATCAAGTAATTTAAAAATCATTTGTAACTTGTAGAAAATCATTGTGAATAACGTAAAATATTCTTTAAGTTTATTGTCCACTCACAGAGTTATTGATTGAAATCTAGCACAGCTGAAAGGCCTCTTTAAATCTCCACATCATCTCCTGAAATCATAAAATAAATCTTTTGTATTAAAGCACATCCTATTAAACCATGAGAAATCAATTGACAAAATTTGTATCTTATTCCATTCCGTTCACTAAGATCCCCAACTTAATTCCTTTATTGTAGTTTCCCAAACTTTATAACCAATCTTTTCTTTATTTCCTTGCCAACTAATGACCACACATAACATTCACAAATCCATTCATTTGCTTTTCCTTTTTAACCTATTTTATAGAACTTATTTAACATCTAAAACATCAATATTTACCATAAAAACAAAGATTAAGACTCCAATTCCCAAACCATTTCCTTAGTTAATTAACAACCAAAATAAACTCCTTCTCTTTCCCATTCCCAATTCCACATGAAAATATCATATAATAGCTAATTATTTACCATATAACTCAAAGAGAATGCACATATATACCAAACTCTCCTTTCCAATAGCTCAAAAATTGGCCAATGCATGAACCTAGATACATGTGTATACTAATCTTCTAATAAGCTCCACCATATCAATTTTTTTTTTTTTTTTCACATGAAAAATAAATTAACACGGGCTTAATAAATTTAATTTAGCTTAAATATCCCATATAATCTACTAATTCAAGAACCCTAAAATTCATCCATTATTTCTTTCACTTAACATGAACTAATAGCCCATTGTACTCAAATAAACCTTCCCCATCCATAAATTTTCACATGTAAGCCAATATGTAAAATTACTAAAATTTAACCCAATCCTAAAATAAGTAGATTCTTACCTTTACCTCATGAAGAAGAAGAAATTGAACTCTTGTAGCCTATGACCTCGTCGGCTCCTTCTTTTTTTTTTTTTTCTTTTTCCCCTTCTTTCCTCTCGGTCTCTCGAACTCTCTCTGCCTCTCCTGAAAACTCCCTGAAAATTGGGCTCCAATACCAATTTTAGGGGTTAAAATATGGTAATATTACATGCCAAGTCACCAAACCTTCATATTACATAACATTTAGTCCCTTAATTCTATCAATTGACAATTAAATCCTTAATGTTCTAATTTATCTCATTTATGTCCTTTAAATACTTGTAATTGTAAAATAGAGCCCATAAAAATCATTTATTCAAAATAAGTCCTTATTTGACTTGACCATTTGAAAATTCGACTTTGACTAGTTAATTCTTTGACTTTTTTACTAGTAAAATTCGGGTTATTACATGGACAGCAAGCATAAACATCAGAAGTTACTACGCACGAATTTCTGGTTTATTTTAGCATAGATGATTGTTGACGCCCCGTAAGCACCCCAAGGACAGGGCACCGCTTACGGGGCATCAACAATGATCGAATAAGTTTGAACTTTAAAATTAAAATTATCGTGTACATCATGTTTCAACGCCTAACTTGTTGTAAACAGTCCTTATCTCAACTAGAATCGTGATATTTAAGCTGTAAAAATAACACCGAATTTGTGAAACAATTTACCATCAAAAGGGCCAAGAAAATTTAAGTCAACATATTTAGAAAAAGAGAAGTGATCAAAGTTAGGTATCCGGGGAGCAGGAAGCATGCGAGCCTTGACTTGTGCCAACTTCTCACTAATTTCAATTCCGAACTCTTTAGCATAAGGGTCTCTTGAATAAGCATTATTATGACAGTCTGTGATGAAAAAACAAGGTGTCAAAGCACTTGGAACACTCTCAGCATAAAAATGCATCATTAATTCAGACCCCAAAAGTGAAAATTTTGCAAACAATGAAGAATTTGTATTATACAACGTGCACAATTAATTCACACATTCTTCCAGAGAATCAAGAAAGGCTTACTACTAATGCTTCACTCTTTCAAACGAGAGATTAATAAATTGATGATGCAATGAAGCAAAATCATAGTGTTATAGTAACATGCACCCAATGAATTAGTACACACCATCCAATAATAGGGGATTATAAATATTGAGCAGTATCAAATATGATGTAACAAAAATGTCCCCATTAGTTCATATAGTTCCTCATGAAACCCTACAAAAATATTGACAAATAAAATACTGCACATGCTTCCCCTGGATCAAACCTCAGTAGCCACAAAGAGCATTCAAGGTTGCAATTTTAATGGAGCATAAACTCAGATTCAAAAGAATGCGCTGGAGCTGGACCAACTTGAAGAATATCACGATTCGATATAACAATAAATGGCTGATAGAATATCTTATATGGTATACTCCGATATAATTAGATCAAACTAGCTACTCTATAAAGATTAAAATAAAAATATGATACTTGGCCAAACATTATATCTCTGTTTGGCAAAAGTGAAAAAAAAAGTTTTTAAACAACACAATTTTCCAAATTATCTTTTAACCACACATATTTTCTCCACTTTTTAACCACGCATCTTACCTAGAAAACATAAGAAAACATGTTTTTAAACACCAAAATTTTAACAAACAGAGGTGTCAAAAATAACCGTACACCTTTTTTCAAT
This sequence comes from Ligustrum vulgare, assembly GCA_963555705.1. NCBI lineage: Eukaryota > Viridiplantae > Streptophyta > Magnoliopsida > Lamiales > Oleaceae > Ligustrum > Ligustrum vulgare. The sequence goes on from OY743168.1 coordinate 44,990,399, forward strand.
GTACCAAATCACCCAAAAAAAGTTCACCAATCAAAATTGTGAAATTTCCAATACATCCCAACTATGGAAGTAAAAATCCACAATTCATGAATTAAACAACATAAAAAGGGAAATGAACACTAGCCTTTGATCTGATACACTCTATGGGACGAGGCGGCCTCCTCCTTTGCCGCCACTTCTAAAAATACCTCGCGTATGTAGCCATGGCGTGCTTGTCTAAAGACAGAAAGAGAATCGAAGGGTTTTAGAATAAGAATTTTTCTACTTGTACAAATTAATTTGACAATGTGATTGATAATTAGCCATGGTCCATTTTTTATTTTCTATTTTTCCAATTCATTATTAATCTGTCGAATGATCCAATCAACAATAACATTTTCTGAATCAACGATGACAAAGCATTGAATGATCCTCCTAGAAATTTTACATGGAAAATTATTGAGCGTCAATGGTGAATTTCTAATGTGCAGTTGTGAATTTGGTCATTTCAGTTTAGAATGTCATATAATCTTATATGAGGATTGTTATGCCTTGGCGAGCGTTGATGTTTGATCTTGAGATGGAGTCATTAGGATGACATCGTACGAGTATACTGAGAATCATATGAAGGTTGTATATGTCCAATAGGAGGATTTGTCACTCTTTGGTAGTAGGAGATTATAACATATATTTTGCCCACTTAAGTTCTTGTAAAGTCCACGACCGAGGTTGTGCTAAGAGTTGAAAATTTGTTTTTAGTCATAACAAGATCAACTAAGAGAAAAAGTGAATAACATAATTGGTTGAAGTGAGAATGACGCTATCCATATCTCTTAACCAATTGAATATATATTGATGAAGTGATTATATTTCCACGGTAACTATACACAAACTGGTCTTGTCATAACCACAAGACATTTCCCTTTACATGGATTGCCTTGATACATTGCTAGACGTCAATCTTGGACTTGCGACATGAATTATTGATCTAGGTGAATCGAGGATAGATTAGAAATTGAGATTTAAATTCATCTTATTCCAATCAGATTGAAATGATAATAACACAACGTTGCCAGCATGAATAGAACTTGATGGGTCACAGACAAAAGCAAGAATTTAGCACGGGAATTGGATCTTGTACAAGTGGGAGATTGTTGGAATAGTATCCAAGCCCAATTGGTTGGACTGGTTTTGGGTTACTTGTTTGGAAAAGAATGGCCCAAGCCCGCTATCTTAATCGTGATTAGGGTTTCACTCAGAACCTACACTACAACAAAATTAGTGTTATCCTACAAAATTTTCGCATACAAAATCAAATTTGTATGCAGAGTCTATCTTTTCCTACAAAACGAGTTTTTGTGGGAAGAAGAATTTGGTTCAATAAAAATGTATACTTTGACTACAAATTTTCCGCATACAAATGAAATTTGTAAGGAGAGTATATTTTTTCCTACAAAGGAAATTTTTGTAGGGATAAAAATTTGACTCCAAATATATTTATACTTAAACTACATATTCTCCAATTACAAAATTAAATTTGTAGGCTTTCTTTTATTTTTTCTCCTAAAAAAAATAAAGTAAAATAAAACATAAAATAAAAAATCCAAAACTGAGAGATGCCAATTCCAATCTACCGTCTGTAATCCCATTCCAACTCAAGCCCTAAACTTGATTACCTCTCCCTCTTCCCGTCGAGTAGCCGTCGCCCGTGTTTACCCTCCAAATCCCCGACACCCATGTGGCGGTCAGGTATTTCAGCCACCCAAGCGTGAGGTGAAGTTTTTGTTGTTTCAATTTGGTTGTGTTCTGTACATTTTAGGCGTCTTTTTTATTTTTTTGTTTGCGTTTCTTTTCTTTTCTTTTCTTGTGTTCTGTACATTTTAGGGTGTTCATTTATAAAGTTAATTCTTTTTTCTTGCAACCTGCAGCTGTTAGGAAATTTTTCATGTGTTTTTTTGGAGGTTTGGGTTGTTCGATCTCCAAAAAAGATTGATCAAGATGATTTTTAAAATACTTGTAATTTAATTAATTTTTTTAGCTCTTTATAATTTCTGTGTTTTTTAAAAATTTACTTTTCGTGATCTTTTTTTGCAGGGTAATTTTTAGGTTTCGATTCATACATCTTATACGTTGCTGGTTTGTATTTCTATATTATCTAAAGTATGAAAGATTAAAATTTCATAGACATGGTCATCGATTTTCTATATTCATTATATTGTTGCAGTTTTCTCCAACAGAGTCAGTGAGTTAAGAGTTGTTGAACTCTTGGATGGGTTCTGTGAAAAGATGCAGGACTATACTCTTGAGAAGGTAGTTGGTGTGGCTTCCCCTGTCCACAGTTAATGTTTATTCTCTTATAAATGTGACATTGTAATAGAAAAGTTACAAAAAAAAAAAAAAAAAAATTTCTAGGTAGAACACTTATAAATTATGTGTGTTACTGGTGATTCATGTCATGTTATATATAAGAATAAACCTTACAGATAGACTATATTTACACAAGTACTTGCATGAATAGCTTCATAGTCCTTTGATTAAAGGTACTAACTTTTCTGGTAGGAACAAGATGGCTTTTTAGCATTAGCTATTATGTGGAATTTTTTATGTGCTCGCTGTTTTTTCTATAGTTGAGATTTACCTATATATATAAATTATTTGTGGATTTATTGGCGATTTAAGGTCAAAGTTTGTGGTATCCGTGTTGATAAATGGCTGAAGGATTTGCTTGTTATTTGTTCTCCTCGTAGTGATTGGGCAGAACATACTTGAGCCTTAAATCTTTACTCTTATATGTTCAATATGGTTATGTTTTCTGCCTTTTACAACAACATTAACTTACTTGACCTTCTTTCTGGGCTCTGTTTTACTTTCTTTTATCCCATTTAGCTTTTAAGTGAAGGGATCATTTAAGTGGCAAGCTTTCTTGCTTTCATGCGTTTTTATGGGTTCAGCTGGACGAAGGGCAGTCAATGCAGCTGAAAGAGCAGAGAAGAAACATCTCAGAGAGAAGGTGAGTAACGTTAATTCTCATTTGACTTTTGCTTTGTAAAGTACACACTATGTGATTCTCACAGCCTTTTCCTGTGGTTCAGTGGTTGCATCATAAAAAATTAAGTGAATCTAAACTAGTTACTTCTTTAAAATACATTCAGATGCCAGAATTTGCTAGTTAAGTGACTTTTGAGTTCGTCAATTTGATATCTGGTAAAAAAAGTGCTATATAAATTTCTCTTGTTCCGAGGATAACACAAATCATGGAGAAAAGATAGAAGTATCTTGGTTGTGAAATGTTAATGTAAGCACACTAATGGAAATGAATTAGTTGAGGAAAAAGACTTGGAGCATTTTAGATACCAAATATCATTATAAACAACACTTCCATTTTTCAGAAACTATCTTGGAATCTGAAGATGACTATGAGCTCGTTGGTCTATTTTAGCCTTTAATCCACTGGTGAATGATAAATGCGTATTTATTAGTCCTAGCAGCATGTTTTCATTATTAAGGTCAATTTGCAGTTATCATCGACCTGATCTATATGAAAGATAAATAAAGGCTTTCGTTCAATTCAATCTATTTCTGGGCTGGATTTACATAAGAAATAAAAACTCTTCCAAATTGGAAAAATGCTTGTACAAGTGAGAGCAATTGACTAAAACTCAATTAAAAGATGAATAGGTCAATGGATGAGTCGATATTGTTGAGTTTTGCCAAGTTTTTGTCTCTGTATTGTGCATATTTATCTCTTACCAAGCATCAATATTTTGACTTGCTGAGTTTTTTAGTACGCTCAACTTTGGTCACTGAGATCATTGTTCATTTCTTTCTTTTACAGTTTCAATGGGATCATTTGAAGAAGTGATCAGAGAATCATCAACTTGAATCAAATTTGCTATCTTCCTGAGTTTTTCAGTACAGTCAACACTGTCGAGGAAGATGATGTTGTTGAGGGAGAAGAGAACAACTTTGAGGAAGTTCACAAATTTGTTAAGGATGAGTAGCATATTTATTTATTTTACGAGGATAGATATTTATGTTGTTCTTATATAGATATAGATATAGATAGTTAAAGAGCATGTTTATTAAACTGTTTTTTTAAGATTACGATCACATTCAGTAACAATGGATTTTTATTTGTAGTTTGATACAATATTTGGGGTTAATAATATATTGTTTTATATTAGAAATTAAAATTTAATTTATTTTTCTGGATATTTTTATAATTTTTCATAAACAAAAAATAATTAATATTAAAAATAAATAAATAAAAATTTTTTTCCTCACAAACAAAAATGTATGTAGACAAGAAGTTAACCTACAAAGTGCTTTTCCCATAAACAATTATTTATGAGGAAAATCACGATTTTGCTTACAACATACTTTATGTCTACGAACATGCTTTGTATGCCAAGATAACATTAGTACACGAATAATTGTATCGGGAGAAAAATTAGACGAGGAATAATATTTGAATCTAAAAGATTTGTAGGCTCGAATTTCAGCCTACAAAACATATTTCGTGGGTAGAATGAACATTTGCATACATATAATTTCGTTGGGAAAAGTATTAGACGATGAATGATTTTTGTCGTAAAAGGATTTGTAGGCTCAGACCTTTGCCGAAAAAGGTGCCAAATTTGTCTGCTTATGTCTATAATTAAGCAATAGGTTTAATTACAAGAAACAAGTTAGTAATTTCTTTGGTTGCTAATACAACCCCTTCCAGATCATAATTTGTTGTGCGGATTACTATCAGAAATTGGACAATTGACGGCTGTGGAGATAAGATTTCAACACTACATTAGATATCAAATTCACGTGATTCATATGTTCTTTATCACAAATTCTATCTAAGTGTAAGGTTGATCCCGAATATGTTTTGGAGTTTTTTAATTTTCGCTAAGCATGTACGACCTGAAACCTTACAGTGTTAACAGGGATAATCTACATCCGGGCATTCTTTATTATCACTAAAGGAGACGATTGAGTTGGTTTCTATTGATATTAATGGTGCCACTTGTAATACCCAGTCCAGGAAAAGTTGAAAATATTTGATGGATACTACTCATACCAACAAGGTGCACATTCTTTTCAGAAAGTCCATCGTTAAAAACTCCACAATTAAGCGTGTTTGGCTTGGAGTAATTCTATTATTGGTGACCCCTTGGGAATTTTTCTATGGGAGCGTGCAAGTGAGGACAAAATATGCTGAAAAGACCCATGTTGATATAGTGGGGACAGTCATCGATCTATAAGGTAACCCGAGTCGTTACAAATGCTATCAGAGACGATCGCTAGCCAGTAATCGGGAAATAAGTGCTATGCTGGACAAAGTGCTACGCCATAGGGTGGGAGTCACCTCCTGAACCCGTATGAGCCACTTCTAGAATCTCAAAACCTGACAATGGATCATCAAATGGTTTAAGCGCGATGAGAACGCTGGGAGTCTAATGCAGAATGATTGTAATGCTCAGGTCAGTAAAAGCTTAAAAGATTTGATATGTACTACTTATACCTACAAGAAGTACCTTCTTTTCCGGAAGTCCATCGTTAGAAACTCCACTGTGAAGCATGCTTGGCTTGGAACAATTCTATGATGGGTGACCCTTGGGAAATTTTCTCAGGAGAGTGTCAGTGAGGAAAAAACATGCTTAAAAAATCCATGTTAGTACATGATAAGTGTATTTATACGCTTATTTATATCCTAAAAGTAGGATTTTATATGCTTGTATGAGAATATTTGCTATTGATTTCTTTATTATTTGTTTATAGTTCAGAAATGGTCCCAAATTCGGGAAAACAAAGGAATTTGAGCTAAATAAAGTCAATTGGATGATAAAAGTACTAAGGCGTGCAAATCAAGAGTTGATGAAGTTAATCAATGGGTTAGTTGGAAGAAAAGTTGAATAAGAAATCAAATTTGGAAGAAATCAGAAGTTTAGGGGCTTAATTGTAGCAATTGGTAGTTGAGGGGCCATGCAATAAAACCATGAGGACCAAATTAAAGGAAATCAGAAGAGGAAATTGTTGTTAGACGCTGAACCGTACGATCGTCCAGAGTTCAAGGGCGCAATCGCATGATCACTGTAGAAACAGGCAGAATCAAAATACACATAATCGCGCAATTGTATGGTCAAGATCTAGGTTGATTGATGGGCTTTTTGCGAGATTCTCAGCTGGTTTTTCATTATTTTGACCTAGGTTTTGAGGTAACCTATATAGAAAAGACATAAGGCACATTTTTAGAGGTTCATATTGTGATATTTTATGCCAAAACTCTGTCGAGTTGCTATGGGATCCTTGCAAGGCTAAGACCACAATTGAAGATATACAAGAAAATGAATGTGGTGACATCCATTTATTTCTCTTGTAATTTATTTTCATCATGTATTTAGGCTAGGTTTTTAGTTATTATAAATGTGATGAAACTTTAACTCATTTATTCCATGTTTTGACTTTATACTTACATGATGCAATTTATGGGTTTGATGCAATTAATTATTTTTTATTTTCATCTATATTTATGGATGCCAGGTTATTAATGTTCGTGATGTTTTTCTAAGTTCGAAAGATTAAGAATACATTAGACTTGAATTGATTGCCACAAAGTCTGATAACGGATAGAAATATACTCCTATGCTTTGTGTTATCCCAAAAAATGTTCATAATTTGTTAATACTTTTCTACATATTTGGATTGGTCAAAGAAATATAGTCTAATCTCTTGTGGGAAAAGGATTTTATGCATCGCTCGAAAGGCGACATAAATAACTTTAGGAACACGAATTTTCAATACTCCATAAATTGTTATTAAACGTTTAAGTCAAACACATAGATGATAGGATTAAGGTGGATTCATAATTCTAACATATTCATTTCATAGTTTTCATAAATCAAATCATTTGTTTTAATTAGTTTAGTATAGTATAGTTCAAAATTCTCAAACCAAAGCTATTTCTAGTTCCGATTAAGTTTAATAATCTAAAATACAATTTACACAATCCTCGTAGATAAGATAACTGGACTCATTGTCCACTGTATTACTTTTACGATCTGTACACTTGCGGTCAGCAACAAGTTTTTGGTGTCGTTTCCAGATATTTTAGTTTAAATTTATTTTTAGATTTCTTTCATTGATTTGGACTTTTTACTTGCTTTATTTTTATTTAGTAATTTTTAGTTTTAGTTTAGTTACTAGTTTTTTTGCTTCTCTAATATTGTGTATGCTACGTTCGAAAAACTGGAATCTTTTCGAAGGTGGGGTGGAATGGAAATAGAACATACTTTACACCATAGGTTAAGAAAGCTATGGAATTAGAAAATATGAAAAACCAAAAAGAGGAACAAATGACAAACAATAATCTGTCTTTACTTGGTGTTGAGCCATTCAATGAGGGAAATAGACTTGTAGGAGACTTTATGATCCTACAAATTGTCCAAAACCAATCAAGCATAGTTTACCCACCCTTTGATCTTGCAAACTTCCAGTTAAAGACCATTGTGATAAACATGTTTCAAAATGGACAAAAATTCTATGGAAATAACTTGATGAAAATTCACATGCACACGTGTTTAAATTTTTGGACATGTTTGAACACTTTAAATATCAAGGAGTATTAGATGACATCATCAGACTCGTTGTTTCTATGCACTCTAAGGGATATGACAATAGAATGGTTAGATTCCCGTCCTCCTACTAGTATCACAACTTGAAATGACTTGGCCAAAATTTTTTGTGCTAAATTTATGCCCCCAGCCAAAGTTGCTAAACTCAAACTTGATATAAAAATTTTCCAACAACAAGAGTCTGAATCATTTGATGAAGCACGTAACAAGTTTAAAAACATGATTTGGAAATGCCCTCAACATGGACTCCCTAAATAATGATCAAGTGAGGTACTTTTACACTGGCCTACTCCCTTATTATAGAATCCTAGTCGAATCCTCATCCAATGGATCCATAACAACCCAAACCCTTGATGGAGAACTTGAACTATTCGAGAGAATAGACAATACCAATCCAATGTGGGCATCTAAGAAAACAATTTAAAAGAAAATAGCATGAGTTTATGAAGTGGATAATGTTTCAGCACTATTTGCTAAAATAGACTCATTGATAAATTTCATACAAACCAACCATTCAGTGAAAAGTGTAGTAGCTGGATGTGAGGAATATGGGGGAAAATCACAGTACATCAGATTGTCCAATTTTGGTGGCTCAAGCTGAGCAGGTCAGCTTTTTACAAGGGGGACACTGCCAACATAATCCATATTCTAACATACAACCCTGGTTGGCAAAATCACCCTAACTTTTGATGCAGAGAGAATCCAAATAGCTAAGGCCAATATGTGCCTCCACTTCAGATAGAAGAGAAGAAACCTCAACTTGGAGAGATGTTCATGAAATTGATGGAGAAGAATGAGGAGTACGTGAGCAAGAATGATAAGTTCATGGAAAAAACTTATCAATTCATGAGAAGGACTGAAACTACATTGTAAAATCATTAGGCCTCAATTAGTAATTTAGAGACTCAAGTTGGACAGATAGCTCAAGTTTTGACAAGCAGAGCTCTGGGCAAACTGCCTGGTATCGTTGAGGTTAATCCTAAGAAGCAAGTGATGGCAATCAAGACTTTAGAAAAAAAAAAAGGTAGATTTTGTGCCAGGTAGGATCGCTTTTGCTCCATGTGATAGAGTGTATGAACCATCTACTCCTTTTCCCCAAGGATTCAAGGGTTGGAATGAGAAACAAGGAGTAAATGCAATAACTACACGTAGTGGAGTTCAATTTCCTGAAGTTCATGTTAAAAAGTCATTGAAAAGGAGGGAGAATAGGTTGAGGCACCTGAGAGGCCATCTAATGAAAAGAGAGAGGGGCATAAGGTGAAATTGACAATTTAGCCTCAGAGTCCCCTATCCTATTCCCACAAAGGTTGAAAAAGACCAAGGAGGACCAGCAGTTCAACAAATTTCCAGAAATGCTAAAAAAAACTGATATCAATATTCCTTTCATCGACGCAATTGCAAATTCCAAGATACTCTAAGTTCTTAAAAGACAGGATTTCCAAAAAGAGGAGGATTGAGAAGTTCGAGACAGTATCCTTAACTGAGGAGTGCATCGTAATTTTGCAAAAGAAGCTACCACCAAAGTTAAAGAATCCGGGGAGTTTTTCAATACCTTACATCATAGGAGATTTAAAATTCAACAAAATTTTATGTGAACTTGGTGCAAGCATTAACTTAATTCCCCTATTTGTCTATAAGAAACTAGGATTGGGAACCCCAAACCCACACCTCTCATCTTGCAGCTAGTTGATCGTTCTATCAGACATCCATATGAGATAAGGGGCGGAGCCAACCCAAGAAATTGAGCTGGGCCACTTTTAATAATTTTTTTAAATGGTAAGGAATTTTGAAGGATTTTCCCCCAAATGAGGGGGGCCATGGCCTAGTTGGCCACCCCTAGCTCCGCCCCTGATGGGATTGCTGAAGATGTGCTGGTAAAAATGGACGAGTTCAGTTCCCAGTTGACTTTGTAATTTTGGACATGGAAGAGGACAGCAAGGTGCCTTTAAATTCTGGGCCAACCTTTTATGGCTACTGGAAGAGCTTTGATAAATGTGGAAGAAGGGAAAGTAACATTTAGAGTAGAAAATTAGTATGTCACATTCAACATGGTCCGGACAGAGAACAAAAATCCACTTCTTGAAAATTGCTCCAAAATAGAGGTGGAACCACAACTTCACCAAGGGAATGAGGAGATTTTTGGGTATATGGTCAAAGCAAATGATAGGGGGTCAACATCATATTTCGTGCCACGTTGAGGAAGTTTGCCAAAAAGTCTAGCTCTATATTATAAATGAAGCGCTTGTTGGGAGGCAACCCAAATTCTTTATTTAGCTGTCTTATTTATTGCCCTTGTTTGATTTTGTTATTTAGTTACTTCACATTGCATTTTAGGATTACTAGCGTGCTTAGAATTCACATTTTGACATGCTAGTTGCATTGAATATTTCATTACTCTTATTTTGCATGTTTTACCATTTTTAGGATTTACTTACTTTTTATTTGTTTTGTTGTTCATCATCACAATCTTCAACATGATAATCTAGCTTAGGACATGTAGACATAATTTAGAAGTTTATTGCATGAACATTGAATTCCCAACCATCACCGCTGCCTGGTTGATTTAGATTTCTAACACTGGAGTGTGAGATTGGGAATGGATTATTTTTGGTCTATGGTGCATGATTATCTAATCCTAACTGGCTTATGTGGAAAAATGCAACATATATATGTTTAGAAACCACAAAAATAGCAAAAACCTCGGGATATGAGAGAAAAGTAGTGAGGTTGTGATCATCCATGATAGTGCAAGAAAATTCATAAGAAACTCATTGATTGACCACGTGAGATTTGGGCTTATTTATGCATGATTAATCACACAATATCAAGTATAGTTTTACATGAGTTTGCATTTGATTTTCGGCTATTCACACACACAAAACAAAGTCGAGCATTGGATAAATGAAAATATTTTTATGTTATTCATATTTCTATGCTAAAGTGAATCGTTAATCTGAATTGTTGAAGCTCATGGTAAAGAAATCGACAAAACAAAAATATTTGTTATTTTCTTTTTTGTTTATAGTTTAGTTTTATTTTGTTCGAGGACGAACAAATAGTTCTAATTTGGGAGTGTTGATAAGATCAGTATATTTTATACACTTATTTCTATCCTAAAAGTAGGATTTTATATGCTCGTTTGAGAATATTTGTTATTGATTTATTTATTATTTGTTTACATTTTAGAAATGGTCCCAAAGTCGGGAAAACAAAGGAATTGGAGCAAAATCAAGCCAATTGGATGATAAAAGAACTAAAGCGTGCAAATCAAGAGTTGACGAAGTAAATAAAGGGCCTAATTTGAAGAAAAGTTGAAGAAGAAATTAAATTTGGAAGAAATTAGAGGTTCAGGGCTTAATTGTAGCAATTGGAAGTTGAGGGACCCATCGTGCAATAAAACCATGAGGACCAACTTAAAGGAAATCAAAAGATGGAAATTGCCGTCGGACGCTGAACTGCACGATCATGCAGAGTTCAAGGGCGCAATCACATGATCGTTGTAGAAACAAGTAGAATCGAAATACACGTAACCTCGTGATCGCATGACTTTGAATTGTGCGATCGTGTGGTAAAAAAATGGGCTGATTGGTGGGCTTTTTGCGGAATTTTCAGCAGGTTTTTCATTATTTTGACCAAGGTTGTGAGGAAACCTATATAGATAAGACATAAGGCACATTTTTAGGGGTTCCCAATTGTGATATTTCATGTCAAAGTGCTGTCAAAGTGCTAGGGGATCCGTGCAAAGCCAAGACCACGATTAAAGATATAATTGCAAGAAGATGAACAGGGTGATATCCATTTATATATCTTCTTATTTATTTTATGTCATGTATTTAGGCTAGGTTTTTAGTTGTCAGAATTGTGATGAAACTTTAACTCATTGATTCCATGTTTTGGTTTTATATTTACATGATGCAATTTATGGGTTTGATGGAATTAATTGTGTTTTATTTTCATCTATAATTGTGGACGCATGGTTATTGATGTTTGTGATGTTTTTCTATGTTCGAAAGATTAGGAATACATTAGACTTGAATTGATTTCCACAAAGTTCGATAGGAGATAGAAATATACCCCTATACTTTATGTTATCCCAAAAACTGTTCATAATTTGTTAATATTTTTCAACATGTTTGGATTGGTACCGTAGAAATATAGTATAATATCTTGTGCAAAAATGATTTTATGCATCGTTCAAAAGGGGACATAAATAAATTTAGAAACACGAATTTTCAATACTCCGTAAATTGGTTTTAAATGTTTAAGTCAAACATGTGGATGATAGGATTAATGTGGATTCATAATTCTAACATTTCAATTCATAGTTTTCATAAATCAAATCTTTTGTTTTAGTTAGTTTAGTTTAATTCAAAATTCTCAAACCAAAGCTTTTTCTAATTCCGGTTAAGGTTAATAATCTAAAATACAATTTACACAATTCCCGTAGGTACGATATCCAGACTCATTATCCAATGTATTACTTGTACGATCTGTACACTTGCGGTCAGCAACATTAAATGGAGATAGTCGTCGATCTACAAGGAAACCCGGGTTGTTACAACACTACTTACGAAGTTTCTAATGCTGTTGTTTTCTTCTTCATTTTTGTAATTTTTATAGTTCGAGCTAATGTTCCTAATATGATGAACCGTTAATTATTTGGGTTGGTGTGGAGTTCATGGACGAACTTTAAATCAATATTCTAGGGTAATAAGCACAAATGGTCCCCAACCTTTAGATTTCTTGCGAAAATGGTCCCCAACGTTTGGATTTTTGCATTTATACCCTCAGAATCACCAAACGTTGCGAAAATGGTCCCTACCGTTAGATTCCGTTAGTTTTTTCCGTTAAAAAGTGTAAATAGCACAAATGGTCCCTAACCTTTGAGTTTTTTATGATATTAGTCCCTAACATATTAAGGTCACGTTTGGCATTTTTAGTTTGTAACCTCTAAACGTTTGGCGTATTTAGTCCCTAATATATTAAGCCCCTATACGTTTGACATATTTAGTCCATAACATATTAATCCCCTATTTGAAAATAATTATTTCAAATAATATGATTTGTAATTGTAATTTTTTGAAGAATTTGTTGTTAAAAAATTGAATTTATTTGTAAATTATTTTATTGATAGAATGTGTTGTTAAAAACGAGTTTTAAAAAATAAAATTTATTTTGAATTTCTAATATGCACAATAAAATATTTAACAAAAATTCACCGCCTAAACCTATTGGAAAAAAATAATGAATCCGTGGAATATAAACAAACAAAAACATTGGACATTATTTTAGAAATTGAATAAAAAATATGCTTGTATCAATTCTATTTTCGATTTTGAGAACTGATCAATATCGATTTTCGAAATTTCATTTTTTTTTTAAAAAAAAAAACTCATTTTCTTCCACACGTTCTATTAATATTTTTTTTAGTTTATGCATAAATTAAAAAAAATTACGCTTTAAATAATGTGGTTTGTAATTGTAATTTTTTAAAGAATTTGTGGTTAAAAAGTAAAAGAAAAAAAATTGAATTTATTTGTAGATTATTTTATTGATAGAATGTGTGTTGAAAACGAATTTTAAAAATAAAGTATATTCTATATTTTTAAAGTGCACAGTAAAATATTTAACAAAGATTTACCGCATTAACATTTCAACTTATTGAAAAAAAAAAATTTATGGAATATAAACAACAAATACATTGGACATTATTTTAGGAATTTAATAACAAATATATTTTTATCAATTCTACTTTCGATTTCGATTTTCGAGAATCGGTCGATTTGAAAAGTAAGTTCCAGAATTTTGGTTAAAACGTAATTTTTTTTTTTAATTTATACATAAATTAAAAAAATATATTAATAAAACGTGTGGAAAAAAATGAGTTTTGAAAAAAAATGAAATTTCGAAAATCAATATTGACCAGTTCTCAAAATCGAAATTAGAATTGATAAAAACATATTTTTTATTCAATTTCTAAAATAATGTCCAATGTATTTGTTTGTTTATGTTCCATGGATTCATTATTTTTTTTTCCAACATGTTGAATCGGTGAATTTTTGTTAAATATTTTATTGTGCATTTTAGAAATTCAGAATAAATCTTATTTTTTAAAACTCGTTTCTAACCACACATTCTATCAATAAAATAATTTACAAATAAATTCAATTTTTTAACAACAAATTCTTCAAAAAATTACAATTACAAACTATATTATTTGAAATAATTGATTTCAAATAGGGGCTTGATATGTTAGAGACTAAATATGCCAAACGTATAGGGGCTTAATATGTTAGGGACTAAATACGCCAAACGTTTGGAGGTTACAAAATAAAAATGTCAAACGTGACCTTAATATGTTAGGGACTATTATCGTAAAAAAATTCAAATGTTAGGGACCATTTGTGCTATTTACACGTTTTTAACGGAAAAAACTAACGGAATCTAACGGTAGGGACCATTTTCGCAACATTTGGTGATTCTGAGGGTATAAATGCAAAAATCCAAACGTTGGAGACCATTTTCGCAAGAAACCTAAAGGTTGGGGACCATTTGTGCTTATTACCTAATATTCTACTTTATCCAACTTTCAGAAACTCTTGTAGATTCTGTATCCTTAGCTTTATGTGGTTCACTTTTTACATGATCAAAGCCCCTGTTGGTATGGTTTTCATTCTTACAGCATAGATAGTTTTTTCCTTCTTGCTTTATGTGGTTCACTTTTTACATGATCAAAGCTCCTGTTGGTATGGTTTTCGTTCTTATAGCATAGATATTTGTTTCCTTCCTTAAATGATGCTTAGCTACTCAAAAACGTATTTTCTTTTTGGGATGATCTTTAGGTTATAAGTGGTATCAACAAGGGTTTAAGCTGTGGACACCACATGTAAGTTGTTGCCATTTTTATTGCCTCTACTTTGTAAGTTATGACTAATATTTCCAATTTTAACTTCACTTATATTGATGATTTGACACTATCAGGTTTTATTCGGCGTGTTGCTAGGGCTAGGAAAGCATTGGTTAATCGTGTGCAACCAATATCAATCAATATCATTAAACTAGTATGTTGGTGATCCTTCTTTAGAGAGTACCTTGAATATTTATTGAGTGATTTTGGCGGGAAAATCCAGTTTCTAATTTTTGCCAAATACAAAGCTATCTTCGTATTGTTACTTATAGTTTTTGTTTATTGTACTAAGTTTTTATTAAACTTTTGTTTCAATGAACAGTTCCACATTGTGTAGTATATCATCAACAAGAGTTAAGGTTAATTACTTTCGCATGTGAGATCACTCCTATAAAAATCAGTGTTCAGTCTTGGGTAGTTGTATGTAGCAGTGTTGAGAGTTACGAATCGTGTTGATCTGAAGATATTGACATGTGATGACAATGGAAACCCAATAAATATGATGATGAATGTTGTGTATAAGGATATTTTCCAAAATTAGTAATACTCTTGATAACATAATGATTATAATTATTTAAATTGACACTAGATTTTCGTAGTTTTTGTTGCTTTTTTCCCAATTGTACTTTTTCTGTAATTTATTCTTCGTCAATGGAAAACGTCCATGCATTGCATGGGTGTGAAACTAATTTCTAAAATAAAGACAACATAAAACAATTTAGTTTGGTTGAACCAAAAAAAAAAAAAAAAAGAATACTGGATTTGGTGATAAGAACTGTTCTATTCGATTTGATTGCAGATTATTTTTACACACACTAAATGAAAAGAGCAGAAAAAAATCATTCTATTTATTTTTTGAATCTTGTGAATAAATATAAATTCTTATCAATTGATAAATTGTACTGACCGTGGTCAGGGAAGCTGCATCTAGTGGGATTAACGGCCCCATTCAGAATTTGAGAAGAAAAAGAATAGGAAATGACATAAATAAGGTGGTTAGAAACTAAAATCTTAATATAAAAAAACTAAATTTCTAAAATCATGTCATAATTAAATTTTATTAAAAAAATAAATAATTACATTTATTTTATTAGTTTAATATTTTAAGGTCACAATACTATACAATTTAAGATCACAACAATATACAATTTATAGTTACAAATCACAAATTTTAGAGAACTCAAATCACAAGGTTAGTTGATCACATCATTTTTTTTAATCACAAATCACAAATTTTATAGGTTATAACTTATTTCATGGTTGCATTTTATCAAATTAACTAGTTTCACACCCGTGCGATGCCCGAACATATTTAATTGACAAAGTATTATGTACTTATACGAAATAATGGAAAAAATCAATAAAAAGTAATAATTGCAAGTGTCAATAATAATAATAATAATAATAATAATAATAATAATAATAATAATAATAACAACAATAACAACAACAACAACAACTACAATAATAATTATAATAATAATAATAACAATAACATTAATAACAACATACAAAGTTCGGAAAATCTCCTTATACACAATATATGTCTTTCCCATCTAAAATTGTTTATTTTGATAGCTCCCATACAATTTACAATGCTAGTAATTTAATTCATAACCAACTGATCACCCTTCTCCACTTTAACTCCCTCAAATGTTGATGTGATCCAAGACCATTGACAATCGGAGTCATAGCAGGCTTGACGGGAAAGTTTAAATATTCAAGCCAAAACAAGAATTCAACAGGTTCGACGAGCTTTGAAGATCAAAACGTGTCGAAAAGAATCAAAAATTATGCAGAAGGGCTATCACGGCCGTAACCAACATATGTCACGGCCATAACCTCCCCTCGGGTTAAAATGTAGAATTTCAAGATTTTCGATTTACGGCCGTAAATAAGGGATCACGGCCGTACCTTAAACAGAAACACACTTACGGCCGTAAGTGTCATCTTTACGGCCGTAACTGCTTAACGGATCAGATTTTTCCAAATTTCGCATTATTTTATTTCCTTATCAGTTTTAGTTATTTTAGTCTAATTAGAATTCTATTTTAAGTAGATTAGCGACTAGGTTTTATTTTGCTTATTTATACGTTTTTTCCATTCATTGTAATTCAGACTTTGATGATTGAATAAAAAGAGATTGAATGTTTTTCAATTGTTTAATGTGTGGATTCACATTACAAACCCAAACTTATCAAGATTGATTATCTTGTGGCGTTCATCCAGAACTTATCAAATATTCGCGAGAGTATTTGTGGCGTTGAAAATCAGAGACTTATCAAGGAGATTGGGCAAATCCTTGCGGCGTTTCGAAAGTCGTGGTTCTTTATTCCGCATCGTCGAGCCATCGCATCGTGAATATCGGGTCATGATTCCACCGTCCAATCACAACCTGGATTCGGAACTTTCCGGCGTCTCTTCCGCGCTTCGAATCTCATCAAATGTAGTATGAAATTTGAGAGTCATAGGTCGATTGGATAACTAATTACCACATAATCTTTTTCAAACTCGACTTCATCTACAAGAGACTCTTCTTTTGTTCTTTCATATGTAGGCTCTTCCACAACACACTTGTTTGTAATGCTTTGCTTCGCATAAGCTACAAATTATTCAACTTGATCACAATCAACTTCGAACAATTGATAACTCTTTTGGCCATTAAAAGTTTTAGTAGCAAATTATAACTCATAAATTACTGATATATATGGTTATGAGATTCAATCATATATCTTGCACTTTATTAAAAAAAAAAATACAAAAATATATCTCAAACCCTAAAAAAATACTATAGTACTCCACAACACCATATGGTACATATCCCACCTACCTCCAAAAATCTGTCCAATTTTTGAATTCAGCCACATCTCATTAAATAAAATAAAAATTACACAAATACCCAACCCTAAACAAAACCTAATTCCAAATCGTCATGCCGCCGACCTCCACATTTTCTTTCCAAACAAATCTTGTGTAGGAAGCCATTATTTCAGAGGTAGAAAAAGTTAAGTTCGTAAATTTATATTTTATTAAAACTTGTTCAACTTTTTTGAGAATTTTTTCAACATTTTTTTTTTTTACAATATTTCAGAATAAAAGGAATGAATAAAATGTGAAATATTTTTGGTTATTACAGTTAGAATGTCGATTATTTCCCGTTGTTTTCAATTCTTACAAGTGGTTGTCACTTTAGATAGTTATTAGCCAAAATTGACGAATTCTGTCATTATGTATGTAATATGCTAATAAATGAAAGGTTAGATACGTATGCTGCAAAAATTCTAGGGTTGAGAAATAAATCTACAATTAACCCTTCCATTTTTTGTTTTTAAGCGAATTTCTCATTTTCCCTTCACTTTTGTCCAAATGGGACTTGTTGACACCTGAAATCGTCCGGACTTCAGAATCAATAATAAAATAAGATGGATTCGAGGATTTTGATGTGTATTTTTCTATCAAAATCAATAAATGTGTAAAATAAGCGCTTGTTAAGAGACGAATTGATACGATTCGAGATGCGCGGAATTAAATGCCGGAAAGTTCCGAACCTAGGTTTGTTTGGACGGTGGAATCTTGACCCGAAAATCACGACGCGGAATCGACAATGCAGATTGAAGAACCAAGATTTGCGAAATGCCACAAGGACTTTTCCTGTTTTCCTTGATAAGTTTCTGATTGTGAACGCCACAAATATTCTTGCGAGTTTTTCTTGATAAGTTTTTGATTGTGAACGCCACAAATATTCTCGTAAATATTTTATAAGTTCAGGATTAACGCCACAAGATGATAATCTGGATAAGTTCGAAGAAATATAGGAATTCACCTATAATTTTATTGAATCACTCAATAAACTGTTTAATCAAATCAAAGTTAATTTTACAATGAATGAAAAAGGATATAAAGAGGTAAAATTGAACTAACAACTAGGGTAGCTTCTAATGGGCTCAAAATAGAGTTATAATTGAACTAAAATAAGAGGAAATTACAGTTCATCATACATTTCAACTAACAAATTCAAAAATCAAATTTTAAAGTTATTTATTCTAAAATCAGGTCATCACGTGTTAATTTACCTTACCACATTTTCATCTCCACTTTAAACCCTAAATTTATTTCATATCATTTTCTACTTTCTTGGCTTCTCTCTCCCTCTGTGTCTCGCTCCCTCCCTCCCCACCGTCCTGCCAGGCACAACCACACCGAAGACGGCGGCGAGATCTCGTCACAGCTTCCTCGAGTCAGGGATCGAGATCGTTGCAGCCAATGATTTGATCGTCGCCGCTGCAGATCTTCGCCGCCAATGGAAGTCTGGTTTTTCTATATGTGCATTGGCACCATAGAAGTCGTTACCTATAGGAGATGAAGCCGCCACAGCACTGTGTGGTGGTGTTGGTGATGTTGAATGTGGTGGATCTGTGTTGGAGGTTGTGGATCTATGGCGTTGTATATGTATTCTTCTCCTTCTTCGTTTATATTTTTGGTATGTGTTCTGATTTTGGTTGTGGTTAGAGTGGTGGTGATGTGGTTGCATTTTGTGGTGCTAAGTCGTGGTGGAAATTTGGTTGTGGTGGAGTCGTGATTGCTATGGTGGCCGTGGATGAAAGATGGCTGTGGTTTGCAGTTTGTGGTGGTGACTCAGACTCATGGTGGCTGGGTGGTGGCGATTTGTTGCTGTGTGGATGAGGGTGACTGTGTGGACCGTGTGGTGGTGATTGGGGGTAGATCTGTGGTGGTGGTGGCTCTGACACCGGCGCCAGCGCCAACGGTCGTGGTGTTGGGTTAGGGTGGTTGATGAAAGTTAATTTGTGACTTACTAATTTGATAATTGTGACCCAAAATAAGTTGTGACCAATTAATAATTTGTGACCTATAAATTTTTTGATTTGTGATCGGAAAATAGATTGTGACCAATTTAATTGATAATCCGTGACTAAAAAATGAGTCGTAACCAAACAATTTGATAAATTGTGACTTATAAATTTTTGATTTGTAACTGAGAAAATTTATGATTTGTAAAAATTGTTATCTAAAAATTTCTTGATTTATGTTCGAGAAAAAAAAATTGTGACCAATGAAATTTATGATTTGTGACCAATAAAAAAGTGTGATTCATAATCTGTTAAGTTTAGTAATTGTGACCAAGAATAAGTTATGACCTAAAAAATTTTAGATTTGTGACCTATAAATAAGTTGTGAATTAGTAATTTTGCAAATTGTGACCAATTAAATTGAAATTTATGACTCTAAAATAAGTTGTGACCTTTGAATTTTGCAAATTGTGACCAAGAAATAAGTCATGATCGAATAATTTGTGATTGAGAAATAAGTTGTGATCGATAAAATTTGTGATTTATGATCTAAAAATAAATTGTGACCTCTATAATTCGTGATTTGGACGAGAAATAAATCATGAATAATTAATTTTAATAATTTGTGACCTATTGTTGTGATTTGTGACTGTAACCATAAATTATACATAATTGTGACCTTAACCTATTTAATCACCCATTTAAATATTTATTTTAGTCAAAACCTGATTTTTGAAACAAAGTAGCTAAGTTTATTTGATTTGAAATACTATCTTTTAAAAACCTTGTCTATGTATTTATCCCCTAAAATAACTACAACTAAAAAGAAAATAAAATCTGTGAAATTCTGCTCCTATTTCAACCGCGCGATCTCGTGGTTATGCCTGAAACTCTCAGGTTATTTTTTGATGCATGCGTACGATCGCGCCCCGGTTGTACTACGCATTCGCCTGGTTCAACTCCTGCTAATTTTTCGCTCCTTTTGAAACAACTTGATCCGGTTTGATTCTCGACTTGAACCCAACACGAAACTTGCTCAATTTTCCATGTAGATTGTTGTTGCATCGCCCGTGTCTTGATTTCTCCTTTGAACTCCTTTCCCAGATCACATCACGAATAGATCAGGAATGAACTAAAATTGAAGGGAAAAAAAAGCTTAATTGGAATTAGTTTGTAAATGATCTAAGTAATAGTTCTCGAAATATTGCACTTTTTATGAATCTTTTCTCTCTCCTATTCAATGCTTCTAAGACTGGTATTTATAGCATAAGAGAAGGGTCTATTTACATAATCATGTCTCTATACTAACACAATACTTGTTATTCAACTTGAAATGACTACTTTGACTGACAAAGAAATGATTACGATGGTACAAATGTCAACTCTCTGGGCACTATACAAATGAACAGATTGAAAAAACGTCAATTCATGCTTAGGAATAATCTTCCTCCCCCTTTCCTAGGCGACCTTAATTTTTCGAGCTCTTAAATTGGATCATGAACATGTATTTTACCCTGATGGAGATACGAAAGAGCCATGTCTCTAGATCGGAAGGAGTCTATAGTTCGGAGATATCCATATGGTAGGTCTTTAATTTAAGGTGCTCGATCCAACTCCACGTCAGCAGAGGTATAACAAATGTCCCCTGGGATTATCACTTTATTTTCTGTAAGAAGGGATGATCTCAAACAATTGAAAGATACGTTAAATTTTCGAACCAAGAGAGAATTCGTTAATGCCATAATTTCTGATAATTTATTTGAAAATAAAAAGTAATAATTAATTCATTGACAAGTTGGGCATGTGGCATTTAACAGTTTGTGGAACAAAGTTTGAGATTAATAGGGGTGCCATCATTAATTGTCAGCGCGCCTTTTCATGGTGACAACTGGGTCCCACTGGATATTTCCCTATATATATATGTGTGTGTGTGTGTCTTCCACCTTTCATTTTCCCTTTCTAATCATTCTGTTTATATTTATTGCTCGCACTTATTGATCCGATTTGACTTCCAGCATGAGTCTTGACAGAATCCTTGGTAGCTACGAGGTGAGTTCTAGTTCGTGTGTGTTCTTATCTGATCCCCCCTTCTTTCTCTTATAATCGATACACTTGACCACTTTCTTGACCCATTATGAGTGATAAGAGTGACACAGGAAGTAGCGAGGGGGCAACGAGGTCTCATGGGGAAGAAAGAGGAGACCCGTCTCGAATTGAAAGATTGGAGATATTCCTAGATATATCTGAGAGTAGAGGGGAGGAGGAGGAGGAGGCTATTTCTAGTCATATTCCCTTAGCCTTTAGGTATCCAGGAGGGTCACAAATGTTACTTTCACGGGTTCCTCTTAGTTTGATTCTGCCGTTTGGCATCGTTCCCTACCACGACCTTATTACACATCTGATTTTTTGTGCAGACACTTCCCTTCCGTGATAACCAAATATGACTTAGAGAAATTTAGGTATGAATATAAGATCCCTGAGTCAGTTAGACTCTTTGTTCCAGAGAGCTTTGAGAGAGCATGTAATCCTCCGGAAGGGTGTGTTGCCATAAACACAATTGCTTTACAAGCCGGACTGAGACTTCCTCTCCCCAAAATAGTGTCTGAGTTTATGTGGGAATGGGGGGTATCCCCAACCCAAATTCGTCCTAATAGTTGGAAAAAAATTATAGGATTTATAGTAATATTCCATAGGATGGGTTTCGAACCGTTGTCCTCCCTGGACTTTAACCACTATTACTAGTTTGAGCAGTCAATGGAAAAAGATCAGGATGGTTTTATGTTCTAACGTGGCTCGGATATAAAATTAAGCTCGTAATAGATATTTCGGACTCGATAATAAAATACAAATATAAATGGTTCTCTGTTGGAGGAGATTGGATGACAGTGTCGTGATCTGACGATTTTAAGGCTTCCATTCCCTGTAGCTACAGACAAGATATAAGTAAGTATTGCTTCACGGTCTGTTTTCATACTGATATTATCTAATATTAATCATTTTGTTTCATGTAGGAGTTAGAGTTTCCGAAGAGAGTGAACAACTACTGAACAAGTTGAATAGGATCCAGAAT
Organism: Ligustrum vulgare; assembly: GCA_963555705.1. Taxonomy (NCBI): domain Eukaryota; kingdom Viridiplantae; phylum Streptophyta; class Magnoliopsida; order Lamiales; family Oleaceae; genus Ligustrum; species Ligustrum vulgare. Next base: position 45,012,788 of record OY743168.1, read on the forward strand.
TCTTCGGAAGCTTTCAGATCAATAAACGAATTGCTCACAAAGGATCGGCTGTTTGCAACTGGTTTGATATCGGTGCATCCTTCTAGAGTGTCATTCCCCCACTCACAAACGAAAAATGAAGGCCGAAAATCTCTTAGATAGAAAGAGGAAATCAGCAGTGGCTCTGGTTCAGGGGGAAAGGTTAGACCTACTTTTGGGGGGAAAGGTCCTATGGTCAGACCTTCCATACAATTGTCCATTACAGGCAGTGTGGCAAGTCTTCCAAAGAAAAGGACGGTTCCTTCCCCTCCCGATTTTGCCCCAATGGACTCTACTATTTCTGACATCAATCCTTTAGCGGGCATGACTATTCTTCCTCCGTCCGAATGGCATGTCCTCATCCTTCAAGATCAACTTAAAGAGGCATCTGTGTTTTCCTATCTTGGAATAGATAAGAAGAGATCCTCTTTGGTTGAAACTTTGAAGGGTTGTAGGCCAAAGGTATACCTTGATTATGTCTGACTACAAGCCCTTCCAAGCTGACTCTAAAAAAACTTCCTCAAAGCACTAGGGATGCCATGGAATATGAGCCTAATCTTGGACTCCGGAATAAGGAAACTTTGCAAAGGACATGCCCCTGGAAGATTTGATGGAGGCCACTACAACGTTGGAAGGTAGTGTGGCTAAATATCATGCTCGAGATCAAGCTAGAGAAAATTCAATTGTTTCTAATCTCCAACTATGGAAGAAAGGAGCATAGCTCATAAAGAAGAGGCTTGAGGAGGAAGTTGGTAGAAACGAGTTGCTCCAAGCGGATCTGGAGAAAGCTCAACAAGAGTCTGAAAGTTATTAGCAGGAGGTGGCTCTTGCTCGACAAGAAATTGAGATGACTCTAACAGACATCTCACAGCTGGAGTCTCTCCATGCTAATTTGTTAGACTGGAGAAAGAGAATTAAGGTTTAAGAAATTCAATTGACGCAGACAAAATTTCTTCGGCCAAATTGGAAAAGGTGATGGGAGAACTTCGGAAGTCTAAAGAAGAAGCCAAGGCGGTAGCGAGAGCTTCATTCAAGGAATCAGTAGAACTGTTTAAGGCTTCTTCAGAGTATGAATTCGATGTACATGACACATATTTGATTACTTACAGAGATATGATTGAGGAACTCGAGAAAAAGTGTCCGGAAGCTAACATCGACTTCCTTCGACAGGAAGTGATTGAAATTCAAAAGAAAATTGATGGGATCAAACCAGCTGAGGAAGTTAACACCGATCAGCAAGAAATCTCGCGAGATTATGAAGAAACCATAGATATAGACATGTAATTTTGTTCTGAAAAGTTTCTTTTTGTGTTTTTATCTTCAATGAAAATGTAAGGACTATATTATATCAATTTTTAGATTCCTTTTTCACTCATTTCTAGTTGAATGTTAATATTTTTATTTGTCTGATGAATGTTTAAGTTCAGATCACTTTGAACCAAGGGGCTAGGTAATGCCTTTTCCCCAGAGTTCAAATTTGTGAACTTGATGTTAAGATCATGCGAACTAAGAGCTTGGTATGCCTTGTCCCTTCATGGCCCATTTTATCTTGTAGGGGCCTTCACAGTTTGGACCTAATGAACTAGATTTCTCGAAAATTCCTCTAAGCACTAGCTCCCTTGGGTGGAAGTTTTGTACTTTTACTTTCGGGTTGTAGTATCGAGCACTCCTTTGTTTTTATACTGCATTTTTCATTTTAGTCTGACTTCTCTTTTCTTCAAGCAAATCTAACTTGTTGCTCAAATCTTGACTGTTCGCGTGCTCGTTGAAATGTGAAACACGGAATGTAGGAGCACCGATTTCTACTGGTATGACTACTTAAGTCCTGAAAGCTAAAGAGAAAGGTGTCGCTTTTGTGAAAGTTCGACTAGTGGTCCAGTAAGACCACAAGACTCCTAGGAGCTCTTCTACCCACGAACCTTTCAATGCTTCCAACCTCATTTTCAATGTGTGCTTGGTTATCTTGTTGATCGCCTCCACTTGACCGTAAGCTTGAGGGTGATGGGATGTTGAAGAGTACTCTCTTATGTGCAGTTTATCACAAAATGACCTGAACTTGGTCTTTTCAAACTGCCTTTCGTTGTCGGTACAAAATAATGGGGGATTCCAAAATAACATATGATCGCTCTCCACACAAAATCTATAGTTTTCTACTCCGTGATTTTAGCTAGTGGTTCTGCCTCAGCCCATTTAGTGAAATAATCAACAGCAACAATGGAAAACTTATTCCCTCCTTTTCTTGTTGGGAGTGGACCAATCAAATTGATTACCCATTTGGCGAACGTCCAGGGACTTAGAACAGACGTTAATTCTTTAGGGGGTCTCTTGATCAATGGTGTAAACCTTTGGCATTTGTCACACTTCCAAGCCATTTCAATGGCATCTCTGTTTAGAGTTGGCCAGAAATAACCTTGTCTCAAAATCTTGAATGCTAAAGCTTTCCCTCCAGTGTGGTTTCAACAAATTCCCTCATGGACTTCTTTCAATATGCGAATGGCTTCTTTTTTCCCCAAACATTTCAATAGAGGTGTTGAGAATCCCCTTTTATAAAGTACTCCGTCAAGGATAATGTATCGAGCTGACCTTATTCGGAGTTTCTGAGCTTCATTCAGGTTGGCAGGTAAGTTTCCTTCCTCCAAGTATCGAACAATTTCGTTCATCCAACTCGGTTCATCTTGAATACTCATCACATCCGATTTCGGCCTGCGGAAATCCGATTAACTAATTGCTACTATCGATACACTCAACTCCAACATACCCTCGCTGGTTGCTAGACGGCCTAATGCATCATCCTGTCTATTTTTTGATCGAGGGATTTGTTTTATTTCAACTTTGGAGAATTCTTTCATCATTTAAATGACCAAATCACGATATGCCACCATGTTTTGGTATTTTGCGTTGTAGGTCCCTTGTGTTTGATTCACTATCAGTTGTGAGTCACTATAGATCTGTAACTACTTCACCTCCATTGCTTCAGCTATATCTAATCCAGCAACTAGTGTCTCATATTCAGCCTCATTGTTCGTTTCCTCAAATTCAAATCAGAGTGAATGGCAATAGTATTTGTGATTTGGACTAACCAGCACCATTCCCTCCCCAGCTCTTTTTTCCATGGGGGATCCATCAACAAATAAATTCCAAGGCATTTTTTCTTTCAATTCGTTGATAGTTAAGGCCGAGGTAAATTCCACCACGAAGTTTGCCAATGCTTGTCTTTTGATCACTTTTTGGGGCTTAAAGTGGATATCAAATTGCCTCAATTCAACCGACCATTTCATTAACAGACCAAACATTTCCGATTTCTACATCACTTGTTTCAAAGGGTAATTGGTCAAAACCTCCACTTGGTGCTCCAAAAAACATGGCCTCAACATCCTGGTTGATATGATCAAGGCATATGCAAGTTTCTCCATTTTAGGGCATCTCAACTCAGCTTAGTGTAAAGCTTGGCTTACATTATATACCGGATGTTGGATAGACAGATCAGTTCATATTAAGACCGAAATGACGGCTACTTTCGAAACGACATGATATATGGATAGGACATCTCCTGGTAACGGTTTTGAAAGGACGGGGGGAGATGGCAATTGCTTTTTCAGTTTGTTGAAAACAATTTTTCACTCTTCTGTCCAAGTGAAATCTTTATTCTTTCTGATCACTTTGAAGAATGGTCTACATTTATCCATAGACCTAGACAAGAAACGGCTCAGAGTTGCGATTCATCCCGTCAAACTTTGCACTTCATTAACTTTAGTCGGTTCTTTCATGTTGATCATGGCCTGTATCTTTTCTGGGCTTGCTTCTATTCCTCGTTGATTTACCATGTAACCTAGGGTTTTCCCGATCTGACACCAAAAGAACACTTCTTGGGATTTAATTTCATGTGATATGCCCTTAAAACTTGAATAATTTCATCCAGATTTGCCACATGATTTACAGTGTGGATGCTTTTTACCAACATATCATCTACATATACTTCCATAGTTTTCTCGATTAAATGTCGGAACATCGAATTCACTAACCTCTAATATGTGGCGCCATCATTCTTTAGTCTGAATGGCATCATTTTGTAACAATACAATCCTCTATCAGTGATGAATGAAGTATGTTCTTCATTTGGTTCAAACATGGGGATTTGATTGTACCTGGAGTACATGTCCATGAAGCTGAGAAGTTCATGCCCGGCTGTCATGTCTACCATTGGTCAATCCGTAGGAGGGGGAAAGTGTATTTTGGACATGCTCGATTTAGGTCGGTAAAATCAATGCAGAGCGTCCATGTTCTGTTGTTCTTCTTCACCAACACAGGGTTGGAAACCCATTGAAGGTAAAAAAACTCCCTTATGAATCCATTACTTTGCAATTTCATTACTTCCCTCGCCAAAGCTTCATATCTTTCTGGATTTAGAGACTTTTACTTTTGCTTTTTCAGTTTCACGTTGGGATCCACGTGAAGGTGGTGACATGCCAGCTTTGGATCTATTCCTTCCATATTCGAGTGGGTCCATGCAAACACATTAGTATTTCTACTCAAGAACCAGATGAGATTGGATCTTTCAAGGTCTCTCAGTTATCGTCCAATTCTGAATTCTATGTCAAGTCTGTTTGGATCAATTGAGACAACATCTAACTCTTCAACCAGTATTGAATGTGTGCCATTTTTTTCACTGCGGGGATCTAAAGTTTGGAGTGCTATGATCAATTCTTCTTTATGCTCTTCATCTGAGATTGTCTCGATAACAAAGCCTAAGTTACATTCACGAGCCTCTCTTGATTTCCTTAGATCATGGCGATCCCTACGGAGGTTGGGAATTTCAAGCAGTAGTGATAGATGGAACTTGATGCTTTTAGCTCATGAAGTATTGGCCATCCCAGGATTGCATTTTAGTTCGACGTTGTCCACTATCACAAAATCAGCAATAGTTTGCCTTTGACATGGTAGCTCACCTAATTCTACCAGCAAAGAGATTTCTCTTCGGGGTTGGATGAAATCTCCGGTTAAACCTTGAATTCATGTGTTCGTGTGAATCCCACAAGCGCACGCGATCGTTGATAAGTAATAATTGTGATGAGTTGAGAGTAACGTTTCCACGAGGAATAAAGTTTAGTCCTAATTATCAGTTTATCGTCGATCCAATTAAGTGAAACAATAAATAAAAAGATGGATTTTTGGATATTCTACTAAAAAATTGCAAAATTGCAAAATAATAAAGAAAATAACAATGTTGGGGAGTAAATATGAATGTGGGTGGAGCATGTATTGGAACCCGAATCCACTTGTTACAATCTATCTCAATTCCAAATTGTATAGTTTAAATCATTAATTCGTTTCTTGACAATCGATAATTCACATACAATTAATTTTTTTTCCAAGACAAATTATATCTATCCTGAACATGAAATGAATCTATTCCTAGTCCTAATACGAATGTTTAGAATGCATTAAATCACACAATTATCAATGAGATTGCACATGTCATAGTGTTATTCCTAACATCTAGTGTTCATGTGTTGATCATGCAATCGTTCCAACTTATTGTGACTTTTTCAAGACTACAAGAAGCAACGATATATTTAATTGGTGGTCAATCAATCAAAGAATTACAATAAAGCATGCAAGATCAATCAAGACAACACAAGAAATTATTAAACTCCTAATTATCGAATTGATATAAATAAATAACGAGTTTCATCTTCATCCAATACATAGAGGAATTTAGCCTAGCATCTTCATATGTAAATTATACACAAAGAAGTGGAAAAACATCACCCGGTCAACAACGTGGTTAATTCACAAAATTGCTCCAGCCGACTCCTTTCTCTTTCAGCGGAGTCTTCCTTCTATTTACCACCTGTCGTTCTCTATTTCAGTCCTATGTATAAGATCAGTCGACTACCTTCTTGTTACCAAAAGAATTCTGCAACTACTCACAATTAAACTCCAATCCACTGACCTCTCTAATTCTTAATTACCAAGCCAAACTGTCAACCACACTTAGCTCTCCTAATTATCAAAGTCTTCACTGTAGCACTTGAGTGTTTTTAAATCGAAAGTGCCAGCTATATAATCTGCCCTCCATCTGTCTCAATTCTAGTCGGCTCTCCCTCTTCTCCTCTGTCTAATATGTATATATGTATATATTTTTTCTCCAATACTCCTAGCAGCCCCCAATTTTATGCCAAAAAGAGTTCTTTTGGTGCTTAAAGCCCAATAATAATTAGGTTGTAAATTTTTCTTTTGGGACCTCAATTTTTCCAAATAACACAAGTTGGTGCTTGAGACCTTAATTTTATTGTCCATGTCTTCATTCATGCTAATTCACGTCCTTCAATTCTTGATTTTGCACTTAAGTCTTACTTTGTCATTTTTTGTATGGTTTTAGTCACTTTTCTTCGTTTTATCTCCAAACGCATCCAAAATTGGATTTTTCCTAAAAAAAATAAAATCAACACATAATTTAGCAATATCACATCCAAAAACACTCACAATTATCCAAATTTAAAGTCAAGATAAGTACGAAAAACGTACTTATCAAACCCCCCCAAGCTTAAACTCTTATTTGTCCTCGATTAAGACAAAGCAATACTAATGAATCAAAATAGAAAAGTACAAATATTTTTGTCATGTCAACATGTTTACCATATGCCTTAATAATTCAAATCAATTTGTACTTCCGCAAGAGTTATGAACAATAAAGCAAAAATAATTCTAGTTATCTCATACCAGATTTTCAAGTGTGTGTGTGAATAGCCAATGTCAAACTCATACTCATGCAACGATATACTTAAAACTTTATATCTCATTATGAAATATCAAGCTCGAATCCCATGTGGTCAACCCTATTTATCTAATGATTTTCCTTTCAACGCTCATGGATGATCACATCTTACTACTTTTCTCTCACATCCCCTGGTGTTTATGTATGGTGGTTTCCCAATATTTCTTTTCTTTTTCTATACAAGATAGTCAGAATTAGAAATATGCACGCAAAACAAGTCAAAAGTAAGCAATTCCCAATTTCACACCCTTTATTTCCATAGTTATAGTCAACAAAACTTATACCAAGCAAATTTTTCTTTCTTTTTATGGAGGACTTTTTTCTTTCTTTTTCTTTCATGTCCTTGTCTCTTACCATCTTTGTGCAATGCTTTTCTCATTTGTTTTCCATGTGACCCCTGTAGCGAGCTTTAGGTCGGTGACTCACAAGCTAGACGACTTTAAGGCACCAGGTTTGAAAGACCCCTCAGACTTAATTACTTGAGTCACACAGTCGACATCGAAAAGTTAAAGATGTTTTATTGTCTTATGTGTAAGTCCACTCTTTGTATTTGCTTTCTAATTGACCCCTGTAGCGAGCCTTAGGTCGGTGACTCCCAAGCCAAACGACTTTGGGGCAGCAGGTTTGAAAGACCTCTCAGGCTTAATTACTCGAGTCAAAAGGCATTTGAAGAGTAGAATAAGACCTTCAACATTTTTCTATTTTTATGTTGGCTGTGGTTTATACCCGTGGACCAAACTGCTTTAACTAAAGTGCTAAATCAAGAGCCACAGACCTCTAACCTATCAATATATGCATATTCTAACCATTCTACCCCCAAGATTTCCTTTTGAGCATGTTTGGTTCTGTTTTAGGGACAGAATATCATATGATCTAAGTTAACGGATTTACAAGTCATTCATAAGTTCAAATTACATAAATTTGCTCCACAAGTGTTAAACAAATCTCTACACAAGTAATAGTCCAACAATGGCTATGTGCGCGTGAAGATGAAATCTAGCAAGTAAAACCAGTTCATAAAATTCACATTTTTATATTGTCCAAAATTCAAGCCAAAGCAAAATTTGATACATACTATCCTAGGCAATACATTTTTTTTATTTTTTTTGATAAAACAAAATTTTTGGTAGAAAAATGAACTGCCCACCCCTAAACTTAAAATATACATTGTCCTCAATGTATCAGATAAGCACATAAAAATATAACTGGGGAAAGGTTAAAGGACTTCCCTAATCAATCCGAATGTAGAGGTGGAGATATGGATTCCCAAAGTTCCTTGAGTTCTTCCTGCTACAAAATCAGTCCTATCAAGACAGAAATGAAATCCAGGCATTAGAAGTATTATTGGATGAAGATGTCAAAAAAAAAAAAAAAAAAAAAACCAATTTATATAAAACTGAATAAATAAAAATGAAGAAAATTGGGTTGCCTCCCAACAAGTGCTTGTTTAGAGTCATTAGCTTGACTTTGATGTTTTGACTATTCAAGGTGACTTGAATAGAGAGTTTTCATCCTTGCACTTTTTGCACATGCAGACATTCTTCAGCCCCCACACTATCAAATTGTCATTTTTATCCATTCCATCAAGTCCACAATATCCTTTATCTTTTCTTCTGGTCTTATGATATTTCCAGCCTTCCTCTTCTTTTAGGTCAATCCTTTTGCATTCCTCGAGATATGAAGATTGTTTGAGTGCATTATTCATGCTGAAGCTATGCTGTTTTTCCTCTACTCTTAGGATTATTTCATTCTTTTCAAAATCCATTAAAGCTCGTCCAGTTACTAAGAATGATCTTCCTAGTATCAACGGGATGTTCTGATCTTCCTCAATATCCAGAATAATGAAATCAACTGGAAAAATGAGATCTCCAACTTTGATGAGCATATCTTCAATCACTCCGTAAGGGTACTTGAGTGTCCTATCAGCTAGCTGCAAAATTATTGAAGTTGATTTAGGATCCCCAATACTAATTTCCTATAAATAGACAGTGGCATTAAGTTAATACTTGCTCCAGAATCAATTAAAACATTTAAATTGTGTAAATTTCCTATGGAGCAAGGTAAAGTGAAACTCCCTGAATCTTTTAGTTTAGGAGGGAGCTTATGCTGTAGGATTGCACTGCATTCTTCTATCAATGCCACTTCTTCATCTTGTGGCAATTTCCTCTTCTTTGTCAACATCTCCTTCAGAAACTTAGCATTATTTAGCATTTGCATTATGGCATCAATGAATGGGATGTTAATATGTAGTTGTCTGAGCGCATCCAAAAATTTCTTGAACTGCTTTTCCAACTTAGTATTCTGCAACCTTTGAGGAAATGGAACACGAGGTGTGTTTTGATTTACAAAAACGGGTACCTTACCTTGTGGAATCTCTGACTGTTCTTTTTCGATTTCATTTGTTGATTTTTCAGATTGAACCATTAGTTCCTTGTCCATTTGAGTTACCCAATTTCCGTCAGTTGCTTTCTTCTTCACATTTATCTCTGGAAACTGAACTCCACTCCTTATAGTAATGGCATGAATTTGTTCATCCTTTGACTGCTTTCGAAATCTTTGGAGGAATGGAATAGGCGACACATATGCTTTAACAGGTGGTGCAGCTGTAATTGAAAGTATCTCAATAACTGCATGATTCAGTGTTTCCACTGCAAATACTTGTTCCTTAGGATTTTCTCTGTGTTGCTTGACAAGATTCCTTGATTTCTGCTTGTTAATGCCATAGCCATCTGTCCCATTTGATTTTCCAAATTTTTTATTGCTGCTTGTTGATTTTGGAAGTTAGCTTCTGTTTTCGCAAGAATTTGTTCAGTCTTTGCCATGTATTGTCCAAACATATCTTCTAATGATGGCTTCCTTGGTTTCTGTTGTTGTTGTGGTTGCTGATGTTGAAAACCTGGTGGTTTTGTTTGAAAATTTTCTTCATGGCCTTGACCTTGATTGTTAGACTAAGAGAAATTTGGATGATTCCTCCACCCTGGATTATAGGTATTGGAATAGGGGTTATTTTCATACTTTTGAAAATTCTGGGCATAGCTGACCTCCTCATATTGTATTCCATGTGTTGAGGCTAAAGGACAGCTAGCCGTAACATGATTTGCCCCGCATCCTTTTCAAACTGGTGTTGGTTGTTGCACCATGTGCACATGACGAGTTAAATTGTCCAGCTTTTTTTTATAAAACTTCCCTTTGAGCTGCCAATTGTGTAATTGCATCGACATTGTCGACACCATATGCCTTTCTTGGAATTTCCCTTTCATTAGGCCACATCTCCTAGTTCTTTGCAATTCTCTCATATAGTTCATGTCCCAGTCAATATCTAATCTCATTACTGATCCCCCTGTCGTAGCATCACGCATATTTCGGTATTCAGGATGCAATCCTAAATAAAAGATGTAAACCTAAGCATTTTTTGGTATGTCCAAATTTGGACACTTTCGAAAATAATCCTTAAATCTCGTCCATGCGTCAGGGTAACTTTCAAGGTCTCGTTGTTTGAAAATGTGAACTTCGTTTTTGATTTGGAGAACTCGAGATGGAGGGAAAAGTTTCATGGTGAATTTTTGCACCATGTCATTCCAAGATACAATGCTTCCTAATGAGCGTAACCATTTTCTTGCATTATCTTTTAAAGTGTCGGGAAACAAACGCATTCGAAAAGCCTCTGCTGACATCCCTTCGTGACTTATTACATCGCATAGCATTAAAAATGCTTGAATGTGCTCATGCGGATTTTCAGTCGCTTTTCCAAGGAACTTGATGTCTTGATGATTTTGAAATAAGTTTATGATATCAGGTCTAAGGTGGTAATTTTTCTGCCCGAATGGTGGATAAACAATTGTTTGTTGTACAGGGGGGAGCGCGAGATTTACATAATTCCCGACCAGAGCTTGAGCATTATGGAGAACTGCTCCTGGTTGATTTTGCACTTCTTGCTCAAGAGGAGCAAGTGGCAATTGATTTTGATTATTTTTCATATTCCTATTTTCTCTTTGTTCTCTTTTACGTTGTTTAAAGGTTCTTTCCATTTCAGGATCTATTGATAATAGTTCAGGCTCGTTAAAACCTAGCATATACTATTCAATGACCAATATGAAGAGAAAAATAAGGAATTATGAATAACCAAAACAAAATAAAAATAAAATCTAAAAACTAAAAATATAATGAATTAAAGGTAAACTAATAATTATACTAAATCAGTTATTCCCCGGTAACCGCGCCAAAAACTTGTTCGTGTGAATCCCACAAGTGCACATGATCGTTGAAAATTAATAATTGTGATGAGTTGAAAGTATCGTTCCCACAAGGAATAAAGTCTAGTCCTAATTATCAGTTTATCGTCGATTCTGTTAAGTGAAACAATAAATAAAAAGATGGTTTGTTTGGCTATTCTAACTAAAAAATTGTAAAATTGCAAAATAATAAAGAAAATAACAATGTTGGGGAGTAAATATGAATGGGGAGCATGTATTGGGATTCGAATTCACTTGTTACAATCTATCTAAATTCCAAATTTTATAGTTTAAATCATTAATGAGTTTTTTGACAATCGATAATTCACATGCAATTAATTTTCTTTTCCAAGACAAATTAAATCTATCCTAAACATGAAACGAATCTATTCCTAGTCCGAATACAAATGTTTAGAACGCATTAAATCACACAATTATCAATGAGAATTCACATGTCATAGTGTTATTCCTAACATCTAATATTGATGTGTTGATCATGCAATGTTCCAACTTATTGTGACTTTTCTAAGACTACAAGAAGCAATGATATATTTAATTGGTGATCAATCAATCAAATAATAATAATAAAGCATGCAAGATCAATCAAGAAAACACGAGAAATTATTAAACTCCTAATTATCGAATTGAAATAAATAAATAACGAGTTTCATCTTCATCCAATACATAGAGGAATTTAGCCTAGCATCTTCATATGTAAATTATACACAAAGAAGTGGAAAAACATCACCCGGCCAACAACGTGGTTAATTCACGAAATTGCTCCAGTCGATTCCTTTCTCTTTTAGCTGAGTCTTCCTTCGATTTACCACCAGTCGTTCTCTATTTCAGTCCAATGTATAAGATCAGCCGACTACCTTCTCTTTCACCTCGCTTGATCAATTTCTCTATCTTCGACTTAAGTTGTCTGCAATCATTAGTGTCATGGCCGGCAGATCTATGGTACTTACAATATTTACTCTGATCTAGTCATACAGATTCTCCTCTTAGTGGCCTTGCAGGTGGAATAAGACGTTGATTTTTAATAACTATAAGTATATTTTCAACGAAAAATGTTCAATGGGGTGTTATCTCGTGCCGAATCTTGATAAGGATGGGAACGAGTTGGTAGCCTAACATCCTTTCCCCTTTCTGCCCTACTGTTCCGTTTAGTGTCTTTTGCATATTCTCGTCCTTTCAATCTCCTGTTTGGCTTGGACACTTCCATTTCTGATTATGTGAGCGGACGGGTAGCTTCCGCAGCATTCATGAATTTGTTAGCTCGTAACAAGAATTCTTGATAGTTCCTTGGTCCTTCTTCACGCAAAAATTACCAAAATTGTGTTTCTGGGAGCCTGGCTGGATATGGAGTGTTGAGAAAAATTTCGGAACCATCTTTGGGCATGATCCTAAGGTCAATGGAAAGGCTCAGCAATTTATAGCATTGCTTGCTCCTTGCAATTCCATCCATGACATATATCGGTCAAGGTAAGACATTGGATCAGTTTCCCCATTATATCCTGTCAAGTGAGGCATCTTCGTCTTTTCTGGTAAAGGTTGAGTTAAAATCATCTTGTCAAAGGGAGATGTTTTTCAAAGTGAATATTCTGCCGAACCTACACCTTCCTGTTTGGCTTCTAATTCGGACAAACGCCTTTTCAACTATTCGACTTCACTTGTTTCCTGCTTCGGCGATGTGAAAATGGTTGGTTATCTTATGGGCAAAGTTGAGTGGGTCATGGATTGGACTTCTTCATGACCTTCTTCCCATTCAAATTGGAGATTCATACCAGTATTCATTTTGACTCCTTCAGTTGTCCCTTTAGTGTGCACTAGTATTTGTTTTGGTTTCTTTACCTCATGGGACGTCTCTTGGATTGAAGGCTGGGGAGTACTCTCACCGATAGCACTTCGTGTGTCGGTTGAATTATAGTCACGAGTTCGTTCTTAACCCCTTGTGGTAGTAGGCCGTCTAGGTTGAGATTGTACTTCTTCATCGTGCTGACTTGCTCTGTCTTGACGCATTTCATCCATGGTCCTTTGCACTTGATCAAGTAAAACGTTATGGATCTCTTGATCTGTAAACTGTCATGAACCCTTTCTCTTCCATTTGCTGCATAATGGTGTGAGGAAGAATTTACTCTTAGTATCTCTTCAAGATTTTCAATGCGTTGTTGTTGATTCGTCATTCTGTGAAGAATAATTCACTTTCATAAGCTAGCCACAAGTGCGGCCCCCCTTCTAGCGCTAATTTGTTGACGTCTGAAATCTTCCGGACTTCAGAATCAACAATAAAATAAGATGGATTTGGGGGTTTTGATGGGTATTTGTCTATCAAAATCAATAAACGTGTAAAATAAGTGTTTGTTAAGAGACGAGTAGATCAGGAGCAAACTAAAATTGAAGAAAAAAAAGCTTAATTGGAATTTAGTTCTTAAACGATCTAAGTAACAACTCTCGAAATATTGCACTTTTTATTAGTCTTTTCTCTCTCCTATTCAATGCTCCTAAGACTGGTATTTATAACATAAGAGAAGGGACTATCAACATAATCAAGACTATGTACTGACACAGTACTGGTTATTCGGCTTGAAATGACTACTTTGACTGACACAGAATTGATTACAATGGTGCATCTGTCAACTCTATGGGCACTGTACAAATGACATGATAGAAAAAACTAAAACGTCAATTCCTGCTTAGGCATAATCTGTAGCGACCGGGAATTTTAAATTCTTTATAAAATATTTAGAACTCTAAGTGCGCGTCGCTACGGCTTTTCCATTTAATTTAAAGGAGTATTCGTCTAGCCAATTAAGTGAAATTAAACTTATTTAAAGACTTAGTCTAATTTCAATTTTATAAAAAATATTTTAATATCACAGTTTATTTTCAAAAGTCCAAGTATTAATTTTATTAAGTCCCAATTTGAAATATTTTAGTCCAATCCAATTTATCGAGTCCAAATGTTTTTTTTGCTACCAATCATTCAGGCCCATTTAAAAACCCAATAAGTCATCTTTTGACCCAACCTATTCACCAGCTTCTTCCTCCCCAAGTTTTCCTTACGCAATCGATACTCGTTTCCAAAATTTTTACAAGATTTCCATAAACCAAGATTTTAACCTAAGCTACCATGTTTAACACCTAAATCAACTATTAATTTAATCCCCCAACTTCATTATCGAAACCTACGCAGCCGCCTCCAGCAAAGGTATATTTCTCTCAATTTCCACCGTAGACAAAGTTCGCTATCTGCATCACCCATCACCGGAGCAACCAACTCCAACAACCAGCCTAGAACCCTGAGCAACACCACAGCCGTTTCCAAACCACCCAACCACCGTCTGCACCCACACCAAATTCGCACACCGCCCCCTGTAACATCACCGCAATGTCGAACCTCCACACCACCACCAATCCAACACCACGAGCCAGAAACAAGATCACCACCACCAGTTGCCACAACCAAACACCCCAACCACACACGGCCAACCACTGTCGCGACCTCATCACCACCACAAACTGCCCCCTGCCCAACTCCCAAATCTGAGCCAAACCCCCAAAAATCAAACCCAAACACAAGAAATAGACAAATCCAAACACCTACCTCAATATTCGACTTGATTGTTGGCCGGAAATCACACTCCAAAACCCAATCCAGCCTCGGTTAATCCTGCCCTTCGCACCCCAAATCTGCCCAAAGTCGCCCCTCCCACGCACCGAAGTCAGTAGCCGGAGTCCGAGCATCCTCCTTGTCCGAGTCTGAGAATGGGAAAGAAAAGAATAAATATTTTGTAATTTATTTAGTTTTCAAAATTTTGCCCACTCAGCCCCAAGTTTCGAAATACATCCGTTTCAGTCCCCATTTTTCATATTCGTGGGTTTCGGGTCCTCACTTTTAAAGGGATGTTATTTCAGCCCCTTGTAATTCAAAAATATTTTTGTTCAGTTTCAGTATGTAACAATTTGGTCCCTGCAGTTCTTAACTATTTCAATCAGCCCTTATCTTTTTGTAAAAAGTCTACTTCAGTCCCTAAATTTTAAACTCAATTCTCTTAAGATTCCATTAGATCCTTATATCTTATTTATGTTACTTACTTTAAATTCAAGTTTCGAAAATACTAATTTAATTAATTTTCTTGGCTAGACGAATCATTTGAAGAATTAAGAGATTGACGTACTTCCCGCTCCAATTTTTGAGAACTCGTAACGTTAAAGGTAGACTCGCCCCCACTAATTGATTTATATTATAATTGCATGTGATTATGTGGATTTGTGTGATTTTATATGCTTTATTGCATGAGAAAAGAAAAGAATATCTCGTATAAGATAAATTTGAGAATTTATGTTATGCACGTCATAACTTATCTGCTAGCATGATTTAAGAAAAGAATGGTTCATTTGTGTTCACTATGTGATGCCTATGAATAAGAAAAGAATATCACTACATTATTTGCATGATTACTTGTCCAATTATCTTGTAGATTAATTATTGGAGTTGAGTCTACTGAGTATTTCATTTTGAAATGCTCACCCCGTTGTTTTAACAAATTTGCAGATTTCGGTGACGGAGGCGAGTGATGGGCAATGGCGAAGAATATAATTTGGATATTATTTTTGAAAAGTCGTGGATTTCGAAATAAACAATTTCATTTTATCAAGAATTTTTATTTTTAATAAGTTTGTAAGAATTATTCTATTTAATTTGGAATTATCGCTAAACTTTGATTTATTAAATGTGATATTTACTATTTAGTCATTTTCCGCAATAAAGTTTATTCCAGAATTTAGAAAAGTGACGTTCCCGCGTTTCTCGGAACTCGGGGCGTTACATAATCTTCCTCTCGCTTTCCCAGGCGACCTTAATTTTCCAAGCTCTTAAATTGGATCAAAAACTTGTATTTTACCTGGACGAAGATACGAAAGAGCCTTGTCTCCAGATCAGAAGGAGTCTCTAGTTTAGAGATATCCATGTGGTGGGTCTTTGATTTAAGGTGCTTGATCTGACTCCACGTCAGTAGAGGTATAACTGGGCTAATGTTGTCAACTGGAATCAATATGACAAATCCAACATGCAATTTTGGTAGTTTCCAATCCAAACCATATTATTAAACACAGATATGATAATCGAACGTTGATGATTGGCTCTAATACTACTATCTGTAACCCAAGATCATCATGCTGAATTATCAAGAATCAAATAATTAAAGCGAAAGTGTGACGACCCGAATTCTCGACCATTCGAGTGCCACTAAAAGTGACTCATATCATATTATCGAGACTTAAATAGTAATGTAAAATTATTCAAAAGAATAATTAGAATCCCATAATTTTATTTGTGAATAAAAATAGAACATAATTTTCTTACATAAAGTTCAACATAATTATCTCATCAATCTTAACCACTTTTCCCACTTCCATGTTGACCGCCTCGAACCTTCAATTATCTGAAAATGGTAAATATCGTGGAGTGAGATTTATAAAATCCCAATAAGTATACCAAGCATAAATTTTCTTTTGAAAGCATATGGATCATTTTCATCATAACATAGGATAGGATCGAAATACTCATAAACATAGGGAGACACAAGAATTTTACCGAACTTATATGGCAAGAATTCTTATGTGTAGCGCTACTAAACTCCGGTCCCCTTAGCATAATCATAAACATATCATATGGAACTCATAACAATCTTGTGAGATTGATTTCATAGCAATGATCCAAACATTTTCATAAAAACATAAGATATACTTACTTGTCATAAAAACATACTTACTTTTCATAAAAACATAAGGTGTATTTACCTTTCATAAAAACATACTTACTTTTCATAAAAACATAAGATATACTTACTTGTCATAAAAACATACTTACTTTTCATAAAAACATAAGGTGTATTTACCTTTCATAAAAACATACTTACTTTTCATAAAAATATAAGATATACTTACTTGTCATAAAAACATACTTACTTTTCATAAAAACATAAGGTGTATTTACCTTTCATAAAAACATACTTACTTTTCATAAAAACATAAGATATACTTACCTTTTAAAAGATTAAAATGAAGTGTAGTAGTAAATGGACCAAAACTTTCTTGACCACCTTGAATTTCTCTTACTTGTGGATTTTGTCAAGAGATTGAAAATAAGTGTATATGTGTAGAGTTGTGTGTAAAAGAGATGGGTTTAAATAGATGTATAAAGTTGGCATATTGTAAACATAATCATTCAATTCTATTAATTTTAACACATCATTTTCTTAAAGTAAAGCACCATTCATATACTTTTCCATATTTATACAAATATTATGCTCTTCATGATTACATATAATGGAGTCTTATCAACCATTCATATACTTTTCCATATTTATACAAATATTATGCTCTTCATGATTATATATAATGGAGTATATAAATCATTCATATACTTTTCCATTTTTTATACAAATATTATGCTCTTCATGATTACATATAATAGAGTCTTATCAATCATTCATATACTTTTCCATATTTATACAAATATTATGCTCTTCATGATTATATATAATGGAGTATATAAATCATTCATATACTTTTCCATATTTATACAAATATTATGCTCTTCATGATTACATATAATGGAGTCTTATCAATCATTCATATACTTTTCCATATTTATACAAATATTATGCTCTTCATGTTTATATATAATGGAGTATATAATTCATTCATATACTTTTCCATATTTATACAAATATTATGCTCTTCATGATTACATATAATGGAGTCTATCAACCATTCATATACTTTTCCATATTTATTAAATTAAGATTCTCATAATTATTATATATAATGGAACCTCTCATGCTTGCATATATTTTCTTAATTTCAATAATAAAAATAATTTTTGTATAAATAAATATTGGGATAACATTGAATTAAGTACTTGGACTTAATATACTTTAAATCAAGAGAATGGAAATATTTTTAGAAATTCGGAATTTAATTTAAAATCGAACGATCTCGATTATTTCTTGATTTGGCTATACGAATACGTCGTGGCGTTAACTTAATAAAAATGGGTGAAATAGTAGCGACACGATTTTCTATTAAAATAATTATTAATCGCGTAAAAATTCTTGGTCGCTACAAACTTACCCCCTTAAAATAATTTCGTCCTCGAAATTAATCTTACTTGATCTTATGATTTCTGAACACTTAATCAGAATCTCTTCTTCTTCTTATGTAGCACCATCGCTACCATATTTAACCCAACCATATTTAACCCACTGGACTTTGACTAAATGCATCAATTTGTTTTCTTAAGACATGGACTTTTCTATCAATAATAGACATATGTCTACTCATAAATTCTTCTGAATCAAAATGAAAATTCCCAATCGTATGTGATATTTCATCATATCTTGTAGTATTCATGTAACTTGTCATTTATCATCGTATCATGTGACATCAAATATTCGTATTAATATTTCTAAAATTTCAATAAATCTTTACTAAAATATCATACCATAATAATTTGTCATTTCTTCTTATCACCAAATATCCCAAAATAATTAAAACGATTACCTGAATATTCTCTATGTAATATACCCAAACATGTTATTCACATATCAACATAATCATCAGTTTATCTTTCCAATATTTGTAACCCAAAATTTCTGCAAAATTCAATAAACAAATGTCTCCCAAATAATTAAAATTCTTAACTCAAATATCATAACATTTCCCGTAAGGTATTCCTTTCACTTGCACAAACTTATTAATCCTGATTCAATACAGTCCTTATTTCACTTTCACGTATCCCCGTATTATTTCTATACCTTGATTATTATATCAAAATATCAGTACCCAAAATCCAAGAAAATATTCCATATCTCAAATCCCGTCATCATCAAATCTTCCTTTTATCAAGAAAGTAAACGGCGCATAAACTCTTGTTCCCTCTTTTCCATTATTCTATTCCGCGCTTTCTTGCTGGAATCAATATCACGCGGATTCCCTCCGATCCTTAATGCTTTTAAATAGTTCATGCTGGGAAGAGGTTAGATCCATCAAAAACATGGATATCATTCTTACAAACATTCGCAAGTATTATTCCAGTCTTCCAATGAATGATCTGAGGAAAATTTATCGAATAAGACTCGAAAGATTGAGGTTGCTGATGGCTCATGGTGTTTCAGAAGATGTTCGCTGGTTGATCGAAGCAAAGGTTCGACTATCTGGTGAATTACCTATGACATTTCCAAAGCACATGCCTGGTTTAGGCAAAAGCACCTTCGCAAAGAAACGAAGAGCAAAAAGGCTGAATGGTTGCTACAAATGTGCTCGTTGGAACTGTGATACTCGTTGCAAAACAGTAGGATATTCTTCTACTAATCGGGATGATAAAATCAAATTCATAAAGGGTGGACTGAGTAAGGAGTCTTTGGATGATATTCGACTGACTCTTGAGACGCACCCAAGTGGTTATGTGCAACGTGAACTTCTCTCCTTATACGCTCAGTTTAACGAGGACAAAAATCGTTATAGTCTCCAAAATATAATAGCAAAAGATCCTGTTTGCCAGTCTGTTTTACAAAATGAGGCTTCTGGCAGTTCAACAATGATATAAGGTAAATCTCTTGATACACATTTAAAATATTTTGCTGTTTTCTTTCACGCGTTTTGGAAATAAAATATATTTTCCTTTCTCGAGTTTTGATAAAGCTGGAAATAAATCACCGAAAGGTGATATCTTTGGTAAAACAGTCAAAAGTTGGCCGATTTTGTCAAAAGTAAATCTTTACTTTTTCATAATCAATCAAAAACAGTAAATTTTTTCGGCTTTAAATAGCCAAACATATTTCATAGTTCAGGCATCCCAAAATCACATCTTCTTCGTAAGTTTTCTCTTCTATACTATCAAAGATGGAAGCACCAAAACTTCGACAGATCAAAACTATTTGTGTATTTTGTGGATCAAAAGTGGGGAAAGGCTTCAGTTATCTAGAAGCGGCCGTAGATCTTGGAAAGAAACTGGGGGAAAAAGGTATCACTCTTGTGTATGGGGGTGGTAGCAGTGGTCTAATGGGTTGTGTTTCCCAATCTGCTCTTGCAGAGAAATCAAAAGTAATCGGTGTCATACCTGTCCCTTTGGTAGATGTTGCAGGCAAAACACGAGGGCATGAAGTTCAAACCTTATCCATCCATGAACGCATAACTTGTATGCTATATGGTTCTGATGCCTTTATAGCCCTGCCCGGAGGTTTTGGTACCTTAGAAGAAATCTTTAACATTACCTCGTGGGCTCAACTAGATCTCCATACTAAGCCTATTGGGCTTCTGAATGTTAACAATTTCTTTGATGGTTTGTTAACCTTTCTTGATTATGCTGTGGAACAGGGATTCATCTCTCCATTTTCCAGAAGGCTTCTTATTTCTGCTCCTACTATTGATGAACTACTGGATAAGCTACAGTCATATATCTCAATACAAGATCCAGCAGGGGTTAAGATAGATTGGTCGCAAGGAAGGGGAATCAAGCGAAAATGGAGTCCGGTTAATGTAAACTTAACTTTATGAATCTTAGAATAGGTGGGGGTAGAGTACGGAGTATTCTTACTCTCGAGACACCCCTCTAATTTCCTAGGATTTCCTTAATGTTTAAATCTTGTGTGTACCTCAAAGGTTCCAGGTGGTAGATTACGGAGTATTCTTACTCTCGAAACACACCTCTTTGAAGGTTTCTATATTTCCTCAAAAGGTCAGAGGTGGTAGGATACGGCTACTCCGGAAACACATCTCTCAATTTGAGGAATTTCCCATGTTGCTTTCTTTTGCTTTTGCGTGTTTCATGTATTTCTTTTCCAGTGTGACTCTTTGTGTGTTCTCCTTATGAGAAAATAATAAAATCTCTGCTATCATCTACTAAATCTCGTTTGTGATGTAAATGAACTTGCATGTCTAACCTTAATTCCTTTAGTGGATGCTTATCATATCATGCTCTTAATTCCAAATGATAAAATTCTGGACAGAGTCTCCCTTGTAATTTGGACTTATCCCAAACCATAAGCATACTTCATAACTCACAATAATAAATAACTCCACATTTGATCACAACGATCTAAAAATATTGAAAACGATTCCAACACTTCAATATCATCAAAAAAATATCCCATAATTCAATTCATAATTCCTCAACATAACAATTTCAAATCATATTTTTCAATATCACAATATCACTTCCTTCCATACCTTAATTGGCTCAAAAGATTACTCATACTTATATTTATAAGTTATAAATCATATTCCCAAAATTTAATCACAAGGCCAAAGTTCATAATAAATTTCTCTTCAATATAGAGGCATAATTCACTTACTCAACATAATATCCATTACTTAATTCCCAATAACCAAATCTTTAAATCTCTAACTTCATAATGCTTCTCATAAAAGTCTCATTAAAATCATATCACTTATAATCTTAACATCTCATAAAACTTCATAAAATTGGCTCGCTATTTCTCATTAAATCTAAATGATAGATAATCTGAACATATTTCTAATCATTTCTGTTGACTTCTCATACTTAGTGCCATGTCTAAAATCAATTATGCAAAGTCCATTTAAGGTTCATCATTTCTAAACTCAAGGACAACAATTATTTTGAAAATCATTCTTAAGTCATATTATTCCCATTATGCTCAACACCCGTTCTCTTTCTTTCTTTTCTTTCCGAATTTTTTTTTTCAGAATTGAAACTTGAAGAGTGGTACCAATAATCATCCACAGTTTTTCCTTGCTTTTAAGCAAAGGTAGTGATAAAGGGATAAATTATTGAACCGAAAATTGAAACTTAAAGAGGAAGTACTAATAACCATCCACAGTTTTTCCCTTGTTTTTACACAAAGGTAGTGATAAAGGGATAAATTATTGTACGAATTCATTATTAATTTTGTTTGTTTAATATATTATTCCATATATTTTGGGCAAAAGTTACAACCCAACTTAATTTCTAATTGAGTCAATCTTACTAAGCTTAATATGCACCAAAATTCATATCAATATCCTCTATGTCTCATGATTCTACATAAAAAGGAATAAATTAAAATTCAGGCTTCTATCAATTCATATCATACTCAACATGTATATTTCACTTAAAGATTCATAACATATGAAGATTTCATACTTAACATGTCTTAATAAAATCGTAAATGACTTGCAAAGCATATAACATACCTGGTTCGAGGAGTCAATACGTGGAGAGTGACATAGTAGAGTGATGAGTTAAAATATTTCATATAATCTTATTTTCCTTTAATCAACAATAATTTAATGTGGTTGTATCCAAATCAACATTTTCTTGAATCATAATTCCTAATTAATCACAGTCTTCAAAACAAATCCAATATCGATATAGTAATTATCTCCCCATCAATAATTAATAACTTAACCCAAATAAAATTTATCGTCAAATCTTATTTTTCCTTTAGTCCCCGAACTTCTAGAAATTTATCAAAGACATCAATATAAACATCATATCACTAACTAATTATATTCCATAAAATTTTCAGGACATTACAAACTCCCTTGCTTAAAATGAATTTTGTCCTTGAAATTCGCACATCAAATTTCATCATGCTTTTCAAAATCATAACCATACTTGACATGTGAAAATTCAACTTTTTTTTTTTATAATGAATAGTGATTTCGTTCACTGTTCATCATGAATAGCACGTCGTTTTACTGTTCACGTGAATAGTGATTTTTTTTTTTAAAGAAATAAAATTTCAACAATCTACAGAATCGTTTTTAAAACTCTTTGCTCTGATACCAACTGTGACGACCCGAATTCTCGACCATTCGAGTGCCACTAAAAGTGACTCATATCATATTATCGAGACTTAAATAGTAATGTAAAATTATTCAAAAGAATAATTAGAATCCCATAATTTTATTTGTGAATAAAAATAGAACATAATTTTCTTACATAAAGTTCAACATAATTATCTCATCAATCTTAACCACTTTTGCCACTTCCATGTTGACCGCCTCGAACCTTCAATTATCTGAAAATGGTAAATATCGTGGAGTGAGATTTATAAAATCCCAATAAGTATACCAAGCATAAATTTTCTTTTGAAAGCATATGGATCATTTTCATCATAACATAGGATAGGATCGAAATACTCATAAACATAGGGAGACACAAGAATTTTACCGAACTTATATGGCAAGAATTCTTATGTGTAGCGCTACTAAACTCCGGTCCCCTTAGCATAATCATAAACATATCATATGGAACCCATAACAATCTTGTGAGATTGATTTCATAGCAATGATCCAAACATTTTCATAAAAACATAAGATATACTTACTTGTCATAAAAACATACTTACTTTTCATAAAAACATAAGGTGTATTTACCTTTCATAAAAACATACTTACTTTTCATAAAAACATAAGATATACTTACTTGTCATAAAAACATACTTACTTTTCATAAAAACATAAGGTGTATTTACCTTTCATAAAAACATACTTACTTTTCATAAAAACATAAGATATACTTACTTGTCATAAAAACATACTTACTTTTCATAAAAACATAAGGTGTATTTACCTTTCATAAAAACATACTTACTTTTCATAAAAACATAAGATATACTTACCTTTTAAAAGATTAAAATGAAGTGTAGTAGTAAATGGACCAAAACTTTCTTGACCACCTTGAATTTCTCTTACTTGTGGATTTTGTCAAGAGATTGAAAATAAGTGTATATGTGTAGAGTTGTGTGTAAAAGAGATGGGTTTAAATAGATGTATAAAGTTGGCATATTGTAAACATAATCATTCAATTCTATTAATTTTAACACATCATTTTCTTAAAGTAAAGCACCATTCATATACTTTTCCATATTTATACAAATATTATGCTCTTCATGATTACATATAATGGAGTCTTATCAACCATTCATATACTTTTCCATATTTATACAAATATTATGCTCTTCATGATTATATATAATGGAGTATATAAATCATTCATATACTTTTCCATTTTTTATACAAATATTATGCTCTTCATGATTACATATAATAGAGTCTTATCAATCATTCATATACTTTTCCATATTTATACAAATATTATGCTCTTCATGATTATATATAATGGAGTATATAAATCATTCATATACTTTTCCATATTTATACAAATATTATGCTCTTCATGATTACATATAATGGAGTCTTATCAATCATTCATATACTTTTCCATATTTATACAAATATTATGCTCTTCATGTTTATATATAATGGAGTATATAATTCATTCATATACTTTTCCATATTTATACAAATATTATGCTCTTCATGATTACATATAATGGAGTCTATCAACCATTCATATACTTTTCCATATTTATTAAATTAAGATTCTCATAATTATTATATATAATGGAACCTCTCATGCTTGCATATATTTTCTTAATTTCAATAATAAAAATAATTTTTGTATAAATAAATATTGGGATAACATTGAATTAAGTACTTGGACTTAATATACTTTAAATCAAGAGAATGGAAATATTTTTAGAAATTCGGAATTTAATTTAAAATCGAACGATCTCGATTATTTCTTGATTTGGCTATACGAATACGTCGTGGCGTTAACTTAATAAAAATGGGTGAAATAGTAGCGACACGATTTTCTATTAAAATAATTATTAATCGCGTAAAAATTCTTGGTCGCTACAAACTTACCCCCTTAAAATAATTTCGTCCTCGAAATTAATCTTACTTGATCTTATGATTTCTGAACACTTAATCAGAATCTCTTCTTCTTCTTATGTAGCACCATCGCTACCATATTTAACCCAACCATATTTAACCCACTGGACTTTGACTAAATGCATCAATTTGTTTTCTTAAGACATGGACTTTTCTATCAATAATAGACATATGTCTACTCATAAATTCTTCTGAATCAAAATGAAAATTCCCAATCGTATGTGATATTTCATCATATCTTGTAGTATTCATGTAACTTGTCATTTATCATCGTATCATGTGACATCAAATATTCGTATTAATATTTCTAAAATTTCAATAAATCTTTACTAAAATATCATACCATAATAATTTGTCATTTCTTCTTATCACCAAATATCCCAAAATAATTAAAACGATTACCTGAATATTCTCTATGTAATATACCCAAACATGTTATTCACATATCAACATAATCATCAGTTTATCTTTCCAATATTTGTAACCCAAAATTTCTGCAAAATTCAATAAACAAATGTCTCCCAAATAATTAAAATTCTTAACTCAAATATCATAACATTTCCCGTAAGGTATTCCTTTCACTTGCACAAACTTATTAATCCTGATTCAATACAGTCCTTATTTCACTTTCACGTATCCCCGTATTATTTCTATACCTTGATTATTATATCAAAATATCAGTACCCAAAATCCAAGAAAATATTCCATATCTCAAATCCCGTCATCATCAAATCTTCCTTTTATCAAGAAAGTAAACGGCGCATAAACTCTTGTTCCCTCTTTTCCATTATTCTATTCCGCGCTTTCTTGCTGGAATCAATATCACGCGGATTCCCTCCGATCCTTAATGCTTTTAAATAGTTCATGCTGGGAAGAGGTTAGATCCATCAAAAACATGGATATCATTCTTACAAACATTCGCAAGTATTATTCCAGTCTTCCAATGAATGATCTGAGGAAAATTTATCGAATAAGACTCGAAAGATTGAGGTTGCTGATGGCTCATGGTGTTTCAGAAGATGTTCGCTGGTTGATCGAAGCAAAGGTTCGACTATCTGGTGAATTACCTATGACATTTCCAAAGCACATGCCTGGTTTAGGCAAAAGCACCTTCGCAAAGAAACGAAGAGCAAAAAGGCTGAATGGTTGCTACAAATGTGCTCGTTGGAACTGTGATACTCGTTGCAAAACAGTAGGATATTCTTCTACTAATCGGGATGATAAAATCAAATTCATAAAGGGTGGACTGAGTAAG
This sequence comes from Ligustrum vulgare, assembly GCA_963555705.1. NCBI lineage: Eukaryota > Viridiplantae > Streptophyta > Magnoliopsida > Lamiales > Oleaceae > Ligustrum > Ligustrum vulgare. Next base: position 45,038,841 of record OY743168.1, read on the forward strand.
GAGTCTTTGGATGATATTCGACTGACTCTTGAGACGCACCCAAGTGGTTATGTGCAACGTGAACTTCTCTCCTTATACGCTCAGTTTAACGAGGACAAAAATCGTTATAGTCTCCAAAATATAATAGCAAAAGATCCTGTTTGCCAGTCTGTTTTACAAAATGAGGCTTCTGGCAGTTCAACAATGATATAAGGTAAATCTCTTGATACACATTTAAAATATTTTGCTGTTTTCTTTCACGCGTTTTGGAAATAAAATATATTTTCCTTTCTCGAGTTTTGATAAAGCTGGAAATAAATCACCGAAAGGTGATATCTTTGGTAAAACAGTCAAAAGTTGGCCGATTTTGTCAAAAGTAAATCTTTACTTTTTCATAATCAATCAAAAACAGTAAATTTTTTCGGCTTTAAATAGCCAAACATATTTCATAGTTCAGGCATCCCAAAATCACATCTTCTTCGTAAGTTTTCTCTTCTATACTATCAAAGATGGAAGCACCAAAACTTCGACAGATCAAAACTATTTGTGTATTTTGTGGATCAAAAGTGGGGAAAGGCTTCAGTTATCTAGAAGCGGCCGTAGATCTTGGAAAGAAACTGGGGGAAAAAGGTATCACTCTTGTGTATGGGGGTGGTAGCAGTGGTCTAATGGGTTGTGTTTCCCAATCTGCTCTTGCAGAGAAATCAAAAGTAATCGGTGTCATACCTGTCCCTTTGGTAGATGTTGCAGGCAAAACACGAGGGCATGAAGTTCAAACCTTATCCATCCATGAACGCATAACTTGTATGCTATATGGTTCTGATGCCTTTATAGCCCTGCCCGGAGGTTTTGGTACCTTAGAAGAAATCTTTAACATTACCTCGTGGGCTCAACTAGATCTCCATACTAAGCCTATTGGGCTTCTGAATGTTAACAATTTCTTTGATGGTTTGTTAACCTTTCTTGATTATGCTGTGGAACAGGGATTCATCTCTCCATTTTCCAGAAGGCTTCTTATTTCTGCTCCTACTATTGATGAACTACTGGATAAGCTACAGTCATATATCTCAATACAAGATCCAGCAGGGGTTAAGATAGATTGGTCGCAAGGAAGGGGAATCAAGCGAAAATGGAGTCCGGTTAATGTAAACTTAACTTTATGAATCTTAGAATAGGTGGGGGTAGAGTACGGAGTATTCTTACTCTCGAGACACCCCTCTAATTTCCTAGGATTTCCTTAATGTTTAAATCTTGTGTGTACCTCAAAGGTTCCAGGTGGTAGATTACGGAGTATTCTTACTCTCGAAACACACCTCTTTGAAGGTTTCTATATTTCCTCAAAAGGTCAGAGGTGGTAGGATACGGCTACTCCGGAAACACATCTCTCAATTTGAGGAATTTCCCATGTTGCTTTCTTTTGCTTTTGCGTGTTTCATGTATTTCTTTTCCAGTGTGACTCTTTGTGTGTTCTCCTTATGAGAAAATAATAAAATCTCTGCTATCATCTACTAAATCTCGTTTGTGATGTAAATGAACTTGCATGTCTAACCTTAATTCCTTTAGTGGATGCTTATCATATCATGCTCTTAATTCCAAATGATAAAATTCTGGACAGAGTCTCCCTTGTAATTTGGACTTATCCCAAACCATAAGCATACTTCATAACTCACAATAATAAATAACTCCACATTTGATCACAACGATCTAAAAATATTGAAAACGATTCCAACACTTCAATATCATCAAAAAAATATCCCATAATTCAATTCATAATTCCTCAACATAACAATTTCAAATCATATTTTTCAATATCACAATATCACTTCCTTCCATACCTTAATTGGCTCAAAAGATTACTCATACTTATATTTATAAGTTATAAATCATATTCCCAAAATTTAATCACAAGGCCAAAGTTCATAATAAATTTCTCTTCAATATAGAGGCATAATTCACTTACTCAACATAATATCCATTACTTAATTCCCAATAACCAAATCTTTAAATCTCTAACTTCATAATGCTTCTCATAAAAGTCTCATTAAAATCATATCACTTATAATCTTAACATCTCATAAAACTTCATAAAATTGGCTCGCTATTTCTCATTAAATCTAAATGATAGATAATCTGAACATATTTCTAATCATTTCTGTTGACTTCTCATACTTAGTGCCATGTCTAAAATCAATTATGCAAAGTCCATTTAAGGTTCATCATTTCTAAACTCAAGGACAACAATTATTTTGAAAATCATTCTTAAGTCATATTATTCCCATTATGCTCAACACCCGTTCTCTTTCTTTCTTTTCTTTCCGAATTTTTTTTTTCAGAATTGAAACTTGAAGAGTGGTACCAATAATCATCCACAGTTTTTCCTTGCTTTTAAGCAAAGGTAGTGATAAAGGGATAAATTATTGAACCGAAAATTGAAACTTAAAGAGGAAGTACTAATAACCATCCACAGTTTTTCCCTTGTTTTTACACAAAGGTAGTGATAAAGGGATAAATTATTGTACGAATTCATTATTAATTTTGTTTGTTTAATATATTATTCCATATATTTTGGGCAAAAGTTACAACCCAACTTAATTTCTAATTGAGTCAATCTTACTAAGCTTAATATGCACCAAAATTCATATCAATATCCTCTATGTCTCATGATTCTACATAAAAAGGAATAAATTAAAATTCAGGCTTCTATCAATTCATATCATACTCAACATGTATATTTCACTTAAAGATTCATAACATATGAAGATTTCATACTTAACATGTCTTAATAAAATCGTAAATGACTTGCAAAGCATATAACATACCTGGTTCGAGGAGTCAATACGTGGAGAGTGACATAGTAGAGTGATGAGTTAAAATATTTCATATAATCTTATTTTCCTTTAATCAACAATAATTTAATGTGGTTGTATCCAAATCAACATTTTCTTGAATCATAATTCCTAATTAATCACAGTCTTCAAAACAAATCCAATATCGATATAGTAATTATCTCCCCATCAATAATTAATAACTTAACCCAAATAAAATTTATCGTCAAATCTTATTTTTCCTTTAGTCCCCGAACTTCTAGAAATTTATCAAAGACATCAATATAAACATCATATCACTAACTAATTATATTCCATAAAATTTTCAGGACATTACAAACTCCCTTGCTTAAAATGAATTTTGTCCTTGAAATTCGCACATCAAATTTCATCATGCTTTTCAAAATCATAACCATACTTGACATGTGAAAATTCAACTTTTTTTTTTTTATAATGAATAGTGATTTCGTTCACTGTTCATCATGAATAGCACGTCGTTTTACTGTTCACGTGAATAGTGATTTTTTTTTTTAAAGAAATAAAATTTCAACAATCTACAGAATCGTTTTTAAAACTCTTTGCTCTGATACCAACTGTGACGACCCGAATTCTCGACCATTCGAGTGCCACTAAAAGTGACTCATATCATATTATCGAGACTTAAATAGTAATGTAAAATTATTCAAAAGAATAATTAGAATCCCATAATTTTATTTGTGAATAAAAATAGAACATAATTTTCTTACATAAAGTTCAACATAATTATCTCATCAATCTTAACCACTTTTGCCACTTCCATGTTGACCGCCTCGAACCTTCAATTATCTGAAAATGGTAAATATCGTGGAGTGAGATTTATAAAATCCCAATAAGTATACCAAGCATAAATTTTCTTTTGAAAGCATATGGATCATTTTCATCATAACATAGGATAGGATCGAAATACTCATAAACATAGGGAGACACAAGAATTTTACCGAACTTATATGGCAAGAATTCTTATGTGTAGCGCTACTAAACTCCGGTCCCCTTAGCATAATCATAAACATATCATATGGAACCCATAACAATCTTGTGAGATTGATTTCATAGCAATGATCCAAACATTTTCATAAAAACATAAGATATACTTACTTGTCATAAAAACATACTTACTTTTCATAAAAACATAAGGTGTATTTACCTTTCATAAAAACATACTTACTTTTCATAAAAACATAAGATATACTTACTTGTCATAAAAACATACTTACTTTTCATAAAAACATAAGGTGTATTTACCTTTCATAAAAACATACTTACTTTTCATAAAAACATAAGATATACTTACTTGTCATAAAAACATACTTACTTTTCATAAAAACATAAGGTGTATTTACCTTTCATAAAAACATACTTACTTTTCATAAAAACATAAGATATACTTACCTTTTAAAAGATTAAAATGAAGTGTAGTAGTAAATGGACCAAAACTTTCTTGACCACCTTGAATTTCTCTTACTTGTGGATTTTGTCAAGAGATTGAAAATAAGTGTATATGTGTAGAGTTGTGTGTAAAAGAGATGGGTTTAAATAGATGTATAAAGTTGGCATATTGTAAACATAATCATTCAATTCTATTAATTTTAACACATCATTTTCTTAAAGTAAAGCACCATTCATATACTTTTCCATATTTATACAAATATTATGCTCTTCATGATTACATATAATGGAGTCTTATCAACCATTCATATACTTTTCCATATTTATACAAATATTATGCTCTTCATGATTATATATAATGGAGTATATAAATCATTCATATACTTTTCCATTTTTTATACAAATATTATGCTCTTCATGATTACATATAATAGAGTCTTATCAATCATTCATATACTTTTCCATATTTATACAAATATTATGCTCTTCATGATTATATATAATGGAGTATATAAATCATTCATATACTTTTCCATATTTATACAAATATTATGCTCTTCATGATTACATATAATGGAGTCTTATCAATCATTCATATACTTTTCCATATTTATACAAATATTATGCTCTTCATGTTTATATATAATGGAGTATATAATTCATTCATATACTTTTCCATATTTATACAAATATTATGCTCTTCATGATTACATATAATGGAGTCTATCAACCATTCATATACTTTTCCATATTTATTAAATTAAGATTCTCATAATTATTATATATAATGGAACCTCTCATGCTTGCATATATTTTCTTAATTTCAATAATAAAAATAATTTTTGTATAAATAAATATTGGGATAACATTGAATTAAGTACTTGGACTTAATATACTTTAAATCAAGAGAATGGAAATATTTTTAGAAATTCGGAATTTAATTTAAAATCGAACGATCTCGATTATTTCTTGATTTGGCTATACGAATACGTCGTGGCGTTAACTTAATAAAAATGGGTGAAATAGTAGCGACACGATTTTCTATTAAAATAATTATTAATCGCGTAAAAATTCTTGGTCGCTACAGAAAGCGTACCTTAATCAGACATGGTTCACGATGATTGATTCTGGCGATTGAGTCTTCCAAATCAACACATAGTCCCTTATTTTCTTATTGATGATAGAAAGTCAGAATAGAATGAACAGTACATGTGATTCCGTGACCATAACCTCATTTATTTACAAATTGTCTATTGACCTAATTTGGGCCATTGTGAAATTGGATAAATACATATTTAAGGCTTTTAAAAGATGAAATCTAAGATTTAAGAAACTTGTGGTTTTAATACAAAAATCAAATTTTTAGTTAAAAATCATGTATGGTTCATGATGATTGATTCTGGTGATTGAGTATTTCAAATCAACACGTAGTCCCTTATTTTCTTTTTGATGATAGAAAGTCAGAACATAATGAACAGTACATGTGATTCAATGACCATAACCTCATTTATGTACAAATTGTCTATTGACCTAATTTGGGTCATTATGAAATGGGATAAATACATATGTAAAGATTTTAAAAGATGGAATTTAATATTTAAGAAGCTTGAAGTTTTAATACAAAAATCAGTTTTTTAGTTAAAAAACATGTAAGGTTAGCTCCTAAAAAAAGGCACCATGTAAAAATTCAATACAAAACGTGGACCAAGCCAGTGAAGAGCAATAATAAGTTCAAAAAAGTTAGGCTACTTGATGGTAGATTTAGAAGGTTGGTGTAGACTTTTTTTCCATGGACAATATTACCCACCCTTTAATGTTTAGCACATCCTGAGATAATGTAATGCTTGGGTAGAATTGGAATTCAAGTTGAGCTATTCATGTGGGCTCCACTAAACATGCAAAAAAACATGAACTTTACATTTTTTCTCATTACCAAATAAGACTAATTAAATATATTTTATTAATTAAATAGGCAATTAAATAGGTTAAGGTGACAATTATACAACTTGTGGTCACAGTCACAAATTATAAAATTATTTGGTCGAGACTTAATTTTTTATCACACATTTCAAATTTATAGGTCACAACTTATTGTCGGTCGCAAATAATCAAATTAATTGGTCACAATATATTATTCAGCCACAAATCACAAATATTAAAAGTCACGACTCATTTGAGATCACAATTATACAATTATAGTCACAGACACAAATTAAAAATTTTACAAGTCACAAATTATGAAATTTCTTGGTCACAGCTTAATTCATGGTAAAAAAAAAAAAAAAAACAAATTTATAGATCATAACTTATTTTCGGTCACAAATTATCAAACTAATCGATCACAAATATTAAAGGTCATGACTTATTTCTCATTCACAAATCATAAAATTTATGGCTCGCAACTAATTTCTAGGTCACAACTTATTTTCAGTCACAAATTAAAAATTTAAAGGTCACAACTTATTTTTTTGGTCACAATTTTAAAACTAATTGATCACAAAATTATTACTTGGTCACATATCACTTATTTATCGGTCACAAATTACAAATATAATTGGTCACAATTTCATTATTGATCACGACTAATTTTTTTGTCACAAATTATTAATTCAATTAGTTACAATCTATTTCTCGGTCACAAATCATGAATTTATAAGTCACAACTTATTTTTCATTCACAAATCTCGAATTTAATAAGCCACAACTTATTTAGCGGTCATAAATTTCAAATTAATTGATCACGAATTATTATTCTGACACAAATTACAAATATTAAAGGTCACGAGTTTTTTCTCGATCACAAATCAAAGATTTTATGGCTTGGAACTAATTTTTTAGTCACAAATATCTTGCCATGACTTATTTTCGGTCACAAATTAGGAATTTATATATCACAACTTATTTGTCGATCACATTTTATAAAATTATTTGGTCACGACTTAATTATCGGCCACAAGTTAATAGGTAACAACTTATTTTTCGATCACAAATTATCGAATTAATCAGCCACGATTTATTATTCGATCACAAATCACAAATATTAAATGTAACATATTTCTCAGTCACAAATCACAAAATTTATAGATCACGACTAATTTCTCGATCACAAATTATAAATTTATAGGCCATAACTCATTTATCGATAACAAGTCACAAATTTTATAAGTACAACGTTTTTCTTGGTCACAAATTATGAAGATTTGGTCATGATTTATTTTTCGATTATAATTTACAAATTTCTTGTCAAAACTTATTTATCGATCACAAATCTCGATTCTATAAGTCACATTTTTTTTTTCGCTATCACAATTTCAAATTAGTTGGTCTCAACTTAACAAATTATGAGTCACGGTTACAAATTTTTGTTGCAATATTAAATTGTTTAGGTCACAACTTATTTATTTAATCATTCACAATCATCTATAATTGATCATAAATAAGTTACCACCCCACCTTCTAACACCACTGCTGCCAACTATTATTGCACCATCGATAAACACCAACTTGCACCAACGTCGTCACCACTGCCACCACACCTCATCAACTGCACTACCACCTAACACAAAACCCAAACTTCAAAACCACTGCACCACCTCCTGCATCACACCATCGTCTACATTACTACTACCGCCTACATCACATCAGCGCACAGCCCTCCTCACTTCACTTCCACCAACAAGACGGTGGCGCTGCATCCACTACCAACATGCACAACAACTCGTCACAAGTACTTACGGAAAACAAATCAAAGCCCCCGCTAACTTCGGAAAACAGATTGAATCCTCCACTAGTGTTTCATTTCCCACGACCACAATCCACCGTTCCACACATCCACCGAACCACCATCGCTTCAATCCTAGAACAAATCCTCGCTTAAACCACCACCACATACACACACAAAATGTCCCCTTTACGAGGTGAGACATTGTGCGCGGAACTTTTTTTTTCGACGTCGATTCAAAGGTGCCGCACTACATCAGCTGTCTAGGAATGAAAGAATCTTCAACCACCATAAATTTGCTTCACCTTCAAATTAATCCATGTCCTCCTTGACTAGCGATGGAAATACCAGTAACTTGCAGCCCGATGTGGTTGGAATTTCAGATCACCAACTTCCATGGGTCTCATCCTCCGCCCAGCCGCCTCTCTACGTCGTCAAGCAGAAGTGCCCGCAGTGGTGGTGAGAAGAGTGAGAGGAGGAGAGATATTTGGTTATATTTTAATTGAATTTACTAATATTAAAAAATCAACTGTAGACCTGATTTTTGAACAAATAATCTTGGAATTTTGTTTTTGAATTGTAATCCTTAAAAATAGCCGAAAATGTAATTTTTTCTTATGAAATTAGGAACAATGGCCTGGTCTTTGTACATAAAATCCCATACTATAATTAGATGCATAAAAACCCAATATACCAAATCCTTATTAGATTACTTTTAATTAGCTTAACCAAATTTGATAGTCTTTGATTCAATACATAATATTATTCACATATAAGCCTACAAGATCAAGTAAAATCTTACATAATCTGTAATTAAACGCATAATCTTAAAGCTACAAGTACTTGCTTGTAACATTTCTCTGGGATTTACATAGAGATGCGTTTGGGAGATATTTTTTAAATGCCGAAAATGAATTTTTTTTTTTTCAAAGAATGTATGATTGAAAAATAACAAAAATATATGAATATCATAAAATATATGACTAATATTATATTGATAAAAATATTCTTTTAAAAATCTCTCCCAAGCAAAGTAAGGTTTTTTCATAGTGTCACTATCACATTTTTGAGTTTTTTCCTCTCTTTCTTCTTTCTTTCAATCATTAAATCATTAAGTATAGAATTACTTATCAATGAATTTTGCTAAGTGTACACACTGAGTTATATCCTAGACAACCCAACGTTGACATTATCCTTTACCAGTAGCATTACCAAAAGAAATTATTCACCTACACTATCTTGTCAATTAACCTACTTGTACAAAATAAATATACAAAGTAGATAATTATGTGGTGACACATCATGGTGATCTACATTATACAAGTAGAAATACCCCCATCTCGTTGTACAAGTCGGTGATTGTGAACATGTCCGTTTTATGTAGAGGTGTCAAGACTAGCAAGTCGACCAGACTCGTGAAAATCGGCCCAAATTGACTCGGAACCGCGGGTCAATCCATGAGCCGAGCAGAAGGTTCATGGGTTAAGAAGATGTGAACAGTAGGTTTCGCGGGTCACATCATTACAGGCCGCAGTTAACCCCCGGACCCGTGAAATAATTAAAAAAACTATTTTTATTAAATATGGTAACAATGGAAGTCTCGCTTTTTCAACAAACTCTAGTACAACTTCTAAATGCAAATCTTCTTTTTCTTCCTAATAGCTAAGAAGCGTGATATTCTTTGAAAGCAGTAATTAGAATTACATTTAGTTGTTATTTATTTATGTTGTATTAAAATTTACAAAGTTAGAATTAATTCATTTAACATAAAATATAACTTTGAATTTTATGTAACGAATCGCGATCCGCATGGGCAAGTAGCGGACCTTTTTTCACAAGGACCGTTACTAGGCTTATATGTTGGCGGACCGAATCGATCCAGATCATCCGAATTGACACCTCTAATTTTATGCAAATTGACAATGTCAGAGTTTGTTTGATGTAGGAATTTTTAGATGAATTTGAGTTTTAAGAGAATGTATGATTAAAAATGATGAATCTCATAAAAATACTCACTCCTTCCGACAAAGATAGACTTGTATACTATTTTCGCCCGTCCCACAAAGACAGACCACTTATTATAATGAGCATGTATTTAATTTTTCATTTCCACATATACCCCTAGTTAATATACTTTGGTAGTTAATTGTAATGTCAATTTAATGACATGTAGTTTGAATGAATTAATGAGTATTTGAAATTAATATAATGGTATATTTGAAAAAGTATAAATAAATTAATTATTTCAACTATATTACCTATCATTTTTTAATCTGTGTGAAAATAAAAATAAACCTATTTTTATGAGACGGAAAGAATATATAATTAAAAATAAATTTAATAAAAATTTTAAAAATCTTACCATTAGCAAACATGCTCTAAACGTCTTTGATCAACGTGAAGTGTATTTTTATTTTTATTTCTCTTTTGGTTTTCTTCTTTTTAAGAGACAAACAACCAAACACACAGGAACAAACAAATTCAGACAAGTGTATTCACCCCTAATTACACCAAACCATTGAATCTAATCAATCAACAAACCCCATAATTACACCAACCATTGAATCCATCCCCGCCTGTTCTTTCTTCCCCATTTCTCATCAGTCTTTCTCTTTCCCTCTCCCAATCTCTCTCTCCATTTTTATTCTTTTAGTATTGTTACTGAGAATTGGGGGATCAGGAAGGAAGAAAATAGTAATTTAACCCCCCCTTAATTCATTGTTCTTATTATTATTTTTGTTGTTTTTATTTAAATTCCGATTCGAGAATTCAATGTAATGGTTTATTCCTAAATTCTTGTTTTTCTGGGAACTTTTTTCGTGTATTCTTTCCCCGTTTGAAGAAGAAATCAGGGTCAGCCAAGTTGGATCTTTTTGTTGATTATTGCAAATAACAAGAAATTTCCTGGGCCGAGGATCCAAATTATTGCCAGTAATCGGATTTTAGATCTTGAAAGAAGTTGCCAAGGTTTTTATTTATTGAATTAAAAGAGGAGTTTGAGGATTTTGAAGCGAACCCAGATGCGAGAAGGTTGCGAAGAAGAAGACTTTGCCTGAATAATCGATTTTACGTGCGGTCAATATGAATTCACCATTATTGACTTTGGTAATTGCTTGTTTGGGGATTTTCTTTGCTCTCATTGTTGAGTCTCAACAGAACGTGAAGCCGTCGCCTCCTCCACCGCCATCTCCACCTCCGCGATTGAGTCCGCCCCTTCCACCAGTACCACCTCCACCTCCGCCTCCGCCTCCGCCTCCCCCGCCGTCGCCTTTCAATCCTCCCCCGCCATCTCCAAGAAAACGCCTCTTCCCACCTCCAAACAAGTCACATCCACATTTGAGCCCCCCACCGAAGAAAGATAAGCTAAACACGGGGAAGAAAATCGGGCTAATGTTCGCAGGAATAGCCGGGATCTTACAAGTGTGCGTTGTGTCATTCTTGATGATTAGGAGAAGGCAAATTTTACAGGAAGAAGGCGGTTATTGAACCAAAACAACAATATATTTGGATATGAATCACATTATTTGAATATTTTTCTGTTCAATTCTTTTTTCTTGGTGGATCCTACTACATTGAAGGTAGGGTTCCACTGGATAGAGATTCATTAATTGCGGCTTCCGATTGAGGCCAGGCATCAATGGTTTCGAGGAACTGTCGAATTGCGGTGTCTGCATCTGGGTTTCATTCAGCTCATGTAAATTGGTAATTCTTGTTTTTGTTGATAGTTTTTCATTTATTTTTTTCCATTAATGCATGTTGCTTCGATAATTTTTAGGATTTGATCTGCAGATCTTTGTCAGGATGTCAAAAAATTATGTTGTCTGCTGACTCTGTATGGCAAATATGTTACTGGGAATACGGGTTTTTGATCCCGCAGTAGACCTTGGAATGAATGGAGCAGAAGTCGAACCTAAATTTATTTGTGCATTCATATCTACTAAGGATCCGTTCGGCTGGCATATTAAAATGGTGATGATTGCATTTTATAATTTACACAATTTCTCAAATCACTTTTTAATCATACACATTTTCTCACTCAAATTTTTAACCACATCTTAACTAGAAAACTCAAATAAGTCAAAACTATAAATCCAATTCTCTTTTTTCCGTCGCCCAACACAGCCTAAAATGTATTGATCTCTTTAGAGTGATTTGCACAACTGCATTCATATTTTCTTCCTCGTCTTTTAGCTTATGCACCCATCCAAGAACATCTTTCACGGGATAATATCTTTTCCTGTTCTAGTTAAAAGAGTATGCAAAACCAGTAGAGGTAAAGCGGATTGGTGATAGTAATGATAGTTTTATGACATGTTTGCAGAGACATTCATAAGGTAGAATATGTCGGATGAGGGAGGGGTATACTAAAAGAGCCCTTTTCGCAAGAGGAATTGGAGGAAAATTGAATTCTTGGGAGAATGTGTAGTTGAAAAATGTGAAAGTTGTGGGTCATACAAAAATGTGTTGTTGAAAATGAGTTTTGGTGAAAAGTTGTGTAAAAACTCTTGGACCAAACATGGCATAAATATAGATTTATCAGTTGTCTCTTGTATATCGTTGTTAGATAGACTTGTGCAACTATGAATGTCATTATTCATCTGATTCGATGTCCGCATTAGGAGATAACTGTAATCTAATTCAAATCGTTGGTTTTTGTAGGATAGAATTTGAAATTTTCAGCTCCATTTTGTTGTGAACAACTTAAATGCCACGCCTACGGCCTACCTGAAACCATCCCTCTACTCTGGGAGGTGTACACAGACAAATAGTCATTCTTGCCCAGCTCTTTTAGCTCCAGTGATGATTCGGAAATCTTCTCTTTCATTTTGGAAGAAGGTATTGTTGAGGTGTACAGTAGGGGAATCGGTCATGGTGGAGTTTTGGTTGAAACCAGTTAGGGCACAAACTATGTGATTCAATAAATTTTCTTCGTTCCAGTCGAGTCGACTGTCAATGTTTTGTGCTTACGGGCATTTTTACTGTTTTAGGGATGACAACTAAAGGAATTAATTTATTATTTTATTTATTTATTTATTTGTGCGGGATGGGGGGGGGGGGGGGGGGGTTGGGATTGTGGAAGATGAGAATTGATTTGTCGAAGAAGCATTTTCTGTTTTTCAATGTGAGGAACTGACTTGGAATTACTTCTAGGTTGCGACATCTACACCATTAGCTCATTTGTCAACGTAAACTTGTTTATAAATAAAAGTTTATAAATAGCACATATCTTTGTATGAACATGAATTTATCTTTTGTTCATTTCGTATTTAGCATTATATATATATATATATGAAAAAAATTATGTTTTCATTCATACGGATTAAATCAGAACGAATCGCGATCTGCATAGACTTGACTCGAATGGGCAAGCGGGCGAACTTGGGTTGTTTAAAATTTGTGGGTCGACTCGTAAACCCGCAGTGGACAGGGTTTTTTTCGCATGAGTTGTTATCGTGCTCATATGTTGATGGGCCGATTCGATTCGGACCATCCAAATTGACACATCTACTCGAACCCGACCCATCCCTATCATTTTCAGGGACTTAACTGGGGAAATTGTGGTGATACCCCACGTTGTAACCGTTCTTGGATATATGGAAATGCCAATCTAAACAAATTAAAAATAGAAAAAAAAAAAATATAAAACTTGCAAAATTGCCTCAGCACGGTAAATGGATATAAAACAGCTTTCTTACCTATTATCCAGGAGTGACAGTTAATGAAATCAATTTGTAACTGAAAATCAATAACATAATCCTCTCTCACCAGAATAATCATGCGTTATTGCAACCGGGGAGCATCACTGCAGATTACCAAAATATCAATCCCTGTTCATAGTCAGTTCTTAAGGTGTTCATCGCCAAAAAAAAAAGACAGTGTAACCATCGCCTGGAGTAGTATCAACTTCTGTCATAGGCTAATTGTTAATTACAGCGTTATCGCAGCCGGGGAGTATCACTGTAGATTACCAAAATATCAATCTCTGTTCCTATCCAGTTCTTAAGGTGTTCATCGCTAAAAAAAAAAAAAAAAAAGACAGTGTAACCATCACCTGGAGTAGTATCAACTTCTGTCATCGGCTAATTGTTAATTACATTTAATTATTGAGATCAATCTACCGTCTACATTGAATCGGAATTCATCAGTTGTGAAGGTAAATGCATGCTATCACTCCTTTGATATTTTTCAATCTACATTCTGGTAACCAAATGCTGACTGATACGATCATGTACCTGAACAAGCCGTATCCATGTCTATTATTTGCAGTCATTAGAGATATTCGTAGGTTGCAGAAATTTGAAAAACTTATGTTTAAAAACAATAAAATTTAGCCGAAAAAATTAATTGTAGATACAGGTACATACAGAAGAAAAATGAATAAATGATTGAATCTATATGTGCGTAGTCACCAATGGTTTTTGAAAGAATGAACATTGAACGAGTACTAATATTTGCGCAGATTTTAAAATTATGGATAACTTTATATTACTATTTTTAATTAGTGTAATTTAAATTTCATTATGATAACCCAATAATATGACATTGCTTGCATTATATTTGATCAGGTCATGGAATCAGCAACAGTATTCGTTCACTTTAATGGAGTATGGGATGACTCATGTAACTATTCAGGTTATTCTGTGTTTGGATTAATTGTGCCCCTTGACTGCACATACGATGGACTCATGAAATTGATAGCAGACCGGATAGATAAGGGACCAGAGAAAAAACATTACATTGTGCATTATCAAACAACGATGCCTGCCAATTGGATATGTATATCAGATGATTATTCACTGAGGTTTTACTTGGATTTAAAGAAGGACGAAACCGACAAGGGAATCTATCCGCTGTGTGTTTACTTAGCTCCTTTCGAATCAATCCCAGCTGATACTTTGCCCGCTAGGAGATGTGAATTAGGTATTGATTCTGTCCATTCCCTTTCATTGGTTCGACGGGCTCCTTATTTGGATGAACATTTCGATGTGGCTTTTTCGGATACCATTCCGACCACAGAGGAAATGGGTAATGAGCTTGCAGAGCACATAACGTTTCTGGTTGATGACAATGCTGGAGAATCAGACGTGGTAATATCACGTCCAAATGCTGAAGATGTTGCAGTCTGTAGTGTTTTCATGAACAAGGAACTCCTTATCACTGCTGTCAGTTTATTTGCCATAAAAAAGTGATTTCAGTATGTGGTAAAGAAATCTGATACTAAGACATACACAATAAAATTTGTAGAACACTATTGCAAATGGACACTTCGAGCATCAGTGAGAGGTGTCCTGGGTCATTTCAAGATAAGAAAGATGGACCAGATGCATAGTTGCTCTCTTGGCACAGTTTTGGGAGATCATCGTCAAGAAAGTACATTAGTGATTGCGAGTTGCATTAAGTATAGGTTTCTATCATCTAGGAGAATATATACGCCTTTGGGTATCATTGAGGATATGCAAGAGACATATGGGGTGACAATTAGTTATGACAAAGCATATAGATCACGAGAACGTGCAATACAAATGATTAGAGGTAATCCTCAGGATTCATATGGAAACCTGCCATCTTATATGCATATGATAGAAGTATCCAGCCCTGGATCTTATACAAGGATCGAAACTGACGATGACAACAGGTTTCTATTTAGTTTTGTGGCATTGGGTCCGTCTGTTGAAGGTTGGAAACATTGCAAACCAGTAATCGTAGTTGACGGTACTTTCCTAACAAGTAGGTATGGTGGCACCCTATTCACGGCATGCACACAAGACGCTAATAATAACATTTTCATCCTTGCATTTGGTGTGGGCGATGGAGAGAATAATAATGCTTGGGAATGGTTCTTATTAAGAGTTCAAGAAGCATATGGTGATCAAGTTGAGTTGTGTATTGTCTCTGACCATCATAGAAGTATAGCGCATTCTGTTGAGAAGGTTTTCCCTAATGCCTTGCATGGAGCGTGTACATATCATTTGCTCCAGAATATAAAGAAAGAATACGGTAAAAAAAGTCAAGGGTATCAGAATTCCTTTTAACGCTGCAGCAAGAGCTTACACCAAAATTGAATTTGAGACACACATGAGGAGAGTAGATGAAATTAACGATAAAGTTAGGGGATACTTGGTAAGTATTGTGAAGGTGATATTAAATTATGAAAGTCTTAAAT
The DNA here is from genome assembly GCA_963555705.1 of Ligustrum vulgare. NCBI lineage: Eukaryota > Viridiplantae > Streptophyta > Magnoliopsida > Lamiales > Oleaceae > Ligustrum > Ligustrum vulgare. The sequence continues at coordinate 45,054,955 of OY743168.1, forward strand.
TTTTTAATCAAGGTGCGAATTTTTTTTCCTTGCAGAAAGGTGTTGGTTACGAAAAATGGTCACGTTCATACATGACAATAGATAGGTACTCAACAATGACTTCTAATATTGTAGAGTCAGTTAATTCAACAATAAAACATGCAAAGAAATATCCAATTGAAGCATTGTTTGAGTGCTTGAGGAGCATCGTCCAGAAGTGGTTTTCCCAGAATCTAAGCAACGCAATGTCAACGTTTACACACCTTGCACCTCGGTATAATGCTATGTTGAATGAGAAGGTGAAGTTGTCAATGCACATGCGAGTTAGTCCTCTTAACCTCTTTATGACCCAATTTGTATATTCTATATATACCATATAGAAAATGATAATAAAATCTTCATGTTAGCTAAGTGCATCCATCGAGTGGCATTTTATACCAAGTTAATGATGGGACTACTCCTTACGTGGTTGATATGGAGAAGAAAACTTGTTCTTGCAGAAAGTTTCAGCTGGACCATTTACCGTGTCCACATGCAATTGCTGTAATCTCATATCGAAACTACTCATTAATGGATTATTGTTCAACATACTTCACCAAGAATAAATACATTGAGGCTTACCATGGTACTATATATTCATTTGGAAACAAAGATGAATGGAATGTTCCAGAGGCAGTTAAGCAGAGGTTAGTACTTCCAGAACCAATGAAAGAAAGATGTAACAAAAAAAAGAAAGAAATGCCTTTAAAGTGTGAGCGAGGTATTGATTTATACTGTTTCCTAGGTATCAGTATGAAAATTGAAATTAATTTTTAATTTGAAAATTAATTATATGTTGACAGGAGGATGCCTTGCATGATGCTGATTATTCGCAAAGAGGAGTATGATAAATGTACTCAATTTCCTGAATCTGAACCCGGTGCATATTGACACTCCATGATTTAGTTCAAGTGTTGAGATGAGGGTATATTTTGTTTTGATTAGATGATAAGTAGAAAAATAGGTAGTGCTTGTCAAACTTTTTTTTTTTACTGTACTGAAGACAAGTAATTGAATCCCAAATTGTAATTTTGTTTCCCTGGAGAATGAATGTTATGTTACTTGCTTTATAGAGAATAACATTTATTTAAATGATTCAATTCTGTTCATTTTTTTTATCTTTTATGGTCTCGTGCTCATAATTTTTTATTTTTGAAAGGCATATTTGACGAGTATTTTTATATGTATGATACTGAGATAATCTCTATGTTGGGACTGATAATTAAAAAAATACTGATAATGAAGAGTAGAATAACTTTGTTATTTTTGGTTCTAGCTTTCTCTTTGATATGAAGCTGTTGTTTGGAAGAATCTATGACGGGGTAAACCAACTAATCTGGTAAAGGTTGGAATTATATCGTCAGAATCTGATACCCGAAGGCATGTACAATGTGAGCTGATACATCATATATATACTCCCATTATTTTATTCAAGAAATCATGGATGAATGTTTACAGATCCCATCAAATGACATTGCAATGTATCTTGACAGTTGCCAAGAATATTACTGTTCCAAGGAGAGTCAGCTGTTGCTGAATCAGATAAACATAATATAGATGTTCAGACCTGCATTGGAATACAACTTTTGATAATTCCAGTTTTTCCCTTTTTCATAATTCAAGTTTTTTTTTCTATAACTTGAATTTACATGTGTCTGGGATTCAATGTAACCAAATTCGTAAGTAGTTATAGTGGTGAACTATGGCAGTTTGTTTGCAGCCCTTCTGGGATTCAGTGTAACCATATTTATCTTAGCATGTTGAACATATTCTCTCAAAGCAGTGACAGTAGCCCATTTGTTGCAAGTAAGGGGTACCCGAGGTCATTGATTTGTCATTCTTCAGACGAGCCCAAAGAGACAGTTTCTTTTTGTAACAGATCATGAAATTCAATGCTTTGAAATTAAAATCTCTCCTGATTTTGATGTGTCAAAGCTCTGTTCTCACCAGATAGTTGGAACTGATGGTGATCTGAGTATACATAAAGATCTGGATGGGCAAAAGCGGATTTGGACTCTTGAGTTACAAGTTGACAGTGACGGCAAAGTTAATAACTATTCTTATCGCTATATTTTACAAGTTGATGCTTCAATGCTTTCATCATTGGACGATAGTGAAGATGGAGCTTGGACTGCCCTCACAGAGAAAGATGGAGTTTTGGGCTATTACTGAGAGTGCTATTTTACTAGGTTTGATTTAAGCTGTAGCTGATTTATGCATTTCAATCCTGAAATCAAATCCCAGAAACATGTAGAAATCCCATCAAATGACATTGCAATGTGTCTTGACAGTTGCCAAAAAATATTTCTGTTCCAAGGAGAGTCAGCTGTTGCTGAATAAGATAAAAATTTATACCTGTCATACTGATGATAGCTGCATGTACTGAGGGCAAATATCTCTTCCTAGTTTCCTCCTGCATACAAAATATATAGATGTTCAGACCTGCATTGGAATACAGCTTTTGATAATTCCATTTCCGTTTTTCATAATGCCAGTTTTTCAATTTGAGGGGATTTTTTTTGTTTTTATTTTCTGTAACTTGAATTTACATTTGTCTGGGGATTCAATGTAACCAGACTTGTAAGTAGTTATAGTGGTGAACTGTGGCAGTTTATTTGCAGCCCTTCTGGGATTCAATGTAACCAAGGCAGTGACAGTAGCCCATTCGTTGCAAGTAAGGGGTACCCGAGGTCATTCAGTTGACATTCTAACTGTCATTCTTCAGACGAGCCCAAAAGATAGTGTAACAGATCATTTAATTCAATGCTTTGAAATTAAAATCTCTTCTGATTTTAATGTGTCAAAGCTTTGTTCTCACCAGATAATTGGAACTGATGGTGATTTGAGTATCCAGAAAGATCTTGCTGGCCAAAGGCGGATTTGGCCTCTTGAGTTGAAGTTGACAGTGATGGCAAAGGTAATAACTGTTCTTATCGCTATATTTTGCAAGGACAGGGCCGCCAGTTCAAGCTACATTGAGTATTCGCTTTTGACCATGTAATATAAATCAGGAGTGGATATCAGTAAGACAATATGTGAAAGAATATTGGAGAAAAGGGCTCCTACCCTAGTGATAATCCTTAAAGCAAGAGTAGATGATGAGGAATTCTTGTTCTTCATGAGATTAAAGATAGGAGGAAAGCCAGCTGGTTTGGATGTTATACTCTTTGTTGATGGTATTGCAACTTTCTGACATTATTGGAGAAACTCCACTAGGCTCGATCAGTTTGATCTTCCTTATGATGCTGGAAAATTTCTTGATGCTTCAGTGCTTTCATCATTGGACGTTAGTGAAGATGGAGCTTGGGCTGTCCTCATAGAGAATTTTTTTTCTTCTATAACTTGAATTTACATGCAGGTCTGAACATCTATATATTTTGTATGCATGAGGAAAACTAGGAACAGATATTTGCCCTCAGTACATCCAGCTATCATCAGAAAACGTTGTTACTGGAGATGAAAATGTAGGCCTGATGTATTGTTACTTCTTTTTTAAATATATCACTGAATGTTGGAATCAATTGATAAAAAATTAATTTAACAAGGGGATTTAACCTACTTATTTCAGGCAAGCACACAAGTGAATCTCAGATTGATATAAGACCAGGGATATAGAATCATCAGTTTGAATTTGGAATGTATTTTTAAGAACTCTCATATTAATCTCCACAGAACTGCAGACTGATGTAAACACGTCTGATGAAAATTGCACCAAGTATTTAGGATGGTCTTTGACTAGAAATGTGGAAATCATGATACTATTGTGGACACAAGAGAAAATCAAGCAACAAAACATCAGAATACCCTGCTCGATCCTCATTGCCTTCCAACATCGTTACTAATCTCTATGGTAAATTATGATACTACTCTGCAGGAAAGTGAACTCTATACGCCAGCATGATGTTAGTTATAAAATGAGAGTCAATTGGAACGAAAGGAAGGCAATCATTTTATTCATTGACTATATGAACCAGTAAATATATAGTTCTACATCATATAATTATTAGCTAAAAAATAGAAACAATGGAACTCCTGCTTAAGGCACTACAAATTGTCCAATTCCTTAATTACATAAAAAAAGAGTTCACTTCTTGATGATGTGGATGTCTAGATGCTAGCTTTGAAGCTTCAATGTGCCTGGACGATTACACCATATTATGTCGGGTTCCTCAAGGGAATATTTATAAAGTTCTGTGGCAATGTTTAATCGAGTAGTGTCGGTATCAAAAAAGCTTGGCATTTTGTCGATACCTCCTTCAATCAGATATGCCGCATATTTTATAACAAATATTTCACAATCGCCCCTGTAAAAAAGAAAAGATCTAAATATCTGGGGAATCGTGTTTACGAAAATAATTATCCAGTATTATAGTGAATAAACTGACCCATTCATTTGCTGTGGACAATGGTCAATAAGTCTGCACTCCAAGGGAATGTCAGGCAATTTGCAAGAGTTAGATTTCACGGACCTCGCTAAGATGGGGAGGGTGAGAACCATAGAACGTATTGCTGCATAGACAGTCACATTCTTCACGGCTTTAATGCATGAATTGTATACATCAAATCTCCAATTAGCAGTATTAAAGTGACCAAGTATCCAATGCCCGGGGTTTCCTAACCACATCGGGATGAGGACATGGTCTACTTGATCCCACAGAATGTTGAATGGTATTTTCCTTCCCTTTGCATACAAAAATAGGGATTCATGTTTATGTATTGCTTTAGTATTAACTGCAAGCTCGCTTGATATTCCCTTGATTTTAACATCGAAGTTACAATCCGTTGACGTTGCACGAATTTTGTGCCCAGTTCTCAACTTTAAAAGCATCCGCATAAAGTAGAAACCAGTATCAATGTGCTGCAAAACCCGTAAATGAGGTGTGGTGACTGACAAATAAATCTGATTATATCATTTTATATATAATTGCTGCACTTCCAGTTGGATACTTACCGAATCATTTAATGGCATAGCAACCTCGCGGAGATCGTTCCACCATGTCTTCGAGTTAATTGTAATGGGACCAAGTTTTATTGATGGCAAAACTTCTCTAGTATCTTGGTCAGTAACATTTGTCCTATATACGGAGGCAATAATTGAAATGAAAAAACTTTAAAATAGTTGACTGTTAATAGAAAAAGACTTCCAATTGTTGAATTACATACTTGTTCCTATTCTTAGTGCAAGCACAATAGAATCTGTTGAATTTGATGATGTCCATTGTTGATGGTGAGTTCATGCAAGTTTTGTAGACAAAGATGTTTGCTCTATATGATGAGGAGACCTTTTCCGTGCCAGTCACTTTTGATGCTGACCTCTGTATCATCATATCACCATTCAACTGGTTGTTTGAATCTTGAAAATTAATAGGAATAGGTGAAATCTGCATTGAAACCGGATTATTTTATGAAAATCTGTTTGTATAATGAAAAAAATGCAGAAAATATGACTGGGAATATACGATTCTGTAAGCACCTCTGTTTGATTTGAATGTTTAGGCTTGTGTTTTTTGACAAGGGTACTTTGAGTACTGAAAGTCTCAATTCCACAACCCTTTGAATAGGTTGAATCCACCAAAATAGTTGCAGGAGCTGAGCATGTCATGTGCACCTCGGCGGGGCTCTTACGCTTAGCTATTTGTCCTGGAAACCTTTCATTAGCCTGCTTGTTGTCACTCCTTGAAAGCTATAACCCAAATAATTAATAATAATGGGATTTGTAATTAAATGATCAAGATGAAGACAGCTACTTAACTAATATCTTTTGACAATGTCAACAATTTGAACGAAATTGCGTGATATCAATGGATGGATGAATCATTACCCTTTCTTCCGCAAGTTCATCCATTTCAGCAATGAACTTACTTGTGAGCACAATACCATCGTCTAACACAATGTCCCCGTTATTAAGTTCAAACTCCGCACCTAGGCTGAAAGAAGGTCCCTCAAAATCGTAAGGATATAACTTCACAGGATCAGTGGAATCCATGGAAGGTCTGTCGTGTCTTTTGGAAGCATTCGATCCCTACAGCAAAAAGACACCGATAGTATTACAATCACAATTTAATATTATGCTATTCTAATACATTGGAAAACTTGCTAAAAATATCTTAACAGACGATATTCCATGTATAGATAATGCACCTTGTCATATGGGAGGGGAGCTTGTGGACTATAAGCCACATTAATGCCATTCACAGATGAACTATTGTCAGACATCTTCACATTCGAGGCATGAGGTGACTCCATCTGTAATCCAAACAATTATTTTACAACATTAGAAATTTAATTGTGATGTGGGTATGTAATTTACGCATCGAATACTTGACATTTTATCTCAAAAGGTGTAAGTTGATACATGTCATGAGAAAACAAAAGATACATAATCATAGTTGGATATGGTATAAAATACAAAAGAAACATGAGAACCCGAAAGATTTAAATCCCTTAGTTGTATGTGAATTCAAGCTGTACACTATCACCATATTAAATAGAGTAGGGTCTCGATTATTGATACCTTCTGTTTGCTACCCCATTTATCCACATGTTTAGGGGTCTGGTTGGTATGACAGTTGATGTGAGTTGGGATGTTCTCCTTATAGATGTCTTTAGATTTAATGGGGTTACCTACAGTAATTTCCATAGATTGAATGAATGCATCCTGTCCAGTTTAAAATGCAAGAAAAGAGTGGGATTTTACCGGATTGAGGTCTTGAAACTGGAATTTGATTAATGATTTGTGAACTTTTGACTCCGGATCTGATTCGGATCCCTTCCAGTCCCTCATTAATCATGTTGTTTGCAACGGTCATGAATTCTTCGACTTTCTTTTTCAACACGAACATCTCAACCGCTAGATTATTATGTTCAAGTACAATCGTCTTGAGATGTTCAGTGTACTTGGGAATTTGGCATTTGTGCCCCTGAAATAGAAGAGTATGACAAAAGGTACAATGTAGAAATAGATTAAACCGAAGTTGACTCGTTAACACTTTGTAATTAATGCATAAACAAAAATACAGATGTTCTATAACTACTCTTTTTATCCCTCTGCCTCTCACACCAGCAAATGTTCTTGCTACTCTCAAACATGAACCTCCTATGCGAAGCAGTGACAAGTGCTGTTTTGAGTGAGTTGAAAAAAATAATCTACCCCCATTCAACCATGTGGAAAAAAAGGTATATATGACTTTCACTGCATGGGTCTAGATAATGTAATTCCAAAAAATAAAAATAAAAAATGTGACGCGCCAACAAATACCTTGTTATGACCGTGATCATTATGATTGATTGATTTAATCTTGAATGAATCCTTTTTGCCAATATTGATGCCTTGGAATTTGTTCTGTGTGTAAGCAGACTCAGTGACATTGCCAAAATTCACAACAGATGCGACGTTGACACATTCAGTTTCCCTCATATCATTATCAGCTTGTATTCCATTACCCGGGTCTTCATATCTTGTCCCATCATGGCTGGTTGGTCCACTTTCCTCTCAAACTGTTGGCAGTGATGGCGTATTATCGATGTGGCGGGATTTGGATGATTCACCAGGATGATAGTGTGGAACTAACGGAATATGAACCTCTTCTAATATTTCATAATCATCCCCACTGTCATCTAGGTCGTAAACCACTTGTTTACCTTTCCTGTCTATCACATCGCATTCTTGTACATGGCTGTCAACATTGTGAGATACAAGGACTGATTCTTTAGTATTTTTCGCTTCCATCCATGTATGTGTTTGGAGAGTTTACATCATCTGTACCATTTGCACGCTTTTGTTCTTCGGAGGCATTGCATCTGTTGGCCTGACGTGGATTTGGTGGTATCGTATCACAAAGTCATCTTGATCATCGATGTGGATACTTCTAGCAATAATGGATTCTGACTGGTTAGACAAGCGAACCACTCGTTTCAGTTCAACATAAATGGGGTCCAAAGCTTCAGCAACTTGCGGAACTATATTTTCCACCTGAATATGCAGAAATAATGAGGAATGTGATGTGATAAATTGCATAAGAAATAAATAAAAAATATGATAAGCATTTCAATAGAAATGAATGAACAATAAAGTAATCAGAGATGAGTAACTCACATCATATCGGCTGAAGATATCGATTGCTAAGTTAAGAAGAGGTACGTCATCATCAACTTCAGATGTCCAGTTAAGGATCCTTGGGCGTTTGGACGTAACTTTAGTGCACAGTTTATTTTCAAGTACAGGCAAAATCTCAAAAATCCACACTTGGAATGCAACGACAAAACCATTAAGCCTGTAGTTCATCGTGGGCTTTCCCTCACCCTCCACGGTGGTTCTCTTGTTACGCAATGCCTGTCTCAATGATGAAATGGTGAGATTGAATATATCTTTCCCCCAAGGATATATATTCATGTCCATCGAGTCTACAAGAACAAGGAGTGTTTCATCGACATATCTATCGTATGCTGTGTTGTACATCAATTACGTGACCAGGAATAAGGTGCCCATGATCACCACATCACGATTATTGTTATTCGACATTGCAATGAAAACATTGAATATGTCGTCATTCGTGATGCGGGTTATATGGCTGAAATATTCGTGTTTCAATCTACAATACCTGCCTTCATACTTTTCACGATTGACATCACCAATGCATCGAAGACCAGTGACCAAGTAGAACTCATCAATGCCGAATTTCAAATTTTTGTTGCCAATTCGGGACCACATCACTTTATCATTGGCTGATTTACCTCCCTCAATAGAACTTGGTGGATTAATTGGGGATTCACTGATATCTCATGCATGTTGAGGAAACGACCGAAACATGTTGATTTAAAGATCTTTTTCTGCTGATCCGTTAGCCGTGACCTCAATGTATCGGACACAAGATCCGAAGGCTTCACATTAATCTTCCCAAAGAACCAATTTTCAGGGTTCACGATGAATTGCCATTGCTGCAGTAAATTGTACAAAGGTCCTCTTAGATATCACAAAATTGTAAATGGACATATTTCATGTTGTTTATATGAATATGGCCATATTCATGAGTACCTTGGTTTGTATTGGAACCACTTTTATGATTTTATTCTTGCGCGGTGTACGATTGCCTTTGCTGTGGTTCTTAAATGCATTAAAACCTGGTGCTTTCATTGTGAATTTAGCTCCAGGGACAGAATTTTTCCCATGCCGAACCTTGCCCATTGTGATGATACCTGAATAAGATGCATATTACCAGCAGCAAATGTAACCAACAACAGCAGATGTAATCAACAAACTCATTTGCATGTTTAATAAAAATAACTAATTCTGAAATTTCCAATATTCTGAAGATGATAGTTGAGTAATATTATAATGATAACAAGTTTTCTATATCCAATAAATAAATCTCAACTAAATGTTAAGGTTTCAAATTCCTTGGATAATTGCTCTTAATTTTTGTCACAACAATCACAGCATTAAGTAATTAATATCTCAATAAGTGTGAAGGTAGCAAGTTCTTTGGAACCCAAAAATTACCGAGACATGAAATTCATTTTAAGGTAGAGCTAATTTTAAGGTAGCATGTTCTTTGCATAGTCTTTTTAAAAATCTGTGTCCCCACTTTTCTGGTATAAGTAGTCAACTAAGTTCAATCTTTTCAGTTAAGGTTCCAGGTGTTAATTAGACCAATTTCAAATCCAAATAGTGGCAACAGTGGCCAAGGAAGATACAGATTGAACTCAGGCAACTGGTGAGCTGAAGAAACCAAACCTGAATTTGTAACCCACGAATAAATGGATAGCTCAAAATCTGCAAAATTGAGGTGATTCTGTAGTTGGATTTCTAGCTCTAGCACCTAATTCACAGTTAAAAGAATGAATTTTACACAATTTAATCAAGTTGCAAGATCTTGTAACACATTTCATATCATGATCCTTGTCTTTCAGGTTCGAAAAATGAACATATCACCGCTCATTGTATCAGGGATATAGAATCATCACTGAAATTGCTAACAACTATAAGACCAGTATAAGAACAAATAAATAAAAATATGGGAAAAGAAATGGCACCTATATGTCTTGGCTACAAACAGTTTTAATGTCCAAGAAATGGCAGCATAAATCTGTGTCCCCACTTTTCTGGTATAAGTAGTCAGCTAAGTTCAATCTTTCCAGTTAAGATTCCAGGTGTTAATTATCCATACAATAAGAAATATGACAGATTCAGAATTATAAGTTGCAATCCTCCTCTTTCAAAAGGAGATGTTTCCCAATGTCAACACTTCCAATGGTTTTTTATTCCATCCAGCAAACAATATGGCCACCATCAGACCAATTTCAAATCCCAATAGTGGCAACAGTGGCCGAGGAAGATATATGATATCCCATGTTTTACTCCAATTTAGTTTAAGAGGCAGATTTGCAATTTATCTTATCTGATGGCCAGTAACACAGATTTTTATCTTCATTCTCTGTTGGCCTAAACAAATCTAGATAACTATTTGCTACCCAAATTTTAAAGTAACAGTTTCAAGGAGTTCAAATTCTACAACTCACCAACTTGGATGAGCCATAGTGTGGTATCACCGACTGGCAGCGTCTTCTTCAGCATTCGTCAACTTAAACCCAGATTGTATTTTGTCAGGGAAGAATTTTATCTATTCAAATACAAATACACTCAATACAAAAATTTAGCTGGATATCTCATCTTGTCCCGTGATCTTGTCAAGTATATCTCAATCCAAGGTTTTCAGTTAATTCTTTATTTCTGGGTTTCAAATTCAAGATTTAGCTACGTATATTTATGCAGAATGCCATCTTTCTCGGTTTCCAGCTAGGTTCTTCAACTTTGTTTTTTGAAATATTACCAACAGAAGAAGAATACTAATTCAATTTTTGGTTTTAGACTGTAAAGGGCCAAATTCTTAACTCTGGTATTGATCTTTATACTTCATTTCAGTTTCTTTAAGAAGATACCCATTGAATAAATTAATTTCTCATCTAATTTCCATACCAACAAGAACAACACACATACAGAGAAACACATACACAAACAAAAACATACAGATTGAACTCAGGAAACTGGTGAGCTGAAGAAACCAAAACTGAATTTGTAATCCACAAATAAATGGATAGCTCAAAATCCCAAGAATTGAGGTGAATTCCACAGTTTGCTTTCTAGCTCTACTGCTCTAGCACCTTACGGTTTGAAAGTTATGATTGTGATATTGTTCGCTGATGAGGATGCCTGCTGGTGAGGTTAATATCGCTATGTGAGTGATGTCGAGGAGGTGAGGTGAGATATTTTGAAATTCTTGTTGCAGGCATACACCGTTACTGATTTTGAAAGAAATCAGGGGCCGTTATGTTTTTGGGCGCGTGAATCTCTCCTCGTCCGTTACTGCAATCTGATTATTTAAAATATTTTAATTTAAAATGTTTTAATTTTTAAACGATAATTCTAAATATCCAACATTTAATAATGAAACTTCTATAATTGCAAGAATATTATTTTATGGTGTAAATTTTATTTTTGTAATTGTGAAATAGGTGCTAGAGCTAATTTTCACGACTTAGTTTGTTGTATGACAACTTTTCTTTATTAATAAACAAAGAATTTGCCTTATGGATTAAAAATTGATTAGTGCATGACTAAAAAGTGGTTTGCATTTGAGGGTTGTGGTTGTGGAGCCTTTGTTTCGTAAATTTTTTTTGTTTATAAATAAAATTTTGTTTTTTTGAAGTAATATACGTAGTTAAAAAGTGGGTTGAAAAAATATATGTAATGTTGAAAATAGTTAGAAAAAATATGTTGTTTATAAATATTATTTATAAACAAGTTACCCTGAAGAGCCTATAAGTGTGTTTGACAAATTGTTTATAAAAGCGACGTGAGATTTCTTTTTCTTGTTGAAAAGTTTGGTGGGGTGGAAATCTTTGAACAGTTGAAATTGATGACTTTAAAAAAAATGGTGGAACAAGAATTTGAGATGACATGTGACCGTCCTCCGTTTGGTAAAATTTTTTGTTTATAAATAAATAATTTGATGTTTTCAAAGTAAAATATGTTGTTGAAAATGATTTGGTGAAATGTTAAAAAATAATTTGAGAAAACGCATTGTTTTATAAATTTATGTATAAACAAGTTACCACCAAATCCTAATGAACCATTGTACACTAATCATGTTTTCTTGGATAATTGGCTATTTATTGTCTGAATTTTGATTTTGCTTTTGGTTCTTGTCTGCTTTTTTTTTTTTTTTTTTTTCACTCTGATTAATGAAAATATTTTGTTGTAAAATATATGATGGGGATTGAAGAATAAACAATATAGTGAAACAAAACAATAATTTACATACTTAGTAAATCCAACAAAATGAATGATTTAAACACAATTCAAAATCGAGGTTCTCAAACAATATTTGCCCCCACCAGGATGAGTTCTTGAAGGCCTTGAGGTAAATTTGATGTAGGAGTAATTAAACCAAAATCAAGTTCTAAACAAGTAATTGAGAACTTGAATAACAACTTAAAGAATACTTTTAAAAAATGGAAGTTTGATCTTTGTTTTAAATAAAAGAGACGTTATGAATATTATTTTTGTTTACCAGCACCTTTATTTGTAGGTTTGGCAGTCTCATGCACGAATGAGTACAAAACACAGGTGAATAGGTGTCCAAACGTACCAAAAGGTGCTCGGAAGTTAAATTCCAACCAAGGTCGACGACAGCCGAGGCCACCATTTTAGCCTGTTTCTTTCGGGTTTGTCCAGGCAGTATCCTAGCTTTAATCCAAGCAACTGCCCAAGCCAATTTTGGGCATCTTCTAGGTTACTTTTATAGCAACCTCGTTTTATTTTGGGGTGTTCCGACCCTCCATTTCACTTATTTTTCATATTAGTACGTGTCCAAAATATTTCTAAACTATAAGATTGAATAAATCATAACAATTCCCACTTTTTCAAACTTATAATGAGCTCAACGTTATTTTTACGATATCTTTCAATTTGAATCCAACCTTAGTGTAAATTCCACAAAGTAACATCGAAATCTCAAGTAGTATGATAGTTTTGAACTTGTAATTCTTAATGATACCGATGAAGTCATACACAAAAACATCATTTGTTCCAAGTTTATCTCAATCTTATTTAGCGCTTTTATGGCTTATGCTACTCCGATTTGTGAACTCTTCTGAAAGTAACTCAAACTTTCCATGAAATGGTACCATTTCTGAATTCATATAGCTGAAGCTCTTTCAATATCTTTGTTACATTTAGAGATATTTGTAGTAATGAACTTCGTTAACAATTTTAAAACTCAACCCTCCAATCGTAACAACCAGCACTTTTAATTTAGAATCCGGTATATGTTTTGTAAAAGTGTGAAACTATCCACTTATCGAATGTTTTGTTGTTACCATTTGAACCCAAAGTATACATTTTAGTATAGTCAGATATGCACTACAACAAAAAAGGGCTTTTGCAACACTTGAATTGCAACATTCGACAGTTGAAGGTTGCTAAAGAGACATATCGCAACATTTTAAGAAGTGAATGTTGCGATTGGTGTTAACAATTGAGCTTTAGCAACATTTGTCAAGTGAATGTTGCAAAAGAGACTCATTTGCAACATTTATTGAATGTTGCAAAAGAGATCAACATTTTGCAACATTTTTTGGACGTTGCAAAAGGGTACCATTTTGCAATTTTTTTGGATGTTATCATTTTGCAACGTTTAAAGGTAAACGTTGCAAAAGGTAGTCTTTTGCAACGTTTAATAAAGCGTTGCAAAAGGGTGTTCTTTTGCAACGTTTAGCGAGTGTTGCGAAAGGGTACTCATTTGCAACGTTTTTAAGATGTTACAATAGCCTCAAGTTTTTGCAACATTTTTAAAACGTTGCAATAGCTTAGCTTCAAGGCTAGATTTCACATTATCTAAAGTTGGGTGACTAAATTGCAATTATCACAAAACTTAAAACCTAACCCTACCCATCAAAATCGACCGACCCTCACTCTCAACCTCACCTCTCTGCTCTCTCTCGACTTCATCCTCCCTACTGCCGTCGTTCTCTTCTCTCTCGGCCATCACACCACCGGCCACCACTACGGTAAGCTCCCACTTCCCTCCTCCCTCTCGCGTAAAACCTACCACATACATGAACCGCGACACACACACACACACACAGCGCACATACTATATTTCTTGGGTTTTAGTACTGGGCTTCGTTCTCTTCACCTGGATTACGTTTTTTAGAGAAGTGCTTGATGTACCAAGTTCTGGAAATTGCCTAATTTTGGCTCTTTTCTCGTGTTATAATCACAGGTCGAGAGAGACAGGGCCCGTCGCCTTCAATTGTGCACATGGGCAGATTAGTATCGATCTTCAATGGCCGTTCCAGTAGAAGAAGTCGTTGCTGCTCTGTCCACATTCTCCTTTATCATGTCGTGCAAATCTGATAGGATATCCATCGACAACGTAAATCAGGGAGTTTATAAGAATTTTTTTTATATGTCGACTTATGCTATAGCCATTTGGGGTGAACTGTTAGCACAAATCATAAAGTTTATTGCCAAGTTATGCCAGTTGAGCCCTCGTAAGTGAACCCAAGGATTTGCCCAAAAAAAAAAAAAAAATCTGAATTGTAAATTTCAAAACTCTCAAAGTTATATTGATTTTTGGATTTTTTTAAAGCAGAGAAAGTCCCCTATTCCTCTGAATCTAGGGGTTCATTTCTATACCTATTTCCAGTGAGAAACAATTTGCCATTGCTTGAGTAACATTGGTCAATCATGCATCGTGGTGATTGGTAGAACTTTTTTTTGTCAATCAGATCTCTATACTTTGAACTTTATTTCTTTTGTAAGAGTAGTTTGGTGAGGAGTGTATGTCATGAGGTGAATGTTTTATTCATTGGGTTTTATTTGTTTTTAAATCAGCAAAAATTATCCTCACTGCAATTGACTGTTTGATGTACAACACAGTTAAATTGTGTGCCCTTGTGTATGGAGTGTGTCCTTATTCAATGAACGTCAATTGGATTTGTATATATATTCTTTTTTTTTTTGTTTTTTTACGAATGTGTGGGAATCAATTGCACTTGATAATAGTAAAAACTCCATTCTTTTTCATCTGGTGAAACCATTTTATTCCATGAAAGAGAACTATCAATTCTTTCTATTTTGTGTTGTTCGGCCAAGTGATAGTAATGTGACAGTAAATGCTAATCAACGGTTACAAATTTATATGATGCATCAGCTTAGCATTGTAAATAAACAATAATGTGCTTTTAAGATTCATTTAAAAGGTCTCTTGCTTTATGGAAATGTTAATATTGTTATTATACATGTGAAAGGAAATTAGTTTGTGCTCAAGTTTTATTGTGTTCCTTGGTAGGTAAACATTTTCCAAGGTATCATGCTCCAAGACTTGGAAAAGTGTTTGGAGGACAGTTTATTGGACAAGTATGGCTTGGGTTTCTTTTTAAATATTAATCATTTTTCTTTTTCCTATTTTCTCTTATGGTTGGACATTCCTATTAGACAAAATTTTATTTTTGACAATCCATATTGGCTAACTAATGATTCAGGCACTTGTTGCAGCATTAAAAACTGTCGATTATCTTAAGCTCGTCCACAGTTTGCATGCTTACTTCCTTCTTATTGGAGATTTTAACAGTAAGTATCCCATTTCGTATACTTTTTTAATGTTTATAGCCATCAGTTCTCTTAAAATCTTCAACATGTTACTTCTAGTGATGTTGTATACCACGAGATTAAAAGTGACTGCAAAAAGCATGACAGATTTTTATTGCATTGCATGATATGTTATATTGTAAAATAGTTGATTCATGCCCACTCATGATTTTTTTTTTATTGCTTAACCAGTGATTATATTATTATAATAACTAATAATCTTAACTAATACATTTTCTCTCTGGTTTATATCCTTTTCGCATGATGGAATCACAAGATACTCCTTAACCAATACCTCCAGATTACGGATTGCAAATTACAGATTTGACACTATATATGTTCATCATTGATGACTTTCCGGCAACATGAGAAAGAATATTTTTGTGTTCAAATATCGGGACTACCATTTTAGCTTTACCATTGTGTTAACATATTTCATGAGAAATTTAATCTACATAAAAATACATGTATTTATTTATTTTTATGATGCAAAAGTTCTTAAACAAGAAAATGTAACTGGTTTACAGTGCCGATTATATATCAAGTGTACCGCGTGCGCGATGGGAAAATAATCTCCAACTGCTACGCAGGAACAGAAGTCCATTTGCCTTGCTGGTAATTTCTCTTGAATTCTTATTTATGACTAACTTCATATAAGTCTATTTGAAAACAAGCTTAATTTGAATTCAAAATTTTTGTTTGCTATTATTAATTAGTTTTAAATTTGATTTGATTTTAGATACTCAAATAGTGCCAAAGAAGAAAGCAACAACTTCTGCCATTTAATAGTTTATTGTCCTATTTAGTTAGATGGAGATTATTGTTGAATTTGTGATGTTGAGGAGTTAAGGATTGATGTTGGAAGTTGTTTGAGGTGTTGGTTTGATTTTTAAATTATTATGTTCATTATGATGTCTTTCTACAGGTTCATTAAGTCCAATTTATAGGGGAGGTTTTCTCAAAATTTCTATAGAATTTTTTACAATGGAAGGGAAGAAAAGAGAAGTTAACACGTCTAAGTTTCGATTTTACACTTGGGGTGAAAGCTCATTTTCCTTGGTGGTAGATCTAGCATCTAGCTGACATCTGTCATCGATGCACTTCACGTCTCTGGTCTAGTAGATTGATTTAGGACAAGTCATATCAATTTCTATGAAATCACATTGGAAAGATATAAATGTATTTTGCTTTTAACTCTATTTCTTATTTTTCTACCATTTATTAAGTAAAGCGTGACATTCACTTATAACTTTGCTCAAATTTGTTATATGTGTAATTTTGAAAATGGATCGAATTTTGCGATCTAAAGGTGCGGTTATATTGCGGGATGAAGTTGATGTTCCGGTAGTAAAATATTTCTTTTGTCAAATGATGATGTTCTTTTGCGAATTTGTTAAACATTATCAACACTTTCTTTCGTGGATTTGTTATGTGTATTGTGGATTTGTTATTCTGTATTTATTTATTAAACATTATCAAGACTTTATTTTGTATGGATTTGAAAATTCATAATGTATTTACTTTTGTTTTTTATTTAAAGTACCATTTTAATGAAGTAATTAGAAAATTTGGGTTTTATAAATAATTTATTCAATAATATTTAAAAAAAAAACATATAGCAACATTCAAAAAACGTTGCAAAAGGGTCTACGGCAACACTCAATAAATGTTGCAAAAGGTTGGGTTAAAAGTTTTTGCAACACTTAAAAAACGTTGCAAAAGGGTTTATGGCAACACTCAATAAATGTTGCAAAAGGGTTTATGGCAACACTCAAAAAATGTTGCAAAAAGGTCTACGGCAACACTTAATAAACGTTGCAAAAGGGTCTAGGAAACACTTAAAAAACGTTGCAAAAGGGTTTACAGCAATACTTAATAAACGTTGCAAAAGGTCTATTGCAACGTTTATTTCAATCTTTTGCAACGTTCAAAAAACGTTGCAAAAAAGTTTTTGCTCTACGGAAACACATTGCAACACTTGTCAAACGTTGCAAAAGCCTTTTGACAACATTTTTTGAGTGTTTTAAAAGGCTATTTTTGTTGTAGTGATGGTTGCCATTATTGGTTGATCTATATAAATGAGTTTCACCCATCCTACTCGATTTTAATGTTTTAATATTATTAAGTCAAGATTTAACTTAACTTCACATAATAATAGAATCACTCTTCACATAATGATAGAATCACTCTTTGATTCAATTTTATGTATATATCTAGACTTATATTGATTGTGTAAACGTGATCACCTCCCAAATATTTGACAACACTTGTCAAATTTATCACATTGCTTTGTAGTTTATTTTGTAAATTTATAAACTCCATAAAGAAGTAATTTTTATTCTTTAATTTACAATTTCTTACTCGATTAAAGAAATTGATTTTGTAATTTCTTTTATTTAGTTGAAAGAAAATAACTTCTCGAATTAAATTACAAAACTTTGTTCAAGTAATAATTTAAATATCTCCTCAGATTGTACAATAAGTATTCTTCAATTTTGTTTGATATTACCCCCACACTTTGATATAAATTTCAAACTTCTTAATTTTGTTCAAATGAATGATTCTCCTTGTAAACCACGATGTTCAATAATAATCTATATTCACATTCATGTTTCATATTATACTCTCTATTTAGTAATAATGTAATTCACATATGACATCAACACTTGATATTGGTCATCTCATCTCATATACTTTCCAAATAATATGAGGAAAATAATCACAATTGATTACACACAATGGTTCAACGACTTCTCAATTTCCTTCATTCGATTGAAGAATTCATTTCTCTAAATTTGGATGGATAAGAGTGACCAAACCATATATCTTATTTAATTATCAAACTATGTAAATATTTCTTATTGATCACTTCTAGTATGACCATTATAATTATCACACAAGAGGCACTTACATTGTTTATATGGGCATTAATGAGCACAAGCATTAATAAGAGATATGGATCCAACCTTATTAATTTCTAAACCCAATCTCATGTTTGCCCAATAAACATGAGAGTTCACATATTTCAATATTTGTTATGCATCTCTATGTATCAAAGCAACAAATACTTCACACACACACACACACACACACACACACACACACATATATATATATATATTTGACAATTCACATAAGTATTTTATTTTTAAAACAATAACCAATTTTTCAAAAGAGATAATACTCTAATGAATCTCATTATAATTACATGTATGATAATCATCTGTCGAATATTTAACGAAAATGATTTTTGTTTACACAATATTCATGTCATATAATCATTTTATATCAAATCCATTTAGTATGTAATAATTTAGTGATCATGCCATGAATAAATATAGCACATATAATTAATTCACATAGAATTCAAGCAAATATAATCCAATGAATATTACTTAATTAAACACTTATATCATTTAATTTTAATAATAAAGAGTACCAGACCAATCATGATATGACATAAAACATCTAAATAATTTGATAACCTCACATAGGTTAAAATCACACATATTCGTGAAAATTGCACTTTCATCAGTTGATAAGATACAATTTAAAACTTGAAAAATTATTTACTCCATGATTTTCAACTAATTAAGTGATATGTTTATGTGAAAATCAAGACTAATCCACGCATTGTTTTCAACAAGATTATTAGAACTAGTATTTTAATAACTAAAACCAATTTAAATGTTATGCACACAACTTTTACATAATGCATTGATGGCTTATAAGTCAAAATAATGTAGTACAATATATTAATATTTGTTACTGATTTATCACGTATATACCATGCTAAAAGAATATTGGATAATACTAGCTACAAGCACCCCATCCTTGCCCCTCAACCTTGAAAATCCTTTCACATGAGGTGGGGTCGACAGTGGGGCTGCAATAATGAGGAGACTGGCCTCACCACCATGTGAGGAGGTGGTCACACTTGGGGGTAATGATGAAGTGCAAATAGATTAATCCAAGAATATTATATTAATTATGATACACGAAAACTAGCTACCTATCTTTTGCTATTGTGTTTCATGATTTCTTCCTTCACTGCTTGTATTCATCATTTCCAAAACTTATTAAAGTTTCTTTTAGCACTTTAACATGTTACCCTACATTTTGTGGTACAATGAAATAAATTAGTCTTTTTACTAAAAGAATGATTTCAGACAATAAATTTACTAAATGTATTTTAGTGACTGCTCACAACTACTTTTTTCCTTGATAACACTATTGTCAAATACACAAAATGACTCCATCACTTTATAAGTTATACTTCTCTCTATTAGAAGTATAGTTGATTTTATTTAAGTGATTCAACTCAATCACATGTTTGGATTTTAATATCCTTAAATTTGTCCATGTTTCTGCAAGGATATTTGATTTTGATTTAACATAATTTGAATAGTGTATCACAATGTAATTTCCAGAATTTAAAAATTATAATTTGAATCTTTTTCCGAAATGTAACTTCCACATTTAGACTAAATTCAACTTATATTATGTATAATTCTTTAATTCTTCCAATTCGATTGAAAGAACATAAGTAATAAAACCTTAATAGTTTTATTGATGTTTTGTTACAAAAGAATATTGTCTCCACCATGAGAAATATAAAATCTTATTTTGCTATGAATATTATGTTGACAAATTTGAAATAAGTACAAATTTCTTAATTCTTTCACTCATTTGAAAGAAATGAATTTGTAGTTCTTTTACTCATTGAAAGAGAATGTTTTCCGAGATGTGAGTAAATTTGTTTTATCATAGCTTAATATCAAATCAAATGATCCTACTTGATCTTGTTTGAATCTCACTCGCATAATTCCTTATTTAGGAATGTCTACTAGCAATAACATTTCCTTCACAAGCAATTTATGCAATTATGCACACTTACATGCTTCTATATTTAGAACACCATTTCATCCCATAAAATAAAATGACATCATTATTAAGCATTATTTTATGCACATGTTTATAAAAATCCCATGCAAATATCATGAGTCCATTTAATTCACACGTCAATGTACTTGCATAACATAAAAGAGAAATAAATTTCTTATAAAATGAATCAAAATTTGTATATGGAAACGTGATTATCGAGAGTATATACTTTCAAATTCTCACTATCATGAACTGTTCTCATAATGATAACTATTATATTTCACTTATTCAAAACACAAATCTTTCATGATAGATAATGATCATGAATTAATATACCAACTATATTTAATCTTATAAAACTCAAGCATCTTATATTCACATACAAACATTTAACTTGTGAATACACATTTAAATTTGTAACTATTTTAAATTCTAGATACAATTTATGTATACATGCATTTGTTTATCAACCAATGTATTTATAATATGCAGTCATTCTACTATAATATTTTCATATCATATATTATCTTGAATTCCATATCATTTTCTTAACAAAGTCTAAATAAAGGATTAACCATAAATGTAGTGACTTTGTGAAGTAATGTCTCAATCATACAAATAAATAGTATAACATTCAAATACATCGTCAATGAATTTGAGATACTTACATTCTTTCCATATCTTGAACGTATCAAGCCTTATAAGGTCTTGATGCATCATTTTGATAGTCTTCATGATAGTTTCATTCTCCCATTTCAAGAAATATTTTTATTGCTGTGAAAATACATGGTGGAGAATGATGAAGAATAAACAATATAATGAAACAAAAGAATAATTTACATATTGTAAATCCAACAAAATGAATGATTCAAACACAATTCGAAATCGTTGTCCTCAAACAATATTTGCTAACATCGAGGTGAGTACTTGATGGTCTCAAGGTAAATTTGATGGAGTAATCAAACCAAAATCAAGTAATTGAGAACTTGAATAAGAACTTGAAGAACTCTTTTGAAAAATGGAAGTTTGATCTTTATTTTGGATCAAAGAGGTTATGGAATGTTATTTCTCTTTACCAACACCTCTATTTATAGGTTTGATAGTCCCATACACGAATGGGTACAAACACACAAGTGAAAATGTGTCCAAACACACCAAAAGGTGCTTGAAAGTTAAATTCCAACCGGGGCCTAACACTTGTGTGGGTGGCCGCCCAAGCTTATTTCAGGTGACAGCCTAGCCACCTTTTTAGCTTCTGTTTCTTTCGGGTTCGTCTAGGCTACCTAGCTTTAATCTAGGGGGCCGCCCTATACAATTCTGGGAAGCCTCCACGGTTACTTTTTAAACAATCCCGTTTTGTCTTGGGTGTTCCCGACCTTCCGTTTCACTTGTTTTTTTATGTTAGTATATGTCCAAAACACCTCTACATTATAAGATTGAACAAATGATAATATATTTTTGGACAATTGTTGTTACATTTTATTTTAATTTCTACTTGCTAATTTCTTTCATTACAAGATTCTATGTCATATAAGATTGATGATAAGTTTAATGAAGAAAATGAGGAGACAAGTTCAATGACGAAATGAGGAGAGACATTCAACGCCTTACTAAATTTTTCCCCCAAATCACTTTACAACCTCATAATTTATTTAAAAAATATCGCATTCTTTGTTTATAAACAAAAAAATTAACCCACCCCTTACAGGACACAATTGCACTCATTTCTAAATGCTAACTGCCTTTTGGATACTCCTTTCTCTAACTTCTTTCTCTAGCCTGCCATGGGAGTGTTGTACGAATCATGGCTTTCTTTCATGGGAGTCTTGTAAAAACTCTCCTCCACATCTTTGCACATCAAATCATCTGCCTCCCATGGTTTCACCTACCCCATAAAATCCTTTCCATAACCTTTTCTTTATTCGTATTTGTTGCTTGAATCCCATTTGCCAAGAAATCAACACGCATCTAGTCCTTAAACGCCTTGAACTGTAAATCTTGATCCACTTTCACCCTGGGTGGGCGAATTCAGGAACTCAATCCAGCATGAGCGGAATTTTTCTAGCACGAGCGGACACTACAAGGCAAGGGGAAAAAAATTTCGACACCACAATTATAAGGTAAATTTTTTTTTTTAGCATATCCAGCACGAGCCATTGCATGCCCTCGCGCAAGGTTGGATCCGCCCTGAATTTCTCCCCAATCTTCAAGGGCAACCAAGAATTTAGTTCGGATTCTTCAATTTCATCATCTTCTTCCAGGTTGGATTTTTCAAAAGAGTAAGAAGTGTCTTTTTCAGACACAACCCATTTAGATTTGAGCATGTTTCCACCAACGTGGAGGAATAACTTGATAATTATTTGGAGAATTAATCGGGGTGGGTTTATTGTACTTCAGTTTCAGAGCATTGATTCAACTTCATCTATAGATGATGACGTTTTTGGTCCTCATTTTCGGATCCATGTTCAAGGGTGGTCTCTTTGTATTCAGATTTAATTTTTTATTCAAGCTCAAGATCTTCCTAACTATGATACGCTCCCACCTTCAAAATCAAATTCGAATTTGGATTGTGGCTACCGAAAATAGATGGTAAAGGAAGCGACGTGTGAAGAACGGGAAGAGGATGAAAAACGTATATTCTCCATATTTTTATTCATAGAAGCGCGGGATCACCAAGAAGGTGCAACTGCAGAGCATACTGATTTCTATTCTGATCTTACTTCATATCACTCAAACTTATGTTATTCAGAACTTTGAGAAACTAAGGAATAACTGAGAAAATTTAGAAGAACATGATGAATATTAAACACTCTAGATATTATTGTTGAATTTTCGATGATTTACAATGGAGAAGAGTTCCCCTTATATAGAGGGAGGAGAGCCAAAAGAAGACACACATGACTTATGCGTGGCTGACAAGGTGGACACGCATCATTACAGACCTTATCGCTATCGCAAACCTTATCACCTGATAATAATACAGACAAACGACTTTTTTTTTTTTTTAAGTAAAATCTTACTTTTAGAAAAGCAAGATTTTTGACCGATAATAATACAAAACAGACAAACGAATTTAATAATATTACAGACTGACAAGTTAAAAAGAAAGATTCCTACTTTAATAAAGCTAAGCTTTAATAAAGTAGATGTAGACGCTGCTTTGTCATGGTTCCTCCAGATTCATGGTGTCTTCTTCATTTGAGTCTTCTGGCACCAGGGGTAGTCCATGTTGATTTATCCATCCAGTGTTGTCTTCTGGCACCAGGGGTAGTCTTCTGGCACCAGGGGTAGTCATTTGAGTCTTCTGGACCCATTCTTTTGTTTTTTCCAAGATTTTAAGTGTCTCAGAGTCAATAACCAATTCTGGGGTCATTTGACACCATGGGTCTTGTGAGTCCTGGAAAAGGCTATCTTGATAGTTTATTTGGCTGGTTTCTTGGTTAGATTTGCTAGATTCTCCTGCTTTTGCTTTTGCTTTTTCCTTTTCTAAAAGCTGTTTATATGAACGTTTTATATCACTAGGGCCAATTTTTCCTTCATAAAATGCTTTTTCGTTATGTATACTGTAGTGCAAGCTGTTGAGCAATTTGTCAGTGATTTCCATTTGCTTTTTCCTTTGCTGGCGTCCTTCTGGAGTTTTTCTGAGAACCTTAATGTTTCACCCAGACTTTGTGTAGGCGTTCCTTGGTATATTTTTCCATATTGTATATCAAATGCGTAATCATAATCTGGAGTATATGAATTAGGATATCTTTGAAGATGAGTATCCTGATACGCCTGGATGTCTTGTTGGATTCTTCGAGTATACTCAATTGGCAAAGCTTCCCATGGGCATCATCTGAATAATCTGGCCAAATTTGTGGTGGAATTGTCTGGTTGATTTTCGCCATGTGTCTTTGAAAATTTCGAAACTCCTCTGGATAATGCTCCCAATCCTTATGCATGTTGACAAGTAGAACTGCATACTCCTTGACACTGCTGAAATGAGTGTAGACATGTGATTCAGTGAAATATCCTCGTCTTTGAAAAATTAAGATCACATAGACATTTAGTGCAGAAGTTTTGAGATCTTTAAATTTAAAAGAAAAGGCTTTGAACATTTTTATCCAGTGTGAGATTGGATGAAACCATTCAAAAAACTTTCTTGCATAATGGTCGAACCTAAGATCAAGTTGCATTTAGAAGAAAGACTCGTATGCACTTTGGACATTGAATGACATCCCAATAAGCCAATTTTCTAAAAGGTACCATTGAAAGCAAAGAGTTTCTTTTGAGAATCTGACTGTTAAATGCCTGGGATCAAAATGGAATAA
Organism: Ligustrum vulgare; assembly: GCA_963555705.1. NCBI lineage: Eukaryota > Viridiplantae > Streptophyta > Magnoliopsida > Lamiales > Oleaceae > Ligustrum > Ligustrum vulgare. The sequence continues at coordinate 45,079,822 of OY743168.1, forward strand.
AGTGAAGGGTAATCTGGATGAAATCCAAGACCACCAAGTGTTTCAATTCCGGTTTATCGTATAACAAGGGATTGGTATTTTAACATGAGTTCTCTGGATCTGGACTTGAGAGTTTTGGATCTTATGAGTTCGTAAAGTTCAGGAGGAAAAGGGGAAGAGTTATTGAAGGGGAATTGGTTTGAACTCATTTTTGTATTCATCATACAGATGACTGGAATGGTTGGATTGGATGAAGGAAGTATGAGGTAAAATTTTAGTCTAGAAAGAAGATCTGGTAAGAGGTTGTGTTTTCCTTTGATGTGTTTAACTTCAAATTCAAAGTTTGAGAACCATTCTTCCCATCTGAGTAATTGAGAATTTGGGATTTGTTTTCTTTTAAAGGCGAACATTTGTGGAAAAGCTGACATGTCCATTGCCACTAAGAATTTGTGCCCAATGAGATGAAACTGGAATTTCTCAATTTCTCTTTTCACTGGCAAAATTTCTTTGAAAGTGGAATGGTTATGCTTTTCTGGTTCAGTGAATGATCCACTTTTGTATCCACAGATTTGTCTTTTTCCTTCTTTTTCTTCAAGTAAGACAACTACCCAAAAGCAATCACTTGCATCTGTTTGAAGGACACGTTTGCCATATGTAGGGATTTGTAGGGCCGAGAGATCAACCTTTTGTTTGATAGATTTGACTTCCTGGGTTTGAGTATATGACCAAGGAGGAGGATCTTTTTTGAGCATGAGCTGTAGTGGTTTAATTATGGATGAAAGATGATCAATGAATTCCGACATATAATTAAAAACTCCAAGGAATTGTTGAACTTCCTTTTTGGACAAATTTTCATCTGAAAATTTAAGAAGTTCTTGACCAACATGAGGCTGAAGTGAGTATTGACCATCTTTAATATGCATCCCTAAGAAATCTACCTCACTAACACCTATCACCATTTTCTTTTGGGAAAGCATAATACCATATTGTTTAACAATATCTGTGAACTTAGAAAGCAAATTGGCATGGGACTCTTCATCTTCAGAAAATAATAAGATGTCATCAATGTAGACCAACACCGTTTCCAGTAATGGATCAAAGATTTTTGTCATTGCTTTCTGAAAGAGTGAAGGGGTAGTCTTTAATCCAAAAGGCATCACTATCCATTGGTAGTGATGATTAGGAATACAAATGTTGTTTTGTGTCTTTTTTCTGGTTTGATCCCTAATTGCCATAATCCTGCTTTAAGATCAAACTTTGAAAAGATCTTTGCGCGAGACAAATTTGCAAACATTGTTTTTCGATCAAGAAGAGGGAATTCATCATCTACAAGGAAAGGATTTAGTGGCTTGTAGTCAATGACTAATCTCAATTTTCCTCAAATCTGTTCACTCCTTTTATTGACATAGAATGCTTGACATGCCCACTGTGAATTTGTTGGTTCAATAAGTCCTTCGTCTTGTAATTGAGCAAGTTCTTTGGTAGCAAGTTGAAGATGTTCTGGGTTCATTCCAAGATGGCTAGTTTTTGTGGGGTTGATATCTTCATTTTTCTTGAAAGGGAGAGAAATGAATAAGTTTGAATTTTTCCAGAGTGGGTCTGTGCATTTAGTGAGGAAATCATAATGAGATTCTGCACAACAATCTCGGATAAGTCTTTCAGTGATGTTTGGAATGGTTATGGAAAAATAGGATGTCATTTGGATGTATGGTTGGAAATAGGACTTGAACCTGAGACCATTTGGTTGAGGAATAACCTTCTTTTCCCATAACTGTTTAATAATATCCCATGCAAGGATAATATCTTTACCAGGAAAGGAGGAACCTAATAATTTATGAGAAATACCAAGTTCAGGGAAAAACTAGATTTTAATAGGCTTGCTGATTATTTCTATTGAAAAGCTGTCTCTATTTGCTGCCTGAGAAACTTGTCGATGATTTCGCCACATATATTCAGGGATGGCAGGGTTCAGGATAGAACATGTGGCACCAGTATCAAATAATCCTGCAACTGTAATGGGCCTTTCATATTTTCCTGTAAAAAAATTTAACTTCAATCATGGGCACTGATATGGATGAAAAGGCTGTATTGACAAGTTGCATGCCATAGCATTCTCCCGTGTCAATAAATTCATCTGAATCATATTCAAGAGCGAAGATAATATGTTGAGTTTGCTCATCTTCCTCAGAGAATAATGATTCAAGATCTTCATCATCATAATCGATCTTTGTGACTGTGAAAATTTGATGAAGAATCTTGTCCTTCTTTTTGCTTGGACAAGCTTTTGCAAAGTGACCCTTCTTCAGAAAGATGAAGCACCTGTTTCCTTTATTTTTTGTAAACTTCCTCCTGAAAAATATTTTCTTCCTTTGAAAAGGATTAAAGGCTTCTTTTCAAGAAAGCTTTATTCTTCTCTTATGGAATCTCTTCTTTCCTCTGCACTCGCAATCTTTCATACTTCTGCTACACTTGATTTGCAAATAAGGCTTCTCACAAGCCTTCTCCAATTTTTTTCCGGTTGCATTGATATCTTTGAGGAAAGCATTTTGGTTGCACAACTTCTTCAACGTTTTCATTATCCAATTATGAAGTTCTCCAAAAGAAGTGGCATTTAAAGGTTGTCTTCTTAATTCCATGGTTCTTAACGTCTCTTGTCCCAGAGGTTGAGGAATTGACTCCAAATATGCTTGCTTGATATTCGAATCATGTGGCCTCCAATGAGATAGTATCTTTGAGCAGCATTCTTGAAATATTTTTCAAGATCTTTAGGATTATAGGAACAACACTTTAATTTAAAGAATTCTTCTCTGGCAATTTTTGTCGTGATCAGACTTTCCATAGAATTCCCAATATAATGCATTCATAAATGCATCTTTGGTATTTGTCTCCTGAGTGAGTTAGCGTTATTTGTATTCTCCCATTGAACCATACCAGTCTTTGGGAAATCCTGTGATCCTTGCCAAGAAGGATTTTATGACTTTTGTGTGGGTCATGTTTAACTTTTGGAGTTCGACAGTACACCAAGCTTTCATTTCTTGCATCCTGTATTTCCACGGTGAATGAGGAATATCATCAAAAGTGAACTTTAGAGAAGTAGCTCCATTTGAAGAATAATAATTATTAGTCGTATGGGGCTCCACCATATCTTCATCAACAACTTCAGTTTCTTCTAGAACAGGGTCATTCATCCTTTGAGTTTGGCCTATTTGGGATTGACTTGTTTGTTCTTGGTCAGCCATATAAAGTGAGGGAATTTCATCCTCAGACTCATTAGATGTTTCGTCAAAAGATTCAGAAGACTAATACTCAGAGGTTTCAGAATTGTTGGTGGCAGTATGAACAGGAAGCGTATGGGCTTGTTGAAGGAATGTGGAAATAGGATTTTTCATCATCATTTGAGGTTGTTTCTCAGATGATGGAGGTTCTTGTGTGGATAGAGGTTTTGTTCTTTGGATAAATCTGGTCTTTTTGGGAGGCATAGAAGCTTGTTTCTTTTGTTCCCATTCCTCTGGTGTAAAAAGGGTTGACATAGATCCTTCATAAGTAGAGAAAATCAAGGGTCCTGTCTGGAAAATTTGAATGGTGGAAGAGGAAGATGGGTAGTATGGTGTTAAGGGAGGAATTAATGAATTTGAGTAGAGAGATGCAATTTGAGTTTTTAGGCTTTTGATTTCTCTTTCTTGGGCATCAAATGGCAACTGATTTTGCAAGCGAGCTATTATACTTGTGTGGAGAATTTCAATTCTTTGTTTACAGGCTTGAAGAGATGTGAGAAGAATTTGAGTCTGATGTTGAAGAGTCTGTTCAATCCTTTGCTGACTTTGATCAATCCTTTTAACAAGACATTTTGTTGTGTTGCATTTTCTGACTGTCAATTTAAGGTTGCTTCTGCAGCTGAGAGTGGTTGCACTTATCCATCTGCTTTTCTAGTGCTTGGATTTTTTATCTTCCATGAGTGAGTACAGTGATCCTAGGGGAGGAAATTCTTCCCTAGTTGGTGGATGAAACATGGCTATTGGCAGTGGAGATGAGGGTGGATTATTATCCCAATCCCATTTTTTATGATATCTGCTGCAGTCATCATCATCGTCACCATCTCATCCAGTAGGAATAATAGGATCATCATTTGTTGGAGGTGGAGTGTATTTGACATTATAATCAAACTTTCCTGATGGCTCACCAAGTAATCCAACTCCTGGATCATTGTTGTAAAAAGCTTTATGTAAATTTCTCTGACTTCTTCTCTTGGACCTTCTTCTTTGTTGGAGAAGATCTTCATCAAGATCTGGTTCAAGGCAACTAGAGCAATTGCAAACATCCCAGAAAATATGTCCAGTATTATCTGCTTTGTTGTAGACTGGCCTTCTATTTACATCAAAGGCATAGACCGGGATATCCTCCTTAGTATACGTAAATTGTGTTTGAAAACAGGGATGTTTGTTTGCCGCGGTTTCTCTTTTGAATGCAATCTCAACATCTCCATTGGACTTTTTTTCTGAAAAAAGGTTTAGTGGATTGTATAGAAGCAGCACTTTTGTTTCCCTTGTGAGCTTGTTCATAACTTGTAACCCATGTCTCGGGGATGAGCTTTATCAATTCTGATCGTGGAAGTTGTCTAGGCACATATGTACAACTGGGGACATGATTTGATTCTACATGAAGAAGTAGAACGTCATCTGTTCCTTGAGATTGAGCAAAATAAAGGGAATGATTTTGGATTCTGTACACCATCTGATTATGGAGAGTGGCTGCATATGTGATAGATGTTGGCACAAATCCAACAATTTGAATTTGGGCTTTTAAGGCTGAAAGCAATTGTGGCTACATATGTGATAGATGTTCCTATGCAGGCATGTTGATACTCAGAAAATCTAGTATCAACAGAGCAATTCTAGAAACTGTAGGAAGACCTTTTCTTCCATGAAGATTTAAGGCAAATCGGACAGCTCCAAAATGAAGGTGAGTGTATCCTTCAGATAGCCAGGCTTTTGGTAGGTGAGAGGGTAATTCAAGGGTGACAAACTGTTCTTTTTTGTTGCAGGCAAAAAGTGTTGATCAAACTTTGAGGCTTGAACAAATTCTTTGACCTGGGATTTTTGAGGAGAGATAAGACTACGAACAGTTTTGGATATAGACTGGAGAGGTTTAGTTTATGGAAGATATGGATTTATGAGGGGTAGATCTGTGAGTGGCACTTTATTAGATTCTGAAAGATACGATATCTCATAGAGATAATCCATTTTTGAGGCATCAGATTTTCTAAAAGAAGTTGAAGAAGAAGGAGTAGAAGGAGATTTTGACAATGAAAAAGGATTTGAAGACATGGATGAAGAGTGTTCTTCCTTAATCTCTTCTGGTTACTAAATAACATAAATTATCATGATATGAGTAAGATAACAACATGGCTCTGAAACCATTAATAGAATGAAAGGGCAGTTGTGAGTCGTGGCAAACCATTAATAGAAATCATTTTAAAGTCATGATTTGTGAACTTTGTTATTTTCTTTGGTCGAGATTATGAAGCTATTTTTCTTAATGTCAAGTTTTATGAACATCGTCAATTTAATTATTTTGTTGTTATTTAATGTTGCAAATTTTTAAATAAATATGATGTTTAGAATTCAATTATTTTTCACAATAAAATTTGATTTAAAGGAGAAGTGGCATCCCGGGTTTCACGGAATTCGGGGTGTTACAGTATGTGTGTGTGTATTATATATATATATATATATATTGGCTTTGCTAGTTGCTTTTTTTTTTTCCTTAATTAAGAATTTAAGACAGATTAAACGAAAATGATAAGAAACCTAGGGGAAAGGAATAGTACTTGGACACACAAAAAGCATCCCTTTATCATCATAATAATCAAGTGGCTTTATTTTCAAGTTTGGAATTAGGTGTTATATTACTTGGACGTTGTCAACTTTGGATTGGAACGTCAAATTTAATTATTGGACTAACATAGAGGTTAAGTATAATATGATTGTGACATATTTAAAGTTAAGTGACTTAATTGAGCTTTGATGAATGAATATCTATTTAATTTAAAATTTTATTACACTCACTTAATATCAAAGTCGTGACAATGTCTTTAAATTAAAAGTCATTTTTATTTTGAAACATTTGTAATATTGCATAGTGATTAGTTGAAATTGTTCGGAAACACAACATGATGTCTAATCACAAAAATTAGTTTCTTGTGATTTGGATTATTTAGTCATAGAAATTTACCCATTTTATGTATTTGACTAGATTAAAAAATTTTGCATAGATAACAATTTATAGAATATTACACTTGAAGAGTGTTTGACCATTATCCGTGTTCACTGCTTTTATTGATTCCAACAAAGCTCCAAACCCTAGAGCTTTCATTGATGTTCTCCAACAATGATTGTACAAGTGTATAGTCATTTTTCTCAAGATTTAGTTTACACTAAGATTATGAGTTTTAATCAAAAGAGAAAACAAAAACAACACGCTTAATGTGCCCCGCCAACCAATTTATTAGGTTAAGAAAAACAGTCTTAAAAGATTATTTATAACCTATTTGCACTCTATACATGCCTGTTTGTGCACAGCTCAATAAAAGGTTATAAGCATGTATATATGCCTGTTATTGTGAAATCATCAAGGAAACCTTATCGGACTCAATTAAACTAAGTTCCAATAAATTAAATGTGACATGGTCAACTCTTGATCATCAAGAATAATTTATTAATCACGTCTATTTCACTAAAAGAACGAGATTGTAGTACTCTTAGTAAAATATAAATTTCTAAAACAATATCAATAATTATATCTCTTGATTTGCCATTCTTACATTTTACCCCATCGATCAACTCAAATATTTGAAGTAAGATTAAATGATTAAAATGCCCTTATCTGAACGTAATCATAAATTCTCAATTCTCATATTCTATCTGACAGTTCAATGTGATCATATAACAAACAATCAATGTCAAATTACTAAGATCACATTTAACTGTCCGCTAGAAGAACAAGTGTTATTATAATCATCAATCATGCTTAAAAGAGACAGATTCCATAATACGAATATATGTTTCTCGTTAGTTTACTTTATTTCCCAAATATGAAGATATTGATCGACAATTTGATTTCATCTATTGATACCTCAAAGAACTTCAAGCAAGTAATCGAAATCCATTATCCTATCAGGATTATGATCTCATGTATGACAGTCAATTGAGATCAAATTTGTCCGGTCAATTTCACAAATTAATTCCAAATGTACTCGCGATTTTATTTCCAAAGTCAAAGATAGATTTTAATAAAACTGAGACGATCAAAATAAATTGTCCATTTTTATTACTGGTCATAAACAATAATTTTAGATTGAATTAAAAATTGAATCTTTCTATTTTTAATAACTTAAACACTCAATTTGCACAATCAAATCGATCTATGGACTAATGCAAGCTCAAAAATAACATAATTAATCATTCAATCAATGTGTCAAAAAAATAATATTTTGTTTCAAAATGTCATGATTTCAAATAAATTTATATAATAAATATTCATCGTAAAACCAAGCATTCCGTTACGACATCTTCAATTCCAAATAAGACACTCCAAGTTTAAAAAATTGTAAAAATCGAACCCAAAAAAAAAAAAAAATCTACAGAAAACTCTTCAGAGCAAATTATCTTGAATCCCACCAGAAAAATCTGGCCCATTGAAACCACCTTATTATTAACGTCACAAATTCGAAATTATTGGTAAATCTGTAGAAAACTCTCCAGAGTGTTATAAATATCTTGGGTGTGAATGATCCATTATACCCTTGTAAAGTTTATATTATTACAATTGTATCATTATCTACCCCTATAAATAGGACACTTCACTCCTTCATTTAACTCAATTGGAATACAAAGAACTCTCTCTATCTCTATATTCTCTCTCTAATATTTTGGTAGTCTTGTTCTCTCTAATACTTTGGTAGTTTTACAACACATTATCAGCACGAGATTCTAGCCAACTAAGTTAACAAAGGTTCAGTCAGTATCAAGAAGGTAATAATTTTAAATATCTTTTATATATTATGCTACCACCTACATGGTTGGTTTTATCAATTTTAATTATATCATGCTACCACCTATATGGTTGATTTTACCTGTTTTAATTATATTATGCTACCACCTACATGGTTGGTTTTACTAGTTTTAATTATATTATGCTACCACCTACACGGTTGGTTTTACCAGTTTTAATTATATCATGATACCACCTACATGGTTGGTTTTACAATTTTTAAGTATATCATACTACCACTTATATAATTGGTTCTACCAGTTTTATTATCGTTGGTTCTACTGGGTTTCTTTAAATATATGGTTTAAATGAAATCACATTTTATGTATTTTCTAAAAAGATAAATTTATAATATAATCAATTCATGATTCCAATAAAGTGTACTTACAAAAGCAAAAGTTATTTTTCTTTTTCAAAATTAAAATCACAATTTCAAAAGATGTAATGATTAAACATCACTTTATGAAACATGGTTACATACATACCACATAATTCTTGAAATGCAATTTTTGAAAAATCTTTTGTTAATGTCACTCTCATTATATGTATTAATCATTTGTTAATTTATTCTTGATAATTATTATCTTGATTAATTGACACCACAACTTAGATTTGCACATAGCACTTTCAAAATTTTGTTTTATTGCTACAACAACTTAGAATTATAATTAATATTCCAAAAGAATAAAAACTCGATATAGAAATCATGTCATTAATTGTTTACTGAGATTTTCAAGGAATTAATTATGTCTCATGTTTGATTGAATAGTTATCCTAATGGCAAACATCACAAAACTCGAGTTCATTGCACTAGATTTATCCGGGAAAAATTATCTATCATGGATCCTAGATGTGGAGATCCATCTTATTTCAAAAGGGCTTGGAGAAACAATCAAAGAAAGAAACAAAGAATCCCTGCAGGATCGTGCAAAATCACTTATTTTCCTTCGTCACCATCTTCATGATGGATTGAAAATAGAATATCTCACTGTGAAGGATCCAGAAGAACTCTGGAAAAACTTAAAAGACAGATTTGACCATCAGATGACTGTAGTCCTCCCAAAAGCCAGTTATGAATGGATGCATCTTCGTTTGCAAGATTTTAAAACTGTGAGTGAGTACAATTCTGAACTATTCAGAATATGTTCAAAATTGAATTTATGTGAAGAAAAGATCACTGAAGCAGATATGCTAGAAAAAACATTCTCCACCTTTCACGCCTCAAATGTGCTCTTGCAGCAGCAATATCGTGAGTGTGGTTTTAAAAGGTACTCAGAACTATATCTTACCTTTTGGTAGCCGAACAAAATAATGAGTTGTTGATGAAAAATCACGGATTACGTCCAACCGGTTCTGTACCATTTTCTGAAGCAAGTGGTACTGCATTTCCTGAAGCAAATGCTATATCAAGAAATAGACACGGATACAAACATGGTCGTGGTCATGGGCACGAACGTAGGCGCGGACATGGACATGAACAGGGACGTGGACGTGGAAGGAATTTTGGACAAAATCATCAAAACATGGCCACATAATTAAAAGACACAAGGAAAATGAGACTAACATAATCAAACGAAAACACGAAGAAAGTTGCTTCTGATGTGGCATGAAAGGGCATTAGTCACGTACCTGTCGTACGGCAAAACACCTTGTGGACCTTTACCAATAGTCTATTAAAGGAAAAGAAAAAAATAGAGACAAATTTAGATGATTGTCTAGTTAATAGGACACACTTAGATGTCTCTGATTTTTATACTGGTAATATGGAAAATATAGACTAGTTTGCTTTATCAGAAAATCACGATATTGTTATTTTGAAATCTTAATATGTATTGTCCGTTTGATGTTAAATTATGTTTAACTTCTTTTTATCATAAATTCACTTTTCTAAAATATCTATTTGATTATATTTTAGATGAATTGCCAAAATACATGTTTTGTTGATAGTGCAACAACACATACTATTCTCCAGAAGAAAAAGCATTTTCTGAACTTAACATTAGCGAAAATTAATGCTAATACAATATGCGGCACATCGAAGATTGTTGAAGGCTCTGGTAATGCCTATATTATTTTATCAAATAATACACAACTATGTATTAACGATGCACTATACTCAAGCAAATCCAGAAGAAATTTGCTCAGTTTTAAGGATATTCGCTGCAATGGATATCACATTGAAACAATGCAAGAAAATAACATTGAATATCTTTGCATTACTTCTTTTGTATCGGGCCAGAAGCAGATAAAAGAAAAACTTCCGGCACTTCCTTCTGGAATATATTATACATCCATAAAAGAAGTCGAATCAAACAACGTCACGAACCCGAAGTTCGTGGACTTAAAAGGTTTTATACTTTGGCATGATCGACTTGGACATCCAGGAGCGATAATGATGTGTCGAATAATTAGCAACTCACATGGACATCCTTTAAAGAACCAGAAGGTTCTTTCACCTAATGATTATTCATGTGTTACTTGCTCGCAAGGGAAATTGGTCATTAGACCTTCCACTACAAAGGTCAATGTTGAATCTCCAACTTTCTTAGAAAGGATTCATGGAGATATATGTGGACTGATACACCCACCATGTGGACCATTTCGTTATTTTATGGTATTAGTTGATTCTTCTACTAGATGATCGCATGTATGTTTACAGTCCACAAGAAATGTAGCATTTTCTAGGCTACTTGCTCAAATAATAAAATTACGAGCTCAATTTCCTGATTACTCAATCAAGACAATTCGTCTTGATAACGCTGGTGAGTTTAGATCACAGAGATTCAATGAGTATTGCATGTCCATTGGGATTACAATAAAACATTCAGTTGCTCATGTCCATACACAAAATGGGTTAGCGGAGTCATTTATTAAACGTCTACAATTAATTGGTACACCACTACTCATGAAAACAAAACTCCCAGCTTTTGTTTAGGGTCATGCCATATTACATGCTGCATCATTGATTCGCATAAGACCAACTAGTTATTATCAATACTCATCTCTGCAACTTGCATCTGGTCATGAACCTAATATTTCTCACCTAAGGGTTTTTGGTTGTGCTATCCAAGTACCAATCTCTCCCCCACAATGTACCAAAATGGGTCCCCAACGTAGACTTGGGATTTATGTTGGTTTTGATTCACCTTCCATCATTAGGTACCTTGAACCCTTAACGGGTGATATGTTTGCTGTACGTTTTACAGATTGTCATTTTGATGAAATGAACTTCCCAACTTTAGGAGGAGTAAAGTTGCATCCTGAAAATCAAGATAAAATTTCTTGGAATGAAACAACTCTATCTCACTTTGATCCCCGAAGTAATCAATGTGAGCAAGAGGTTGAGAAAATTATTCATTTGCAAAGAATTGCAAATCAATTACCTGATAAATTTGTTGACACAAGAAAAGTGACAAAGTCATATATACCAGCAGAAAACACTCCGGCAAAGATTGATGTCCCTGTAGGACAAACTGCTATAGCAAGTGAACCTCAAAAACGCCAGAAGCGTAGTCGACCAGTTGGTTCAAAAGACATCATACCTCGTAAGAGGAAATTAAACCAACCAAAGACTCCTGGACGAGTAATAATAGAAAAGATTGATCAATCTAATAGTGGTGACATGGTTCCCGCAGAACCACAGATTTCAATGAAACAATCTAATAGTAATGACGTGATTCCGGCAGAATCACAGATGTCCGAGAATAATGATATTTCAATAAATTATTTGTTATCTCATAAATTATGAGAAATGGAGAATGTTGTTATAGATGATATTTTTGCCTTCCAAACGGATCTTGAAATAATTCAGAATAATGATCCTGAGCCACTGTCTGTTAAAGAATGCCAACAGAGAGAGGATTGGCCAGAATGGAAGGAAGCTATGCAGACGGAATTGAATTCCTTAGAAAAACGAAAGGTGTTCGAACCAGTAGTTCGAACACCTGAAAATGTAATCCCTGTAGGATACAAATGGGTCTTTGTAAGGAAAATAAATGAAAATAATGAAGTTACAAGGTACAAAGCCCGGGTTGTAGCTCAAGGTTTCTCACAAAGACCTAGTATTGATTATAAGGAAACATATTCTCATGTCATGGACGCCATCACATTCAGATTTTTAATTAGTTTGGCTGTGTCAGAAAGGCTCGATATGCGCCTTATGGATGTAGTAACTGCTTATCTATATGACTCACTTGATAGTGACATATACATGAAAGTCCCTGAAGGACTTAAAGTGCCAGAAATAAATGATACATACCCGAAAAGTATGTTTTCAATCAAATTTCAAAGATCATTATATGGATTGAAATAATCTGGACGTATGTGGTATAATCGCCTCAGCGAATACTTGTTGAATGAAGGTTACAAAAACGATGATATATGCCCATGTGTTTTCATAAAGAAAACAAATATAGGATTTGCAATAGTGGCAGTTTATGTTGATGATTTAAATCTTATTGGAACTCCAGAAGAGCTCAACAAAACTGCTGATTACTTGAAAAATGAATTTGAGATGAAAGATTTGGGAAAAACCAAATTTTTCCTTGGGTTGCAAATTGAACATTTTTCAGAAAGACTATTTTTCCATCAATCTTCATATACAGAAAAGGTTTTGAAGCGATTTTATATGGATACAGCACATCCATTGACATCACCAATGGTCGTTCGATCACTTGATCCAAAAAATGATCCATTTCGCCCACTTGAAGATGGAGAAAATGTTCTTGGTCCAGAAGTACCATATCTAAGTGCAATTGGAACATTATCATATACTCGCAAGATATAGTTCTGCACCAACTCAAAGGCATTGGAATGGTGTTAAACACAGATATGTGATTATTTTATTCTCACAATTTGGGATCTTCTTTAGTGGGATATGCAGATGCAGATTATCTCTCTGATCCACATCAAGCAAAATAGCAAACAGGATATGTGTTTACACGCGGTGGGACGGCTATATCATGGAGATCCGTGAAGCAAACTTTGACAGCAACATCTTCAAATCATTCAGAAATTATTGCAATCCATGAAACAAGTCGAGAATGTATATGGTTGAGAAACATGACTCATCATATCCAATCATCATGTGGATTAGTTTCGACAAAAGATAGTCCAGTGATATTGTATGAAGATAATGCAGCTTGTATTGCACAACTTAAAGTAGGCTATATCAAAGGAGATAGAACAAAGCACATTTCTCCAAAATTCTTCTATACACATGAACTTCAGAAAGCAGGTGATATCGACGTTCAACAAATTCGATCAAGTGATAATGTGGCAGACTTATTCACTAAAGCATTACCGACATCTAGATTCAAGAAATTGATACATGAGATAGGGATGCGTCGACTCAGCGATTTACGATGACTAATAACAGGGGGAGTAGCTGTACTCTTTTTCTTTCGTCTAGATTTTATCCCAATGGGTTTTCATAGCAAGGTTTTAATGAGGCAGCATTTATTTTTATACTTCACAATGACAGTACTCTTTTCTTTAGCTTAAGTTTTATCCTACTGGGTTTTCTTAGCAAGGTTTTTAACTAGGCAGACATTGAATATTAGGTCATTCAAGGAGGAGTGTTATAAATATCTTGGGTGTGAATGACCTATTATACCCTTGTAAAGTTTATATTATTACAATTGTACCATTATCTACCCCTATAAATAGGATACTTCACTCCTTCATTTAACACAATTGGAATACAAAGAACTCTCTCTCTCTCTCTCTCTCTCTCTCTCTCTCTCTATATATATATATATATATATATATATATTCTCTCTCTAATATTTTGGTAGTCTTGTTCTCTCTAATACTTTGGTAGTTTTACAACACAAAGCAAATTATCTTGAATCCCACCACTAAAATCTGGTGCATTGAAACCACCTGATTATTGAGGTCACATATTGGAAATTATTGGTAAATGCACTTCATGTAAAAGATGTGGTTGTTATTTGGTGTATGGAACACCGCTCATGTATGACATCTCCATGTTCAAATCTGATAGATCAATGTACTTTACTTAAACATGTTACACTCACTACAACAAAAACAACATTTTGCAACATTCAAAAAATGTTGTCAAAAGGTTTTTGCAACGTTTGACAAGTGTTGCAAATCAAAGTGTTGTCGTAGAGAAAAAAAATTCCCAGCTTTTTTTGAATGTTGCAAAAGACTGAAATAAACATTGCAATAGACATTTTGCAACGTTTATTAAGTGTTTCAGTAAACCCTTTTGCAACGTCTTTCAAGTGTTGTCGTAGACCCTTTTGCAACGTTTTTTAAGTATTGCAATAACTTTTAATCCAATCTTTTACAACGTTTGTTGAGTGCTGCCGTATACCCTTTTGCAACATTTTTTAAGTGTTGCAATAACTTTTAACCCAATCTTTGCAAAGTTTATTGAGTGTTGCCTTAGGCCCTTTTGCAACATTTTATAAGTGTTGCAATAACTTTTAGTCCAACCTTTTGCAACATTTATTGAGTGTTGCGGTAGAGTCTTTTGCAACGTTTTTTGAACGCTGCTATATGTTTTTTTTTTCAATAATATTGAAGAAATTATTTATAAAACACAATTTTTTTAATTAATTCATTAAAATGGTAATTTACACAGAACGCAAAAGTAAATACATTATGAATTTTAGAATTCATTCAAAATAAAGTCTCGATAATGTTTAACAAATCCACAAACCACACAGAATAACAAATCCGCAAAAGAAAGTGTTCATAATTTTTAATAAGTCTGCAAAAGAACCTCACCATCATATCACAAAAGAAATATTTTACTACAGGAACATCAACTTCATTACAGAATATAACCACAACTTTAGATCGCAAAGTCCAATCCATCTCTAAAAGAATATCTTCAAAGTTGCACCTATAATAAATTTGATCAAAGTTATAAGCGAATATCATGCTTTACTTAATAAATGGTAGAATAAAAATAGAGTTAAAAACCAAAAAATTATATCTTTCCAATGTGATTTGATAGAAATTGACATGACTCGTCCTAAATCAATCTACTAGACCCGAGACGTGAAGTGTACCGATGAAGGATGTCAGCTAGATACTAGATCTACCACCAAGGAAAATGACCTTTCACCCCAAGTTTAAAAAACTAAACTTAGACGTGTTAACTTCTCCTTCTCTTCTATTGTAAAAAATTCTACAAAAATTTCAACAGAATCTTCCTTAAAAATTGGACTTAATCAACCTTTAGAGAGACATCACAATCAACAGAATAATTTAAAAATCAAACAAACACCTCAAACAACATCCAAAATCAATCCCCAACTCCTCAACATCACAAATTTAACAATAAACTACATCTAACTAAATAGGACATTAATAAACTACTAAATAGTAGAAGTCGTTGCCCTCTTTGTCATCATTTGAGTATCTAAACCCAAATCAGATTTAAAACTAATTCATATTATCAAACAAGAGCATAAAAAATTTTGAATTCAAATTAAACTTGTTTTCAAATGGACTTAACTGAAGTTAGTCATAAATAAGAATTACACAAGATCATTGAATAAATAAATGTTTCTTACCACAAGAAGCTCTTCCACCAGTATTTACAGTGATCTTGCTCAGTTCATAACCACCAGCATATTCCTTATTAGATGTATTATTCTTATTCACCTCCAATGTAGAATGAGGTTTAGGAGTGTCAGAAATACTTTGAGGAAATTGCACTCCTGCACTCTGTAAGATGATTTTAATGTAACTTGGTCGACAAAGTCTATAGTTTTTAAGTGCAATTTATATAAAACATCTTAATGTACAGCAGGCGAGTCTACCTAAATTTATATCATACACTAAACAACGACAAGTAATAGCTTGCTATTACTTACTACCAATTCACAATAAGCAGAATAATATTGAGGAAACCTCCCAGAATTTCCACCAAGAGATGTCTGACCCGCATCTAAGATGAGAAAAATATTTTCTCCCACGTGAAGACCGGACTGTACAAACAGAGATAAAAAATTATTTCTTCTATAAATTAAATCAAAGAATGATTGAGCATTAGACATGGAAAAGAGTGTCCACTTTCTTCTTAACTATCTTCACTAGTATGGGAAGAATACCTGTGTCTATAACATGCTGATGAACATGATCTGGAATATTGTTCACCAACATCTCCAGCAGCTACAAATCCAACCAGAAAAAAATAATCTTGTGATACTTCCAAGCAAGTGGTCAGGGGGCATATATAGTCCACCACAAATAAAAGGGATCAAACCAAGCAGAAAAATTATGAACCGTATAAGTACTTACCAGTATTGTAAATAATTGAATGTTTGAATTTTTGCTTCCCAGACATTTTTTATAGCTTTTACAACATCTTTAGCTTGTCTGTATTACCAAAACACATTAAAAAAAAAATACAGTGGTCAATTGGCTACAGTTACATTTAGTCACACATAAGAATTAAACTTGATTCAGCAAGATACGAAGTAACTTCAACACCATTATTACAGATTTACTTGTATTAGTTTTCAGTGAATATTTTTAGAGATAAGAGAAGCATTCTGGTTCTCGAGTAACTACAACCTTGAAGATTCAATGATCCATCAATCCTCTTTACATTTTATTTTTCATCCTTGGAAATTTTCCAAATCCAAATACTCAAAACGAGAATTAGATGGGGTTTATATTTTTGACCTCATGTTCACTTCCTATCATCACATTAGCCCTAAAGAAACTGAAAACTAAGATTGGGCAATGGGCCACTCAACTTGTTGTTTGCCAGTAAGTTTAATGAGGGTATGGACAAGTCCAAGACTCCAAGCATGGAAAGGATGCTTCCAGTTAGCAAGTTTTTATCGATAATCCTACTCGCATAAACATATATTAACATAATGGATGCTTAGATGTTGTATTATTTTTGTTTTGCATTGTCAATTTAAATAACACAGCAGTTGTTTTCAATGAATGTTGCTACAGCTTCTCAAAAGAATCCATTTTTATTATGGCATGCAATCATCACTGTCCATAAAGAAACACTCAGGTAAATACAGCTTTAAGACAACAGTTCCACACTACACAAATCACCCAATTTTCCATACACTACGATAAGAGAACTTCCCAATGCCCAAATATCATTTTCAAACATCCCTTCTAACCACATACTATGAACTGGCTTTCCAGCTCTCAACCTCAACTCACCGCAGGCCTCAGATATACTAGACATTGTAACCAAATCAATTTCCATACCTTTTGTTATCATTTTCCTCAATATTTCCAACCCTTCACCAGCCTCCCCACTCTAATTTGCTATACATACTCCTCAACGAAGTCTTAACATAAAAAAAAAAAATGATCATGGCAAAATTGATTAATCCAAATTTATCTTTGAATGTGAATTTATTGAATATAATCTGTACATCCAGCCAAAACTTTTCAAAATTTCCAATATTTTCTTCATCTTCTTCAATAACATCACCGCCATCATGCACGACTGTAAACCACAATGCTTCTCAATCTCATAACATCAGTTTAAAATAGATCAAATCATGAAAAGACGATAACATAAAATTCAATTTCCATATACCATACAACATTAAAAAGAAATATGATATCAGAATCATAAACAAAAAAAGTTAATTTTCCATATTTGAAGAAAAGAATATGCGAACTAAAACATTGGAATAAAATAGTACTGGTTAAAAGAGTTTTCTAAACCAAATAACGGACTTGGGCTCCAACGATAAAATCTTCTTCCACTGCTAGCCTTTTTCCCCAATCCTCCGCTCAGGTAGTTTTGCTGATTCAGCCTCTTTCTCTCTTCCGCTTCTGTGTTTGATGCAGTGTTCTAAAATGTGTAATGCGTTGCGATGCGTCAAGGTCAAGAATCAAGAATCACAAGTTTAGGCGTGTCAATGCGAAGAATAAGCGTCATAATGCGTTTCGTATTTTTAATATTATTTTAATTATTTTAAGACATTAAATATATTTTTATATAAAAAAAATAGATTTTTTACCCTTTAAAAAAAAACGGATTAGGCGGGGCCTAGGCGGGATTAAACACGCCTAGGCGCGCCTAATCTCGCCTAGGCGCTCCTAGGCGGTCAAAAAAAACCGTTGACCGCATTTTTACTCGCATACCACTTATTCGACGCTTTTTGGTCACGCATCGCGCCTAGGCGGCGCATTTTCGCGCATTTTAGAACACTGGTTTGATGCCACTGGTGCTTTCTCTTCCTTCTTACCAACTTGCCCCGATGTACAAGTGAGAATTCTGTTGGAAAAAATGGAGAAAATTGGTGAATTTTAGAGCTTTTTTATTTGATTTAGGAAAAAAATTTGGTGGAAGCATTTTTTAAAGGACAGACATCCATTCCCTTTTTTGTGTTGTAGGGGAGAAAGACTTCCCTATGGTCGGTAATAAACTCAGAAGAAAATACCTCTAGTGAGTCTAGTCGGTTGTCGAAGAGTTGGAGTCGACAGCAGACAAAGACCGTGTCGCCTCTAGCTTCGGTGTCGCCAAAAATGGCTTGAGACTTGGGCGGGCCTTGGCCGCTTACAGAGGTAGAGCAGGGACGAGTCTCAAGCGCGGAATGGTCGGACCTTCCGTCAGCTCTGCAAGAGGACTCAGCTTGTAGGTCGGGGGTTTGATGTTGAGGCGGCTTGGAGTTGGGACTTTCAGTTCAGACGTCGCGATTGATTAGGGCTTTGTGGAGGAGTTCTGGCTCTGCTTCTTCTATTCAGTTGAGATATAGAGTTGATTTTTTTTAGGGGTTTTTAGTTAAATAGGTTTGGTATGTAATTAGTTTAATAAAATAGACTCCTCTATTGAAATGTCAAAATTATCCTTAATGTAAAGGACTATTTAATTTGCAAGATATATCCTCGAACTTAATCAGGTTGATTTAATTCAGTATTTCTGGTTATATTTATATTTTTTAATCTTTTAAGTTCTTCTAAAAATGTTTAATATTGTACTAATTTTTCAAAAGATTTAAGATGATCTTTTTTAGTTATATATCCTAACGTTATTCCTTCTGATACTTCATCTTCTATATCTTCATATTCTTCTATAATTTTATGAACCGTATTTATATTTTTAGCTGTTTCAACAGAATTAAATTCTATTCTATTTTGGATAGCATAGTCAATATCTTCGTATATCTCTTTTAATTTGGATTGTCCAACAGAATGTATATTTTTAGATTTTTCAACGATAGTTGATAAAAATGAAATTTCTTTATTTTCTAAATATAATTTATGATCACAGTTATTAGATGTTGATGTTTGTGAATTATTCATAAATTATTGGGTTGGTAAATTATTATACAAAATTTTCTGGTATAAGTCCATTCTTTGGTCTAGTAAAATATAATAATCTGCAATATATTATTCATATTTTTCTAAAATTTATATTCTTCAGATGATATATTTTCATTTTCCATTTGATGTTTAATATCTTCCATTTTATCTTTCAATTTTTCTAAAATATTATCTAGTCCTTCTATTGTATATCCTGGCATTTAGGTTTGGATTGTATTTGTTACAATTTTATTTTCTAAATCTATTTTATGTTGTAATATATCAGAATAATCTATAATGTATTGATCATGATTTTCTAAAAGTATATAATATTGTTCAGATTCATTCATATCTATTAATTGAGATATAATGTTATCTATTTTTTCCGTTATCCTATCTAACAAATTGTCTAATCCTTCAATAGTATATCCAGACATTATAAACACAAAGATAAATAATTTATAAAATTTCAAGTAATTTTTCAAACTCTATCAATGTTTGAGAATTGATAATATCTATATCAGCCATAATATCTATGCTTTGTTCAAATGGTATAATATATTTTGAAATACTTTTCTTTCTCTTTTCTAATTTATCAATTATATCTTGAATATTTTGTACCATTATAGATCTTGCAGTACCTCTAGCAAAGTTTTCTATCAAATTTTCTTTAAAACTTTTTAATATTTCTTGTGATGCGTATAGTTGCTCTTGGTATCCTATTTTATCAATTTCATTTTCATATTCAATACCTTTTTTACTTTTGATATGCTTTTGAACTTTATATGGACCTCTTTTAGTTCTGGATTTTTTCATGATATAATTACTATTATTCATGATATTAAGATTTTCAAAAATTGGTAAAGAAATATTCATCTCTTCCATCACTGTCATAATCTATTACAGGGTCATAATCATTATCACTACTAAACACATATCTTAAATATAATTCATTATTTATTTCAGTATTATCACTATCAAGCCAAAAATAAATAATTGATTTTGTAATTTCTAATCCTAATATTCTTTTTAATGTTGGAAAGATAACTAAGAAACATGGCATATACACATGATATAACTTTTTTATTTCATTATTAGGTCTAGTAAACTGTTTATGCATGAATAAAGGTTCAATTATGCTATGATATTCATCATTATAAGGTCTGTTTTGATAATTAAACTTAATAATCCTGAATTCTATCATGTTAAAAACTCTTCTTCCTCCTAATTCCGTAAAGATAGATATATTAAGAATAATAACCTCTTTTCATGTTCTCAGTACCTTTTTATTTTCCTTCTGTTGTTAGTGACCTTCAGACTTATAGGTTTCTGCTCCACACCCTTCAATGGCTTCCTACCTTCACGGGTTATTAGCTAAACCTGGATGCCTTCACTGTATAACTTTTTAGATGGAAAATGTTTTAGGACAAAGTGTAAGGAATTTTCTTAATAATATATCTTCTTTTTGGAAATAGGATTTAGAAGACAAGAATTTAGAAACTCATCATAATTTGATAAGTGGATTGGGATTTTATTGATAATATGAAGATTGAAATAGGATTGGTATGAGAATTTTTTCAAGACAGAAAATTTCTTGGCTTTCTCACAAACTGAGTGCTCAAGTTGGTTCTGCCTTTTCCTAGCCAGAAGGCCACCATTTATAGAACTTCACGAGGTATTACTATGCAACCTCTTACATCATTGCTTACATAATAGGCACGATAATTTGAATAATGCTACAAGGATAAAAGGACACACTTGTCCATCTATCATTTACTACAAGGACACAGCTGTCCATCTATCATTTACTACAAGGACACATCTATCCATCTATCATTTACTACAAGGACACAGCTGTCCCTTTATTTCCTCACATGACTATATTATAGGACACCTATCCCTCTATTTTTAGTCTTCACATGGCCTTTACATTGTGCTGTCTTATCAAATCAGATTTATCAATCATCTTCCATTCGTCCATCAATTATGCTGGCATGTGGGGCAGTTTCTGGCTATTCATGCTTCTTGCAAAGTGGCAAAACTTCCATGGATTTTATGGGTGTCAAATTTGTTGATGTATTCTTGCAGGATTGTTGACTTTTCTTTTCTTCCATTAGTGAGTAGGGTCCATCCGTTATACTGACATATGCATTTGAATTTTTTCTCATATAGGTTTTTGGCAATGTTGTAGAGAACTTTAATTCCCAACACCCTTCGGGATCTGAACCATGATTTTGTAATGTTTGGTACTGGCTTGGTATTTCTTCCAACTTCAATTTGAAAATTGCGAGCAACATATCCAATTGTGATAATATGTTCAGCAGAATAATATATTCTTCCATCAATTTCAAGACTGATCGAATAAAATTTTAAATATATGGGTCTTCCTTGGGCAAAATTTGAAATTTCTCCTTTTAGTAATTCATCAATTTTTTCAATTTCTTTCAAATCTTTTTCTGGATAGACTAGATCCAGAAATCCTTAATCTGCTGCCATTTTTGTCATAACGGGATCTCCTCCCTGAGTAACGATCAACCGTGGGTAAACATGATCTTCAGACGAAATGTAATAACAATCACATTCTTGGAGCTCATATATAACTTCAACAGTAGTTTTATATTCGTTTTCTTTTGGTAAAAAAGGGGAATCATCTTCCTCCTCAGCACGGATTCTGACTACCTTTGTAGGTTCATCTTTGGCATTGATTGTTATTTTTCGAGGACTGGCTTCATTTATGACAACTTTTTTGGGACTGGGTTCATCTCTTTTAATCGTTGGTCCACCACTGCTTCCAGAAGATGTACCTATTTGTATTTTTGTCATAACCTGTTTGGTATCAGCCTGTTTGGTAATTAACGATTCAAACTGAGATTCAATCTCAATTATTTTATCGCTCAATTCTTTGGTATAATTGTGATGAAATGTTGAGATTTCCATCAATTGCTTGAAACTTCCTTGGAGAGTTTCTGCAAGTTTTTCAATTCCAAGCTTTATATCTTCAGCTTCCTCTGTGAGGAAGTCCATTCGCTTTTTGGCGTCTATCAAGGATTTTTTGATATTATCCATCTGCAAATTCAATATTCCTGCTTAAAAAGTCCGCAAGATAATTATTGTCACCTTTAATTGGACTATATCAAAATTATAAAATGCCAAATAGGCTTGCCATTTATGGAGCCTTCTATATTGAGGTTCTGGTGGTAGCTTATTTTTTACTAAACCTGCAACTTGAGAATTATCAGTTTCAACAATGAATTTCTTAGATAATAAAAACAATGAAAACTTCTTTATTCCTCTGATGATTGCTAATAATTTATTTCTGCCTGGTTAAACGTTCTACTTAAGTATCTATAAATTTCATTAAGATCTGTTTTTAATATTGCTGCCCAATACTTATCCGAGGCATAAGTATTGACTATCAGATTATCTTTTTCATCTGGTAATCTTAATTTTGGTAAATTTTTACATTCTTCTTTTAGTGATTTGACAATTTCTGTGTGTTCATCACTCCATCCTTTGGTATTTGTCTTTCTGAGTAAAATTTGAATTTTATGTCTCTTTTTTGATAAATTTTCAATAAATCATTCTGCATAATTTAGACATCCTAAAAATTTTTGTATTTGTTCTTTTTATTCTAATTTGTTTGGAAAACTTTCTATCTTCTTAGATATATAGGTTTGTAATTTTATTCCTCTTTTATCTATTGATAATCCAAGAAAATCAATTTCTTGTTTTTCTAATATAGCTTTATTTTTTGAAAGAACAATTCCTTCTTTTTTGTATTCATTTATAAATTTCATTAAATGGTTTCTTTGTTCTTCTCTATTATTAGAACATGTTAATATATCATCAACATAGAAAATTAAAAATTCATTAAATTTTCTAAATATGTTATCCATTCTTCTTTGATATATTTGTGGTGCATTTTTTAAACCAAATGGCATAACCATTCATTCATACTTACCTTGGGGTGTACTAAATGATGTATATTGAATACTATCTTCTTCCATTTATTACTTGCCAAAATCCTGACTTGCAATCAAATTTAGAATAATATTGTTTTCCTTTTACAAGATTTATTAGTACCTCTTTATTTGGTAAAAAGTATCCATCAAATTTAGTATATTTGTTTAATTATTTATAATTTATTACCATTCTAGCTTTTCCTCTTTTTTGTTCAGAATGTTTCATGACCATGAAAGCTGGACTACTATGGGGTCCATTACTAGGTCTGATTAATTTTTGGTTGAATAATTCTTTTATTTGAGTTTTAAATTCTTGTGTATCTTGTATAGTATACATCATTGGTCTAACTCTTATAATAACATTTTCTGTTAATTCTATTTTAGCTTTTGGATGATGTGGTTTCCAAAATAATAATGGATTCTCTCCACAAATTTTTTCTAGTTGATCAATGATTTTTTTCATGTTTGTTTGTATGTTTGTTTTTAAGACTTTTTTTATACATTATTCTTTTATTTTTTATTTCATTTTGTGTAATTGGTTTTCTCCCATTTATCACCACGCTGTGTTGGCTGAACTCTGTAAGGTCTAAATTCTCTTGGTATTTTTAGTAAATGTCCACAAGGTGTTTGTAACATTATCATATAATTATTTTCTTTATAATATTGAAATTGTTGTATAAAGTCATTTCCTAATAATATATCACATTATAATTTGTTATAACTGTATATCTTATTTACAACTATTTGTTTACTTCCTAGTATTATTTCAATTTTATCAGTACTATTAATTATTTGGGTACTTTCTCCGGTAACTCCTGTTATTTTTATTCTCCTATCAGTATTCCATGATTTTATTAAGAAATTCTTAAATATTGTTATATCACTTCCTGTGTCTATTAATGCACATGTTATATTTGTTTCAACAATAGTAACTTGAATATAAACAACTAATGGAAAACTTATTTGGTTATTCATTAATTCATTTATTCAGCTTTTCTGCATAGTATAGTTTGACCATTATGAGTTATATATAATCCTTCACGTTTTATACTATAATTTTCTAGTCCATCTAGAAAGCTCATTCCTAATAATACATGAGGATTTACCATACTACTATCTACATGACATGGTACTAAGAGATTTATTCCTCCTATTTTTATTGATACTTTTACTTCAAGTTCAGTCATATGTACTTGTCCATCAAAATTTATATATCTATATGGATCAGTTCTATGAAATATTAGTCCTTCATTTCTATTTGAAGCTATATGATATTCACTAGCTCCCATGTCAATTAATATATTTGATCCCTTTATATGTTCTATTCCATTGAAATATTCACCTTCTATTTTCATATTTCCAGCATTTCAATTAAGTTTTATTTCTCTTGTATTACTAGTCTCTCCTAATTGTTTTCTATTAGGTAAACTTGCTGATCTTCTAATTAATCCGCCATCTTCAAATATTATGTTATTATTAGGGTATTCTTCTTCTCTTAACTCTATGATTTCTGGTTTATATTTTTGTTATAGTAAGTTCATAGTTTCTTGGAACTAAACTTATTTGTTTATCTAGTTTCATATCTTTACGAAAATCTTTGCATTCTTTATGAATTTCAATATATGGTTTTTTAGAATAAATGTTTCCATAATTAGAATTAGTAAATGTGTATAATGCTCTGTATTCTATAGTCATAATTTTATCTCCTGGTTCCATTATGTCATCCTTATGTAATTTGAAATGTAGTCCTAAAACTTCATTAAAGTTTCTATCTTTTAACGATAAACAATATTTTGGATAACATGTAAATATTAGTTTCTTATATGCTAGATTTCCTTCCACTGTTCCTAAATGACTGTCTTTTAAATTTATTATTCTTCCATCATGTAAACTTACAGTTAAAGGTGAATCTAATCCTTCTCTAAACAAGGATTTAAAAATTATTTGAATACCTGCCAAATAAACATATCGGATCTTTTCACTTTATTTTCTATTGATCTTTGTTAATAATTCTGTAACCGTATTTTTTGTTAAAAGGTTTAATTTGTGTGTTCCTTGGGTAGTTTTAACATCTATTGCCCTTTCAATTTTATGGTATTCATTTATTGCTACTTTTTCTCTTTTCCATATTCTATCTAATATTTCCCATTTTCCTATTTTCAAATCTAAAGATAATTTTTTTATTTTCCTAAACTTATTATTATCAAAAGTTACCTTTAATCCATAACCTTATATTCCTTCATATTCTTGTTTATCTATGTTCTTATTTGTTTCTATTTCTTTATTCTGATTCAGATTCATTACTTTCTGAACCGTTTCACTTATATAGACTTCTTGATCATAGTATTCTTCAATATTTGATATTTCACTTAGTTCACTTTCTATTTCTAGATATTCTTTTTGTAATATTTTAACTTTCTTTTTGTTACAGTCAGGGCTTATATGTCCAATGTCTCCACAATTCCAACATTTGCATTGACTTTTATCTTTCTTATAAGTTTTATTTTTCTGTTTTTTATTTGGATTATATCTTCTTTTGTAATATCTTCTCTTAGATTTTATATATCTTTTCCTGAAGTTCCTAAATTTTTTAAACTTTCTATTTTTATATTTTCTTTTATTATTTTTTCTTCTTCCAGGGTTACTCCCCATTGGGTATGTTTTTCCATATCTTCACAACATATTCTAGTTAATTTTTCTGGTTTCTTTAATAATTGTCTTTGTTGACATATATATGCTAATCTTTCAAATATGAATTTTATTCTTGATCCTAATGTTCTAGGTGTTCCAGGGTTATCTTTAATAAATTTTTCAAATTCTATTTTAAAGTATATTCCCCATGAACCTGGTAATTTATTGTAATACATATCTCTATATACTTCTTGGTTTTCATTACTGTAGAATTGGACATAATAGTATTCTTTAAATTCACAAGTGTATTCTTTAATTTTACACATATCACAAATTGTTAAATTTATTAATCTTACTCTTGCATTATCTTTTTCTCTTATTGATTCTGCTTCAAAATTACTTATTCAACTTTCTCTTAAAAATTCATCCGCAATATAATCTACTAATTTTTCTATTCCCTTTCTATCTGATTTTATTAGTTCTGTCTGTACATTTCTTCTTATTAATGCTTTTATATTACTACTTATTCCTTCCCACCAATTTCTAACATGTCCTTCAAAAGACGCTATTAAAAAATTTATCATTCTATCAGTATTTTCCCATGTATCATCTTTATTGTATAAAAAAATAGTATCATTGAATCTGCCCAAGTTAATAAGGATTTTTTTAGTATCTATTTTACAATCCAGATCTAATTTTGTTCCTCCATGATTAATAGGTTTATCATAATTATTATTTGGTTCAAATATATCTTTATATTTATTTCCTCTAGGTGGTTGTCTATCTCTGATTCTATCATAATATTGTCGGTGTGGTTTATTATATAAGGGTGCGACTTTCATCTGAATCTGGTAATTCTTGTTTAGAAGTTCCTATTGGAGTTGGGTTAGGTACTCCTCCAGTATTCATTAAAACTTGGTATTCATTAAAATTTTCTATGATTAACTAGTCAAAACTTTCTATAAGCAAATATAATTCTTCATTAATTTTTGTCTTGTTCTTCTTCAACTTTTTCTTCAGCTTTTAATTTTCCTAAAGTTTTTTCTATAGATTTTTGTAATTCTAATTCTTCTTCTAATATTTTTGGTAATATGTTTCTCCTAAATTCATCATCCATGCTTCTTGCTTCTATTATAATTTTTTCTTGTTCAAAATGCTTCTTTCCTATTCTAAGTATTTCTTTTTCTATGAATTTTTTGTCTATTTTCTTATCTTTGATTTTATTATTTTCTTTGAATTCTCTAATCTCTAGTTTTAGTATATTTATATCATTTCTTACTTCTTTTAATTCATTTTTTATTTCTTGAACATCACTTATTAATGATTTTATTAATATTTTTAGATCTTCAATATATTCGCTTATTGACATTTTATACTCTTGGTTTTTGAGTTTTTTGTACCTTAAATAGTCTGTCATACATATCATCTATTTTTATTTCTATCTTTTTTATTCTTTCTTCTATTGATATGATTTTTTCATTTTCATTCCTTCTTATTTTCTCATTTAATTTATCTATTTTTTCTATAATTATCCCTTTTATCTTGGTTAATTAATTCTCCTGATTTTCTTTGGAATTCTTTTAAGATTTCTTCATCTATATTTTTAACTTCTCCTATCATTTCTTTTAATTTTTTAAATTGTATTGTTAGTTTATTTTGAATATTTTGTAATTTCTCTTTGACATTCATGTCATGTATATTTAATTGTTGTAATTCTTCAATAGCTAATTTATCTTGTAAATTTATGTTTTTATGTATTTGCCATAAAAAGGCACTTATCCAATTTAATTGCATATTAAGAAATCCATCGGATTCTCCCCATGAGCTTAATGGTTGAAACATAGTTGTATTAACTCCTTTTATTTGGTAAGATCCTACTGGTAGATTAATATTTTCTATTATTTGTTTTTCAAATTTTATTTCGGGAAATTACGTCATTAAATCCTTCCCCTGATATGATCAACTTCTAATCTTATTTCTGTATCATATTTTACTTCTTTACATATCATTATATTATATTCACAAAATTCTTCAATCGATCTTAATTTTTTCTGTTGTGCTCTATAATATTTTATGTAATGTTTTATTTCTCCAGTTATCTCATATTTTTCCATATTGATTTTTTCTTTGTTATCTATGATTATAAGTATATTAGGTAATTGTTTTAGAATTGTATTAAAATATTTTCTTTTTATATTTCTTTCTTCTATCATTTGATCTAATAGATTTCCTCTTTGTTCTATTATTGAATCTAATTTTTCATTTGTTTTTATATCTAAGTATTTGATTAATAAATGTTCTCCTCTATGATAATCCATTTCTATAATCATTATATAAGTCTTCTAGTATATCTTTGTGGATTATATCTAATATTTCGTTTATGATAAAATCTTCTTTTATTATATCGAAATTTATTTGATCATATATTTCTCTTCTTATATCTTTATCCAAATCTTTTAAAATGTTCAAGATTTCTATTTTATAATTATCGGGCAGTATTAATGTATGCATAATTATAAATCTTGATGTATATATTATATTTTTATTTTTATTTTTTGCCATATAATATTTATCTTTTCGATCTGTCATATGGCTCTGATACCAATTGACGGGGTGCTATTATGAGCGAACAAAAAATCATATAAACAAAAATAAATTAAAATTATAAAAACAAAATTATCTAAGGACTTAAATGGAGTTTTTCTATAATTTAATGGCTGATAAATGTGATGTTTACGTTTATTTTATGCACTTATATCCTCGAATATGCCATAATGTGATTCTATCTAAGTATTATTAATGCATTTTATGTTTTACATTGTATAGGATCATAAAAGGAGAGAAAAGAAGAAAAAAAGGACCAAAATACACTCAAAACCGAAGTTTGGGGACTTAGGTGCAAATACAGTAACGGCCGTAAGGTAACAAAGTCACGGTCGTAAAAGTGTTGTTGAAGTAAGAAGAAAATCAGCAGAAACCTCTTTACGGCCGTAAGTGGATATGTTACGGCCGTAACTTCAATTTGCGAGAATTATGCACAAACCGTGTTACGGCCGTAAAAGGAAATTCACGGCCGTAACTATTCAAGTTAAAAATTTCCATTTTTAATTCTTTCCATAATTTTGGGATTTCTTGATCCCAAAGCTAGGGCACGAAATTGAGGCTATAAAAAGGGAATTTCATGACAAGAAAAAGAGACTTTTATTATTTTTGAAAGAGGTTACACATTGAGGAAAATTGAGAGAAAAATATAGAGCATTCTTGGGAGATTTTCAAGTGCAAGAATATCAACAACAATGAAATTCATGAAGCAACTTGAAGGATCTACTACAACCATGCTAGGCTAAATTCCATATCTTGTTCAAAGGGGAAGTTGTGTTAACTTGATTTTGTTATTTTCTTTTCCTACAAATTAGTAGTGTGAATTTATTCCTGTATTTCAATTGTTGGATTATTATGTTTTGAATGTTCAATTGAGTTTATTTGATTAATAGTTTAATTTGGCCAATTGGATTATTGATCTTTAGATTCATGAATATGCTATGTTTAGATTCTTGATCCGTAATTGTCATTGAATCTTTACTTTAATAGCAAATAAATCTCGTGCAGGTTTAGTAATAATTCAACTTGGATTGATTAATTCGAGCTTGTGTAAATAACGACCCAATTCAATCTATTCTTCTAAATTTTCATACTAGTCATGCATTCAATCCTAAGAGCTTGTTTAGGGTTGTCCATGGCTAGAATTGGTTCAAAGAGCTTATTTTGAATCAATACATATAAAGAAGAATTTAGATAATCAGAGCTTGTTGATTATTTATGATTGATAATTGAATTAGGAATAGAAACACGTTATAAGGAAAAGTATAACATTAATTGAGGGCACAACCGAACCCGAGAACAAGATTTCTTCTCATATTATTTCTCTAGTCATATTGAATTGTTTATTTTTATGCATATTTTTTATTCAAGCAATTTCAAACAACAAACCCCCCATTCCATTTTAATTGATCGAACAACTAAAATTAGTTTTCGTTCCTCGTGGGATCGACCCTTACTCCCACTACTACATTATTAATTAATATTTAGCGAGTAAGGAATTATTTATTATTTTTGCGTATTGCGACAAACATCAAATTTTTGGCGCCGTTGCCGGGGAACGGTCAACCAATTTAGTTGTTTAGTTAATTAGAATTTTTTTTCTGCATTTTATTTTATTAATTTTATTTTCACTTTATTTATATAATTTTTCAAAAAAAAAAAAAAATTCTTGCCTGTCTACTTCTTACTTTTATGCGTAAAACTCAATCAACTAATTTTGAATTTTTTTTATTTTGACCCAGAAATCGAGAGAACTTTTCAACAGCAAAGAAGAGCAGCACAACCAATGGCAGTAGCTAACAATAATCTGACTCTCAAGCAACTAGCTACCCCGGATGTTGCTCAACAACCGCTATGCATCAGTTTTCCGGCAGTGGAAGAAGGCAAAACTTTTGAGCTAAAATCCGGACTGATCCATCTTCTGCCAACTTTTCGAGGACATCCCGGTGAGGACCTATATAGGCACCTAAAGGAGTTCCATGTGGTTTGCGACAGTATGAGGCCCACGGGCATTACCGAGGAACAAATAAAAATGAGAGCCTTCACATTCTCATTGAAGGATGCCGCCACCGACTGGCTGTATTGTCTACCATCAGGGATAGTCACTACTTGGAATGACATGAAAAGACTCTTCTTGGAAAAATATTTCCCTGCATTGAGGGCTGGTACCATCCGAAAAGAAATATGTGGGGTGCGCCAGAACAACAATGAAACATTATATGAGTATTGGGAGCATTTCAAAAAGCTCATCTCCAGCTGCCCCCATCATCAGATTAGCGAGCAACTTTTGGTGCAATACTTCTACGAAGGTCTAGCACCAATGGACAAAATTATGATAGACACCGCAAGCGGAGGTGCGCTAATGGACAAGACGCCAGAGCAAGCACGGGCTTTAATCTCCAACATGGCAGAAAATACTCAGCAATTCAATTCAACCCGAGATTCCCAAGTCCGCCGAGTGAACGAGGTAAGTAGTACCAATATTGAAGGTCAATTATATGAACTAACCAATCTCATTAAGCAGCTTTCTGTAGGGAATTCAAAACAAGCCAAGGCCTGTGGAATATGTTCGAACTTTGGACATCCAACGGATACCTGTCCGGTATTGCAAGAAGAAAACAATGAACAGGTAAATGCTGCTGG
Source organism: Ligustrum vulgare (assembly GCA_963555705.1). NCBI lineage: Eukaryota > Viridiplantae > Streptophyta > Magnoliopsida > Lamiales > Oleaceae > Ligustrum > Ligustrum vulgare. The sequence goes on from OY743168.1 coordinate 45,110,958, forward strand.
AGGTTTCCCTTTCCAAGGGAAACAGTACAACCCATATTCAAACACATACAACCCCGGGTGGAGAGATCACCCCAACTTGAGCTACGGAAATAAAAAACCCCCGGGTTTTACTTCAAACAAGCCACAAGGACAATTCCAGCAGCAAGGAACCTTCCAACCACAGGGGCAATATCAACAAAAACCTCAAAATTCAGGTATGTCTCTTGAAGATATGGTTAAGATGTTGGCAACTAACACGATGCAATTCCAACAGGATACCAAGTCAAGCATTCAAAACCTAGAAAATCAAATGAGCCAAATGGCCACTACCATAAATAGATTGGAGGCACAATCTGGAGGGAAGCTACCATCACAGCCCAAGGTGAATCCCAAAAACGTGAGCGCCATAACTCTTCGGAGTGGAAAGGAAATTGAAGGTCACAATTGGAACCGGCTGCACCCGAAGTGGAGGAAGATGGAAAGGAAGGAGTCGGGAAGAGAAACGACACTTCGCAAAACCCTCAGGTAAAAACTAACTCCCATTTAAATGTTAAACTAACACCCCCACCTTTTCCTAGCAGGTTAGCGAAGACAAACAAAGAGAGCAAAGAAAAGGACATGTTAGAAATGTTTAGGAAGGTTGAAATCAATATCTCGCTATTGGAGGCCATCAAGCAAGTCCCCCGGTATGCAAAATTTTTAAAAGATTTATGCACTAGCAAACGGAAACTGGTGAGAAATGAGATGGTAAGAATGGGTGAATCTGTATCTGCACTTCTTCAAAGAAAATTACCTCCCAAGTGCAAGGATCCAGGTATGTTTACCATACCTTGTCAAATAGGTAATAAGAAAATAAATCGTGCTTTAATAGACTTGGGTGCATCTATCAATGTAATGCCTAGGTCCACCTATGCGTCATTAAAACTTGCCAAACTTACTGAAACTAATGTTATAATTCAACTAGCCGATCGTTCTAATGCTTATCCTGACGGGGTAGTTGATGACATTCTAGTGCAAGTAGGAGGGTTAGTATTTCCTGCAAATTTTTATGTATTGGACATGAATGATGACCACTCCCCCAACTCCACTCCTATTTTGTTAGGGAGACCATTTCTAAAGACATCTAAGACTAAGATAGATGTTAGTAGTGGCACACTTTCCATGAAATTTGATAATGAAATTGTTCAATTCAATATTTATGATTCCGTGAAAATTTTTGATGATGATCCTGTTTATTCTGTTAATGTTAATGAATCTTTAGTACAGGAAGTTCTCGATATTGGTGGAAAGGACTGTCCAAAGTTACCGAAATCAGGTAAAATCCAATTCATCTCATTACCAGTCTCTGATGAAAAATCTCTACCCCCTATTTTGCAGGCCGTAATGAAGAGCATGAAGAAAAAATTGAGCTTTGGGAGTCCAGTTGATCCCGGATGAAGAAGGAAGCAACCTGTTGAGCCAACGACAGTAAAAAAGGGCGCTGCTCGGGAGGCCACCCGATAGGGGAGTCTCTTTACTCCCCTATTTTTCTTTTCTGTTATTGTTATTATTAGTTCATTTTACTTTATTGTTATTTTTTTTTCTTTTGCCGTTTAAGTGAAAAAAAAAAAAAAACTCAGAGGCAACCTCACGGCCGTATGACACACCTTACGGCCGTAATTCAATTTTTAAACATTGATTCAGAAACCACCTTACGGCCGTAAGACACATCTTTACGGCCGTAATTAACTTTTCTCCAAAATTTTCAGAGGCCTAACTACGGCCGTAAGACACATCTTTACGGCCGTAAATCCAGAAATTTCAAAATTTCTTTTCCCCCTTTTATTGTTTTGCTCTTCAATGAGGACATTGTTTTTTCTAAGTGTGGGGGGGATTAAATTGATTGTGAGCTTAATCTTGTTCTCTACTTTCGTTACCTATCTATGCTACTTAGGTCTTAAACCATACTTTGATAGGAAGCGACCCCACTTTTGGTTCATTTTTTTGAAAAATCATTGCATAATTGGATATAAATTGAGCACATAGAGATCATCTCGTCCAAAACTTCACAAATAGGTTGAAAATGAAAAGTGAAATTGTCAAATATCTATAACCTAGTCAACCCAACTCACAATAGACAGATTATTCCTACATATATAACCCTGACCGTCCCAATTATTATACTTTTGTGAGTAGTGATGGTTTGAATACTTTTAACCGTTATCCTCGACCAATGGATTTAGATTTGGAATGAAGATCAAGCAATGACCTATAACTCATAATTGGATGGGAAAAACACATGAAAACCCTAATTTGTGAGCTTTTGAGCCTAAGAGCTGTTTTTTTTTAACACTTATGAGCTCGTAATTCTTTGATGTGTGTCCTGCATGGTTGGGTTATGCTTGGATGTGCTTTCTTGTGCATACCGTTGTAGCTTCGTGATTCAAGTGCAAATTATAATAAAGGCAATAGGTTAAACCAAATTTGACTTGCTAAAAGAGCCTACCTTGCTACATGGTCCATTAGAAGCCCTTTTGAGCCTTAGCCTTTCTTTGAATTTTTATGACATGCTACAAGCCACGAATACCCTTTCTTTCGCATTATCTCTGTTTTGAACCCATAAGAGAAGGGATTCGCAAGCTTTTGTTGATTGAGGATTGTGCTATGGTCTAAGTCTAAGAAGTTGAAATGGTTATCTTGTGTTGGGCGATGGTTGTGTAATGGAATGAATTCAGGGGATTGTAATTCTATCTTGTGCCAATTGGTGACTGCGTAATGATTTGAAAGAAAAAAGAGTTGTAGTCTATAATCGAAAAAAAAAATCGAAAGAGAAAAAGCAAAAAAAAAAAAAAAAAAAGGAAGTTAGTCATGAGAATTAGTAGTTGAGGATGTCAAATACTCAACTTGTGAAAAAAAAAAAGAAAGGAAAAGAAGAGATTCAAGTGTAAATAGAGTTGGGTAGCGGGAAACAATAAAGATCATATTAAGGGTGAATGAAGTAATGTTATTTTGAATTGACTTAGTTTGCGAAATTCCTTCTCGACTCAGCCTAAATATATCGTTTTATCCTACCTGACCCGAAGCCCCGCTACAACCAAATAAAGACCTTCGCTTTGCACTTGTGTTATTGTTGGCTCCGATTATGACAGTTAGGCAATCTGTGGTACTGACTTATCCATGCAGAGAGCTGAGCGAAAATTCAACCCCTTATACACTTTGTGCGACGAGAGAAATATCTTGTGAGGGTGTTAAAACCTATTACATATGCTTATGAGTGGTTTGAATTGCTTGGTCTAGGGTTGGTGCTATGAATGTGGTCGGGGGTACTGTGTTGATTGAATTCACGTCATGAACAACTCGGTTTACGCAACTGATTTCCACTGGAGTTGGGCGAAATTATTCTCCTCGTAGTCACTCATAAATGGTTGGGATGTGAGCAAACACGAGAGGTGAAAGGAAATAAACCATATCGAGCCATGATTGGGATGGGAAATAAAGGGCGTTGTATCTCTAGCACACATGAACACAATTCGATCATGCAATAGAACATTTTTTTTAAAGAAAGTGGGTTGCAACCTCAAGTCTCTAAATTGTAATCTATTGTTTGAATCCTATTCTTTTCTTTGCAAATCTTTGTTCGAGGACGAACAATGGTTCAAGTGTGGGGGGATTTGATAAGTGTGATGTTTACGTTTATTTTATGCACTTATATCCTCGAATATGCCATAATGTGATTCTATCTAAGTACTATTAATGTACCTTATGTTTTACATATTATAGGATCATAAAAGGAGAGAAAAGAAGAAAAAAGGACCAAAATACACTCAAAACTGAAGTTTGGGACTTAGGTGCAAATACAGTTACGGCCGTAAGGTAACAAAGTCACGGTCGTAAAAGTGTTGTTGAAGCAAGAAGAAAATCAGCAGAAACCTCTTTACGGCCGTAAGTGGATATGTTACGGCCGTAACTTCAATTTGCGAGAATTATGCACAAACCGTGTTACGGCCGTAAAAGGAAATTCACGGTCGTAACTATTCAAGTCAAAAATTTCCATATTTAATTCTTTCCATAATTTTGGGATTTCTTGATCCCAAAGCTAGGGCACGAAATTGAGGCTATAAAAAGGGAATTTCATGACAAGAAAAAGAGACTTTTATTATTTTTGAAAGAGGTTACACATTGAGGAAAATTGAGAGAAAAATATAGAGCATTCTTGGGAGATTTTCAAGTGCAAAAATATCAACAACAATGGAATTCATGAAGCAACTTGAAGGATCTACCACAACCATGCTAGGCTAAATTCCATATCTTATTCAAAGGGGGAAGTTGTGTTAACTTGATTATGTTATTTTCTTTTCCTACAAATTAGTAGCGTGAATTTATTCCTTTATTTCAATTGTTGGATTATTATGTTTTGAATGTTCAATTGAGTTTATTTGATTAATAGTTTAATTTGGCCAATTGAATTATTGATCTTTGGATTCATGAATATGCTATGTTTAGATTCTTGATCCATAATTGTCATTGAATCTTTACTTTAGTAGCAAATAAATGTCGTGCAGGTTTAGTAATAATTCAACTTGGATTGATTAATTCGAGCTTGTGTAATTAACGATCCAATTCAATCTATTCTTCTAAATTTTCATACTAGTCGTGCATTCAATCCTAAGAGCTTGTTTAGGATTGTCCATGGCTAGAATTTGTTCAAAGAGCTTATTTTGAATCAATACACATAAAGAAGAATTTAAATAATCAGAACTTGTTGATTATTTATGATTGATAATTGAATTAGGAATAGAAACACGTTACAAGGAAAAATATAACATTAATTAAGGGCACAACCGAACCCGAGAACAAGATTTCTTCTCATATTATTTCTCTAGTCATATTGAATTGTTTATTTTTATGCATATCTTTTATTCAAACAATTTCAAGCAACAAACCCCCCATTCCATTTTATTTGATCGAACAACTAAAATTAGTTTCCGTTCCTCGTGGAATCGACCCTTACTCTCACTACTACATTATTAATTAATATATAGCGAGTAAGGAATTATTTATTATTTTGGTGTATTGCGACACGCATCAATGGCTTATATTGTAAATATCATGTATGATGGTATTTTAGTAAGTTTGAAGAGTCAAAGTCAATTTTCATAATGTTATGGTTTCAAAATCTATTTTACAAACTATTATGGTTGTTGAGACTATTTGTGGATATTTCCCTTTTTTATTTTTTTTGGGTTTGGGCCGGACCAGGGGCAGCCCAACAATCTAGTGCGGTTTGGTTTGGATTGTGAATGTATTTTGCAATGTTTAGCAAACGTTGCAGCTTTTGCAACATTTTATTAAATGCTGCAAAAACTTGACCTTTTGCAATATTAATAAAACGCTGTAAAATTATAAGCCCCTGTTCTCTTTGCTATTTTTAGGTCGTTTTCTATTTTTATTTTCGAAATCGCTAAAAACGAGTTCTCTTTCCCATTTTCGAAAACGCATTTTGGAAAACAAAAAAAAAAAAATTTCTACATAAAACGGAAAACGCCCGAAACATCGTTTTGGGCGTTTTGTGTGTATTTCGACAAAAAATGTCCAAAACGCGGAAAACGCATTTTGGGAATTTTTTTTTTTTTTTTATTATAGTCTTAACTTAGAACTAAGCTTAATATAACGTTTTATTTTTTTATTATTTTTTTTAGAATTATCCTAACTTGGAACTAAGCCTAAATAAAGATTTTTTTTTTTTTTTTTTTTTGAGAATTATCCTAACTTGGAACTTAGTTTAAATAAAGTTTTATTCAATTCAATATCAACATTACAAAAAAAAAAATTACATGAGAATTCTTGTTGTTATATTTCAAAAAATGTAATGATAAATGGACTCTGGTGATTTTGAAAGAACTTGCATTTTCTGGATTTTAATAGAAGTAGAGTTTTCTCAAGTCCCGAACCTGACCAAACTGTGTTAATATAGACTCTTAATGCTCACATTAGTGTGTTGCATGTAACCATATTTTTAGTGTATTGTGAAAGGAAATTTGAGTTTGAGTTAGTAGTATTCTGCAAGCAAATTAATTAAAAATAGTTTAAATAGTGTTCTATAAAATTTCAAACAGAACGTGTTTTCTAGCTTTTCATTTTCAAAAACAGTTTTTAGAAATGACAAACCAAACGCGTTTTCAGCAAATTTGAAAACAAAAATGAAAACACAAAATACAAAACATTTTCGAAAATGAAAATACAAAATAAAATACAGACAGAACGCCACCTAAGTTTTTGCAACATTTGAAAAACGCTGTAAAAGCTTAATTTGAATGTTACAAAAGGCCTTTTTTGTTGTAACGACTAGATTTAAGAAAAACACACAGTAGTTAAAGTATCACTGTCTGAGACATTCAAATTTATTTTCTGTGACATTAGGTATGTGATCTCATATATTATAGAAAATTGTGACCTTGAAAATGATATTACAAGTGTGACCTGTAACTACATTTGTGAATGATTTAGTCTTTGTTTGGTAAAAGTTTTTTGTTTATAAATAAAAAATGTGATGTTTTTAGGTAAAATATGTGGTTGAAAAATAGTTTGAGAAAAATGTGATTAAAAAGTGGTTTGAAAAAACGTGTTGCTTAACAACTATAAAAAATTTTACCAAACGTAGGCTTATATATTATAAAAGTTATCACAATTGCCAGGCTTCAGCAATTCAAATTTGAATTTGTTTTGAATGTAATCCTGAGAATATTTTTGTTACTATATCTTTAGAATAGATCAGCTTCACCTTTGCTGAAATGTAGGAAGGAGTTGTTGCTTTCTTGTATTATTTATACTAATTAATTCTAATGAAAACAGTTTGAGTTCATACAATTATCAACTTCATCATGATATCAGAGGTTCTCCTCTTTCTCTGCTGCTAATCTTTTTTTTATTATTATTATCTTTTCACATCCTATGATATCTACTCCAAACGGAGCATCCATTCTTCCCACCACCAATGAATCTCAACTCCTCACAATCAACGCAGCTGCACATGCTCCTCTTAAACTTACCTCCTCTAACTATCTCTCATGGAAAATTCAATTTGAAACACTTTTCACTGGTTATGATCTACTTGGATACATTGATGGATCCAAAACATGTCCACCCAAAACTCTAACTACAGACAATGTTGTCACACCAAATCCTGCCTACACCCTCTGGATTCGCCAAGATCAATTAATCCTAAATGCTATCATTGGTTCTCTCTCACCCACAATCATTCCATTTATTGCTCGTGCCCAGACCTCCTGTGAAGCACGAAATGTTCTAGAAAATACCTATGCTAAACCATCCCGTGGACGCATCAAACAAGTCAACAACCTTCTCAAAAATCCCACTAAAGGCACAATGACAGTCACTGATTTTCTTCACTCTGTCAAAGCTCGTACAGATGAACTGGCCATACTAGGTGCCCCAATAGAATAAAAAAATCTTATAGAAAAGATCTTGGATGGACTAGGTGATGACTACAAAGAACTTGTTCGTGTTGTTCAAGCCCGTGACACCTCCATAACATTTGATGAACTCCATGAGAAACTCTTATCCTTTGAAGCCTCTCTCTCAGCCACCACCATATCTGAGATACATCTTCCCATTACTGCTAATCCTACAAACAAGACCACTTCCATGAACACCAACTGGCGGCCACACAAGACCAACACTAACTGGCGTCCCAACCACTCATCCTCTACGGGTAACACAGGATGGCGTCCACCTGCAACCAACCCTGGCCGTGCTCCTATGGCTAGCAACTCAGGTACTCCAACTCGCAGAAATCGCCCTCCACCCTGTCTATACCAGGGATTTTGCCAAATCTGCGACATTCAAGGTCACTCCGCCAAGCGCTGTCCATCTTTTCAGCTTGTACCAATCCAACCATACACAGCAAGTGCTCCACCAGCAACTAACTCTACCCCAGCTTGGCAGCCACGGGCTCACTATGCTGCCAATACTACCACAAATAATGCATCATGGATGCTTTATAGTGGAGCCTCTCATCATGTCACTATCGACTTAAGCAACTTGTCTCTTCATGCACCATACACCAGATCAGATGATGTTATGATCGGCGATGGTACAGGTTTATCCATATCTCACACCGGCTATGCTTCTCTTCCAACATCAACCACCACTTTTACCTTGAATGATGTTCTCTATGTACCAACCATTAAAAAGAACTTAATTTCTATCTCTCAATTTTGTATTTCTAATAATGCCTCTGTTGAATTTTTACCCTTTTCTTTTCATGTGAAGAATCGTCGTACGGGGGTAATTCATTTGACGGGCAACACTAAAGATGGAGTGTATGATTGGCCAGCTGTACTGTCAATCGAAGAGATATTATTCTATATTTACTGTATTCTATATTTAGTGTACATATGTGGTGTATATATTCTTTCCATAGATAGACTTGTAATTGCTGTAATTAGCTTCAATCTTGGCATGTAATTATGGACATTATTTTCTATATAATGACAGTAATCCTCACAGAGGAAGGTATTCAGCCAAAACTTTGTCATGGTATCAGAGCTATACCTTTATTTCACGTAAGTTCTTCTTCTGTGGCTGGAATCATATCGGGTCGGCTAAGGGTCTTCTTTCTAGCGACAAAACTCTTCTTAGTTCTCTTGATTCACGGCTGAGGTTTATTCAGCATTATTGTGGTCTCCAGTAGTCATTTCTGACAGCACGATCTGGGTTCCTCGGATTCTCGAATTGCTGGTCTTTTGGTTACGACATCAGCAATCTTGGTTGTCGGCGGTCCCTTGTTGTTCTCTGTTGTTGGGTGTTCTTCGTGGCAACAAGCATTCCTTGGTAGTTTTCGGTAGTTGCTGTCTTCTTCTCCGACGCATCACTCTGCTTGGGTTCTTCGTGGCTTAGTCTCAGCGTCTCTGATTTATCTATCTGCCTGGGCTTTTTTTTTTTTTTTTGGACAGTCTTGGGCCTTTGTTGGACAAGTTGGGCTCATTCCATTTGATTGGGCATTATATACTTTGGATTAATTTTTGGGAAATTTCTTTCTTTTTTTTTTTTTATTCTAAAAGCATGTCTACCGATAATTTTTATGTAAGATTTACGGGAAAAAATTACACAGCGTGGGAATTTCAATTAAAAATGTTTTTGAAGGGGAAGGAGTTGTGGGGTCACATTGACGGGTCTTCTCCCATTCCTGATGATGCTAAGGAACTTACCCAGTGGGAAACAAAAGATGCCCGTATAATCTCTTGGATTTTGGGGTCTATTGAGGCTCATATGGTGAATAACTTACGTTCGTTTGGTACTGCTAAGGAGATGTGGGAGTATCTTAAAAGAATATATCATCAGGAAAATACTGCTAGGCGATTTCAATTGGAGCTCGATATTGCCAACTACAGTCAAGGTAATCTCACAATTGAGCAATACTATTCTGGGTTTCTTAATTTATGGAGCGAATATTCTAGCATTATATATGCAAAGGTCCCAACAGAGGCTCTCACCGCTCTTCAGGCCGTTCACGATGTCAGTAGGCGTGACCAATTTTTGATGAAACTACGACCTGAATTTGAAGTTGCTCGTGCGGGACTCTTAAATAGGGATCCAGTTCCTTCTTTGGAAGTTTGCCTTGGGGAACTGTTACGCGAGGAACAACGGTTGGCTACACAGGCTGACTTGAGCACTACTAAGGTAACATCTGAGGTGGTCAATGTTGCATATGCGGCTCAAGGAAAGAATCGTGGAAAGGGGCCAATTCAATGCTATAATTGCAAGGATTTCGGACATATTGCTCGCAATTGCACCAAGAAATTTTGCAACTACTGTAAGCAGAATGGACATACTATCAAGGAATGTCCTACGCGTCCAGAGAATCGACGAGCCCAAGCATTTCAAGCTACTACTTCCATAAATACTTCATCTACTTCTACTCAACCTGCAATTACTCCTGATATGGTACAACAGATGATTCTCTCTACCTATTCTGTGCTCGGTCTTCAAGGTAAATATAAATCTTCTTCTTCATCTTGGATTGTTGATTCTGGTGCTTCGAATCATATGACCAGCTGTTCTGACTCTTTACATAATATGCGGGAATATACAGGTACACAACATATTCAAATCGCCAATGGAAGTACTCTTCCAATTAAATCTATAGGTGATATTACATCTTCTTTCAGTAATGTGTTTGTGTCTCCCGGCCTTTCTACTAGTTTGATTTCAGTTGGTGGATAATAATTGTGTTGTGCATTTTTCTTGTGATGGTTGCCTTGTGCAGGATCGGGTGTCGGGGAAGGTGATCGCGAAGGGGCCTAAAGTGGGAAGATTGTTTTCGTTACAGTTTACTGTTCCTCGTATTTTATCTTTAGCTTGTATTACTATTAGCAATAATCATGAGATTTGGCATAAACGATTGGGGCATCCTAATGCTTTGATTTTATCACATTTGTTGAAAAATGGTTCGTTGGGCAATAAAGATCATATTTCGTCTCACAACTTAGCTTTTGATTGTACTACTTGTAAACTTGGAAAAAGTAAAATCTTACCGTTTCCTACAAATGGAAGTCATGCTGATAAATGCTTTGAAATTATTCATAGTGATGTTTGGGGTGTCACGCCAGTCATCTCACATAGCAACTATAAGTACTTTGTGACGTTTATTGATGATTTTAGTCGTTTCACTTGGGTCTACTTTCTTCACACAAAGGATGAAGTACTTACCGTTTTTCAGACTTTTGTAGCCTACATTGAGACGCAATTTTCTAGTAATGTTAAAATTCTAAGATCTGATAATGGGGGTGAATATATGTCTCACGACTTTCAAACATTTTTACAACAAAAAGGCATTATCTCCCAACGGTCATGCCCCTATACTCCTCAACAGAATGGGGTAGCAGAACGTAAAAATCGTCACTTGTTGGATGTAGTTCGGACTATGCTTTTGGAATCCTCAGTTCCACCTAAATTTTGGGTCGAGGCTTTATCTACTGCTGCTCATTTGATTAATCGGTTGCCCTCTAGCAATCTGGAATTTGATTCTCCTTATTATAGTCTCTATGGTACTCATCCTAAATATGATATGCTACATAACTTTGGCTGTGTGTGTTTTGTTCACCTGCCTCCTAATGAACGCAACAAACTCACAGCTCAATTTGCTCGATGTGCATTTATGGGTTATAGCATTACTCAGAAAGGTTTTGTGTGCTATGATGGTACTGCTAATCGGTTTCGTATTTCTAGAAATGTTGTTTTCTTCGAAAATCAATACTACTTTCAGCAGCAAGTTGCTTCCTCATCTGATTTGGCACCACTTATTAACTTTGATGAAATATCTCAGCCTATTGAGCGTTTTAAGACAGGTGTTGTCTATCACAGACGGAGGCCCTCATCAACACAGCTTCGTCCCGACCTCGACCCCGATCCCGATCCAGTGCTTATTACTATGGCTCCTCGTCGATCAACCCGCTCTATTCGTCCCCCTGATAGGTATGGTTATTCTGCTACTTTATTAGATATAATTATCCCTACATCTTACTCTCAGGCAGCTGTACAAGCATGTTGGGTGAAGGCCATGAACGAGGAACTGCAGGCCCTTCAAGAGAATCACACCTGGGATATTGTTCCATGTCCAAATGGGGTTAAACCCATTGGGTGTAAATGGGTTTATTCTATTAAGCTGCGTTCTGATGGATCACTTGAACAATATAAGGCACGACTGGTGGCACTTGGTAATCGACAGGAGTATGGAGTGGACTATGGAGAGACGTTTGCACCTGTAGCGAAGACGAAGATGACGACAGTACGACTTATTTTGGCTCTTGCTGCTTCTAAGGGCTGGACTTTACGAAAGATGGATGTTAAGAATGCATTTCTTCATGGAAATCTTAAGGAGGAGATTTATTTGGCTCCACCCCCTGGTTTGTTTTCTATACCATCTTCTGATGTTTGTAAATTGAAGCGTTCGCTCTATGGTTTGAAACAAGCTCCGCGTGCTTGGTTTGATAAGTTCCGTTCGGCACTCCTTAATTTCTCTTTTATACAAAGTCAATATGATTCTTCTCTATTTCTATGCAAAACTGCTAGTGGTATTGTCTTGCTTCTAGTATATGTGGATGATATTGTTATTACTGGCACCGATGCGGGACTGATTTCTCAGCTTCAAGAGCATCTACAAAGTTCGTTTCATATGAAGGACTTAGGTCAGTTACAGTATTTCTTAGGACTGGAAGTCCGCTCTACCACGACTGGTACCTTCTTGTCCCAACATAAGTACGTTCGAGAATTAATTAATTTACCTGGACTTCAAGATGGCCGTGCTGTCGATACTCCTTTAGAGGTAAACGTGAAGTATCGCATCGATGAAGAGGATTTTCTCTCTGATCCCTCTTTGTACAGACAGCTGGTGGGCAGCCTGAATTATCTGACTATTACTCGACCTGATATTTCCTTTGCTGTCCAAAAAGTTAGTCAATTTCTGCAAGCTCCTCGTCATCTTCACTTGGCGGCTGTTCGTCGCATTGTTCGCTATTTGCAGGGTACATCTGACCGTGGCCTTTTCTTTCCCATAGACTCTCCTATTCGGCTGGTCGGTTACAGTGACGCTGACTGGGCTGGTTGTTCTGATACTCGACGTTCAATCACTGGTTGGTGCATGTTTCTTGGTGATGCCCTTGTTTCTTGGAAACGTAAGAAGCAAGATCGTGTATCTAAGTCTTCTACTGAATCTGAATATCGCGCTATGTCTTCGGCCTGTTCAGAGATTATTTGGATTCGGGGACTCCTGGCTGAGCTTGGTTTTCCTCAACTTGAGTCTACTAAGCTCCATGCTGATAATACTAGTGCGATTTAAATTGTTGCTAACCCCGTATTTCATGAGCGTACCAAGCACATTGAGGTCGATTGTCATTCAATTCGTGAAGCATATGATAGTCGTGTCATCACTCTTCCACATATTGCATCTAATGACCAAACGGCTGATATATTTACCAAGGCTCTCTCTAGACATCGACATCAATTCCTTGTTGACAAATTGATGCTTCTTGATTGACCAGCATCAATTTGAGGGGGGATGTCAATCGAAGAGATATTATTCTATATTTATTGTATTCTATATTTAGTGTACATATGTGGTGTATATATTCTTTCCATAGATAGACTTGTAATTGTTGTAATTAGCTTCAATCTTGGCATGTAATTATGGACATTATTTTCTATATAATGACAGTAATCCTCACAGAGGAAGGTATTCAGCCAAAACTTTGTCATGTACAACATAGATCTTCCCCAATTCTAGCCTTCTCTCATGTCAAAACCACATCATCAAATTGGCATCATCGCTTTGGCCATCCAGATTTTCCCATTTTAAAACAAATTCTTTCTAGTTATTAGTTAGATTGCTCTTCACCTTTATCAAAAGAATTGTCATGTAATGCTTAACTTAGCAATAAAAGTCATAAGTTACCTTTTTCCATTTCATCTATTCACTCAACACAGCAATTTGAAATTTTTTTTTTTGATGTATGGACTTCTCCAATTTTGTCACAAGATGGTTTCAAATATTATGTTATTTTTTTTAATCATTTCACAAAATACATATGGTTATATCCTCTCAAAATAAAATCTGAAGTTCAAGAAGTTTTTAAACGTTACAAACCCATCGTGAAAAATTTTTTTTCTAAAAAAATTATCACTCTCTACTTTGATAATGGGGGCGAATATATGGCACTCAAAGATTATCTTTCGCTCCACAGTATTTTAAACTTAACCACTCCAACACATGCACCTGAACACAATGGCTACTCTGAAAGAAGACATCATCATGTCGTGGAAACTAGCCTCACCTTACTCTCCCATGCTTCACTTCCAATCACCTTCTGGCCTCATGCCTTTGCTACCGCTGTCTACCTCATTAACAGGCTTCCAACCACCACTTCAAATTTGTCCTCCCCCTATGAATTAATTTTCAACAAAAGTCCCAATTACTCTAAACTAAAAGTTTCGGGTGTTTGTGTTAACCTTGGTTTCGCCCATATACCTCGCATAAACTTAACCCACGATCTAAACCTTGTGTGTTTCTTGGGTACTCTTCGTCTCAAAGTGCTTATCTTTGCCTTAAACCATCTACCTCAAAAATCTATATTTCTCGCCATGTTCAATTTGTAGAATCAGTCTTTCCATAGAACTCACTACCCACCACTCTTCCATGTCCCACTTACTCTACCATATCCACTTGGGTTCCTCTTGTACTTACTGTTTCCATTCCCACTCCCAGCAGGCAGCCAACACTCCATCTGCAGCTAGCTCTCAAGGATCACCTCTGCCCGAGGCTACTTCACCACAAGCTGACCCATCCCCACAGCAAGCTCCCCCTGCCTGCCAACCATCTCCTCCACCCTCCCATCCAACCACCAAACCAGATGTCCCAGTCCCACCTCCCACTCAACAATATGACTACCCGAGCCAAGAATAAAATTACCAAACCGATTAAAAATCTCAACCTTCGCATCCACAAACCAACTTTCCAAAATACTGATCCTACATCTATATCGCAGGCTCTCAAAGACCATAATTGGCGTCAAGCTATGTCTGAAGAGTATGATGCACTTGTTTGTAATGGAACCTGAGAACTAGTTCCCCCTGATGGCATTTTTAATGTTGTTGGTTGCAAATGAATTTTCCGCATTAAAAGACACACTGATAGTGCAATTGACATGTTCAAAGCTTGCCTTGTAGCCAAGGGATTTCATAAAAAACCGAGTGTAGACTACCATGAAACATTCAGTCCAGTTGTCAAACCTACCAGAGTGAGACCACTGCTTGGTATTGCAGTAAGCAATGGTTGGTCTCTCAGCAAATATGATGTCAATAATTCCTTTCTTCAAGGCAAGCTCTCTGAAAATGTCTTTATGGCTTAACCACCAGGTTTTTTGGAATTTGATCATCCCTCATATATATATAAACTTCATAAAGCCATCTATGGTCTTAAACAAGCTCCACGGGCTTGGTATCATGAATTGAGTCAGTTTCTGCTAGCTTCTGGTTTCAAGGATTCACACTCAGATACCTCTCTTTTTGTTCTTCATAGAAACAATCATGTTTTGTATCTTCTTGTGTATGTTGATGATGTTGGATTTATATATGCCCATAGAGTATAATTCACGACATTTAAAAGTAAAATATTAATTGATTGTATTAATATGATGTTGTGTTTGTCCACGGGTCGATTTGATATTACAAATTGAGTGTTTAAGTTGTTAAACACAGAAAGATTCAATTTGTGATTCGATCTAAAATTAACGTTCACGATCAGTAAATAATGTGGACAATTTATTTTGATAAGATCGTCTCGATTTTATTAAAGTCTATCTTTGACGTTGGTAATAAAATTGAGAGTACGTTTGGAACGTATTGGACGGGACCACGTGAAATTAATTTGTGACATTGACCGTACAAATTTAATTTCACTTGATTATCGTAAGTGGGACCTTAATCCTAATCGGATAATGGACTTCGATTACTAACTTGAAATTCTTTGAGGTATCAATGGGTGAGATCAAATTGTTGATCAATATCTCGGTACTTTGGGAATTAAAGTGAACTAACGAGGAACATATATTCGTATTATGGAATCCGTCACCTTTTAGGTATGATCATAATCTCACTGATTCTTCTAATGGACAGTTGAATCTGAGCTCAGTAATTCGACAGTGACTGTTGAATTCTATGATGTGATGTGATCACATCGAACTGTCAGATAGAAGATGAGAGTTGAGAATTTATGAATATTTGGATAAGGGCATTTTGGTCATTTTAACTTGCTCCGAATATTCGAGTTGATCGACGGGGGTAACATGTAAGAACGATAAGTCAGAGGATATAATTATTGATTAATTGTTTCAGTAATTTCAATTTTACTAAGAGTGCAGTCTCGTTCTTTTAGTGGAATAGAACGTGATTAATAAATTAATTTTGACTGATCAAGAGTTGATCGGGTCATAATTAATT
Source organism: Ligustrum vulgare (assembly GCA_963555705.1). Taxonomy (NCBI): domain Eukaryota; kingdom Viridiplantae; phylum Streptophyta; class Magnoliopsida; order Lamiales; family Oleaceae; genus Ligustrum; species Ligustrum vulgare. The sequence continues at coordinate 45,126,930 of OY743168.1, forward strand.
TATTGGAGCTTAGTTTAATTGGGTCCGATCAGGTTCCCTCGGTGGCTTCACTATAATGGGTTTATACAGGCTTATTACCTGTATTGGGTTGTGCAGAAATGGGCCTGGGTTATGGTACTAGGCCTGGTAGGGTTTTGGAATGTAAAGAGGTTACAAATAGTCTCTTAAGACTATTTTTCTTAACCTAATTGAAAAAGTGGCGAGACACACACTAAAGTGTGTAGTGTGTGTTTCCTCTTTACAAAGAAACCCTAAACCTAGTTTAACCTAGATCTTGAGAAAGGTGACCACACACCTGCACAACTGCCATTGGAGAACACCGAGGAAAGCTTGAGGGTTTGAAGCTTTGGTGGAATCAAGAAGCAGTTGATGAAGATTATTGTAAAGCACGCTACAAAGGTAATCTTCTCAAAATCCTTTTTGTGTGCGAAATTATTTATTCCAAGTTAAATACATAGAACAGAAAATCCTGTAACGGGATGATCTATCACAAGAAATCAATTTTTTGTGAGTAGAACAACCCGGGTTCCCAACAGATGATATTATTTTAACTGGCAGCAATGATGGTCTTGTTTCATAGTTTGTTGAATGTCTTGCTCAGCGTTTCTCTCTCAAAGATCTTGGTTCACTCTCTTATTTTCTTGGGGTTGAAGTGGTCCCTCATTGCCTTTGGCATTCTGCTCTCCCAACAAAGATACATTCAGGACATACTCAATCGAACCAATATGGACAATGCAAAACCTGTTCTCACTCCCTTACCAACTAGCTCAACAGCCATCTCCTTAACCTCAGGCACACCACTTTTAGACCCCACACCATATCGTGCAGCAGTTGGTAGTGTTGACCTATGGTCAATTTGACCTTATTGTTTTGATCATAACAAACAAGAATTTATTGTGTTGCTAACAAGTGTGCTTCAAGTGTTTCATGTAATGATAAATATTCAAAGCACTCAATGTTCAAATCGTCTCTTAAAGATATAAATCAAAATTATGTGATCGAGCACATGAGACGCAAAGAAGATCATGAAATCATTGAAGATATTCAAAGATCAAAATTGAGGTTGAAAAGCATGACATGAAGATCAAGATTTCAAGCTTACAAGATTAGAGTTGATTTAACGTATGTAAAGGTATAACACTCTCAATCTTTAGCGATGAAATTCAAGGAGCTCGAAAATGATTTTTATGCATCAAGAAACTTACTTGGAAATTCATCACTTGGATAAAATATTTTTATATAAGTCAAGATTGTCTTTCAAATGTTATTTGATCTTAAATCATGATTATATTATGTTAAACCACTTTGAAAAACAAGTTAGAAACCTAAGAATCGAAAATTTTCATATTTTTCAAAAGTCAACCAAAAGTCAACGGTCAACAGTTGACTTTCGGTCGACCGAAAGTTTGGTCAACCGAAAGTTTCGGTCGACCGAAATTTGGTCAACCGAAAACTCAACGGTTGAATTTATAACGGCTATATGGAAGATTCGGTCGACCGAAACTTCAAATTGGTCAACCGAAAGTTGCTGAATTTGAATATTTTGATCTATAAATAGCCATCTCATTCACATTCAATAACAACAACTTAGATAAGATTTTATACAAACTTTCTTGTGAAAATTCAGTGTTCTTACTTAGTTTTTATTCATCTTTTATTTTCATAAAACTTTGATTGATCTAAACTTTGTTTTATCAAATTCATCAAAGTTTTTGGAAGAAAGTTTTGTGAAGATTTTTAGTTTTACATTGTTTAAACTTCTTCAACATCTTCACACTATATTGGAATTGAAGTGTAAGTCTCTCTTTGTTCTAAACTTGTTTTAATCTTTTAAAAGAGAGAAATTCCAATTGAGGAACTTTGATTATTTGTGCTACATTTTTCATTATCATTTGATACATCAAAGTTCCATTGCCTAAACACTTTGAGCTTAACTTATTGTTAATTATTCAAGTGTGGCATCTCTTGGTACGTAATTTGATTCAATATTTTTAACAAGAGATTATTTGAAAAACTTTGTTTGATTGCATCAAACTTTTCATTATCATTTGCATCAAAGTTTTTCTCTAACACTCGAGCTTAATTCATTGCTATCTATTGAAGTGTTAGCCTAACTCTCTCGATACTTAATTTGAGTATATCATTTGTCAAGAGAGTTATTTCAATTGTACATTCAATTCATTATATCTTGTGGTTTCGAGAGCCTTGTGAAAACTCGATTGTTGGTTTTCGAGAGCCTTATCAAAACTCGATTGTTGGTTTCGAGAGCCGTGTGAAAACTCGATTGTAAAAGGATAGGCGCTCCTTGTTGTAAGTTGCCTAAGGATTTGGTACTCCTTGTTGTAAGTTACCAAAATAGTGGATTTGGCCTTGCTCGTGACGGAGAGCTCGGTAACGGGGGACGTAGATCACGTTGGTTGATTGAACCTCCATAAATCGTGTTTGCACTCTCTTATCCCTTTTACTTACGTACATTGCACTTACTCTATTCTATAAATTTATATTGTGCAACATTATATCTAAGTGCTATACTTGCCTTATCAATTAAGTTTACACATATATAGCACACTACATTGATAGATTAGTTACTTGTAACACTAAGTGCACATATTTGTACCCATTGGTTTTTAAGTTTGAGATTATTATCGAAAAAGTTTTATAAACCAATTCACCCCCCTCTTGGTTAGTTTACTCTTGGGCTAACAATTGGTATCAGAGCTTAGGTGCTCATTTTTAAAAGATTTTACAATCTTGAGTAAATGGCTAACCATAATCTTGAGTGGCATTCTACAAATCGTCCTCCTTTCTTTGATGGTACAAATTATAATTATTGGAAAACTAGAATGATGATTTTTATTCAATCCATTGATTATAATATTTGGGATGTCATTGAATCCGGTCCTCATAAGCTTACTATGGTCATTAAGGTTGATGGAAAACCGGATCAAACTATTTTAAAACCTAGAAAGGAATATGATGAAAATGATAGGAGGAAATTGACTCTAAATGCTAGGGCCAAAAATATACTTTATTGTGCTTTGGATATTAATGAATTTAATCGTATTAGCACATGTGATTCCGCACACGATATTTGGCATGCTTTAGAAGTCACACACGTGGGCACAAATAAAGTGAAAGAAACTAAGACAAATCTTTTATTTAAAGATTTTGAAAATTTCTTTATGAAGCAAGATGAGCCCATTACTTGCATGATTACTCGCTTTACCGACATTGTCAATGGTCTTAAAGGCTTTGATCATAAATTTTCTAACGGTGAACTTGTGAGTAAAATTCTTAGGTCTCTCTCCCAAGATTGGAATCCATTGAGGATGTTGATCGAAAACATGATAGACGTCAACACACATCCATTGGAGGAGCTTTATGGAACATTGATGACTTATGAGCTCAACAATGCCGAAACAAAGGAGAGGACAAGAAAAGGAAAAGAAGAGGCCAAGCGCGAAATTGCTCTTAAATCATCACATGGTCACAAAAGTACCAAGTGTCGAAGCAAGAAAATATTTTTCAAAAAGAAAGCTCTACAAGCCACTTGGGATGAAAGTGATGATGAGCAAGATGAAGATGATAGTCAAGATGAAATGGCCAACATGTGCTTCATGACTATTGAGGATGAGGTAAATTTCTTTGATACATCTTGGACTTTAAATTATCAATGATTTAAATTTCTATGAATCAATATTTTTGATTAAAGCATCTTGCTCTTCGTAAAAATTTCTTACATTCAAAATATGTTGAGTATGAATATGAAACATGGTGCTAATATGTGGTTTATGCATAATTGTATGTTACATGTTTTAACCGAAATCAAATAAAAATTTCAATTTTTGTAGATTTCGGTCGACCGAAAGATTTTTCGGACGACCGAAAGTGTACTTTCGGTCGAACAAGCGTTCAACCGAAAGAGTTTCGGTCGACCAACTGTACGACCGAAACCAGACTTTCGGTCGACCATTAGTCAGCCGAAAGTGTCTGCAGCTTCCTGATTTTTACTCTGCAGAGTTTCGGTCGACCGGTTCATACTTTCGGTCGACCGAAAGTGGCTGAAATAAGGGATTTTCTTTTATTTTCAAATTTTTCATACACAATCCCTAAATGACTTGAAATCATCTTCTTCTCTTCATAAAACTCTTGTAATACATTTCTTTGATCACTTATTTTTTGGCTTTGAGAGTGATATGATTGTTGACCAAAATTGTTTTGATATGTCGACATAATGCATTATCCTTTAACTCATTTCATGATAACAATTACTTCATAGTCAAACATAGATATTATTATTTCTCATTAAAGAGTACACACTAGAGTCACACTTGAAAGGAAATACATGGTACACGCAAATGCTAAAGAGAGAAACATGGAAAGTCCTCAAAATGAGAGATGTGTTTCCGGAGTAGCCGTATCCTACCACCTCTGATCTTTTGAGGAAACAAAGACAAACCTTCAAAGAGGTGTGTTTCGAGAGTAAAAATACTCCGTAATCTACCACATTTGAAGTACACACACAAGATTTAAACATTAAGGTAATCCTAGGAAATTAGAGGGGTGTCTCAAGAGTGAGTATACTCCGTACTCTACCCCCACCTATTTTAGGATTCACAAAGTCAAATTTACATTAACCGGACTCCTTTTTCGATTGACTCCCCTTCCTTGCGACCAATCTATCTTTAAACCTGCTGGATCTTGTATTGGGATATATGACTGCAACTTAACCAGTAGTTCATCAATAGTTGGAGCAGAAATAAGGATCCTTCTGGAAAATGGAGAGATGAATCCCTGTTCCACTGCATGATCAAGAAAGGTTAACAAACCATCAAAGAAATGGTTAACATTTAATAGCCCAATAGGTTTAGTATGGAGATCTAGTTGAGCCCAGGAGGTAATATTAAAGATTTCTTCTAAGGTGCCAAAACCTCCGGGTAGGGCTATAAATGCATCAGATCCATATAGCATACAAGTTATGCGTTAATGGATAGATAAGGTTTGTACTTCATGACCTCGTGTTTTGCCTGCTATATCTGCTAAAGGGACAGGAATAACACCAATCACCCTTACTTTCTCTGTGAGAGCAGATTGGGAAACACAGCCCATCAGACCACTGCTACCTCCTCCATACACAAGATTGATACCTTTCTCCCCAGTTTCTTTCCAAGGTCCACTGCTGTCTCAAGATACCCAAAACCTTTCCCCACATGTGATCCACAAAATACACATATTGTTTTGATCTGTCTAAGTTTTGATCCCTCCATTTTTGAAAGAAAAGAAAGGAAAACTTACGAGAAGTTGTGATTTTGGGATGCATGAACTATGAAAACCTCTGGCTATTTAAAAACCGAAAAACCACACTATTTACGATCATCTTTGAAAAAGGAAAGATTTACTTTTGTCAAAATCAACCTACTTTTGAATATTTTTATCGTATCGAGGTGTCACCTTTCGGCGATTTATTTTTTTTAAACCATTCTCAAAACTCGCGAAAGGAAAAAGGATCAAAAATTTACCTTATATCATTGCTGGGTTGCCAAAACAGACTGGCAAGCCGGATCTTTTGCAATTGTATTCTTGAGACTATAACGTTTTTTATCCTCGTTAAATTGAGCATATAAGGAAAGAAGTTCCCGTTGCACATATCCACTTGGGTGCGTCTCAAGAGTTAATCGAATATCATCCAAACACTCCCTACTCAGTCCACCCTTTATGAACTCAATTTTATCATCTCGATTGTTAGATGAATATCCGACTGTTTTGCAACGAGTATCACAATTCCAACGAGCACATTTGTAGCAACCATTCAGCCTTTTTGCTCTTCGCTTCTTTGCAAAAGTGCTTTTACCCAAACCAGGCAGATGTTTAGGAAATGACAATGGTAATTCACCAGTTAATCGGACTTTTGCTTCTATTAACCAGCGCACGTCTTCTGGAACGTCATGAGCCATAAGCACCCTCAATCTTTCGAGCCTCATTTGATAAATTTTTCTAAGATCATTCATTGGGAGATTGGAATAATACTTGCGAATGCTTGAAAGGATGTTATCCATTTTTTTTTGATGGATTTAACCTCTTCCCAACCGATCTTTTTAAAGGGGAAAAGGATCTGGGTAGTTCCTCATGATACTGTTTCCTGCAAGACAATATGAAATAGAATAATGAAAAAAAAAGGGAACAAGATTTCATGCGCTGTAACTTTACTGTTAAAGGAAGATTTGATCTGCGATATCGAATATTTTACTTGGATTTTGTACTAATATTTTTCAGTATAATAATATTCAAGGTATAAAGAAACTGGGTAGATCCACATGCTGTTGAGTCCAGCGAGAAAGCAAGGGATAGAAAAATTGAAAAGAGGGAACCGGATTTAAATGCGCTGTAACTTTCACTATTAAAGAAAGATTTGATTTGAGATATGAGATTATACTGGAATACGTGAAACTGAATTTTGTGATATTTGGTAATTTTTCATGCTACGAATGCTTTACTAAGGGGGAATATGATTACACTCAAGATATTATACTTATACCCCATTATTATGCTTATCACACCTACGCTCATGTATAAGGAATAGATGCCACCTTTTTGCTTATACCAAAAGGGGGAAAATATGGTGATGATTTGATTTAGCTTGAATTTGGATAATCTATATGCATGAAAATGATTAAATTATATGCTAGATTATGCATCATTGGTTTGTATAAGATAGGGGGAATATATGCTAAAATTGAACTTATCAATTATTCTTATTTCCCTATGCTCTTCAATTGCTTATATTATCATTACAAATCATCTTGTTTGTCATAATCAAAAAGGGGGAAATTGTTGACCTATGGTCAATTTGACCTTATTGTTTTGATCATAACAAACAAGAGTTTATTGTGTTGCTAACAACTGTGCTTCAAGTGTTTCATGTAATGATAAATATTCAAAGCACTCAATGTTCAAATCGTCTCTTAAAGATATAAATCAAAATTATGTGATCGAGCACATGAGACGCAAAGAAGATCATGAAATCATTGAAGATATTCAAAGATCAAAATTGAGGTTGAAAAGCATGACATGAAGATCAAGATTTCAAGCTTACAAGATTAGAGTTGATTTAACGTATGTAAAGGTATAACACTCTCAAACTTTAGCGATGAAATTCAACGAGCTCGAAAATGATTTTTATGCATCAAGAAACTTACTTGGAAATTCATCACTTGGATAAAATATTTTTATATAAGTCAAGATTGTCTTTCAAATGTTATTTGATCTTAAATCATGATTATATTATGTTAAACCACTTTGAAAAACAAGTTAGAAACCTAAGAATCGAAAATTTTCATATTTTTCAAAAGTCAACCAAAAGTCAACGGTCAACAGTTGACTTTCGGTCGACCGAAAGTTTGGTCAACCGAAAGTTTCGGTCGACCGAAAGTTGGTCAACCGAAAACTCAACGGTTGAATTTATAACGGCTATATGGAAGATTCGGTCGACCGAAACTTCAAATTGATCAACCGAAAGTTGCTGAATTTGAATATTTTGATCTATAAATAGCCATCTCATTCACATTCAATAACAACAACTTAGATAAGATTTTATACAAACTTTCTTGTGAAAATTCAGTGTTCTTACTTAGTTTTTATTCATCTTTTATTTTCATAAAACTTTGATTGATCTAAACTTTGTTTTATCAAATTCATCAAAGTTTTTGGAAGAAAGTTTTGTGAAGATTTTTAGTTTTACATTGTTTAAACTTCTTCAACATCTTCACACTATATTGGAATTGAAGTGTAAGTCTCTCTTTGTTCTAAACTTGTTTTAATCTTTTAAAAGAGAGAAATTCCAATTGAGGAACTTTGATTATTTGTGCTACATTTTTCATTATCATTTGATACATCAAAGTTCCATTGCCTAAACACTTTGAGCTTAACTTATTGTTAATTATTCAAGTGTGGCATCTCTTGGTACGTAATTTGATTCAATATTTTTAACAAGAGATTATTTGAAAAACTTTGTTTGATTGCATCAAACTTTTCATTATCATTTGCATCAAAGTTTTTCTCTAACACTCGAGCTTAATTCATTGCTATCTATTGAAGTGTTAGCCTAACTCTCTCGGTACTTAATTTGAGTATATCATTTGTCAAGAGAGTTATTTCAATTGTACATTCAATTCATTATATCTTGTGGTTTCGAGAGCCTTGTGAAAACTCGATTGTTGGTTTTCGAGAGCCTTATCAAAACTCGATTGTTGGTTTCGAGAGACGTGTGAAAACTCGATTGTAAAAGGATAGGCGCTCCTTGTTGTAAGTTGCCTAAGGATTTGGTACTCCTTGTTGTAAGTTACCAAAATAGTGGATTTGGCCTTGCTCGTGACGGAGAGCTCGGTAACGGGGGACGTAGATCACGTTGGTTGATTGAACCTCCATAAATCGTGTTTGCACTCTCTTATCCCTTTTACTTACGTACATTGCACTTACTCTATTCTATAAATTTATATTGTGCAACATTATATCTAAGTGCTATACTTGCCTTATCAATTAAGTTTACACATATATAGCACACTACATTGATAGATTAGTTACTTGTAACACTAAGTGCACATATTTGTACCCATTGGTTTTTAAGTTTGAGATTATTATCGAAAAAGTTTTATAAACCAATTCACCCCCCTCTTGGTTAGTTTACTCTTGGGCTAACAATTGGTATCAGAGCTTAGGTGCTCATTTTTAAAAGATTTTACAATCTTGAGTAAATGGCTAACCATAATCTTGAGTGGCATTCTACAAATCGTCCTCCTTTCTTTGATGGTACAAATTATAATTATTGGAAAACTAGAATGATGATTTTTATTCAGTCCATTGATTATAATATTTGGGATGTCATTGAATCCGGTCCTCATAAGCTTACTATGGTCATTAAGGTTGATGGAAAACCGGATCAAACTATTTTAAAACCTAGAAAGGAATATGATGAAAATGATAGGAGGAAATTGACTCTAAATGCTAGGGCCAAAAATATACTTTATTGTGCTTTGGATATTAATGAATTTAATCGTATTAGCACATGTGATTCCGCACACGATATTTGGCATGCTTTAGAAGTCACACACGTGGGCACAAATAAAGTGAAAGAAACTAAGACAAATCTTTTATTTAAAGATTTTGAAAATTTCTTTATGAAGCAAGATGAGCCCATTACTTGCATGATTACTCGCTTTACCGACATTGTCAATGGTCTTAAAGGCTTTGATCATAAATTTTCTAACGGTGAACTTGTGAGTAAAATTCTTAGGTCTCTCTCCCAAGATTGGAATCCATTGAGGATGTTGATCGAAAACATGATAGACGTCAACACACATCCATTGGAGGAGCTTTATGGAACATTGATGACTTATGAGCTCAACAATGCCGAAACAAATGAGAGGACAAGAAAAGGAAAAGAAGAGGCCAAGCGCGAAATTGCTCTTAAATCATCACATGGTCACAAAAGTACCAAGTGTCGAAGCAAGAAAATATTTTTCAAAAAGAAAGCTCTACAAGCCACTTGGGATGAAAGTGATGATGAGCAAGATGAAGATGATAGTCAAGATGAAATGGCCAACATGTGCTTCATGACTATTGAGGATGAGGTAAATTTCTTTGATACATCTTGGACTTTAAATTATCAATGATTTAAATTTCTATGAATCAACATTTTTGATTAAAGCATCTTGCTCTTCGTAAAAATTTCTTACATTCAAAATATGTTGAGTATGAATATGAAACATGGTGCTAATATGTGGTTTATGCATAATTGTATGTTACATGTTTTAACCGAAATCAAATAAAAATTTCAATTTTTGTAGATTTCGGTCGACCGAAAGATTTTTCGGACGACCGAAAGTGTACTTTCGGTCGAACAAGCGTTCAACCGAAAGAGTTTCGGTCGACCAACTGTACGACCGAAACCAGACTTTCGGTCGACCATTAGTCAGCCGAAAGTGTCTGCAGCTTCCTGATTTTTACTCTGCAGAGTTTCGGTCGACCGGTTCATACTTTCGGTCGACCGAAAGTGGCTGAAATAAGGGATTTTCTTTTATTTTCAAATTTTTCATACACAATCCCTAAATGACTTGAAATCATCTACTTCTCTTCATAAAACTCTTGTAATACATTTCTTTGATCACTTATTTTTTGGCTTTGAGAGTGATATGATTGTTGACCAAAATTGTTTTGATATGTCGACATAATGCATTATCCTTTAACTCATTTCATGATAACAATTACTTCATAGTCAAACATAGATATTATTATTTCTCATTAAAGAGTACACACTAGAGTCACACTTGAAAGGAAATACATGGTACACGTAAATGCTAAAGAGAGAAACATGGAAAGTCCTCAAAATGAGAGATGTGTTTCCGGAGTAGCCGTATCCTACCACCTCTGATCTTTTGAGGAAACAAAGACAAACCTTCAAAGAGGTGTGTTTCGAGAGTAAAAATACTCCGTAATCTACCACATTTGAAGTACACACACAAGATTTAAACATTAAGGTAATCCTAGGAAATTAGAGGGGTGTCTCAAGAGTGAGTATACTCCGTACTCTACCCCCACCTATTTTAGGATTCACAAAGTCAAATTTACATTAACAGGACTCCTTTTTCGCTTGACTCCCCTTCCTTGCGACCAATCTATCTTTAAACCTGCTGGATCTTGTATTGGGATATATGACTGCAGCTTATCCAGTAGTTCATCAATAGTTGGAGCAGAAATAAGGATCCTTCTGGAAAATGGAGAGATGAATCCCTGTTCCACTGCATGATCAAGAAAGGTTAACAAACCATCAAAGAAATGGTTAACATTTAATAGCCCAATAGGTTTAGTATGGAGATCTAGTTGAGCCCAGGAGGTAATATTAAAGATTTCTTCTAAGGTGCCAAAACCTCCGGGTAGGGCTATAAATGCATCAGATCCATATAGCATACAAGTTATGCGTTAATGGATAGATAAGGTTTGTACTTCATGACCTCGTGTTTTGCCTGCTATATCTGCTAAAGGGACAGGAATAACACCAATCACCCTTACTTTCTCTGTGAGAGCAGATTGGGAAACACAGCCCATCAGACCACTGCTACCTCCTCCATACACAAGATTGATACCTTTCTCCCCCAGTTTCTTTCCAAGGTCCACTGCTGTCTCAAGATACCCAAAACCTTTCCCCACATGTGATCCACAAAATACACATATTGTTTTGATCTGTCTAAGTTTTGATCCCTCCATTTTTGAAAGAAAAGAAAGGAAAACTTACGAGAAGTTGTGATTTTGGGATGCATGAACTATGAAAACCTCTGGCTATTTAAAAACCGAAAAACCACACTATTTACGATCATCTTTGAAAAAGGAAAGATTTACTTTTGTCAAAATCAACCTACTTTTGAATATTTTTATCGTATCGAGGTGTCACCTTTCGGCGATTTATTTTTTTTAAACCATTCTCAAAACTCGCGAAAGGAAAAAGGATCAAAAATTTACCTTATATCATTGCTGGGTTGCCAAAACAGACTGGCAAACCGGATCTTTTGCAATTGTATTCTTGAGACTATAACGTTTTTTATCCTCGTTAAATTGAGCATATAAGGAAAGAAGTTCCCGTTGCACATATCCACTTGGGTGCGTCTCAAGAGTTAATCGAATATCATCCAAACACTCCCTACTCAGTCCACCCTTTATGAACTCAATTTTATCATCTCGATTGTTAGATGAATATCCGACTGTTTTGCAACGAGTATCACAATTCCAACGAGCACATTTGTAGCAACCATTCAGCCTTTTTGCTCTTCGCTTCTTTGCAAAAGTGCTTTTACCCAAACCAGGCAGATGTTTAGGAAATGACAATGGTAATTCACCAGTTAATCGGACTTTTGCTTCTATTAACCAGCGCACGTCTTCTGGAACGTCATGAGCCATAAGCACCCTCAATCTTTCGAGCCTCATTTGATAAATGTTTCTAAGATCATTCATTGGGAGATTGGAATAATACTTGCGAATGCTTGAAAGGATGTTATCCATTTTTTTTTTGATGGATTTAACCTCTTCCCAACCGATCTTTTTAAAGGGGAAAAGGATCTGGGTAGTTCCTCATGATACTGTTTCCTGCAAGACAATATGAAATAGAATAATGAAAAAAAAAGGGAACAAGATTTCATGCGCTGTAACTTTACTGTTAAAGGAAGATTTGATCTGCGATATCGAATATTTTACTTGGATTTTGTACTAATATTTTTCAGTATAATAATATTCAAGGTATAAAGAAACTGGGTAGATCCACATGCTGTTGAGTCCAGCGAGAAAGCAAGGGATAGAAAAATTGAAAAGAGGGAACCGGATTTAAATGCGCTGTAACTTTCACTATTAAAGAAAGATTTGATTTGAGATATGAGATTATACTGGAATACGTGAAACTGAATTTTGTGATATTTGGTAATTTTTCATGCTACGAATGCTTTACTAAGGGGGAATATGATTACACTCAAGATATTATACTTATACCCCATTATTATGCTTATCACACCTACGCTCATGTATAAGGAATAGATGCCACCTTTTTGCTTATACCAAAAGGGGGAAAATATGGTGATGATTTGATTTAGCTTGAATTTGGATAATCTATATGCATGAAAATGATTAAATTATATGCTAGATTATGCATCATTGGTTTGTATAAGATAGGGGGAATATATGCTAAAATTGAACTTATCAATTATTCTTATTTCCCTATGCTCTTCAATTGCTTATATTATCATTACAAATCATCTTGTTTGTCATAATCAAAAAGGGGGAAATTGTTGACCTATGGTCAATTTGACCTTATTGTTTTGATCATAACAAACAAGAATTTATTGTGTTGCTAACAAGTGTGCTTCAAGTGTTTCATGTAATGATAAATATTCAAAGCACTCAATGTTCAAATCGTCTCTTAAAGATATAAATCAAAATTATGTGATCGAGCACATGAGACGCAAAGAAGATCATGAAATCATTGAAGATATTCAAAGATCAAAATTGAGGTTGAAAAGCATGACATGAAGATCAAGATTTCAAGCTTACAAGATTAGAGTTGATTTAACGTATGTAAAGGTATAACACTCTCAATCTTTAGCGATGAAATTCAACGAGCTCGAAAATGATTTTTATGCATCAAGAAACTTACTTGGAAATTCATCACTTGGATAAAATATTTTTATATAAGTCAAGATTGTCTTTCAAATGTTATTTGATCTTAAATCATGATTATATTATGTTAAACCACTTTGAAAAACAAGTTAGAAACCTAAGAATCGAAAATTTTCATATTTTTCAAAAGTCAACCAAAAGTCAACGGTCAACAGTTGACTTTCGGTCGACCGAAAGTTTGGTCAACCGAAAGTTTCGGTCGACCGAAATTTGGTCAACCGAAAACTCAACGGTTGAATTTATAACGGCTATATGGAAGATTCGGTCGACCGAAACTTCAAATTGGTCAACCGAAAGTTGCTGAATTTGAATATTTTGATCTATAAATAGCCATCTCATTCACATTCAATAACAACAACTTAGATAAGATTTTATACAAACTTTCTTGTGAAAATTCAGTGTTCTTACTTAGTTTTTATTCATCTTTTATTTTCATAAAACTTTGATTGATCTAAACTTTGTTTTATCAAATTCATCAAAGTTTTTGGAAGAAAGTTTTGTGAAGATTTTTAGTTTTACATTGTTTAAACTTCTTCAACATCTTCACACTATATTGGAATTGAAGTGTAAGTCTCTCTTTGTTCTAAACTTGTTTTAATCTTTTAAAAGAGAGAAATTCCAATTGAGGAACTTTGATTATTTGTGCTACATTTTTCATTATCATTTGATACATCAAAGTTCCATTGCCTAAACACTTTGAGCTTAACTTATTGTTAATTATTCAAGTGTGGCATCTCTTGGTACGTAATTTGATTCAATATTTTTAACAAGAGATTATTTGAAAAACTTTGTTTGATTGCATCAAACTTTTCATTATCATTTGCATCAAAGTTTTTCTCTAACACTCGAGCTTAATTCATTGCTATCTATTGAAGTGTTAGCCTAACTCTCTCGGTACTTAATTTGAGTATATCATTTGTCAAGAGAGTTATTTCAATTGTACATTCAATTCATTATATCTTGTGGTTTCGAGAGCCTTGTGAAAACTCGATTGTTGGTTTTCGAGAGCCTTATCAAAACTCGATTGTTGGTTTCGAGAGACGTGTGAAAACTCGATTGTAAAAGGATAGGCGCTCCTTGTTGTAAGTTGCCTAAGGATTTGGTACTCCTTGTTGTAAGTTACCAAAATAGTGGATTTGGCCTTGCTCGTGACGGAGAGCTCGGTAACGGGGGACGTAGATCACGTTGGTTGATTGAACCTCCATAAATCGTGTTTGCACTCTCTTATCCCTTTTACTTACGTACATTGCACTTACTCTATTCTATAAATTTATATTGTGCAACATTATATCTAAGTGCTATACTTGCCTTATCAATTAAGTTTACACATATATAGCACACTACATTGATAGATTAGTTACTTGTAACACTAAGTGCACATATTTGTACCCATTGATTTTTAAGTTTGAGATTATTATCGAAAAAGTTTTATAAACCAATTCACCCCCCTCTTGGTTAGTTTACTCTTGGGCTAACAGGTAGCCTGCAGTATCTTTCCTTAACATGCCCAGACATCTGTTTTGCAGTCAATAGAATGGCCCACTTTATACATCAACCTACAACAGAGCATTGGGTTCTTGTTAAACACATTTTACGCTATTTGTGTGGCACACTAGAGAAGGGGTTTCTTCTCTATCGTGATTCTCCTCTCACTCTTCGTGGCTCCTCTGATTCACTTCATGCCTTTTCTAGATGCGGATTGGGCTAGTAATAAAGACTATTACTCTTCCACCAGTGCTTATCTTGTTTACCTTGGGCGAAACCTGTTCTCTTTGAGTTTGAAGAAGCAATAAAACTGTTGCTCGTTCATCCACCGAAGTGGACTATCATTCTATTGCTGCCACTGCTACTGAACTTTGCTGGGTTTGCTTTCTTCTTTCAGAGCTTGGTATTGGCTTAACAAATTCTCCGGTTGTCTATTGTGATAATGTTGGTGCTACCTAATTAAGTTCCAATCCTATCTTTCACTCTCACATGAAACATGTTGCTGTTGATTATCACTTTATCAGAGATCAAGTTCAATCTGGTCTACTTTGAGTAGCTCATGTCTCCTCTACAGATTAGCTTGCAGATCTTCTCACTAAGCCACTGCCAACTTCTCAGTTCTTGCTGTTACGAGGCAAGATTGGCCTCTCTACTCGTGGCCTATCTTGAGGGGGCATATAAAATCTATCACAATTGCTTGGCTTCAGCATTCAAATTTGAATTTGTTTTTTTAATGTAATCCTGAGAATATTTCTGTTACTATATCTTTAGAATAGATCAGCTTCACCTTTGCTAAAATGTAGGAAGGAGTTGTTGCTTTCTTTTATTATTTATGTTAATTAATTCTAATGAAAATTGTTTGAGTTCATACAATTATCAACTTCATCATATATGACATGTGACCCATGTCCTCCCACTTGTGACTTGTGACAATAAATGACAATTTAAAATCATAATGACAAAATCAAATGAATAACACTCAGTAAACAAACAAGAATTAAGTCGCAAATTCATAACTCACAAAACATTCAAGTAATAGTAAAACATGAAATCGGGTCACAAAGAAAATCGAGGCCACAATAGACATTATGAGCTCATAAATAACAATATAAAAATGATGAAAGCCAAATATATTTCAAATACAATGTGCCCATGACTACAAATTATATTTACCTTGTTTAACTCGTGTTCAACAAAATATCGTTAACAAAATGGATTTTGATGAAATATGTTGGAGAGATTTAACAATATGCTGGTGATAGAGGTCGAAAAATAAGGAACTCTCTCAGGTGAACGAGAGAGAGAGAGAGTGAGAGAGAGGGGGTAGAGTTTAGCGTAGAGAGAAATGGTAGAGAGAGAAGAGAAACTGGTGAGAGAAATTGTAATATATATGATCCAATTTTATAATCTAAATCGTGAAATTCAAAGTTAAAAGCCATGTTTCTGTGTAATTTCCTCTGTAAGAAATTTAGTGTAGGATGGCGCAATTAAACAATTCTAGTCAATCTGAATGACATTAAGAGAGCGAAATTAAAGGTGAAGGTCACCCCTTGTTTGAACTCTATTATTTTAGAAAAATAGATTTCGTAATAGTAGTTTTTAGGGACTGTGTGTGGTTAAGAAGTGTGAATTTTTTTTGATTTACGTGTAAAATTATTTTATTGAAGAATGTATAGTAGAAAATGAGTTTGGAAAAAATGATTGTTTTTTTTTTAAAGAAAAACGGGCCTCAAACATGCTCAATGTTCCAATAAAATTATATTGACCTTAAGGTTGTGTTTGATAGCATATATTTGCTAAGGAAAATGGAAAATCTTTGCCTTCTTTCTCGAACATATACCTCCCACAAGTTTTAAGAGTTTTGTGAATTAGAGAGAGAGAGAGAGAGAGAGTTTAGAGTAGAGAGAAATGGTAGAGAGAGAGAAGAGAAACTGGTGAGAGAAATTGTAATATATATGATCCAATTTTTAATAAATAATTTAATTATAATCTAAATCGTGAAATTCAAAGTTAAAAGCCATGTTTCTCTGTAATTTCCTCTGTAAGAAATTTAGTGTAGGATAGCGCAATTAAACAATTCTAGTCAATCTGGATGACATTAAGAGAGCGAAATTGAAGGTGAAGGTCACCCCTTGTTTGAACTCCATTATTTTAGAAAAATAGATTTCGTAATAGTAGTTTTTAGGAGACTTTGTGTGGTTAAGAAGTGTGAACTTTTTTTGATTTACGTGTAAAATTATTTTATTGAAGAATGTGTAGTAGAAAATGAATTTTGAAAAAATGATTCTTTTTTTTTTTTTTTAAAGAAAAAATGGGCCTCAAACATGCTCAATGTTCCAATAAAATTATATTGACATTAAGGTTGTATTTGATAGCCTATATTTGCTAAGGAAAATGGAAAATATTTGCCTTCTTTCTCGAACATATACCTCCCACAAGTTTTAAGAGTTTTGTGAATGAGTTTAGTAGCTTTCAAGTTGAAACCCGAGCCAACTTTGGTGTCTTGACTCAAGCTAAAGTCAAACCTTCTTCTTTGGCTACATACATATTAATGAACGAGATTGTTGAGCATCAACATCGAATAGAAGACCGATGATAGACTTAATAATTGTTGTTTACTTTGTGAGATTTTTTAATGATTTAAAGATTTTAAATGCTTAAGTTGTGAAGATTAATTATATTTCAGGTTTTGTGGATTAAATGAAGAAGTTGGGTCAAATTGGATTCACTATTACTAATTGAGAAGAAGTTTGGAATTCAAAGGCTTGACCAACTTGGACTCATGAGCTTTTGGACGGCAATTGACACAACCATTTTCAAGGGAAGCGCCGCACTTGACATTTGGGCTTGGAATTTTTGTAAGCCCAGTGGCTACTAATTTCTTGGGCTGTCACACAGCAATTGAAGACAGACTAATTTCTTGGGCTGTCACACAGCAATTGAAGACAGCAGCAACCATTAGATGGGCTGACCAATTTTAAATGTAAAAAACAAAAAGCCCAAGAGCCACCACTACAATTGAATCACGCGTGTGTATTTGTTGGTTTGAATTGGTAGTCTCTCTAGAGATTAATGATATTGGTAAATTAAATCCTAAGATTGTATCTATATTGATTAGGGAAATAATCAACGACCATTTCTTGGTTATTGAGATCGTAAGAAGAGATATGTTGTTAGATCGTATCAACAACCAAAACCAATATGGAGAAGAGTGAATGATTATTTTTGCATCCATGATCAATTCCATGAATCAATTCTAAGATTATACATTAGGATGGATATTTATTTAATTTGATATTTTTATTACTTTATTTTCACGCAATTGTTTATTTCTTTTATACTCGAAATTCAAAACCCCCATCTTTTTAATTTACTGTTTTAATTTTCTTGAAGAATTAAATCTAACCAGTCCTTATGGATTCGACCTTACTCACTAATATCACAAATTATTTATTTTTCTAAGCGCAAGATATTATTATTTGTTGGATTCGACACCCATCAAATTTTTGGCGTCGTTGCCAAGGATTGGTGTTAATTAAATTAAAATTTTCATTTATTGTTCTTATTTCTTTTATGCCTCGTTGTTATTGTACAGGTGAATTGCAATACAATCCTGAAAGTGAGAAGACATCTCATAAATTGAGGAAGGAAACTAAGTTGCTCAAACAAACCACTTCATCTTCATCACCTAGATTGGATCTAGCTGTTGACCTGACAGATTCAACAACTGATTCTTCTAGTGATTCTGAAACAGAGCAAGAGCAAGCAATGGCCAATGAGGAAATTTTTTTACGGGAATTGGATACACCAAATGAAAATCTGGATCAATCCATTTGCTACCCAAATTCTATGATCTTGAGAATGAAGACCCCCACAAGCATCTGAAGGAATTCCACATGGTGTGTTCAAGCATGAAACCACAAGGAGTAACTGAAGAACAAATCAAAAAGTGTGCTTTTCCATTCTCGTTGACTGATACAGCAAAAGATTGACTGTTTTACTTACCTTCAGGTTCTATAACCACGTGGACATGTATGGTTAGGTTGTTCCTTGATAAGTATTTTCCTACTTCATGAGATGTAAGCATCAGAAGGGAAATATGTGGAATTAAATAGAGAGATACGGAAACCCTTCATGAATATTGGAAAGGTTCAAGCGACTGAGTGCAAGTTGTCCCCAACACGGGATTTTTGATCAATTGGTCATTCAATACTTTTATGAAGGATTGTTGCCAATAGAGAGAAAGATGATGGATGCAGCTAGTGGAGGTGCTATTATGAATAAAACCCCTGATGTAGTTAGATATTTGATAACTATCATGGCTGCTAACACACAACAATTTGGGTTCATACAAGACACCCCTTTGAAAAGGGTGAACGAAGTAAATGTATCTTCTCTTGAAAATCAAATAACGAATCTAACCTCCTTTTTTCAACAAATGGATATAGGAAATATGGTTAAAGCTTTTGGAATTTGTGCTGCTACTGGTCATCCAACTTACAAATGTCCTACTCTTCAAGAAGATTCTTTTGAACGCTTGGTTTCTCATCTCACCCAGTATCCGCAAGTAAGTTCCAGTAGGACAGGTATGTTTAGTTCGAGTTCGATGTTCTGACTAATGCAGTTGGAAGATTTTCAAGCCCACACACAAGAGAATTATGATCCCTATTCAAATACTTACAACCTAGGATGGAGGGATCATCCTAACTTTAGTTATGAAGCAAGACCGCAATTCCAGCCCAGACCACACACTTCACCACAACAAACTTCTTCAAGTTCAGGTATGACTCTAGAAGAAATTGTTAAATCACTTGCAACTAATACAAAACAATTTCAACAGGAGACGAGGATGGGTATTAAGAATTTGGAGACTCAAATGAGTTAATTGGCATCAACTGTGAGCAGATTGGAATCTCAAGGTAAATTGTTTTCACAAGCTATTGTTAATCCAAAACAAAATGTTAGTGAAATTACCTTGAGAAGTGGAAAGAAATTGAAAGAACCAAGCAAGATGAAGCAATGCAACTTAGAGGAAGAAATTGAGAATGAAGTCGTTCCTCAATCTCAATCTCACCAATCTGAAAGACTCAATAGAGAACCACAAAAAGTTTATATGACACCTCCTCCATTCCCAACTAGATTGAGTAGATCCAGAAAAGGAAGAAGAAGAAGAAGAAGAAGAAGAAGAAGAAGAAGAAGAAAAGGAAATCATGGAAACTTTTTGCAGAATTGAGGTATATATTCCCCTACTTGATGCAATTAAAAAAGTACCTCGTTATGCTAAATTCTTCAAGGAATTGTGCATTAACAAGAAGAAGTTAAGGTAATGAAAAAGTAAGTATGGGAGAAAATATTTCAGCTGTCCTCGAGAAAAATTGCCTCCTAAATGCAAGGACCCAGTTATGTTCACCATCCCTTTGCAAAATAGGTGAAGTAAGAATTGAGAAAACAATGTTATATCTAGGAGCTTCAATAAATATCATGCCCCTATTTGTTTATTCAACTTTGAATATTGGTCCATTAAAAGAATCGGGTGTGATTTTGCAACTTGTAGATTGGTAGAATGTGTATCATGAAGGAGTCTTAGAGGATGTTTTAGTACAAGTAAATGATTTCTTTTTTCCTGTTGATTTTTATGTACTTAATATGAACGAAATGAATCTTCTAATTCTACACAAATTCTACTAGGAAGGTCATTTCTGAAAACATCTAGAACAAAAATTGATGTGCATGATGGTACACTCACAATGGAATTTTATGGTACAATTATTAATTTAATTTTTATGATGCCATAAATTGTCCTAATGATGTTAATCCTGTCTATTTTACAGATGTTGTTGATTGCTTAGCACAGAAAACCTTCAAATTTAATGGAAAATATGGTTTTAAAGTTGCTGATAGCAAACATCATAGAGTGGATGGCCATAAACATAAACAATTCTATGAAGGTCACCAACTGGAGAACGTGACAAAATTGAGCAATAGGAATCCAATTGATGCCGGTTGAAAAAGGAAGCAATAAGTCTAGCCAAAGACGTTAAAAAAGCGCTTTCTGGAGGCAACCCAATTTTTTCTTTAGTTTTAGCAATCAATTTTTAATTTTTGTTTTTGTTTATTCACTATTATTGATTTTATTATCCTTATAATTTTTGAAGTGAAATTGACATTGTTTTGATTTTTGGACTGGTATGAATCTTCATTAAAATGTGGGCACGCTCTATGAAAAAAGCAATGGATTCAAATATTGAAAAATCTTGGTATAAGGCATGCCCACGCCTTAATCAAAGTGCATCTTGGCTTAAGCCACAAAACTCCCCCCAAAAAAAAAAAAAATTAGAAAATGTGAAACCCTCCAACTCTCTCTCTCTCTCTCTCTCTCTCTCTCTCGCATAGGCTACATCGCCTCCTCCCTTTCTCACTTTTATCCATAGTTTCACAAACGCTATCTCCATCTCTCTCCACTATCGCCTTTTTCTCCTTCTCACAGAAAACCTCCACTGCAGCCTTCTTCCATAGCCACCATCCTCCTCTCTCTTTCACGCAAACTTCAACCAGCACACCACTGTCGCTCCACTCTTCCTAGTTCCTCCATAGCACACAATCGTCGCGTGTTCCAACCCTCATCTCTACCTCATTCAACCACCGTCGCCTTTCACTTCCACTGCCTGCAACCTCCGGCTTCCATCTCTATCTCAGCCTCTCTCTCTCTCTCTCTCTCTCTCTCTCTCTCTCTCCCTCCTTCCTTAAAACGACCATCTCTGAGTTCCGACCAACAATCAATGTTCTTCTTCACACACCTCCACCGCCTCACCTTCATCCCACCAGAAACCATCACACAGCAGCCTACCCTTTTATTTTATCTTCCCAACATCACAGTCCGTCTCCATCTCCCTTCTATCACACAAATTGCAAACCCAATATGCTTTTATTCAACAATAAGAATTAACCACCATTGAAAGCATCATGGGCAGGGAGAAAGCATCTCAAAATAGCCATAAAAAATGTTTGACCGACCCAGTGCACAAACCCAAACAACTCTGGATGAAGTCTAGTCACCTATGCACAAACGAGAATCAGGCAGCTTCCAGGGGAGTCCTCTATATTTTTTTAATTATTTTTTTTACAATTTATGATTTTGTTGCATTGAGGACAATGTATGGACTAAGTTTGGGGGAGGATCTTGATGTGATTTTGCTCAGTTTTTGAAGGTGGATCTCTTTTCATTTTCATTGAACCTCAATTTCTATCATATTCCATGCTCGCTCTACTTTTCAAGGAATTTTTTTGAAAAATACCATCCTAATTCTAGATTATATGAATGCTTATCCATTTATGATCTGGATTATTGTGCATTATTGAGATGAATCAAGGCATAGTGAGGATTGGCATTAGTAGTTGAATTTTTTTTTTACTGCACGTTGATTGATTGCTCTTGATGGTTGATTGAATGAAGGATGTGTGGGAGTTGATGTACATTAACCCCATTTTGTGAGATTTTGAGCCTCTTGAGTATTTACATTTAACATTAAGCCATGCTCTATTCATTTGATTGTGTGATTGTCAAGCATAGTTGATTTCTTCTAGAACTTGTTTTGTTATGCATGTTGAAATGCCTCTTGGTAATTGGATGCACGAAATAAGTAAGGGAATTTAGGTGAAGACAAATTTAGCTTTCTAAAAAGCCTACCTTGAAATGTATCTCTAGAAAGCCACTTTTGAGCTATAGTCTTTTATTGAAAATTAACCACAATACAAACCAAAAGAAATATTATCCTTTTCTAATCTTCCCTTCTTTTGAACCTTGCATTGAAGGAATATATATGCTTGTTCACAAGAAACTTCAATTTGTTCTTGGAGAGATTGAAAAGTATTGGGAATCAAAGAGCCATAGTGTAAATCTCATTATTCTTTGGAGGTGGTAATGTGAAAGAAATGTTTGGGATAAAATGGTTGAGTTGCAATCTATGATGTTCGTTTATTTAGAAAAAATCAAAAAGAAAAAAAAATAAAAAAAAGAAAGAAAAAGAAAAACATGATTGTGAAGCAAAGAGATGTTATTTTAAATTGTTTAGAAGTGATGTGGTTGAAGGAAGT
Organism: Ligustrum vulgare; assembly: GCA_963555705.1. Lineage (NCBI taxonomy): Eukaryota > Viridiplantae > Streptophyta > Magnoliopsida > Lamiales > Oleaceae > Ligustrum > Ligustrum vulgare. Next base: position 45,149,721 of record OY743168.1, read on the forward strand.
ACATGAAGTTTGACTAAGCCTGTGTGAAGAAGTTTGTATAGTTCCTTCAATGAAATAGCTAAAAATCAATCCTTCTTATCCCACCTTACCCAAGCCCCATTACAACTAGTTTTGAGACCCTTACTTTGCATTCAAAATCATTGATGGTACCGACGTGATATATTAGCAAGTCTGTGGCAAGAATTTCCTATGCTTTGACTTGCGAGTATATTTATATACACTTTCCACCCAAAACTCTTTTAGCATATTGTGTGAATTTAATGTGAGGGTATTAAATCCCACTACATTTGGATTTCAAAAAATTGTTGAAGTGATTAGACTTGCATTGGTAGATGGGGGTTTTCTCTATTTTTGCTTGTGTTAAGACTTAAATTTTTAAAGCTTGATGGTTTGGGTTGTACAAGGATAGGTGAAGGTAGAAGAAGGAATGATGATGAGAACAACTGAATTACTAGAGCTAGTTTATGCTTGAGGACAAGCATTGTCTAAGTGTCAGGGAATTTGATAGATTGAATAATTATTGTTTAATTTGTGATATTTCTTCTTGATTTAACGATTTTAAATGCTTAAGTTGTGAAGATTAATTATATTTCATGTTTTGTGGATTAGATGCAGAAGTTGGACCAAATTGGATTCACTATTACTAATTGAGAAGAAGTTTGAAATTCAAAGGCTTGACTAACTTGGACTCATGAGCTTTTGGACGGAAATTGACACAACCATTTTTTAGGGAAGCACCGCACTTGACATTTGGGCTTGGAATTTTTGGAAGCCCATTAGCTGCTAATTTTCTTTGGGAAAAATACATAAATAAGATAATTATGAATGTAAATTTCAAAATTGAGATGAAACTTATATAATTTCAAAAATCTGGTTGTAATTAAGATTAATTAATTAAATTAAGTAATTATAAATATTATTGATGATAAATAATAAGGTCACAATATTATAAAATTTCATGTCACAAAATATAAGTTTTTTAAGTCACAAAATCATTTTTAAAGTCACAGTAACCATTTTTTAGGTCACATGTTATTTTAGGGTCACAAACTGTCAAAATATTAGGTCACAAATCGAACTTATTTTTAGATCACATTTTTACATCAAGTTCACATAAAAGATGGCCACCACCTCTGACGCCGCCATTGCCAATAACCGTCGTCGATGCATCACCACAGTAGCTGACACCAGCACATCACCACCGCCACCAAATCACAAACACATGGTGTAGCATTACCATCACAATCACCTGACCAACATTTTCAATCCACAAAATCATTGCACACGGCCCACCACCACGTATTCAGCTGCCGCTGTAGCAAACCACCACACGTGGGCTGTGACTCAGCAAAAGGTGAGTCAGCAAAAAACTGCAACCACTCTTCTTATCCCTACAATAGAAACTGGACCCTTGACAAAATCAGCCCTCACATCCATAGTCCTCTCCTACTACCACCATCACTGCCACTGAAAATGCACACCACATAAATCACCTACCTTTGAGTGCTTAGGACAAAAAAATCTCCCCTACAATGGGTAGGCAGTCGTGCGGCTAAGTGATGGAGCTGGAAAGACATAAGGCTGAGCAGTAACTGCATCGTCGAGCGATGTGGTGCTGTGCAAAATGACGCGATAGCCTTGCACTGTTGTGTGCGGCGATGCTGTGGCTGCGAGCTTTGGTGGGTGGAGGGGTGGGTGATTGCAGTGCCATTTCCAGAGGAGTTTACCGCCGCCACCATCCTCAGAGGTGTGGAGAGAGAGAGAGAGAGAGAGAGAGAGAGGGTGTGTCGTCGCCAACATCGGAGGTGTGGAGAGAGAGAGAGAGAGAGTAGCGAGAGTCTGTTTGTAAAATGAGAGATATAGGGTTTGCCGGTTTGGATAGATATTTGGATTATGATATATTATTATAATATAATTTATTTAATATATTTTAAAAATTTATTACAACTTGAAATTTGAAGTTTTAGAGATTTGATCTTTTTTTGAATTTGATTCTTATATAACAGGTTTAAGTGTAATTTCCACATTTTCTTAGGTTGTGTCACACATAGCATTTGAAGACAGCAGCTTCCATTAGATGGGCTCACCAATTTTTAATGTGAAAAACAAAAAGCCCAAAAGCCACCACTACAATTGATTGGAGGGCACTACTTGGAGATGGAGAGTTTTTTGGCCCAGGAAGAACGTGACTTGGGGAGGCGACACTTCTTCTTTCACGAGAGGCAACCATGGCACTATGGAATCGATGGAGAAAATAGTCACATGATTCCCATCTTAATTGATTGGTCTTTTACCTTTATTTATTTATTCCTTTTTAGTTTTTGATTTCAATTGTTGATGGATATTTAATTTATTATTCCATTTCAAGAATAATCGAAGTGTTGATTCTTCAAGAATTGTGAGATATAATTAAATTCATTGTTTATTTATTTGTTCTCTATTCATATATCCTTTATTCGTGTATTAAGTTGTTATTTTGATTGATTAATACAAAGTGCACGTTATTTTAATTGTCAAAAATGATATTTAGCCAATTAAGAATCTAAATCCGTAATTGCCTAGATTTTCTAATTAATACAAGTGGCAAATAACATAGTTGATTATTAATAGATTTAACCTAACTTAAATGAATCAAACGTGTGTATTTGTTGGTTAGAATTGGTAGTCTCTAGAGATTAATGCTATTGGTAAATTAAATCCTAAGATCGTATCTAGGGTTGTTTATTGATTAGGAAAATAATCAACGAGCGTCTCTTGATTATCGATATAGTAAGGAGAGATAGGTTATTAGATCGTATCAACAATCATAACCAATTTAGAGAAGAGTGAATGATTATTTTTGCATCCATGATCAATTCCGTGAATCAATTCTAAGATTATACCTTGGGCTAGATATTTATTTAATTTGATATTTTCATTACTTTAATTTCATGCAGTTGCTTATTTCTTTGATACTCGAAATTCAAAACCCCCATCTTTTTAATTTACTGTTTTAATTTTCTTGAAGAATTAAATCTAATAAATCTCTGTGAATTCGACCTTGCTCACCACTATCACAAATTATTTATTTTTCTAAGAGCAAGATATTATTATTTGTTGAATTCGACACCGATCAATCGACTAGATAATTTGGAGCACGGAGGAACTCAAGATGATGGTGGTGATGATTAGTCCTTTACCTCCCCTCTTTTGTATCCCTTCTAGGCTATTTTATTTTACTATGTTGATACATTGCCCTTCAAGGTTGTAGATATATTGTCATTCAAGGTTTGGCTTTGGTGTTGTAGCAAATAAATCTTATGTTTAGATTTTATTTTTGCACATTTTATGCTTTATCTATCAATTATGCGTTGAATTACCATTATATCTAGACAATAAAAGAAATTCGATAATGAACAAACTTAAAAACATAATGCATAAAATTACCTCTCGAAGTTGAATATCGATCAATGGGTCTTATATGTTTGTGTAATCTACAAAATTGTGTTTAAAACTTTGGCTTTGATACAATGCTTCTAACGCATTGGACTCAAGTATATTTTTATTAAACAATAAATTCAAAATTTCGATAAAATTTAAAAATTTTATGTTTGGAAAAGACATGGAAAAGACATAGGTGTTGACACCTTTTTCACATTGGTGTCAAAACTTAAAGGTTAGGACCTGTAGAGGAAACCTCAGGAGTCTTAGTTTCGACACATAGACAATTTTTTAGAAAATTGTTTTATCTTTGGTGTCAACACCTAGGGTTTAGGTGTTGACACCCTATCAATTCCAAGTACAATTTTTAATTTTTTAAACAATACTTTTGAATCGATGAATTCCACGACATACGGAATTTTATAAAACATTCCAAAATAATTCATATAGTCGTTTAAAAAGAGGATTTACAAAAGACAACAAATTTTCCTCTTTTTCCTTTGTAATCCTATCATTACAATTACATATTATTCTTTATTCTCTCATTAATTTATTAGAAAATAGGAAATCCAAAGTCACAGCATATTGGTAGTTGATATAAAAATCGGATCCAAGACCGTTGTAATGGTGGATATGTTGGGAATTTATTTAATCATGCACAACGGAATATAAAATATTTTCAATTCTCAAACGAGGATCTGCTCTGTGTTTAGATAGAAATCGTGATAAAGAACATTACCTCTTGATGTTCTTGCAGACTACTTTGAGGATATTGATTCTTTCTCCAATCTACATGCACACCACAGCTGTCCAATTGTCCAGCCTCCAAAGGGGATCCACACGAGAGAACAAGAATAAGGCTAGGGTTTCTCTCTTCTTGTGCTAGCAAGAGAATAATGAATTAGGTTCAGGGTTAATTGTTTCCAAACCCTAGTTGTTTATTAATATAAGTTAGATTGGGCTTGGCCCATAACTTAAACACGACCCGATCCATGTGGTTTAATTAATCCAGTTAATTAAACATGGGACATTAGTTAATTAATCTTATTAATTAACTCGAGCCTATTAATAAACAATATAATTAATTAATTCTACAAATGTCGAACATTTGTTAATTAATTAATTCCAATCACATTCTTCTAGTTCTCCCTTTGTGTGTGACCCTTTAGGTTCCCAACCACGATGTCGAACTACGTGAATTATTATTTTGATCTAATCAAAATAAGATTAATTAAAACTCTTTTAAATTAATTATTAATTCTTCTAGATTAATTAATTCACATTAGTTGTCCCAGATTGACATCTAGCAATGTGTCAGGGCAATACATGTGATTGGAAATGTCACATGGTGTGACAAAACCAAACTAGTTCGTTTATCATGAAACTTTAATCCCTTCATCAATATGATCCGATCAATTACGAGATATAGAAATGTGTCAATATCATTTATTGATCATATCTTTTATTTCACTCTTAAGTCAATAAACGTTGAAACTATTTTCGACTTTATTAATTTACCTTGGCCAATGATTTCGATATCGACTTAACCAAATAAAACGCAGATCATAATCTCTTACTATCTAAGAGTGACGAATCCTATATTGATCATTCACAACCTTCATATGATTCTTGACATACCCGAACGATATCGTATTAGCGACTCCTTTCAGAGCAACATCCGACATCACCAAAGTGTAACTGCCCTCATATAAGGTACTATGATGACCTCAAGTCAAAGGATCAATTCCACTAACGAACGTTGGAGATTAACCACTGACACTTAGATAGTTATCCATGTGGAATCTCCGTTGTGGGTCTCCAATGTTTTGCTCTATTAACAAAACATCCACGTGTTCATTAATTAGATGTCTCTACATCTTAGTTTGCGAGATCAGCTACTAACTTCTAAAGTGGGCGATGACACACATGTTGGTCTATCCGTAATAAAGATATCTGTATCTTGATATTACTTTATGACCATGGTTATTTAAGATTCAATTGTAACTTATATCTCACGATCACAACTCCTTGTGATTAACAAGTTATCAAGATTTTGAATCTACGGACTCTGTTGATTTAATTTGCAAGAATCATAATAATAATATTATAAATCAATTAAATGACAGATCTGTCGTATATTAAATGCATCAAATATATTAGTAAGTATTTGGTCAAACGATTGGACCTAGGGCATAATACTTACAAACTCCCACTTGAACTAGATTCAATCACTTATGTATTTAATATCATAAAAGTCCACATGATGATCATGTTTATTCTATGACAACTCTTTGTCAGTGGATCTGCATTGTCTTACATTTGTGGGAAATTGTTCTTTCATTTGTCATTTATTTGTATTACCTTTTTTAGTGAGATAATACTGTCTTAATACTTGTTTGGGTCATTGATGAGACCTTAGTTTCTTCACTTTACGCGATGGCTCCATTGTTGTCATTATAACAATGTTAGAAACTACTCTAAGTTCATTAATGAACTTATTGATCTAGACCACAATCTTTGCTGCTTCTGAAATAGCAATGTATTAGGCTTCCTTTATTGAATAAACGATTGTTTCTTGTATGAAACATTTCCAACTAATCTCTCCCTTGAGAGTAAACATATTGAGAATCCCCATCTTCCTAGTCTAACTAGAAGTTAGCACTAATAAACTCTTAGTTCACTTTCTTCATTTAAAATCTTAAGATTTTATCTATACATGCAAGTTGGGATAAGCGAAGCATACTTTAAGATCTATCTCTATAGATCTTTATATCTAAGATATAATTATCTTCTCCCACATCTTGCATGAATAAAATATTTTAAAACCATAATTTTATCGAAGAAATACAAAGATGTCGTTTTCATTAATAATATGTCATCCACATATAATATTAAGAATACGATATCGCTACCACTTTCCTTTTATAAACACACAGTTCCTATTTTTTTTTTTTTGATAAAATCAAACTTTTTGATTATCTCATCAAAATATTCAAGCTCTTAAAGGCTTGTTTTGATCCAAACATGGATCAGTAAATCTAGCGTACATTGTCAGCATTTTGGATTCAAAACTTTTTGGGTTGTTTCGCATACACTTCCCATTGTATATTCTATCTCAAGAATGCAGTTTTGTTATCCTTCTACCATATCTTATATTTATTATATGCAACTATTTACAAGCAAAATCCAAATGGAAGGCTGTAGGTGAAAAGGTCAAAGTCAACTATTTGACTTTGTTTGTAACATTTCACTATCAGCCTTGCTCTGTATGTGTGGATGTTTCCATCTATTTTGACCTTCTTGTAAACACATTTACATCTTATGGGGTTTATTCCATCAGTTAGGTCGACCAAGGTCCTTACCTTGTTTACATACATCAAGTCCATTTTGGATCTCATGGCACCTTGCCATCTCCTTTAGTCAACACTTAACTTGTAGGTTCATTATCCTTGAAAAGTAATCGTGAATTCGATCATTCAAGGAATAAAATGATCCTACTAAATTTACGCTAAGTTGTCATGTCATCAAGAGTCTCTACTTCTTGATCATGAGTTTGTCCCTTGGCTGGTATGGGATCAATTTCAAGCTCATTTATTTGGTCAACTGATATTTGTGATCCTTTAACTTCTTCAAGTTCTATTTTGCTCCCACTGTCCTCTCCTAGTATGAACTATTTCTCTAGGAAGACAACATGTCTAGAAACGAAGACTTTCTTCTCAGTGGGATTATAGAATTGATATCCAATTATCCTTCGTGGATATTTCAAAAATGTACATTCATCGGAGTTAGACTCTAGTTAATCCGATTCAATGCACTTCACATAAGCGTCATAGTCCTGAACTTTGATATGAAATAAGTTGGGGCTTTCTACCTATCCATAACTCGTATGGAGTTTTGTTGACCAATTTAGATGGGACACGATATAGTGTGTAGCATGTGGTATTTAGTGCATGTCCTCGAAACTATTTTAGGGAGGTTTGCATGGCTCATCATTTATTGTACCATATCTAATAATGTACAATTTCTCCTATCAGATACATCGTTGTGCTGCGGTGTATAAGTCGGAGACCACTGCTAGAGAATCTTATTCTCCATTGGTTAATCTAAAATTCACATTTAGATATTCTACACATTGATTAGATCTTAGTGATGAATATCTTTACCAAATTATTTCTATAGTTCTAGCTTGAATTCCTTGAACCTTTCAAGGATTTCATGCTTGGATTTCATCAAGTATACATAACCATATCTAAATGATTGTTAGTAAATGTGATGAAGTAAGAGAAAATACCTCTAACATTAATTAATATGGGTCCACATACATCACTATGTATTAGGTCCATTAATTGTGCAGATCTTTCTTCTTTTCAATAAAAGGAGATTCGGTCACCTTGCCTAGCAGGCATGAATTGCATTTGTCAAGTGATTCAAAATCAATTGACCTCAAATCTACATCTCCATGTAATTGAAAATGCTTTTGTTACATTAATCTACGATGTCAGAGGTATGTGTATATATATATATATATATATATATATATATATATATATAATTTTAGATTAACGCCTTATTTTGCTTTTAATTTTCTATACTCTTAATAGAAAACTCATTATTTAGAATATAAATGTCATTTTGTAATTCACCACAACTATATTATATCTTCTCAAGATAAAAGGGAACAACAATTGTCCTTAATATTGAACAATTCATGTCTAAACATTAATACTCTTAGTAATGGTGAGTATGACATTTCTCTAATTCTAGTACAAAGCTATAAGGCAATGACAAGAAGTTTGTCCCTATAGGTAATGCAGCAACCCCTGCTCATTTCCATCATACAGGTTATCTTCTTCATTCTACAGTAGTATGCTATTCTCTAGTCTGTGCATATTTATTCAGATATGAGATCCACGTCTGGAATCTAATATCGAAGAGACTACAGTAATAGCTAAATCAACCTCAACAAAATTACTTGTAATAAAAGTTTCAGAAAACTTCTTTACTTTCAAGCTTGCGAGGTCAGTCTTGCATTTCTTCTTCCAACAACCTTTCATTCCAAATGAAAATAAGGGTCATTGAAATTTGGATTGTCCTTCATTGCTTTGACTATTGTTTGTCTTGGTCTTATTGGATACTTTCTCAAAGCTTCCTTTAGATTTCCATTTCAGAGGAATCATTGGCCAAGACATGTCCCATTATCAAACTTGGTATTGGGCTAAATAGTCTTAAGCATATTCAGCAACTCAAGAAGTGTGCATTCGAGCTCATTCATGTTAAGATTCATAATGAACTTTGAATAGTTTTTTGACAAAGATTGCAGAACCAAGTCACTACTTAGTTCATTGTCCACAACTGAACTCAATCAAGACAGCTATATAGCCAATCATCTTCAGTATATCATACTGACTGAAGATGGCTCTGCCATTTTGCACAATATAGTTTCTTAGAAATATCATACATTTCAATAGGTGATTGGTTATCATACAAATATGAATAATCAAAATATTAGCATCTATACTCTCATGTTTGCTTTTGTAACACAGTTGAAATAGTTGCAAGCATCACGTATGTTGCAATACTATTGTTAATACTGTGTTAAGCAATCACCTCTTCCAAAACTGAGTTCTCAACTTAAGCTTCAGAAAAGGACTACTCAAGGACCTATCCAAATAATCATGCTAGAGAACAATTCTCAAATTATGGTGCGATTCGAAATTTTTTGGTTGAATTAGATAATAGGCATCCAATATGTCTCTCAAGGTTATATGATTATTCGATATTCAAATTAATAAATGATAAAAAATAAAGAATTAATAAAGATGCATCAATTAATTTAACATGGACTTGAATTAAATTAATTATGCTCCCATTGTTTAAAATAAATTTATGACCCTCTTACATAAATTAATGGAATCCATACTTTGATTCCCAGTGGGCTAGGATCTCATTTGTTATATCAAGAACTTGAGGGTACTTAACAAGCCTTGATAAAACATTTGGGTAGATACTCTTATCAATTGTATCTCTATACAACTCCTAGATTATTAAGTCGACAACTGTTTGTCCACACACATCTTATGTGTTAACTTAATATGCCTCTAAAATTTATCTCCTTGAGTGTAGTCAACAAAAGATAGATTTTAGTTAAGTCAAACCCATCATTCAGAAATATCTAATATTTCATAGTGTCAAACATATTCCTAATAAACCCGCCTTGAGTGTACTCAACAAGCTAAGGTCGATACGAAACTCTCATTTTTCACTATAATGATGGAAGGCGAATATAATTGACTTAATATTAAATTGAGGGATTTAATCATGCAAATGTCTCATCAAATTATGTATATATGATTTATCATACATCTAGCATGCTAATAAACATACACATAATAAATATAGTGTGGACGATTATGGACTTTATTCTATCTAGTCTTCCCGAGCCAAAAAGTAAGACTAGTTGGTCAATTCCTAGGGGGACATAGCATTGCTTATAAAATGCTCCATCTCCATGGTATCCTCCATCTTGTATCTTCAACTAATCCAGCTGCAACCTGTATCCTATACTAGTTGACACGCAGGCCTAATTGAATTAAGCACGCAAGCTCAAATAATAAAATAATAACGGACTCGTAGGTCCACAATAATTATAATAGGCTCGCAGGCCCAATTATTACAATAGGCTTGCATGCCCCAATACAATAAGAAATAAAATTAACCATTCAACACATCCACATGGTCGAGTCCATAATCATCCACTAGTATAACATTCATCAAATAAATGCAACCCTATATAATATCAAATATTGTATAAAGATATATTTCAAGTTTCTAGCAAATAAATGCCGTCTAAAAATTTTAGACAAAATGGATCGAAATAATTAAATAATTAATTAATCAAATTAATCAACTTATTTAATTAGAGGGATTTATTTAATCAAAATCCAATTTGAATTGAATATCGAATTAGAGTCCAACTCTAACTATAAGATTTATGGGAAAATAGAATTACTACTTTGATTTAGGATAAACCTCCTAAATAAAATAGAATTCAATTCAATAATTAATTAATCAAATTAATCAACTATCAAAATTTAATTAAAATCAAATTTTAATTAAATTCATATTGGAGTCCAACTCCAACATCAAAGTTTTCAGGGAAATTGAGTTTTAATTTAATAATTAATTAATCAAATTAATCAATTATCAAAATTTAATTAAAATCAAATTTTTAATTAAATGCGTATTGGAGTCCAACTCCAATATCATGATTTTTAGGGCAATCGAATTATTAATTTAATAATTAATTAATCAATCAAATCAACCAATTATCAAATTAACTTAATCAAAATAATTTTAATTAAACATTAAATTAGAGTCCAACTCTAATTATAATGTTAGGGTAAACTGAATTAATATTTAAATTTAGGATAAGACTCCTAAATAAAATAAAATTCAATTTAGGTCAAAGTTACTGAATTGGTTAAAATCATATTTTAACGACAATTTAAAATCATGAATTTAAATAATAAATTTTAATTGGGTCATGATTTAAAATCTGATCAAAATTGAAATTTTGGTCAAACCATTTAAAATCAATTTAGAAAATATTCTAAATAAACCTCAAAACCCCTTTTAAAAGTATTTGCAATATGACCCATTTAAAATTACAACCAGAGGCCCATTTTTGATCCAATTGCAAACAGGCCCCTATCGAAAAATTGCACCTTCACCCCTGATACATATTGCAGACGAGGGCATGCAATTTTTGAAATTGCAACGAGGCCCCCGTCTCCATCCAAAAAATCTGAAAACCCTAACCTACTAGAGGCGCCGCCTCTGCTGAGGACGGCGACGTGCGTCGCTGCTATCCCATAGCTGCGACGCCGTCGGCTTCTCCACGCGTGAGGCGATGCTGCACAGCAGTAGTGTCTTGTGCTCACTAGTACAGAAACAGTCTTTCGCGTCGGTTATTTAAGAGAATAGGCGTCGGTTTTTGAGGCGACGCGTATGAAGCAGACGCGTAAAGTGAACACTTTACGCGTCGGTTGTAAAACGACGCGTAAAGGCTATCTTTACGCGTCGGTTTATAAACAACCGACGCGTAAAGTTGAAAAAAAAAAAAAAAAATTTTAGGCGTCGGTTTTGGATTACAACCGACGCCTAAAGTTTAAACTTTAGGCGTCGATTTTACTTAAAATCGACGCGTTTTCAAAATTTTTTTGTTTGCACCAAATTCATTTGCCTATAGAGTAAAATACAATGACCTAGACATGACATGCAATGACCTGGACGTCGCCTGCAATGACCCAGGTCACTGTAGGCCATGGCCTGCATTGGCCTGGACGTCACCTGCAATGACCCAGGCCACTGCAGGTCATGACCTGCAATGACCCAGACCATTGCAGGTGCCTGCAATGACCTAGATGTCACCTGCAATGACCTGGACGTCACCTGCAATGATCCAGATCACTGCAGGTCATGACCTGCAATCCCCTAAACGTGGACTGAACATTTTCCACATGCACATCACCAAATATGTATATAATTGACATAATTAAAATAATGTTAAATAAATGAGAAATAATTATATTTACAAAATTGTTAATGTCACATGTAATTGAGTAAACAAAAGTTTGAGTACACGTCGATTTACACACACCTATCGACGAAGTATTTAGCCCATAAGTTTTGAATTTCAGCAATTTCCTCCGTTGAGTAATACTCTTTAAATGCCTACAAATAATCAAAATGAATTATCAGTTATTTTGTAATAAAATATGAAGGCATAATTAAAAATTATCATGTTCAATAACTTATACCTTTTCCAACGACGGACGCTGAAAGTGTTCAGTGACTATCTCATACATATTTTTCATGATGTAGTAGCCAGACTCAGAACCTCCGGGCTGTTGAGGACACTGAAATTTTCACATTGAAAACTAACATTAATAATCACACTAAATAGAATATGAAAATAATTCAAAGATTTGTAATATATTTTAAATATGTGTTTTCATACCTTTATTTTTAGCCACGTTGTATTGGCTCTTGTTCTAATGCCTCCTTGTGTCCAATATAGTTTGAAATCCCTAAAATTGAATTAAATTATTCGAACCAGTTACAAAATAAATAAATACAAAAACTAAGATTTCTATAAAAAATTTGGCAGAGTCTCCCCTATAAATTGAACTTATCCAACCTGTAAATAGACGCGTTGCTATTGAATCTATCACAACTTCTCAACAATCACAACATATATTCATCAAAGTGAAACCACAACTCCACAATCAATTTCACCACAACTCCACAATTATTTCATGAAAATTATCATAACTTACGTATTCAATAGCGGCTTGATATCTAAGTCACGCTTAAATGCACTAGCTGAATCCAATAAGTACACCGTACTCTTCTGAGGAGAAATCACTAGCAACATCCAGTGGTTCCTACGTATTATGAACATGTAAATACAACTTCAAACATGTGCGATTCAAATTACAAAAAAAAAAAAAAAAAAATTAACTGTTAACAAGTGAGAATGGTCTTACTCCTGAAAATACGGTGCTAGAATGAATTTTTTTGTTTGCATTGCCCTCATGGTCTCGTCCATATAATTTACAACACCATTGGCATTTGTTCTTACCGACACCGACGCAATGTGTGACGGAGACATGAATCCAATTGAATCAATACCGTAATCCTGACATAACTCATGAAGGTACCTAATAATAATGACACCAATAAATAGAGATCGAACAATGATTTAAATTGAAGTTGTAATTTGTGATCAGAAGTCTTACAATGCAAATATTTGTAGGATAGATGTATCCAACCATTGCATTTTAAGCAGATCGGTAATGTCTGCGACTGTCACAAAAATACCATCCTCGAATGTACAATTGAAGACGGAGGCATCTACGGGCACTTGATAGAAGTCATCACCAACGGGAAATTGAAGGACCAGGGTGTTTAACATTTTGCATTTATCACCCAGACGTAGTAAAGTCTCATCGTCGACTATCGCAGGTCGCTGGGTAGATGACAATTCAAAACTCTGAGGCCTTTTCCCTTTATTAGATTTTTTTACGATCTTTTTTGGGGCCTCTTCCTGCAATAAGACAATTTTTGTCATTATAACACGTCTGATACAAATTTAAAAGAAATTAATATTGACATAAACTTTTATATAACTCGATTTTATTACCTCTCCAAAAATCACCAACTCCTTAGGCCATTGGAAAAAACTTCCAATAGCTTCCCCCACCGTAGTGTGGTGCTGAGATGACGCTGGAAGAGAGAACGCTTCTGCACCATCTATAACATGGTCAACGGACACCTTCACATGATCAAGCCAGAGTGGTTGATGATGCACCACAGTATCGGGTCCGGACGGATAAACCATCCCGCTGGCCACTATTTGCTTGTCACCATCAATAAATACGGCGAGACGACAGGGAATCGGCTTCTATTTTTCAACATATATGTCAGGCCTTTCCATTTAAAAAAAAAAAAAGCAATACTAAAAAAACTAAATACTTTATGGGTAAGTACCTGAAGACCATCAAATGGGTCTGGATTCACAGAGTGGCAACTACTTCGAGTTGGTGGTTGGGGCTGTGCAGTTACCTCCACCTCGGCATCAACATTGAGGCCCAAGCGCTGGAGGATAGCATCATATTTACTCTGCATACTATGGTACGCACTCTGCATACTGTCAAATTTACTTTGCATCTCCGACATGGTTTGATGCCTGACCCGCTCTGTTATGCTATCCTCCATCTCCTTCCTGATGATATCTTTAATGTCGTCTACTGACACGACCCTACAAGATCGTCTAAGGTAAACATCGGGCCGGCCGTAAACATCCCGCGTGGTGACATACACGCCATATCCCCTCACCCTACCAGAGTGATCCTCTTTACCAAGGGCTTCACTCAGAATATCATGTTGTCTACTCGACACAAATGTCCCCTGCGTGGCTTGCTCAGATTTTTCTACCTGTTAAAAATAAATGAAAACTGAATATAAGAATTGAAGTAAGTTTCAATTGAATATATGAGAAATCGATAAGATATACTTACAATTTTATCAAACACCCCCCTCGTTTTCTCGTTGGGGATGTAATACATTCCATCTTCTTTCTTCTTCGATCTAGCTCGAACCCAATCTAGGCTGCGATCCTCGCTTACAATTGAGGAGCTAATCATGTCACATGAAGAGCTAGAAGATAGCGGGTCACTTACTAGCCAATGTGGCTTCATCCCCGCATATCCGGCTGAGCCCAAATAATGAGGATGCTCGTTCCCCATTTGACTATCCCTCGCCTTCTTACTTTTCTCCTGAAATAAATCACAGGTTTTTAGTTTTCACTCAACAAGACACGCGTACATTTAAATATACCTTAAATGTTTCCGTCTGTCGTTCTTTTTTAAACAACTCCCATTGCTCTTCGGTCAAGAAATCATACAGCTGCGTAGGAGATGTATATTTTCGGTGGTCATGTGTAATGAAATTATGAACCAGCCTTGTCTTGAAATCTTTCCATCTCATCCCCGCAACCCGAATAACACTTTTTTTTGGACGGTCATCGAGAATGTTGAATTCCCTCTGAAAGACAATGATAACACGTGGTGTTATAAAGAAATTACATTCACTTTTCAATTATTTACCATGTATCAAGTGATAGTACCTTTATCTCTTCCCACATCATGTCCTTAAGGCCTTGATCGACTTTGTGCCAATCACTGATGTTTAGGTCAACTTGAATGCGGGCTAAAGATCCGACAAAATGTTTGAAGTTCTTCGTGCATGGTTCGATCGGCCTATGTTTGTCATCGAACTCAATAATATTCACTTGTTGGCCCGCTTTCTTCATGTTTTTGCACATAGTTGATCCTCTTGTCCTTTTTTTTGGGCAGTACTATGATCATCTTAAGAATGTGAAGACTCGGCCATTATATTGGGAAAATTGTCTACGTACCTGCACATATAAATAAATGAATATTAACAACGTATAGATCATATATAAAAAACACAAGAAAGTTATATGCAAGAATATGTAAATGAACTCACACAATTAATATGAACAACGTATAGAGCATATATAAAGAACAAAAGAGAGTTATATGCATGCGAGAATGTATAAATGAACTCACACAATGAATAATCACGAACGACGGTCAATCCATAATCCTTCTTCATGATCCCAACGCATGTAAGTGGATTCAATGTTATCTTCCTCTAAAGTTGCACTCCCTTGTATACCAATAGAAAATGGAGGAGTTTCATCAAAGTGATCATAATCTTCTTCATCTACTACATCACCAATGCCAACAATGCGTCTCTTGCCTTGAAGGACCACTGACCACTTAGTGTCGGCAGGATCAAGAACATAAAATACCTGTTTCGCTTGTGATGCAAGTATGAATGGCTCGTCAAGATAACCCAACCGTCCAAAATCCACCAAAGTGAAACCTAATTCATCCACCCGAACACCCCGTCGATTATCAACCCATTTACATTGGAAGAGAGGAAACTTGAACTCCCTGTAATCAAGTTCCCAAATTTCTTCAATGACACCATAATAGGACATCGAGGCATCTATTGGCATTGTATCTTTAGCACTTGAAAAATCTCTTGATAGTGCTACTTGTGTCACTCCACTGTTTTGCACCGCACTCTTATCATCTTGACGTTTAGTGTAAAACGTATACCCATTAATGTCATATGCTTCATAAGATGTCACAATCGTGCTAGGACCATACGCTAACCACTTTACCGTTTCAACAATGGTATTCGACGTTTGTGACAACTCTTTCATGACTCTATCTTTGAACCATTTTGCAAATAAACCATTTTGCTAACCACTTTCACCTTTAGAAGGATTCTGCTGCCTTAGGATGGACATGTGCTCATCCAAATATGGATGAACTTGAGAAAGGTGTTGTAATACTAGGAGGTGTGCTTTATCTCGCAATTCAATAGTAGGGACAATTGATTTGCATCGAATCGTCCCTTTACCTTCGAGTCTTCCCTCGTGACGAGATTTAGGAACACCAATAGTCTCAACGTTATCAAGGTAGTCAGTACAAAATTCAATAGCCCCCTCAGCGGCATAACTTTCAATGATACTGCCTTCGGGTCGAAATCGATTTCTGCATATCCTTTCAAAATACCCATGTATCTCTCAAATGGATACATATACCGCAAGAACACCGGACCACATATCTTAATTTCTCTTACCAAGTGAACAAGTAAGTGCACCATAACGTCAAAAAATGATGGCGGGAAATACATTTCAAATTGACATAGAGTGATAACAATATCGGCCTGCAAATCATCCAACGCCTCTGGGTCAACAATTTTACTTCAAATTGCATTGAAGAAAAAACAAAGTTTTATTATGACTTGTCTGACATGTTTTGGAAGTATGCCTCGAATTGCAACTGGTAACAAGTGTTGCATTAACACATGACAATCATGAGACTTCATACCAACCAATTTCAAGTCCTTCATCGACACAAGACTTTTGATGTTTGATGAGTATCCAGATGGAACCTTAATAGCATGCAGACACTCACAAAAACATGTTTTCTCTTTTCTGGACAAAGTATAGCAAGCTGGAGGTAAATAAGTACGTTTTTCCGACTCTTGCGGTGCTAATTGATCCCGTATCCCCATTTCTACCATATCCTTCCTGACTTTGATACCATCTTTCGTCTTCCCTTGAACGTTCAACAATGTCCCAATGATGCTATCACAAACATTTTTCTCCACGTGCATTACATCAAGACAATGTCTTACTGATAAATGTTTCCAATAAGGTATATCCCAGAATATGGACCTCTTCTTCCAAAGACTCTTTTGAGGAGGCTTAAAAGGTTTTCCAAACAAAACATCAATATTTTTAACTCGTTCATATACCTCATCTCCTGTTAACGGCAAGCGAGCTGCTCGATCCTCAATTTTTCCATTGAATGCCTTCTTCTTCTTTCGATAAGGGTGATCAGCGGGGAGAAATCTTCTATGACTCATAAAGATATTTTTCTTACAGTTTTTCAACCAAAGATCAATCGTGTCTTCTTCACAAACGGGACATGCTTTAGGTCCTTTGTTGGTATAACCTGACAAGTTACCATATGCGGGAAAATCATTTACGGTGCAAAATATCATAGCACGTAAGGTGAAATTCATCTGGCTATGTGCATCAAACACCGATACACCTTCATCCCACATCAGTCTTAAATCTTCAATTAGTGGGGCAAGATAAACATCTATGTCATTCCCCGGTTGTTTAAGCCCTGATATTAACAAAGACAACATGATATACTTGCGCTTCATACATAACCAAGGAGGAAGATTGTAAATCGTTAGAAGAACCGGCCAAGTGTTATGTCGACTACTCATGTTACCGTGCGGGTTCATTCCATCTGTACATAGTCCAAGCCTAAGATTCCTATCTTCACCCCCAAAATCAGGAAACAACCTATTAATATTCCTCCATTGAGGAGAATCGGCCACGTGTCTTAGTTTTCCATCTTGTTTCCTCCCATCAGCATGCCACCGCATGTTCTTCGCATCCTTTGCATTGGCAAACAAACGTTTAAATCTTGGTACTACGGGTAGGTACCACAACATCTTTGTCGGAGGGCTTTTCTTATCCTCAAAATTAGCATTCATGTTCTTTCGCTTATACCATGATGCCCCACACTTTGGACACAGACGCAAGTCCTTATACTCATTTCGATACAGTATACAATCATTTGGACATGCATGTATCCTCTCGATCTCCATTCCCATTGGACACAACAATTTCTTTGCTTCGTAAATTGAACTAGGAAGCTCGTTATCCTCTGGAAGCATCTCTCGTAAGAGTTCCAGTAATGCCATGAAACTCTTGTCACTCCACCTACTATTTGCTTTCAAGTTATACAATTTCAACACAGCAGACAATTTTGTGAATTTTCTACATCCAGGATACAAAGTCTTCTCAGAATCATTGAACAAGCTATCGAACACATGAGGCTTTTCAATGAATTCCCCTTGTATATCACGCATCATTTCGTCTATCATATCATTATTGTCTTTTTCCACATCATTCTCATCAATATTTCCTAAATTATTCTCCTGCAGTCCACCTTCATTGTCACTAGTGCATGTCCTAGGAAGCATACTCTCACCATGCCATATCCATCGTTTATAACCTTCTTTAAACCCACGACGAATCAAATGACTCTTCACTTGCTCAAAACTACGAAACTTTCTCAGATTCTTACAATCACAACAAGGACACAAAATCATTGCTTCACCTTTCTCTCTCATGTGTTCGTCCGCACATTTCATAAACTCTTCAACTCCTTTCACATATTCATGTGTATTACGCCTGCCGTAATTCCAGTCTCGATCCATATCTAATAACCTATATGCGAAGATATAATTAAAAAAATATTACTTTTGAGTGAATATTTGTAATGATAGTTATATACTTGAACCAACTATATATTAATAATTGAAATCACATGCATACGATAATTTATTACGTTAAATACTTCATAATTTTACTAATATATATATATATATATATATATATTAACATTTTTATACATACAAATATATATATATATATAAACACACACATATATACATATGTATACACATACTGATATATACATATATATGCACATATACACACATATATATATATATACACACAAACACATATAGATATACTTATATATACATATATATATACATACACGCACACACACACATAAGAGTAAAGTTCTTACGAGATGGAGGCGGGTTCGTGGTGGCGTCGCGGTGTTGGTGGAGGCACGGTGGTGATGGCTTTGCGATGTTGAAGTGTTGAGAGAGAGTGAGAGAGAGATATGCGCGTTCTATTTTGAATTAATCGCTCGAATTTTTGAAGTCATGTATATTAAAGGGTTTAGGCGTCGGTTGTCGAGAACCGACGCCTAAACCCGGTTCAGGCGTCGGTTCATGAAGAACCGACGCTTGAACCGGACGTTTACGCGTCGGTTCTTGGTGAACCGACGCGTAAAGTCGAATCGTTCGACTTTACGCTTCGGTTCACCAAGAACCGACGCGTAAACATCCGGTTCAGGCGTCGGTTCTCGACAACCGACGCCTAAACCCTTTTTTTTTTGCGTTTTTCTACTAGTGGTTGCTGCTGTCGACCGGCGCTCGCCGCTGCAAGTTAGCAGCGGCGATGGCACAGCTGCGACACGCAGCGGTGTCATCCCCGCTACGCAGCCTGCGTATGTCGCGCGCTGCATCAGCCACAGTAGGGCCCGACTCGCACGCTGCTGCTCCCCTCCCTGCGGTGGATGGTGGACGCCGCCGCCAGTCATCGCCGTCCCTCTGGTTTCGATCACACATACACACACACACACACATACATATATATAAATTTAATTTTCTTATTTAAAACAGATTTTGAATGTTTGAAAATTAATTATAAATTTACTAGGAACAAGAAACATGAACAATTAACAATTAATTGCAACAAGATTAATAGAACAATTTCTAACAAACACAAAGTTGGCTCTGATACCACTGTTGGGAATTTACTTAATCATGCATAGCGGAATATAAAATATTTTCAATTCTCAAACGAGGATCTGCTTTGTGTTTAGATAGAAATCATGATAAAGAATATTACCTCTTAATGTTCTTGCAGACTACTTAGAGAATACTGATTCTTTCTCCAATCTACTTGCACACCACAGCTATCCAATTGTCCAGCCATCAAAGGTGATTCACACGAGAGAACAAAAATGAGGCTAGGGTCACTAGTACAGAAAGTGGAAAAGGCGTCGGTTGTAAAAGGGCATAGGTGTCGGTTGTAGGGGCGACGCCTATGACGCAGACGCCTAAAGTTTTGACTTTAGGCGTCGGTTGTAAATCGACGCCTAAAGTTCGACTTTATGCGTCGGTTTTTTAATAACCGACGCTTAAAGTTAAAAAAAAAAAAAATTTACCTTTAGGCGTCGGTTCAAACTTTAGAACCGACGCCTAAAGTTCGACTTTATGCGTCGGTTTTTTAATAACCGACACTTAAAGTTGAAAAAAAAAAAATTTACTTTAGGCGTCGGTTCAAACTTTAGAACCGATGCCTAAAGTAATTTTTTTTTTCACACCTGCAGTGACCCAGGCCGCTGCAGGAATACCAATAAAACTTCAACATCATCTAGTACTCAAACATTAATCCAAAATCAATTCTCAACTTTTAAAAATCAAACTAAGATTGCATAACTTAACTCCAATAAATCAAATATTATTGTATATCAGTCTACTAACTTCAAATGAATAATATATATTCAAACAAACCAATTAACTTGATAAATAATAAATCAATTATATATATATATATATATATATATATATATATGCACAAACATATACATACACACAGATATATATATATATATATACACACACAAAAACACATACATATATAGACGGGCGGGCGGTGGCGGCGACGGGTGGTGGCAGCTTGGGCGTGGAGAGAGTTTGGGTGTGGAGAGAGTGGAGAGAGTTTCGTGTGTGAAGTGAGTTACGCGGATTATACAAATGAAAAGGGCGCGGAACCGAAGCCCTTTGGGCGTCGGTTTACGAGGAACCGACGCCCAAAACCCGGGTTTGGCCGTCGGTTCAAGAGGAACCGACGCCCAAACCCGGGTTTTGGGCGTCGGTTCCTCTTGAACCGACGCCTTTACTTAAAACTTATTTACAAAATTGCCACCGCGTTTTCAATTGGCGTCGGTTGTTACATAAAACGACGCGTATTCCCCATTTTTTATGCGTGATTTTGTACTAGTGAGTTTCTCTCTTCTTGTGCTAGCAAGAGAATAATGAATTAGGGTTAACTGTTTCCAAACCCTAGTTGTTTATTAATATAAGTTAGAGTGGGCTTGGCCCATAACTTAAACACGACCCGATCCATGTGGTTCAATTAATCCAATTAATTAAATATGGGACATTAGTTAATTAATCTTATTAATTAACTCGAGCCTATTAATAAATAATATAATTAATTAATTCTACAAGTGTCGAACATTTGTTAATTAATTAATTCCAATCACATTCTTCTAGTTCTCCCTTTGTGTGTGACCCTTTAGGTTCCCAACAACGATGTCTAACTACGTGAATTATTATTTTGATCTGATCAAAATAAGATTAATTAAAACTATTTTAAATTAATCATTAATTCTCCTAGATTAATTAATTTACATTAGTGTTCCCAGATTGACATCCAGCAATGTGTCACGGCAATACATGTGATGAGAAATGTCACGTGGTTTGATAAAACCAAACTAGTTCATTTATCATGAAACTTTAATCCCTTCGTCAATATGATCCGATCAATTACGAGATATAGAAATGTGTCAATCTCCTTTATTGATCATATCTTTTATTTCGCTCTTAATTCAATAAACGTCGAAACTATTTTCAACTTTATTAATTCACCTTGGACAAGGATTTCGATATCGACTTAACCTAATAAAATGCAGATCATAATCTCTTACTATCTAAGGGTGACTAGTCCTATATTGACCATTCACAACCTTCATGTGATTCTTGACATACCCGAACGATATCGTATTAGTGACTCCTTTTAGAGCAACATCCAACATCACCAAAGTATGACTACTCTCATATAAGGTACTATGATGACCTCAAGTTAAAAGATCAATTCCACTAACGAACGTTGGAGATTAAACACTGACACTTAGATAGTTATCCATGTGGAATCTCCGTTGTGGGTCTCCAATGTTTTGTTCTCTTAACAAAACATTAACGTGTTCATTTAGATGTCTCTATATCTTAGCTTGCGAGATCAGCTACTCACTTCTAAAGTGGGCGATGACACACGTCTATCTGTAATAAAGATATTCGTATCTCGGTATTACTTTACGACCAAGGATATTTAAGATTCAATTGTAACTTATATCTCACGATCACAATTCCTTGTGATTAACAAGTTATCAAGGTTTTGAATCTACGGACTCTGTTGATTTAATTTGCAAGAATAATAATAATAATATTATAAATCAATTAAATAACAGATCTGTCATATATTAAATGCATCAAATATATTAGTAAGTGTTTGGTCAAACATTGGACCTAGAGCATAACACTTACAGGATACCTGTGGTATGTCTGATGATATGTACCTCTATCACATACATATAAAATCTCCCATCTGTCATTAATATCCACTTACAATAGACTACACCAAAGAGGTCATAGTGCAACATCAACATTTTAAAAATATCATGAATATTAATTCAATGAGCAATCATACACATGTAAGTTTTATTGAAGAACAATGATCAAATGGACCGATTATAGATATTTACTCCTATCCCAAGCTCTTAATTTAATTCACTTCCGATATCAATAAGGTGGCCAAAATCACCAAAACTCAATCCTTTTAACCCTAATGGACCCATTAGGGTTAATAATAAAACACCATACGTCATTCATCTCGGGGCCAATGAGACTGCTCTTGGTGTACAAAATCGTTATCAATGCTTATAATAACAAAATGGTGGTAGAGTAGTTTAATTTCTTTATTTGTTTTCTAGCTACTTCTCCTACACCGTATTCTTTCAATTTATCAGTTATGAATTTTATAATAGCAGTAATGGTTTTTCCTTTTAACCCAAGCTTTTTTTCTGTATCATTTCTAATTCTTTCGTTCCATGTTGGTGGAGTCTTTCTATATAGTCTTTCAAATATAGATACATCTAATGCTAATCGTGTTGCACTAACTAGTCTTTTGAAGTCTAATAAAAATGGTTATATATTTCATGTTATTTATGCTTAATTTTTCTAATTCCTTTAAGGCTTTGTTCTGTTCAGATGTGTTATCTCTACTAAGTTTGATCCTGTAATTATTTTTCTAATAAAACTAGTAAAAGTTTCTAGGATTATCTCCTCCAGCCATTCTTAATCTTACTTCATCAGGTTTTAATTTTTTAGCTGTAACATAAATATCTAATGCTGTCATTCCTAAATATAAGTTTCTAAGTAAGTCCACATTTCTTCTACATTCATTTGTATAGGCACACTATATAAGCTCTAATTATAGAGATTTTCCATTTGGTTATTGTACTAGTTTTGTCTTGTAGTTTACAATTATTTATTTATAATATTAATCCTCTATCACTTGTTGCTGGTAAGCTACATCCTTCTTCTACTTGTCTTTTTCTAAAGCTTCACTGCTTCTGTGTACCCATATCTTCAATTGTCGAAATCAGTATACAATACATATACACAGAAAAGGTTCGAAAACCATATTTATCAATTCTCGAAATCAGCCCACTACTCGCATAAAAATACGCATAAAATATCAATTTGGTTTCATATATATGCGCTTGAAATAAATCTGATAACTAAACACGATGATTGGCTCTGATACCACTTGTTAGATTATTTATCACAGATAAATGTTTATCTACGATCCAAAATCATCATGCTGAATTATCAAGAATTAAATAACTGAAGCGGAAGCGTACCTTAATCAGATATGATTCACGATGAACGATTCGGTTGGTTGGATCTTCTAAATCAATACGTAGTCCTTATTTTCCCTCTGATGATGGGATGTCAAAAAGAATAAACAATACGTACGATTTATGGACCATACCCGACTTTATATACTGAATTGTCAGTTAACCTAATTCGGCCCATCATGAATTAGGTAATGGGAACAATACAAAAATAAGGTGTTTAAAGTTATATATTTCAAAAATGAGGTTAAACATGTATAATTTCAAAAATCAGGTTATAATTAGAATTAATTAATAAATTAAATAATTAAAATATTTTATTAATTATATATATTAAGGTCACAAAACTCTATATTTCAAGTCACAAAAACTAATCTTTTAGGTCACAAATAATTGTAGGGTAAAAAATTATCAAAATATTAAGTCACAAATTAGACTCAATTTTAGGTCACAATGACAAATTTTCTATGTCACAAACTGATTTCAAGGTCACATTATAAAATCGATAGTTCACAAATGTCATATTAGTAGAACCTGTAATACTTTTAGGTCACAACTTATCAAATTATTAGGTCACAAATCTTTTAAGTGATAATTATCAAATTACTAGGTCACAATTAATTGATTTTTGAGTCACAGTTTATCAATTATTAGGTTACAAATTTCTTGAATTCATATTTAACAAAATATTAGGTCACTGCTATCGCACCACCATCGCCGCCACTTCTTCCTCCACCACCAGCATAACTCCAGCCCATCTCCACATTCCAATTCCCACATCCTATTCACTCTGTCACCACCTTCATCACTGTTGCCACCACTTCCCGCCAATAGCACCACGAGTTGATGGAGCAGCAGCACCACTCATATGCAAAACAACCACTAGATCAAAGCACCACAACCACTAGATCAAAACATTACCACCACTGAATATCTTCGTTGCCACCTACGTACCGCCGCCGCCGCCACCTCTATCTCAACCTCAACCAAAAAAAGAAAATTAAAATGAAAATAAAAAAATGCACTCAGCTCACCACCATCATGACCGCCGACACCAATCCACCGCCGCATCCACCAGATTTTCGCACTCCAATGCACCACCGCATCCACCTCGCCGTAACCAGTCTCTCTAACGCCCAAATAATTTTCTAACAAATCCATTTTACAGATCCCACTTGACGATTATCACTATCACTGCCACTCCTTGTCGGAACCACCACTGGATTGAAGCAAGGACAGTGCTAGATTGAAACAGCACCACCACTTGCGTGCAAAACACCACTAGATCTGTTAAGCAGACCACCACCACCAGATTTGAAGAGAAGTGGCGTCGCCGCCGCGATTACCTTGAAATCGTCGCTTCCATTGGCGTGGGTAATTTTTCCGACGACGTTCAAGATGGTGGCTGGAGTCCGAATGGGCATGTGTGGCCGTGGAGATGAAGGGTGGAGGTGATGCTGTATGGTTGAGGGAGAAAAGAAATGATGGGAGAAAGTAATTAGGGTTGGAGGTTGTAGTCTGGTGTGATCAGATTGTGATATGGGTTGGAAATTTAATTTTAAATTATTTTAATTTATTAATTAATTAATTAGTACCTGAAATATGAATTTATATAAGTTTGATCTTATATTTGAACTTGATTCTTATAAAACATGTGTAGGTGTAATTTCCACTTAGGTAATAGCCTGGTATCTACACATAAAAGTTCATACATTAATTAGATACATTAAAGCTCGATATATATAAAATTCTTATTAGATCACTTTAAATGGGCTTAACCAAATTTGATAGTCTTTTATTCAATACACAATAATTCACATATAAGCCCACACGATTGATTAAAATCCTTACAGTACTTTCCTCCAATATCGTATTCTTTATTAATTGGTTCTTTTCTACTTCCGATTTAGTCTTTTTATTACATTCACTGCTTTCTTCCATTTTAATTTCTATGTTCTTTCGATCTTCTAATAAAACTTTAATTTCCACTTCTTTAGATTTTCTAAGGTTTCTATATTATTTCCATGTCTATATACCCAAATTCTTTTTCATCCCCTTCACTGTCATCATCTTCACTATCTTCACTTACACATTTTTCCTCGTTTTCATCTTAATTTTGTTTTGTGTGTTATGCTTGATAACTGCAATTTCTGAATCTAATACTTAAATTTCCATTACTTGTTGATACTAGTATAGGTCTTTCTAAAAACTTTCCTAAATTTCAATCTAATCCGGCATTTATTTTTGAAGAATTTTTTTTAGTTGGGATGACTTTTATTCGTTTTTGTCATAATAAATTAATTATTTGGTCATTTTCTAACTTATAACTATTAGCTATTTTCATTAAGTCTTCCTATAAATCCTGCACAAATTAATAAATCGTCTTTATCTCTTTTTATTTGATATCCCTTTTATTTTATTCCGATTTTAATGTCTTTATGGAAACTCTTTATTCTAACTAAATAGTCCGGTGTAAAATATACTATTCCTCCATTTCATATCTAATTCTATACTTCCTAACAATCGTTGTTCTATATCTGTAAACCTAGTATCATATAAACATATTAATAATTTAGCTCCTAGATTTTCTCTGTGTAATCCTCTTACTCCTAGTATTATTAATCCTAAATGAATCCTTTGAAGATTTGTATTAATAATTTCTTCATAAGAATCTTTTTCTATTATGTCTAAGGATATAAACTGATATTTGTGTGTGCATGACATATATCTTTCTCCGTAATGTTGATATATTAAATATTTAGTAAAAAGATTACCTTTCTTATATATATCTAAAGCTTTTACTAATTTTAACTTATTTTATCTAAAAGTTTCTATTTGTTCCTCAACATATATTATAGATTCTAATCTCGTCTCTAAGTTCATTTTTCTACTTAACTTTCTCAGTAAGAGATTTCCTATTATTCTACTACTACCACTCGCAACAATTTGCTTTGCTTTATCCATTATGTATAGATCCACTCAGTCTTTTTAAACCTACTAGATTCTTTAGTCTTTCCTAAGTTTAACTTTTCTAATTTATTAATTATGTTATCTAAATCTTGTGTGTGTGTTTGGGGGGGGGGGGGGGGGGATGGGGTATCTGGCAATTTTCCTTTTTCTAATGCTAAAATTGTGTTTCTAATTTGTCTAAACTAATTTCCGTAAATTTTCTTGAAAATCTTCTATTTGCTTTAAGATTTTTCTACAGAAATTTTAATGTCTGTTTCACTCGTACTAATAGAATTTCTTTTTAATATCTCACTATTTTTATTTTTAATATATTATATATTATTTTCTAAAATCTTTATATTTTTAGTTATATATTCTAGTATTGTTTCAAATTCTTTATTGCTTGTAAAAATAGCCCTTTCAAAACTATCCACTAAATTTATATTAATAATTCTAGAGGGACATTCATATTTGATATTTTAAACTGACATTATGATGTATCGCCTTTTTCATTTGGGAGTGATGACTTTATTAATTAATGCGCATTTTCATCTCTCAATGAAAATGTGACATATCATAATGTCACTTTAAAATGTCAAAAATGAATGTTGCTCCAGAATTTTCCAATTTATAATTACATCTACTATGCTGTTTGACTGCTTATATCCGGAGTGGAATAAATGTCTAATTTTTTTTTTTAGTCAAAATTACAAACTACACTAGCTGTATCTAAACTATTTTTTCGTTTAAAATTTCCAAGAAGCTCTAAATTTAAAATTCTATCATTTTCATAAACTTTTAAAAACGTTAGTGAAAACTTGCTCTGATACCAAATTTATAGAAATGAAAGAGAAATAACAGTGTAGAGAAATGATATTAAACTTCTTTTTTAAATAGTTAAAATCAGTAAGTCTTCTACTATTCTTTACTTCTAAAATCCGTATCTTGAATTTGAAAACTAAAATTGAAAGAGGCTTTTCCTAAAAGTCTAAACCTAAACTCTTATATTAGAATTCTAAATTCTACTATATTAAGTAGAGTGCCACAAGTCTGAACTCTAATATACTAATTAAAGTCTTCAAATTTTACGTAAAAAATTTGTCATGTTGTTTAAAAAATTTTGGCTTACATTTAATATCTCCTCTTTCAGGATCTCCAGTGTATTGATTTTGTTTTCTTTTACAATCTCCACGATATTTTATCAGAAGCTCCGAAGTTGAGAGTAGAATGCTTAGTAATTTGCAACTTATAATCTGTAAAGAGGAGTCACCTCTGTTTCTATCTATTTCAGATCTTATGTGGCTAGCTACAAAACTACACTTCCTAATAATCTTTTTTCTAAACAAATAAAAATAAACTAATTAAAAAATTCTAATGAACAATTAAGCAACGTGAACATGTATATTAATCTAATAACATAAACTAAAGTGTTTAAAACAATATAGATGCAGTGACCTTTTTTTAGAGTACTTTATCGTTCAACAAATTAATTTCTTCAATTTTTTTAACATTCTCTTACCTTTTTTCTTGACCTAAAAACGACATAAGACTGCAGCCAAAAAGAATTTTCACCACGGTTAAAAAGTCTTGAAACATACTCCCTTACTTGGGAAACAACATAGCGCTAACTTAGATGATTATATTTTCATTTTTAGCCATGGAATGCAGAATAAAGAGGCTAAGAGTATTGAAAATATTAAACTATTTTTAGCCATTTTCTCAGTGAATGCTTCTTTAAGATCAGTATCCATTTCATTACTATTTCTATCTGAGAGGTAATCTTCTCCATTTTTTGACTGACTTCCGAATTGTTCAGCATCTGTACTTCGGAAAGCCATTTTATATAAACATATTTTATGAGTATTTGGCACTTTTGAAGCAAGATGTTCCGAATAGAAAATAAATCCATTATCCATTGTGCCACGAGTTTAAAGTCTGTGTTTTGTACTACTATCATAATTGTTGTTTCTGAAAATTTGTCTTTCATAATTTATCTAACTAATTTTCATATTTAATGGAGTCTTTGAAGATGGTCTATATTTTTAGCTCCATCATATATTTAGATAAAATGATAAGCTCGTATTATAATACCATTATTTACTGTTGGGTGGATTTTGTAAATAGTGACGCCAAATAATGAAAGTTTGTAAATTCGAGCCAAAATTTGGACAGAGTAACGGCAATGAAAGTACAAACAATGAAGAAGAAGAAAAGAAGGACAAAGCCGAGGCAAGAGTTGAACTCTTTGTCCTTAAGTCGAATTTAGACCGCAACGATGCCTACGGATAACGGCAATCGACTCCCAAGATACAACGACTTCACTTGTGTTCGTAGCACTTCAAAACACAAGTACAACGAACCAAATAAGCTGAATCGTTTAAGGATGGTCTTTTAATTGGTTAATGATTTGTTTAAGTTTTGATGGGTAAAACTTGAAAGATCTTTTTAGGATATATATAGTATCAATCATTCCATATTGTAAGGTTTGAAAAAAAAAATTGTCGTCTTCAAAGATTGTATAATCAAAAGAGATCATTGGATAATTATATCCGAGAAAAGCTGAATTTTTAGTGGTTGATTTGTGTTTAGGGCCAAAATCTAGAATACATCCATTCTCATTATAATAATAATAATTTAAAGTTTGGGAGAAATTGGTAGTTTCTTGTATAAGGGACTTCTTTATAGAATTTTGAACAATATTGGCGCAATCACCAATATTTTGCTCTAATTCATAGAAAGTTTTCTACTGCAGTTGAAGAATTCATTAATTCAACGAGTCATTCTATTTTATCAAAAAATTTCTACTATTGGAAAAAATTTCTTTCAAATAGCTTTATCAACAATATCTTTTGAAGTAAATCTTTCCGAAGTTTCTTGTAGTTTTAAAATCTCTGTTGATATTTAGTAATAGTCCGTTGAAAAGAAGAAATTCGGCCTTCTGCAATTACTAATCTTTCTTCTATTGGATGCTTTTGACGATTAAAATTTCTTACGACTTTTGTCTTAATTTTACAACTATCACAAAGTTGTATAAAGATGAAGATGCATGGAAAGTTGAGTGCATAGTCCGTCTAACTCTTTCAGATATATATAAACATTAATTCCTATCATCCGTCGACAAAAAATTAAAACTTTTTCTAGTATATAAAATCCTTTAAAGCAAAAGCATTGTATTTGTTGTATTACTTCTTGCTGGTAGACACACACACACACACAAAGAAACTAGAATTTCAACTTTCTACTTGGTTATGAATCTTTCAAAAATGATTGGCTGATGCATTTATGCTGTGTACTTTCTGTTTAGAGTCTCGTCTCAGCTAGAGATTATCGAGTAAACATCTTTCTTTTTCCCGTAATTTTTATAAATTATTCCTTCTAAACTTGAGATTAGATCCTTGAGAGGCCACTCTAAGAGTGATGTACCCAAATTTCATCAATTTCTAGTCCATCTAGAGCATGAAAATAATTTGTTAGAAAATTAATTACTTGTCTACGTAAATTGTATGCTAGAATATTATTCTTCCCATCTATATGTTCTATATTGATCTTGTAACTATTTAATAATTTATACAATTTCAACCATCTTTTATGTCCAATTTTATCAAAATTGGTCTTCTGTATAAATTTTACTATAGCTTCACAATTTGTTCCAATAGTATAGTACTTAAAATAACTTAAAACTTTCTATACTGTGTATGATAGCTATTATTTCATAATCTAAACTAGTTTAATATTTTCCTTAATCTTATATTACCCACTTGCATATCTACAAATATTTTCTTCTTTTTTATCACTATATTTATTTTGTTTGAAATATAAAATTCCTCCTCAACCTAATCTACATCCATTTGTTTCTTTTATTTTATATTCACTAGCTATCTAATGGTAGTTCTAAAGTTGGTAAATTTCTAACTTCTTCCTTTATATGTATAATAATAATAATAATAAGTCAAAATCTTTTTGATTAAAATACTTTTGTCCTTTACTTGATAGCTTACTAGACAATAGTCCTACTTTCTTTCCAAGATCTTTAATAAAATGTCTAGCATAATTTAAAATTCCTAACACAGGCTTGTAATTTTTCAGTTTTCTCAATCTTATCTGTTAATTGTGAAATTGCCTGAACAACTTGGGGTTGATGTTAAATTTTTCCT
Source organism: Ligustrum vulgare (assembly GCA_963555705.1). Taxonomy (NCBI): domain Eukaryota; kingdom Viridiplantae; phylum Streptophyta; class Magnoliopsida; order Lamiales; family Oleaceae; genus Ligustrum; species Ligustrum vulgare. The sequence goes on from OY743168.1 coordinate 45,180,781, forward strand.
TCGCCTAAAATTATTCCTAAGAATTCATTTTTCTTTTTACCAATAATTAAACCATTTTCTATGAGTTTATTCAAAATTATTTCTAAATATTTCATGTGTTCCCTTTGATTCTTATTATGTGTCTTTCAAGATCAATGGCTGCCAATTTTACCGAGAAAATACTTCACAGTAGAAAAATGTAGGCATATTTCTTAAGTTGTGAGAGAAGATGGTCTCTCTTCACATAAATTCATATAAGAGAAAAAAATAGGGTTTTCAAGTTTTATCGGGTTGGATCGGTTTGGGAGCATTTAAACAGTGAACCGACCCGATGCTGAGTAATTTTAAAATTGTTTTACCAGATCCAATCCGGATTTATGTCTAGGAATGGTAAAAAGGCCTGTAGACTCTCACTACTAGAAACTGTGACTATGGAGACGAATAAATTCGTCGCTGTTGACTTGAAATCCATTGGTAATAGCTTTTACTAACGAAATCCATCCGTCAGTAAATCCATTTGTGAAACCCCCATAGGTAATTTTCCAACAGATTCATCTGGCTTTTAGTAATTAGCAGCAAAAAATATCTACTTCTATTTAGTAACGAATGTTTTTTGTCGCTATTTAGCAACAAAAATATTTCATCGCTTAGTGATTAGCTAGAAACTTTTTTAAAAAAATAAAAAAAATAAAAAAAATCTTTTAATTATTTTATTAATATTTTATGAATTACAACTATAAGAAAATTAAATAATTAAATGCAAAAATAAATAAAATAAATATAAAATTATAAACTTTTTCATTCCATGAATTCATCTAGCAAAACAAAATTAACAAAATTACATTAATTTTACTTCTATTTCAAAAATCAATACTAACTTTAAATCAAACTGTACTCCTCATGACCCTAACTTCTTGGCAGAACTATTGCACTGCAGATTTATTTATTTATTTTTGTGAACAAAAGATATTCTATATTGCATTGAAGAATTTGAGTCTTAAACAAGCCTCATAATCCATTGAAATTGATTTTTTCAAACATAAATCAGAGGTATAAGAAAATGGGTAATTTGCGCAAAACATCCCTACCTTTGGACTCTGTTGCGAAAATCATCCCTACCTTTGTTTTTTTGACAATTTCGTCTCCATGTTCACCTTTTTTTGAAAAAGACATCCCTAAAGTAAAAAAATCTGCTAGTTGACTAAGAAATCATCCATTGACCATTAAAATGAAGGGTAAAAAAAGTCTTTTTATATTGTTTAGTTTAAAATTATATAACAAAAACAAAAATTAAGGCTAATTTTACTAATGGTCACCAAAGTTACAATAGTATTTGAAAACAATTAAAGAAGTTTTAATTTTGACCCAAAAATTTTTGCACGGATGCTCCCATCTTCCTCCTCCTTTCCAGCCACCACCACCACCCCCACCTTTCCTAGCCTTTCTGTACCAATGTAGTAAGGAAGTGACTCAAGACCGTCCAAAATCGGAGCCACAAGAGGAGTGAAGTCGACCGAAAAGAGAGAGAGAGAGCAGAAACAACCAGAAAGAAGAAAGGATAAGTTTCAGACATTTTTTCAAACTTCATTTACGGCCAACCAATTGGAGCAAGACCATCACTATCTGGACCGCGACGTCGAGGAGAAGACTCGACCAGAGTGTGGTGAGATTCCAACGACGGTAGAGGAAGATCTGACCGGAAATAGGGTGTGAAAACCGACATTCAAACAGCGATTCCGGCCAGGGTAGAGCTCTGATCATGAAACGGTCTGGATTGTTGGGTTTGCGAGGGTGAGGAGCTACTGCTGGTGTTTTGGGCAATTTTTCCGGTAGAACTTCGACGTGGGGGGGGGGGGGGGGGGGCGAATGTCCGACAAGACTGGGAAAGGTGGTGGGGGTGGCTAGAAATGAGGAGGAAGATGGGAGCGTCCCTACAAATTTCTTTGGGGCCAAAATTAAAACTTCACCGATTAATTTCAAATATTGTTGCAACTTCGATGACCATTAGTCAAATTAAACCTTTAATTTTTGTTTTTGTTATATAATCTTAAATTAAAAGATATAAAAAGACTTTTTTACTCCTCATTATAATGGTCAACAAATGATTTCTTAGTCAACTAACAAATTTTTTTACAGTAGGGACGTCTTTTTCAAAATAAAAAAAAAAAAAAAGTGAAGGTATGGACGAAATTGCCAAAAAAAAAAACAAATGTATGGATGATTTTTTCGCAAGAGAATCCTAAAGTAGGAATGTTTTGCACCAATTACCCTAAGAAAATTGGAATCTTCAAAAGCAAAAAGTTTTTTTGTTTTAATTCTTTCTTCTCAATAACTTGGGTGCCCAATAACTTGGTAAAAAGATACACAAAAACCTTGAAGAAAGGTGGAGAGCCTCATGAAAAAGGGTGGAAAACCATAAAACCTTCAAAATAGGTAGGAAACCTCTTGAAAAATGGGGGTAACGCTGAAAAATTGCCTTCTGAAGAAGCAGCAGTGGTAATACTTGGAGAAGCCTTGAAAAAGGCCTAAAACTTTGAAATAAAAGTTTACTCACATTAAAAAAGGCTTAGAACTTTGAAACATAAATTTGTACACCTTGAATAAGGGGCCTCTGAAGAAGGACATCCTGAAAAGGGACTCCTAAAGAATGACACCCTGTAAAGGGGAACCTCTAAACAAGGGACTCCTAAAGGACACCTTGAAAAGGAAAATCCCTGAATAAGGGACTCGTGAAGAAGAACATCTTGAAAAGGTGAATCCTTGAGTAAGAGACTTATGAAGAAGGAAGGACACCCTGAAAATGGGAACCCCTGAGCAAAGGAATCCTGAAGAAGGACACCTTGAAAAGGGGAACGCCTGTGCAAAGGACTCCTAAAGAAGGACACCCTGAAAAAGGGAACCTCTGAGCAAAGGACTCCTGAAGAAAGACACCCTTAAAAGGGGAATCCCTGAACAAGGGATTCTTGAAGAAAGACACCCTGAAAAGGGGAACCCCCTAGTAAGGGACTCCTGAAGAAGGATACCCTGAAAAGGGAAACCCATAAACATGGAACTCCTGAAGGACACCCTGAAAACCTCCTAAAAGAGGGACAAATATCTCAGAAGCAGAACTTTTGTAAGGAAATTTCTCCCACGAAGAACTGGAATCAGCCTCGACCTAGGCGTTGAAACAACAGATGGTCTAATAGACCAATATTTATAAGCCTCGGCTCAATTGTAAAAATTGACACAAATGCCTTAAAGACCTATATGTTACTGAGCTTCGACTTAAGTGTCAAAAATGATACATGGTCTTAAAGACTTGTATGTTATGGAGCATTGCTCTTAAAGACCTATATGTTATTGAGCCTTGGCTCAAGTGTATAAAATGACACATGGTCTTAAAGACCTATACGTTATGGAGCCTCGGCTCAAGTGTCAAAAATGACACATGGTCTTAAAGACCCATATGTTATTGAGCCTCGACTCAAGTGTCAAAAAATGACACATGGTCTTAAAGACATGTATGTTATTGAGCCTCGGCTCAAGTTTAAAAAATGACACATGGTCTTAGAGATATGTATGTTATTGAGCCTCGGCTCAAGTGTCAAAAATGACACATGGTCGTAGAGAACTTTATGTTTTTGAGCCTCTGCTCAAGTGTCAAAAATGACACGTGGTCTTGAAGACCTAAATGTTATTGAGCCTTGGCTCAAGTGTTAAAAATGAAAAATGACACATGGTCTTAAAGACCCGTATGTTATTGAGACTCGATTTATTGTCGATACGTCGCACAGCCTAAACGATCGTATCTGGAATGAGATAATCCTAGAGGCCACTCCTAAAATCTATTTAGGATTGAGAACTTGCTGAAGTAACAAGTCAAAGATTCATCTCGAGTTTAATGTGTCATCATTGCGCCATTACAATTTCACTGAAGAACCAGTCCAACTCATTGAGCCTACACTAGGGACTACCTAGCAAGGACGATGTCAAAGAAAATTGAGTCATTTAAACAACCCCCCTCAGATAAGGGATTTTGCTTCGAAATAGTGGTTGCACTTGATATTCACTTCAGTTTTGACAACTCGTTTTGAAAAGGATTCGGGGTTAGGGCACGTCTTGATGTTTGAAAGCATGCACATTGTTGCGTTCCCTATGTCGAAGTAGTTAAAAGTGGGTGATGACCACACCCCTTACAAAGCTAGTTAATTATGAAATCTGACGGACCTAGAAGTGATGCAAACCACGTAGCAATTGTAGCTACGCAACCCACAAATTATTGGAATCGACCCAAGAACGTCAAGAACCTCGATTTATGGATCCAATTAAAATTAATTGAACCAAGCAACCAATACAATCACTGGGATATATTGACCTCTTGATCAAAAACAATAATAATTCTCACCGAGATTTGAACAAACAAGATTAACTCGCAAGTTCGGATTTTATTCAATAAAGAATAAAGGTTGTGAAAGCAAATAGCCTCTCAATTAATATTATCAAAGTTGTGTGTCCATCTAATGAAAATTACATCCCTATAAATAGGGTCAAAAACTAGGTTAACGAGTTCTAATTAAACAAGGAAACAACTACCTAAAAATAAGGAAATAAAATAACCTAAAATTCACGCGTATTCGATTTTACGGCCGTGACTGATTTTCTTACTGCCGTAACCTTGCTCCTGATTCACTCTTACGGTCGTGACATATGACTTACGGCCGTAAGTCCAAAAACGTACAATTCCAATTTTAAGCAGCAACTCCTTTACGGCCGTGATATTAACCTTTACAGCCGTGATACTCAATCTTTACGGCCGTGATTGTTTATGTCTCGCAAAATCAATTTCAGCAGAAAGTTGGTTACGGCCGTGAGGATTTGTATGTTACGGCCGTAACATTGAAATTTCACCACTTTCTTCGACGCAATGAATAATGTTGATCCACTCATCGTTTTGGCTCAGCCCCAACATGGAACTTATTTCTTTTGATGACACGAACATTGTTTTGGCCATTGTTTCTTGAACTAACTTTTCCATTGCTTCCTTGGCCCTCTTGGTTTGCAATCGAGTCATCGGTCCTCCTTTGATCTTCAACGGATCTTTGTGCGGGCTTGTATCCGTGGTCTGGATCACATCATTCCCTCCCTCTTCGAAAGGATTCGACCTCGAATCTGTACCTGCATCAAACGGAGATAGGTCAGAAACATTAAATGAAGCTGAAACATTATACTCACCAGGAAGATCGAGTTTATAGGCATTGTTGTTGATCCTTTCAATCACTTGGAATGGACCATCCCCTCGCGGTTGTAACTTTGACTTGCGTTGTTTTGGAAACCGCTCCTTTCTCAAATGTACCCAAACCCAATCACCGGGTTCAAAAATGATGCCCTTTCTTCCTTTGTTAGCCTGCGAAGCATAATGTTCATTTTTCTTTTCAATCGCCAACCTCACCTTGTCGTGGAGTGCTTTAACCATCTCAGCCTTTTTCTTGCCATCTAAACTACTTCGTTCATTCACAGGTAAATGAATTAAATCCAATGGTGTTAGCGGATTAAAACCATAAACAATTTCAAATGGTGAACAAGAAGTAGTAGAATGTATAGCCCTATTATATGCAAATTCAATAAATGGTAAACACTCTTTCCAATTTTTCAGATTTTTATTGATTATTGTACGCAACAATTGAATCATTGTCCTATTTACTACCTCGGTCTGTCCATCGGTCTGTGGGTGACAAGTTGTAGAGAAAAGTAGTTTTGTTCCTAATTTGTTCCACAAGACTCTCCAAAAATGACTAAGGAATTTAACATCCCTATCCGAGACAATACTTTTAGGCACCCCATGTAAGCGCACGACTTCCCTAAAGAAAATTTCAGCTATGTTTGTAGCATCGTCAGTTTTGTGGCATGGTATGAAATGTGCCATTTTACTAAAGCGATCTACTACCACAAAAATCGAATCTCTTCCCTTCTTAGTCCTAGGTAATCCCAAAACAAAATCCATAGAGATATCGACCCAAGGTTCACTAGGGACGGGTAAAGGCATATATAATCCATGGGGTTTAATCCTAGATTTAGCCTTTTTACAAGTAATGCATCTATTACAAACCCGAACCACATCAATTTTCATTTTAGGCTAATAGAAATGTTCACTTAGGATTTCAATGGTCTTTTTAATTCCAAAATGACCCATTAGACCTCCACTATGGGCCTCCCTCACAAGTAACTCCCTCATTGAACACCTAGGGACACACAATTTATTTTCTCGGAATAAATAATCATCATGTTTAAAGAATTTATCCACAGCCCCTTTACCACATGAATCATAAATACTAGAAAAGTCCGGATCACTAACATACATACCCTTAATGTATTCAAATCCAAGCAACTTAGAATTTAAAGAATTTAAAAGAACATACCTCCAAGACAATGCATCTGGCACCACATTTTCCTTACCTTGTTTGTACCAGATGACATAGGGAAATGTTTCGATAAATTCTACCCACCTTGCATGTCTCTTACTCAGCTTAGCTTGACCCCTCAAATGCTTCAAGGATTCATGATCAGTGTGTATCACGAACTCCCGTGGCCATAAGTAATGTTGCCATGTCTCCAAAGCGCGCACAAGTGAGTATAACTCGTCATATGTGGGGTAATTAAGTGCAGCCCCTTTTAGTTTTTCACTAAAATAGGCGATTGGCCTTTGATCCTGCATTAAAACAGCTCCAATGCCTAACCCTGAGACATCACATTCAATCTCAAAAGCCTTGTCAAAGTTAGGAAGTGATAAAACCGGTGCTTCACATAACATATTTTTGATAGTATCAAATGCATGCTCTTGTTCTACACCCCATTTAAACCCTACACTCTTTTTGACAATTTCTGTGAGTGGTGCGGCAATCGTGCTAAAATTTTTAACAAAACGCCTATAAAAACTAGCAAAGCCATGAAAACTCCTAACCTCAGTTATGCTTTTAGGTGTTGGCCACTCTTTAATAGCTTTGACTTTCTCTTCATCTACTTCTATCCCTTTAGAACTAACCACATAGCCAAGAAACAAAACTTTTTCCATGCAAAAATCACACTTTTTAAAATTAGCAAAAAGTTGCTCTTGTCTTAAAACCACAAGCACACACTTAACATGCTCCACATGCTCATTCAAAGTTTTACTATATATCAAGATATCATCGAAGTAAACTACAAAGAATTTACCTATAAATGCACGTAAAACATGATTCATTAAACGCATAAATGTGCTAGGTGCATTAGTAAGTCCAAAAGGCATTACTAACCATTCATACAGGCCATACTTAGTTTTAAAAGCAGTTTTCCACTCATCTCCTTCTTTCATTCGAATTTGATGATAACCACTTTTAAGGTCAATTTTACTAAATATGCTAGAGCCATACAATTCATCCAACATATCATCTAACCTAGGAATAGGATGACGATACTTTACCGTTATGTTGTTGATGGCCCTACAATCGACACACATTCTCCAAGTCCCGTCCTTTTTGGGCACAAGTAACACGGGGACGGCACAAGGACTCATACTTTCCCTTATATACCCTTTGCTCATCAAGTCCTCCACTTGCCTTTGGAGCTCCTTCGTCTCCTCTGGGTTACTTCGATAAGCGGGGCGGTTCGGAATGACTGCTCCAGATACAAAATCAATTTGATGTTCAATACCTCGAATGGGTGGTAACCCACTAAGTATGTCATCGGGAAATATATCATCAAATTCCTGCAATAAAAAAATAGCCAAACTAGGGAGGGATTTGTTAGTTTCATCAAATGCAAGGAATGATTCCTTGTATAGAAAAAGAACCATTGGCCGTTCTTCCATGAATGCCTTTTTAATTTCACTCCTTTTTGCGTAGAAACTCATTTTTCTTTCTTTTCTGGCACTCTTCGCTCCCTCTCCTTTTTCTGAGGTATGTACCCCAACACTCCTTTTTTCTCTCGCCTCTCCTTTTTCTGGAGTCGTGGCTCCAACTCTCTTTTTCTCTCCTTTTTCTGAGGTCGTGGCCTCAACTCTCTTTCTCTCATTTTCCTTCACTCTTTTTTCTTCACCATTTTTCAATTTTATTTGATCTTCATACACTTGTGACGGTGTCAATGGTGCAAGTGTAATGGTCTTTCCCCCTTTAGTAAAGCTATACCTATTTTTATACCCATCATGCGTTACCTTCCTATCATATTGCCAAGGCCTACCCAACAAAATGTGTCCGGCATGCATAGGAACCACATCACACATAACATCATCCACATAGCTACCAATAGAAAAACTCACCAACACCCTCCTATTCACCTTAATTTCTCCACTATCATTTAACCATTGAAGCCTATAAGGTTTAGGATGTTTTAACAAAGGTAATCCTAATTTTTCCACAAGTATAGTACTAGCGACGTTAGTGCAACTACCACCATCAATAATCATACTACATACCTTGTTATTAATGTAACATCGTGTATGGAATATGTTCTCCCGTTGTTGTTCCAAATCATCCGTGTTGACTTGAGCACTAAGAGCTCTCCTTGCCACTAATAACTCGCCATGCTCCCCGGATAACACATCCTCATCATCACATACTTCCTCCAACGCCGGCATATCACTATAATCTTCTTCCTCACTATCACTCTCCATGGCTCCATCCTTTCGCACAAGTATCACCCGCCTATAAGGACATTGAGATGCCACATGTCCTCTCCCCAAACATTTGAAGCATTGAATGTCTCTACTCCTAGATGGTTGAGGCTCCCCTTTAGGCACGAATTTATTATCTTGTTCCTCCTTCCCTTTTGGTGCCTCAAACTTCCCTTTTGGTGCTTCAAACTTCCCTTTAGAAACAGTCCCATCTCCTTTACTATCCCACTTCGGCTTCCAAGAAGAATTAGAACCAGATTGATACTTTGCTGTTCCTTTTTCTTTATTTGCTTCTCCACCTTTATAGCCATGTGTAACATATCTTCCATCTCCAAATAATGTTGCAGTTCAACCATATTAGCTATATCCCTATTCAACCCATTCAAAAATCGAGCCATCGTAGCCTCCCTATCCTCTTCTACATTGGCTCTAATCATCAACATCTCCATCTCCTTATGATAATCCTCCACACTCTTTGATCCTTGGTATAGGCTTTGTAATTTTTGATGAAGCTCCCGATGGTAATGACTAGGAACGAACCTCTTTCTCATGATAGCTTTTAACTCATCCCAAGTACTAACACACCTCTCGCGATTCCTCCTCCTAGAAGTCACCAATTGATCCCACCAAGTAATAGCGTAATCGGAGAATTCAAGTACACCTTTTTCTCTTCCGAATAAGTGTAGCAATTGAAAATTAATTCCATCTTCTTTTCCCATTCTAGGTATGCTTCCGGATCACTCCTACCCTTGAATGACGGAATTGTCATTTTGATGTTGCTCATACTACCATCCACCCTATAGCCACCAAGATCTCTATCCCTTCTTCCATGCCTAATTACTCTATCCACAATTACCCCATCGTCAAAATCACTACCTTCTTCATTCTCATCGATCCCCTCTACTCTACGACCTTGTCCACCTTGCCTACGGGCATTAGGCATTTCCCGAGGTTTCTCAAGCCTTTCTAACCTACCTAACACATCCCCAAACAACCGCTCAAACCGTTGTACCATCTCTTCCGTCATGTTGGCTCGATCGTTGTTTTTCATAGTAGAAGATTGTTCAGACATCCTAAAACTAAGTAATATTTGCCTCACGTGTATTTCGCTCGTGTATCACTCAATTTTGGCTTTTTCCCTCTATTAATCTCACCTCTCTAGCCTTTTTCCACTCAATGGCTTTCACCCCAATTACTTCAAAGAACGAATCCGAACTCAGACAAGTTTAAACTTGAATGACTCAAATCTCGCAAGAGTGAGAATTTATGAACTATTTGGAAAACTTGAAGAAGACCCTAAGAGAATGGAATTTGACTCGATATAGAACTTGACACTTTTTATGGAAACTAGGATTGAGTCAAGAATATATTTCTGGAAATCAAATAACAGCTATTTTTTTTTTCTTTTGACTTGGAATTTTCGTTTTTTTTTCTCGAAAATTCAACTACGAGAAAGACGAAACAAACGAAATTTAATTTGGATAACAAACGAATGAAATAACGACTATTGATTTTTTTGTGACACTTTTCTGAATTAAAGACTCAAAAATTGGAAGAACACGAAGAACAAGATTAAAGAACGACTCAAGAAAACAAAAGATATAACCTTGATTTTTGGAGCCTAAGCTCTGATACCAGATTATGCAAACTACGTAACAATTGTAGCTACGCAACCCACAAATTATTGGAATCGACCTAAGAACCTTGATTTATGGATCCAATTAAAATTAATTGAACCAAGAAACCAATACAATCACTGGGATATATTGACCTCTTGATCACAAACAATAATAATTCTCACCGAGATTTGAACAAACAAGATTAAATCGCAAGTTCGGATTTTATTCAATAAAGAATAAATGTTGTGAAAGCAAATAGCCTCTCAATTAATATTATCAAAGTTGTGTGTCCATCTAATGAAAATTACATCCCTATAAATAGGGTCAAAACCTAGGTTAAAGAGTTCTAATTAAACAAGGAAACAACTACCTAAAAATAAGGAAATAAAAATAACCTAAAATTCACGCGTATTCGATTTTATGGCCGTGACTGATTTTCTTACGGCTGTAACCTTGCTTCTGATTCACTCTTACGGCCGTGACATATGACTTACGGCCGTAAGTTCAAAAACGTACAATTCCAATTTTAAGCAGCAACTCCTTTACGGCCGTGATATTAACCTTTACGGCCGTGATACTCAATCTTTACGGCCGTGATTGTTTATGTCTCACAAAATCAATTTCAGCAGAAAGTTGGTTACGGACGTGAGGATTTGTATGTTACGGCCGTAACATTGAAATTTCACCACTTTCTTCGACGCAATGAATAATGTTGATCCACTCATCGTTTTGGCTCAGTCCCAACATGGAACTTATTTCTTTTGATGACACGAACATTGTTTTGGCCATTGTTTCTTGAACTAACTTGTCCATTGCTTCCTTGGCCCTCTTGGTTTGCAATCGAGTCATCGGTCCTCCTTTGATCTTCAACGGATCTTTGTGCGGGCTTGTATCCGTGGTCTGGATCACATCAAGAAGGGTCTGTTCAAAGAGCTCCGATAAATAACAGTGAGAACCTCAGCAATTGGTGCATTAAAAATCATATTGTCAAAATTTTAGAGAAAAAAATTGACAGTGTGGTTAAGCAGACCTTCCCATTTGAGTACTTCGCTCAGTGTTACCATTATCAAATTACGGTTCAAGCACCTCGGATAAAAGTAAGGGAAATAACCTAGAGCAAATAAGGTTTCAATGGTCGCATGACTTGTTCATATTTTGGTCAAAGTAAGAAAAGATGGAGCCATCACCTTTGCAATGGACTTAATTGTTTAACACTAAGTACCTCGGCGAAGCGATACCTAGTGAAATACGTTGATTAGGTTTAAGGATAAAACTTACAAGTTGTTCAATCAGATCTAACCAATGGACATGAATGTCTTAGCTTAGATCCGAGGGACTATCTAAAGTGCAACATCGCTTCGTTATGAAAGAATTTTATTACAAGACTGAGGGGTTAAACCTATCTTATATCGAATTATTACAGATCGTGTAAAAGCCCGAGGTTGAGTTAAACAAAAAGACCATTATGAGAAGTAAAAAGTGCAAATATAAATGCAAAATATAAAATTCATTACACCAGTAAAGACAATAATTTGCAAAAATCTAGGGAGCAGAAGTATCCTTGACTGAAGTAGGAGCATCTTGTGTAGAAGTGTCATCGATAGGCTCCACAGAGTCATCTTGGGCGACATCTACCGGCTCCGGATAGAAGGCCTCTATTTTGGAAAGGTCAAGATAGGGGTATTCATACTTCATGTCCTTTAAAGCCATCCGAGCGTCGATGTTTCCAAAGACCCTCTGCATCGCCTCATATTCTTCAATGTTCTCGAAGGTATCTTTTAAACTTTGGACACCTTCTGCCACCTTTGCCTCAATGCTTTGCTCCAAGAGCCAACACCTCTCTTCCGCTAGAGGTAATACCTCCCTATCTTTTTGCCTAGCCCCCCTCTCCTCTTCCAACTCTTTGGTAAGTTTGGACACCTTGTTAGTAAGTTTGCCCTTCACTGTGTTGGCTTCAGAAAGAACATTGGCAGTCATTGCTTGGGCTTGGAAGGCATCGTCATTTTTCTTACAAAGGTTAGCCACATCAGCCTCAGCAGAAATGAGATCCTTTTTTAGCTTTTCCTTATCATCTCGCAGGGCCCTTACAATGCTTCACTCCTCTTGAAGAGACCTCTGGGCCAAAGCTAAAGACTCATTAAGACTCTTTATATCTTTAGCCATGCTATCTGCATTGTGCATGGAAACCTTAGCACTGGTCTCTCGCTGCTCCAACTCTTGCATGGAAGAGAATATCTCCTTTATTAAGGCCAATATTTGGGTAGTCATGGCCTTGATGGCTTCCAACATTTGACCAGACGAGCTTTTAGAAGAATAAGCCTCCCATCCCTTGGTCCAGTAGCAGTCCATTGCAGCCGCTGCTTTAGCAGAGGACTCCAGAAGAGCTTCCATGGTAATAATATCTAGTACATTTGGCCTAGTAACAAAGCTAGCCTTAATTTGAGCCAACTTAGAGACAACCTCTAGCCTCGCAACTCCCATAGAGCCTGGAGCTTTAGAGGGATCAGTGTCTTTTGGTGGATTTGAAGACGGGATAGGAGCACCACCCAATTGAGCGTCGGTTGTATGGGAAGGATTGTCCTTGCCCCTCCTTAGCCTATTCAGAGCCTCTTGGACATCTGCTTTCACCTCCAACACATCATCATCATCCCCCGCAACCTCAACATAGCTCTGCTCAATTCTCAACCCTTCTTTCCTCTTTAATATCTTCTCCTTCCCTTTGCTCAGAGTTAGCTTGGACCATGCTCCTTCTTTATGGCTAGGAGCTGCTGCATAGAAGGAATCAGAGGAGTTGGAGGCTTCTCAGCATCAGAATTAGTCAGAGTGAGAACCTCCCCGGTAGTCACTTTGGAAGGGTTGGCAGCCTCTTTAAGAACCTTTAAATGAAGACCAGTAATGATAGCCTTCTGATTCTTCTCCTCATTACTGTTGGCTCCCAGGATTGGAGGAACTCTCTTCGCAATAAGACTCTTCAGTGGAAACTTAGGAAATTCCCTTGACCTTAAAAATTAACGTGACAAACCAGACTAAGAGTCATGAAAAGCCCATTACAATGAGTGAAAGCATAAGGATGCTGGAAACTCACCTATCTCCCGTATTAAGAAATGCTTAACAAAAAGTCTTCTGGAGGAAATAACCTTCTGAAAGGTGCCTTGGTAAGCAAACAATCTCCTTATCATGGCCAAGTCCTCTTCTGAAAGAAGATGGGCATATGTTTGGCCAATAATATCAGAAAATGAACATGTATTAGAACTAAAAACACATACACGAACCGGATACCCTTACATCCGCATAAGAAGGTGCAAAGACTGACGAGGGCACAAGAAAGTCCAGGGTACCATGATCTCAAGGGCATGGTCCGATGGAGTACACTGTCACTCTCTTGCAACCCAAAACCACAGGGTCCTCCAATGTTTATGGAGGTCGGATGCTCGGTAATGATAGATGGAGGTTGAGCTCTCGGGGTAAGATAGTACCAGTCCTTTACGTCCGATTTCGAATCCTTCTCCCTCCTAGACACCTTTTTCAAGGTGTACAAAGTATGAATGATGTGGAGGCAAATTGGGTTGCCCGGACTGACCTCTTACCAAATGAGCCAAGTCCCAACCACTTTGGTCCAAAATTTCGAGGCCACCTGATAGGGGCACAAGTTGCAGCTTCGGAGAAGGGCTCGGAAGAACTGGTGAAGAGGAAGGCACATCATGCAATCAAATGCATTAAGAAGTATTGGCACTTGACCTTCCGAAGGACAAAAAGGCCGACATGATGGACTAGGATGTATGACTCTTATTTCTCTAGGAACTCAATACGTTTGTGAAAGCTCGACGTTACCGTTGCCCCTAACCTCCGTTGCCACGTCGTTAGACTTCTAGAGTTCAGAACGAGGTTCCGGATCAATATGATATCCCGAAGCCTTGTTCACATAATCTATCCAGACCTCCACCTTGGAGGTCTCCTCCTCAGTCAAGCCCAGCTCCTCCCTAAGGGGTCTAAAGGGGGCCCTAGCTCCTAATCCGGACTCAAGCGCTCTAGAAGAAGAACACCCCACTTCTTCCCCCCTCGAATCCTTACTTTGTTGGCTCTGACGTTCCCACATTAGTACCCCTTTTTAAATGGAAAGCTTGGTCATGGAGGGACAGTCCTTCTCTTCTTCGCTGTCAGAATTACTTAAACATATTATACTAGGGAATTCCCTACTCCGTTTTCCCTAAGTTATTTATAGTAGTGTGAACAAAAAACCAAGTGGGACCTAGGACAGAAACCTCTGATCGGATCAACCAAAATAACCAAATCCTCCGGACCCGCCCCTGACTCCTTCCATCTTTCCCAAAATAGACTTACTTCTCAAAGTCGCAAAAGGAGAAATAAAATTCCAAAGAAAAAACACATGCAAAAGAAGGGGAATTACCTGAAAATGGCAGGAAAGAAGACCCTTTGGTTGAGATGAAGAGCTAAGGAAAAAATCCAATTGAAAGAGCCCTCATCACCAAAAGGAAACCCTCTGAGAAGAGAAAGGCAGGAGAACTTCTTTACAAGAAAAAAGCAAGAGTAAACTCATACTTGTTAGAAATTTCTGTTTTTACGTAAAAATGAAACAAATGATGTGTTAGAGATCTTATAGGAGTCTCTAAATTAATCCAGGCCTCCCACATGTTAAGCTTGTTGAGTGTGATGGTAGTTAAATGGGTGGGAACTCAAAGGAATAATAATAATGGCTTGATGGCATGGGTGTGTTGTACGCACATTGAAAGACATGTTGCGTGAGAAAGTTTCTTGGGAACCAGCAAACTATAATTACCATCTCCTTAAATGTTCTTCAATAAGGCATGCAAAGGTAGGTAATGTATGATTTGAGTGAAAATAAATCCAAGGGTTCTTTTCATAAATAACAAATAGGAAACATGACTTTTTGAGATTGTACTGTTTCACCCTAGCGGTTTGTGCCCCTGAATATGGAAAATTCCTGAAGACTTCACGCCCCCGCAACTAGGAAAACATCTTTCCATCATTGATATCCCAACAAATCCACATCATTTGGTCTTTGACAAATCTGGTCCACACATGAATGAACCCACCAGATTTGAGGGACTAGTGTTACGACTATTGTTGAATAAGCTTGACACGTCATTAGTAAGGGCCCACGTAAGGTTCTGGAACCCTGTGATAAATAGTTTACTATTGACCGAGGTGTCACATTCTCCGAAGCATCATGCAACCGAACCTATGTTTCCGAATAGCTTCTATCCGGGGCACTTTCCCTAGATTAGTGACAAGATCAGTCACTATGCAGGTCAAACGTAGTGTTAGAAGGATGTAACCTTTCTACTGCTTGCGTCTGGATGTGACAGACCCTTTAATGGGATGTGATGTTTACTTCAGTGGTAATGATTATAACCAAATATATGGTCTATCTTTATAATGTATTTTGGGCCTACCACGTGGAAAGGTATAACATGTGTCATGATCTAAGAAAGTAACTCAAACTATAAATACAACACAGTTGTCTCCAAGAAAAAAGGTTAGAAACATTATACTCAAACTAAATATACAACTCTCACTTCTTTTTCTCTCTTTTGCATACTTATTTTCCTGCACCCAATTTATACTTACTTGAAATGAGTACTGACTTAAGCATTGGAGTGCAAACGGGAGCCACCTTAGCCCCCTTCACATACTGATTGTTTGTCACAGTGTACAGGATGTCCACGTGTTCAAGAGGGAGGAGCTGAGACGTGTTCATCCAAGATCCAACCAAATTTTTTGGTCAACAATGTCAATAACATATATTTAGTTTTAAAAGGTGAAGAATATGAATAAACTTGTTATTGAAAAAACTTGTTATTGAAAAATTTGTTTATGATTTTAATCCTTCATTTGCAAATTTTCATTAGCATTGTGTATGTCACATTATCAATTTTATAGTAAAAAGTGGTTTAGAACATATTAGAGGACAATTCGAGAAAATTAGATAATTAATGAATTTCATTAATATATAACCATCGAGAAAATAAGCATTTAATAGTTTAAGTGTAGAGTATGTTTTTGTAATATTTTATACGAATTGCAAGTGTACGATATCGTGAACAAGTAATATAGTGGACTTTTGAGTCCAGGTTGTCAATCCCACAAGAATTAGTTATTTTTTTATCAATTTACTTTGATCTAAAGTTCCTAGACTAAAGCAAAAACTATACTATGAAAATAAAATTGCAAAATAATCCAATAATGACAATAAATTGAGAAATTTCATAAATATATGATTAGAAGAACTAATAAATAAAAATTAAACTAATTACAAAGAAAAATGAAATTGAATGTTGATTTTTCTAGAAAAAAAAAAAAATCAGGACTAACGAATTTGAAGTAATATTCTAGTGAAATTTCTCATCTCAAGTTGTTTTTTAAAATTGTATTTGATCGAATTCACATATGTATCTAATTTACCTCTCTCGAGTTCAAATTAGCCTTATTTAACTAAGATAACAACATATCTTAATGTTGGATCAGAAATCTTCCTTAGCCAAATGCATAAAATCACCTAGGAGTCCAAAATTGATCACATGCAACCACAAATTCATCTCTATCTTTTTGTTAAAATGACCAAATTTTACTATGTGGTCTAAATATATAACTTTTTCTCAAGTTGTTATAATTCACAAATTCCATGAACTAGTAGCTAATTAATTCATGTATGAAAAGCAACAGTAAAATCAATACATTCAAAACATAATTCCAACTTGAGAATTGAAATAAAACTAAAAATATTAAATCTCCATTTTCAATCCCAAAATTAAATCTAGCTAGTGATGTTCTTGTAAAATAAATAAATAAATAATGTAAATAAAACTCGAAATTGAGAAGATTGAAAGCCAAACATCATCTTGAACCAAGATTTAATCCAAGCTTTGTTGATCTTCCAAATCCCTAGTTTTTTCTCCACTTGAATCCCCAAAGAATTGAATGGTATATTGTGGGAGGCTTTTTTTCCCCTGATTTTCGTGCCTCTAAACTCGTGGCCCATAAATTAGGTTGAAATTAGGTTAATAAAGAGAAAATTTTGGTGAAAAATAGAGTTTTTAGGCCCAACTTCGGCCTATCCGGACAAATGCACAGTCACATGGTAGAAAATTGCTCCACCGCACGATTATAACTTTTGCATTCTGTCTAATTTACTGACAGCATGGTGTTTAATTGTGCAGCCTCACAGTTGCGCAGATGCAATTTTCAACTTTCTTCTTCCATCTTATTTGGTCATCTTCTTTTATTTACTCTTCAAGTCCCCATCTTTTGATTTGAGCAATTTAGTACCCAAACTTCCGTTTCTCTTCAATTAACTCTTTTCTTCTCTTGAATTCTTCAATTTGATCCTTGTAACTTCTGCCTTCTTCCAATTTGGCTCCAATTTACACATCAATTTTACTTAATCAACTTCCATATGTGTGATTTTGCTCCAATTATCATCCATATGTTATGTATTTGCTTTTATTCCCCTGTTTTCTTAATTTTGGAATAAAACTTGAAATAATGACAAATAATAACAAAATAAGTAGAATTCATTCATGACACACAACATAATATCCTAATTTTGACAAATAAATAAGTGTACAAAATACACTTATCAAACCCCAAACTAGAATATTTGTTTGTCCTCAAACAAACTAAAGCTAAAATAAAAGAAATGCCAAACAAACTAAATAACAAATATAATGTAACTGTCAATTTGTTTACCATATTGCCTCAAGTTTGAATAAAAAATGTACTTTAGAAAAGAGGATTGAGCAACATAGAAATTATTCCTACTTATCTTATGCTCAACTTTCCAAGTGTGTGTATGTGAATAACCAAAATCAAACAAATACTTGCATAAAAATAGACCTAAATAATATGACTTATCATGTACAAGCAAACCTAAATCCCATGTGGTCAAATAATGATTTCTTTTGGTTTCCTTACTACTCTCATGGATAATCACAAT
Organism: Ligustrum vulgare; assembly: GCA_963555705.1. Taxonomy (NCBI): domain Eukaryota; kingdom Viridiplantae; phylum Streptophyta; class Magnoliopsida; order Lamiales; family Oleaceae; genus Ligustrum; species Ligustrum vulgare. The sequence continues at coordinate 45,198,980 of OY743168.1, forward strand.
CTTATGCTTTTCTCTCATATTCCAAAGTTCCCTCTATTTATGTGGTTTCTACATATTTGTTCAGTGCATTTTTCCACACAAGGAAGTCAGAACTAGATACAACCATGCACAACAAACTGATGGTAAATATTTCCCAATTTCACACCTCCAATTTCCAAAGTTCTAGTCAACTAAGCTTATACCATGCACTCTATTATAAGTGGATGACTTTTTCTTTCTATGTCCTTGTCTTTTACCAATCTTTGTGTAATACTTTTCTCGTTTGCTTTCTATGTGACACCTGTAGCGAGTTTTGGATCGGTGACTCCCAAGCCTGACGACTTTAGAGCACTAGGTTCAGAGAACCCTTAAAGACTTAATTACTCGAGTCACAAAGGTGACAAAGAAAAGTGATGTTTTAGCGCCTTATGTGTAAGTTCTCTATCTATTAAGCTTTCTAAGTGACCCATGTAATGAGCTTTGGGACGATAACTCTCAACTGAGATGAATTTAGGGTACCAAGTTTTAAAGACCCTTAAAACCTTGTTCGAGTCACTAAGGCTATGAATAGAAGAATAAGATATTTTTTTTATGATGACTTATACTCGTTGACCAAAATCCCTTCAACCAAAGGTATAAAACTGAAAACTTCAAACCATCAACCCATCCATGCATACCTATACTAGCCTTTCCACCCCCTCCCAAATTTCTTCTTCTAATTTTAATGTCGGGATCTAGTAACTAAAGGTTAGGGATTATAAAGTCATTCCTAGTTCAATTTGCATGATAATGCCCCATATATGCCAAGCATATTCCCATACAATCATTAATTCAATGTTGCTATGTTCTCAATTTAGTCAAGTCTAACATGGATAAGTAAACTTAAGTTAAAATGTTGTCCAATAATCTAATTCAAAGCATCAATTCAATTTGAGCTACATCATAGGCGATGAACAAATCAATTTTTTTTTAATATATTTTTCACCATTTTTTATAAATCCCAAAAATAAAAGAGGTATCGAATGAATAAGATGAACAAAAAAAATACCACCCCCAAACTAGAAAATTACATTGTCCTCAATGTATGAAAAATAGATATATCAACTAACAACAATACATAAATGAGGAGTTAGATACTTCTTCAGTTTAGAGGTGTGATGTGATCACTTGAAGCTTCTCACTTGACATCTTCTAGATGATCTTGTCACTTTTCAAGCTTTATCCTATTTGATTCGTGATTTTACTAATGCAAGTGAACATAAAAACATTAGATATCATTTAGAAGACGCATCGCATTTAAATAACCCTACTTAACATCCCCAAACTAGTGTATAACAAAATATCTGAATTTTAGAATATGAGTGACCACTGAAATTCAATACCCTTTTTTGCCTCGAAAATGTGCAATTTTCCCAAGACATGTCCAAGCGTAATAAAGTATATAACCTGGTCTACAACATATTAAAAAATCAGCTCCATTGGAGTTCGTTTGTGTCAAGAAAAGGTCGTGTAAAGTAGATGGCATGAAGCTGAAAAATAGTGCAGTGGTGTTATCAGTTATGGTGTCTGCAATGAGGTGCAATGAAGTGTAATGATGCCAACTTTTAGTTCTATGCCTTAAACAAGTGTAAAACGTGATTGAATGACAAACATATAATGTATAACATGCATTAAAGATGATCATTCAAAAAGACTTGCAAAAACTTGAAGAAAAAATCATTGTGGCAAATCTCAAACACCTTGTGTGCATTTCGAATTCTAAGGAAAAATCATAGCTTTGGGTATATGAATGAATCCACAAATTTTCACCTAGAATCACAATCAGTCCACAACAATTTCTAGCCTAGACCAAAACTCCATCAATTCAAAACACTCAAAAATTCGAAGCCATCAGAAAATTTGAAAAATTTAAGCACAAATCTAAAAATATGAAAAAGTTTACCTTTTGATCCAGATTGTGTGTGAAGTTGGCTTTGATTCTGATCCTATGTAGTATTGAAGACTTGTGTTATGGAGTGGAGATCGAATATGTGTGATTTTGGGGAAAGAAAACGGTGTTACGATGTTATGGATCGAAAGAATATAAGTAAGTATTAAATCTAATAGATTTGCCCAGAAATTAACCATGCGGCTGCGTGGTTGAAATTTATGTGGCTGCACAGTTAAAAATCTATACTAAGTATTTAAATCTTGAAGGTCGTGATGTGGCATGATATTCATGCTGTGCGGCTGCACTGTTGTCTCGAGAGAAGACCAAAAAATTTCCTATTTTGATTTTTCAAATTCATTTCCAACCCCAAAATACCTCATGATCCATGCCATGTCTCCCAAAATAGTATTTTCATGTTCTAAGCTTACAAGAGTGCATGTGATCATGGTGCATGAATTGGGATGAAAAATGCACTTGAAGATCAAGTCAAAATGAGGATGGTACTAGTGATATTAACTACAATAACTCAGAATTGCAAGTACTTCCTAAAACTAAATGTAAAGCTATAAACAAAGAATAGTTAACTAAAAAGGAAAATAAATTGGGTTGCCTCCCAATAAGCGCTCCATTTTTAGTCTTAAGCCTGAATTTGGAATCAATCACTCTGCAACTGTGATGTTAAGGTGGACTTTGTTGTTGGAAAGTCATAATGTTTGACTCGTTACCCATTGATCTTGAAATCATCCTTTGTTGGATGTTGAATTTCTACTATTCCATAAGTCAAGACTTTTGCAATTGTGAAAGGTCCTGACCACTTGGATTTCAGTTTTCCTAGGAAAAGATTAAGTCGTGAATTATATAGTAGCACTTGATCGCCGACTTGAAATATTCTTCTATTGATCCTACTATCATGCTAGTGCTTGGTTTTATATTTATAAATCAAGGCATTCTCATAGGATTCTCGTCGAAACTCATTGAGTTCATCAATTGCAACAACCTAGTTTCATCAGCTTTGTCCAAATCCATGTTTAATTGTTTAATAGCCTAGTGAGCTTTATGTTCCAGTTCAACAAGAAGACGGCAAGCTTTGCCGAATACCAAGCAGTATGGAGAAACTCCAATTGGTGTTTTAAAAGATGTCCTGTATGCCCAAAAGTTCATCATCAAGCTTTCTAGACCAATCTGTTCGAGATGAGTTCACAATTAATTTGAGAATTTTCTTTAACTGTCTATTAGATGTCTCCACCCACCCACTTGTTTGAGGATGATATGTGGTCGTTATAGGGTGTTGAACTCCATATTTTTGCAAAACTGCCTTGAAGGCATAATTACAAAAATGAGTCCTATGATCACTGGTTATTTCTCAGAGTTCCCCATGACTATTGAAAATGTCTTTCTTGACAAAACTGATCACAACCTTTGCATCATTTTTCGGCAATGCTTTTGCCTCGACCTATTTGGACACATAATCAATAGCCACATGTATTTGTTCGAGTATGATGATAGGAGTGCTCCCATGAAGTCTATGCCCCAAACATCAAATAACTCTACAAGAATCCCATTTAGTGGTATCTCATGATGAGTTGAAATGTTACCCGTTAGTTGACATCTATCACATGACCATCAAAACCTATGGGCATCTTTGAATAATGTAGGCCTTTAAAACCTACATTGAAGAACTTTAGCTATTGTCTTAGTTGGACCAAAATGACCACCATAAGCAAAGCATGCACACGCGAAAGAATTAGTTTCCCTTTGCCTTCTAGAATGCATCTTCCAATAATTTGGTCAGGACCTCTCCTATACAGGAAGGGTTAGCCCCGAAGACAAAATTAGCCTCGTGTATCAGCTTTCTTTTTTGTTGATATGAGAGTTTTGGTGATATCACTTTATTAGCCAAATAGTTGATTGCATCTGCGTACCAAGGTGGATTACCAATGAACAATAGCTTATGATCTAGAAATACCTCATTGATAACAGTTTTATCAATTTCATTCTCATTCTCAACTTGAGAAAGATGGTTTGCCACTGGATTTTTTGTCCCCTTTTTGTCTTTAATTTCAATATCAAATTCTTGCAAAAGGAGAATCCATCTCACTAACCTCATTTTATTATCTTTCTTTGCGATGAGGTATTTGATTGCCGAATGGTCAGGGTATACCCCTACTTTAGATCCAATTAGATAAGATTGAAATTTGTTAATAGCAAATATCACTATGAGCATCTCTTTCTCAGTAGTTGCATAGTGAGTTTGTGCACCAGTTAATGTTTTGCTTGCATAGTAAATTACGCGTAGCACTTTATCTTTTCTCTGTTGGAGAACAGTTCCAATTGTGTAATCACTAGCATCACACGTTAATTCAAACGACAATGTCCAATCAGGTGCTGCATGTAGCGACTCAGAATTTTTACGCAATTAATAATTATTTTAATATTTAGAAAATTGTGTCGTTACTATTTCACCCATTGTTTTGAAGTTAACGCCGCGACGGATTCGTCTAGCCAAGTCAAGAAATATCGAATTTGTTCGATTTTAAATTAAAATCCGAATTTCTAAAATTATATTATTTTAATTATTTATTCAAAGTATTATTTTCAAAATGTATTTTTCAGTCAAAAATATATCTGTTTTAAAAACGTTTCTTGATCAAAGATAGTTAAATTTTTAGTTGATTTCATCCCCCACGTTTTCTCCTCCTTTCTTTTCTCTTTACACCAAATCCATATCATATTAAACCAAATTATAATTATTCCATTCAATGATTTTATTTTCCACTATTCCCCACTAACTCCACCACCCATATGCATTCATTATGTTGCAAGAACATAATGATTATATTCTCCATTATCATCACAACACATGATCACAAACACAATATATTCACCTCCATATACAGCTATCAACTTAGCATTCATCTGCATCACCACCCTCTGCATTCATCATCACCAATTTTTAAAAACAAAACTTCAATCACCACTGATCAACTCACCTCTGATTCAACCACCACCATCAATGAATCTCCAACCCAAGAATCCAATCATCATCATCAGTCCAACCTCACAAACATTGCGGCCATCACCAAACTCATCAACATCAATCAGCACCACCATTCACAATCAAGAACCACCGGAAAACTTCAACACCATTCCCCAACCCCCATTTCAGCCAGTCATCACCATCACGCAGAACCTCAATCACAGGCCAACGACTGCTCCTCACAAATCAAAAACCCAAAACAAGAAATAAGTGAACTCAGTTACTTACCTCACCTCAGACCACCTCTTCGCCGGAAAATCACGACCTAAACCGCGAACCCTAGCTTCGGTTTTACACCTAAACTCGTACCAAACCCCTCAAAATTGGAACACCCATCCTTGCTGTCACTCACCGTAACCTACGCCTTCCTTTCGCCGGCGGATTTACGCCGGTAGTGTCTCACAGAATTTTTCAAAGAATAGCCGTTCCTTCGCCTCTCGCAACCTTCGCTTTGGTTCAGAGTGAGAGAGAGAGAACGTTGAGAGAGAGTTAGGATCTGATTAGGATATTTGATTTTAATATTTAAACTTTCAGAAATTTCACTTTAGTCCCTAGCCTAATTATGTTTTAAAGATTCAGTCCCTAAGTTTACAAAATGTTTTATGTCGGTCCTTTCAGCTTTAAATCTTTTTAATTCAGTCCCTTAAGTTCTAAATGATTTTAATCAGCCATTTAGTTTTAAAATATATTATTTCAACCCTATTGTTTTGAGTTTCCGACTCAACTTTTGAAAATATTCATTTTAGTCCCTCAACTTTTCAAAGATATTCATTTTAGTCCCTCAACTTTCAAAACATCAATTTTAGTCCTCAAATTATAATTTATCATTTTGAACTATATATTCGATATACTAAAGTGACTTATTGGCTAAAGACGAAGCGTACGGAGAATTTAAAGAAATTGAAGTCATTCCCGCTCAACTTTGCACTCGTCGGATTTGAGGTAGACTCGCACTTATTAATTGATTTAAATTATGATTTCATATGAATGTCATGTGACTTGTGAAAGTCAATTTTTAAGAAAAGCAAGTATGTTTTTATGAAAGGTAAATATACCTTATGTTTTTATGAAGAGTAAGTATGTTTTTATGAAAAGAAAATATACTTTATGTTTTTACGAAAAGTAAGTATACCCTATGCTTCACGAAAATGTTTTTTTGGATCATTGCTATGAAATCAATCTACCAAGATTGTTATGGGTCCCATATGATAAGTTATGATATGTTAAGGGGACCGGAGTTTTAGTAGCGCTACACATAAGAATTCTTGCCACGAAGTTCGGTAACATTCTTGTGTCTCCTATGTTTATGAGGATTTGCCACGAAGTTCGGTAAAATTCCTATGTTTCCATATGTTTATGAGGATTTGCCACCTAAGTTCGGTAAAATTCCTGTCGCATATGTTTATGAGGATTTTGATCCTATCTTATGTTATGATGCAATTGGTCCCTATGAATTTCAGAAAATTATGCTTGGTATACTTACTACATAAGAATTCTTGCCACCTAAGTTCGGTAAAATTCTTATGTTTATGAGGATTTCGATCTTATCCTATGTTATGATGAAAACTTACTGTTATTATGATTTTACTGCATAAGAATTCTTGCCACTTAAGTTCGGTAAAGTTCTTGTGTCTCCCTATGTTTATGAGGATTTCAATCCTATCTTATGTTATGCTTTGAAAAGAAATTATGCTTGGCATAATTAAAATGTTTTTATAAGTATATGGTTTTCAAAGAGCTGTTTTCAAAGAGCTATTTTCAAAGAACCTATGATTTGCAAAATATGTCCCGTGCTGTAATGCACAATATGAGTTTTATCAATAGCCGTTTTATAAAGAAGCTCTATCAATGCCCGTTTTATAAAGAGCCGGGATTTATGTGTTTAATCATCTTATAAATTAAATTAATTTGCGATGAGTCTACTGAGTATTTCCCCCATGAAATACTCACCCTACTTTTTAACAGTTTTGCAGATTTCGGAGACGGTGGCGAGCGATGAATGATGGTGGCAATAATCGTTAAACGGTTGAAAGTTTGACGTTAATGATTTCCGTATTTTTCCAAACAATTGAATAATTTAGAGAAGTTCATTTATTTGAGAAATTATGACATTGTCAATTTCTTTACAAAATTAATGGTTCGATTTACTATTTCAAATGGTTTCATAAATGTTTCAATTTTATCGGCCATTACAGTTATTTAATGTTGCAAGAAAATGAATTTCAATTATTTCTTCCGCATAAATATTATTCGAAAAAAATTTAGACAGAAAATGACGTAGTGAATCGGGTATACGGAACTCGGGGCGCTACAAGTTGGTATCAGAGCTAGTCTGCGTTTCTGTAGACTGGTAAAATTTTCGAAAAGAATTTTCAAGAAATATTTTCCATTATAAGAGTTTTATTGATGAAGATTGCCACTGCCATCATTTCGTTCCACCAACTCCGAGGTAAAGAAGTTTATGATGTTTAAAGTTATTTCAGTATTTCGAATACTCATTTTACTGATTTATGAGAAAGAATGAAGAGTATTTCGGATACTTATGATTTATGAGAAATAAGAATGTATTTCTTCGAAAATAATGATGTTGTTATGCTTTGTCATAACTTATATGCTTTAATGTATGATTATGAGAAATTTTTTTTAAGAAAGAAAACGAGTGATGAGCATAATGGGAATAATATGATTTAAGAATGATTTTTAAATAATTTTTGTCCTCGAGTTAGAAATGATGAACCCTAGATGGACTTTGCATAATTGATTTTAGACATGGCACTAAGTAAGAGAAGTCAACGGAAAGAATTTGATTATATGTTAAGATTATAAGTGATATTATGATATTGAAAAATATGATTTGAAATTTCTATGTTGAGGAATTATGAATTGAATTATGGGATTTTTTGATGATATTGAAGTGTTGGAATCGTTTTCAATATTTTTAGATCGTTGTGATCAAATGTGGAGTTATTTATTATTGTGAGTTATGAAGTATGCTTATGGTTTGGATAAGTTCAAATTACAAGGGAAACTCTGTCCAGAATGTTATCATTTGGAATTAAGAGCATAATATGATAAGCATCTACTAAAGGAATTAAGTTTAGACATGCAAGTTCATTTACATCACAAACGAGATTTAGTAGCTGATAGCAGAGATTTTATTATTTTCTCATAAGGAGAACACACAAGAGTCACACTGGAAAGGAAATACATGAAACACACGAAAGCATAAGAGAAAAATGGAAAGATCCTCAGAATGAGAGATGTGTTTCCGGAGTAGCCGTATCCTACCACCTCTGATCTTTTGAGGAAATAAAGAAACCTTCAAAGAGGTGTGTTTCGAGAGTAAGAATACTCCGTAATCTATCACCTGGAACCTTTGAGGTACACACAAGATTTAAACATTAAGGAAATCCTAGTAAATGGAGGGGTGTCTCGAGAGTGAGAATACTCCGTACTCTACCCCCACCTATTCTAAGATTCACAGAGTTAAGTTTACATTAACCGGACTCCATTTTCGCTTGATTCCCCTTCCTTGCGACCAATCTATCTTAACCCCTGCTGGATCTTGTATTGAGATATATGACTGCAGCTTATCCAGTAGTTCATCAATAGTAGGAGCAGAAATAAGAAGCCTTCTGGAAAATGGAGAGATGAATCCCTGTTCCACAGCATAATCAAGAAAGGTTAACAAACCATCAAAGAAATTGTTAACATTCAGAAGCCCAATAGGCTTAGTATGGAGATCTAGTTGAGCCCACGAGGTAATGTTAAAGATTTCTTCTAAGGTACCAAAACCTCCGGGCAGGGCTATAAAGGCATCAGAACCATATAGCATACAAGTTATGCGTTCATGGATGGATAAGGTTTGAACTTCATGCCCTCGTGTTTTGCCTGCAACATCTACCAAAGGGACAGGTATGACACCGATTACTTTTGATTTCTCTGCAAGAGCAGATTGGGAAACACAACCCATTAGACCACTGCTACCACCCCCATATACAAGAGTGATACCTTTTTCCCCCAGTTTCTTTCCAAGATCTACAGCCGCTTCTAGATAACCGAAGCCTTTCCCCACTTTTGATCCACAAAATACACAAATAGTTTTGATCTGTCAAAGTTTTGGTGCTTCCATCTTTGATAGTAAAGAAGGGAAAACTTACGAAGAAGATGTGATTTTGGGATGCCTGAACTATGAAATATGTTTGGCTATTTAAAGCCGGAAAAATTTACTGTTTTTGATTGATTCTGAAAAAGTAAAGATTTACTTTTGACAAAATCGGACAACTTTTGACTATTTTATCAAAGATATCACCTTTCGGTGATTTATTTCCAGCTTTATCAAACCTCGAGAAAGGAAAATATATTTTATTTCCAAAACGCGTGAAAGAAAGCAGCAAAATATTTTAAAAAGATTTACCTTATATCATTGCTGAACTGCCAGAAGCCTCATTTTGTAAAACAGACTGGCAAACAGGATCTTTCGATATTATATTTTGGAGACTATAACGATTTTTGTCCTCGTTAAACTGAGCGTATAAGGAGAGAAGTTCACGTTGTACATAACCACTTGGGTGCGTCTCAAGAGTCAGTCGAATATCATCCAAAGACTCCTTACTCAGTCCACCCTTTATGAATTCGATTTTATCATCCCGATTAGTAGAAGAATATCCTACTGATTTGCAACGAGTATTACAGTTCCAACGAGCACATTTGTAGCAACCACCCAGTCTTTTTGCTCTTCGTTTCTTTGAAAACGTGCTTTTGCCTAAACCAGGCATGTGCTTTGGAAATGTTGATGGTAATTCACCAGATAGTCGAACCTTTGCTTCTATCAACCAGCGAACATCTTCTGGAATATCATGAGCCATTAGCAACCTCAATCTTTCGAGCCTTATTCTATAGATCTTTCTCAGATCATTCATAGGAAGATTGGAATAATACTTGCGAATGTTAGAAAGGATGATATCCATTGTTTGATGATTCAACCTCTTCCAGCATGAACTATTTAAAAGTGTAAAGGATCTGAGTGAATCCGCGTGATGTTGTGTCCAGCAAGAAAGCGCAGGATTATTTTAATGAAAAGAGGAGACAGAGTTTATGCGCCGTTTACTTTATTGATAAAGGAAGATTTGATGATAAGATTTGAGATATGAAATATTTTTCTTGGATTTTGGGTACTGATATTTTGATATAATAATCAAGGTATAGAAATAATACGGGAATACGTGAAAGAGAAATAAGGACCGTATTGAATCAGAATTCATACGTATATACAAGTGAAAGAAATACTTTGCAGGAAATGTGATGATAATTAAGTAAAGAATCTTAGTTTGGAAGATATTTGTTTAATGAATTTTTGGGTTACAAATATTGGAATGATAAGTTGATGATATTATGTTGATATGTTATTGGATATATTACGTAGAGAGAATATTCAGGTAATTCTTTGATTATTTTGGAAATATTCGATGATAAGAAGAAAGGAAAATTTTTATGATATGATATATCAGTAAAGATTTGTTGAAATTTTAGAGATATATACGAATATTTGAGGTCACATGATACGATGATAAGTGACAAGTTACATGAATACTACAAGATATGATGAAATATCACATACGATTGGGAATTTTCATTTTGATTCAAAAGAATTTATGAGTAGACACATGTCTATAGAAAAAGTCCATGTTCTTGAGAAAACAAAGTGATGCATTTAGTCAAAGTCCATTGGGTTAAATATGGTTGGGTTAATATGGTAGCGATGATGCTACATAAGAGAAAGAAGAGATTCTGATTAAGTATTCAGAAATCATAAGATCAAGTAAGTTTAATTTCGAGGACGAAATTATTTTAAGGAGGTAAGATTGTAGCGACTCAGAATTTTTACGCAATTAATAATTATTTTAATATTTAGAAAATTGTGTCGTTACTATTTCACCCATTGTTTTGAAGTTAACGCCGCGACGGATTCGTCTAGCCAAGTCAAGAAATATCGAATTTGTTCGATTTTAAATTAAAATCCGAATTTCTAAAATTATATTATTTTAATTATTTATTCAAAGTATTATTTTCAAAATGTATTTTTCAGTCAAAAATATATCTGTTTTAAAAACGTTTCTTGATCAAAGATAGTTAAATTTTTAGTTGATTTCATCCCCCACGTTTTCTCCTCCTTTCTTTTCTCTTTACACCAAATCCATATCATATTAAACCAAATTATAATTATTCCATTCAATGATTTTATTTTCCACTATTCCCCACTAACTCCACCACCCATATGCATTCATTATGTTGCAAGAACATAATGATTATATTCTCCATTATCATCACAACACATGATCACAAACACAATATATTCACCTCCATATACAGCTATCAACTTAGCATTCATCTGCATCACCACCCTCTGCATTCATCATCACCAATTTTTAAAAACAAAACTTCAATCACCACTGATCAACTCACCTCTGATTCAACCACCACCATCAATGAATCTCCAACCCAAGAATCCAATCATCATCATCAGTCCAACCTCACAAACATTGCGGCCATCACCAAACTCATCATCATCAATCAGCACCACCATTCACAATCAAGAACCACCGGAAAACTTCAACACCATTCCCCAACCCCCATTTCAGCCAGTCATCACCATCACGCAGAACCTCAATCACAGGCCAACGACTGCTCCTCACAAATCAAAAACCCAAAACAAGAAATAAGTGAACTCAGTTACTTACCTCACCTCAGACCACCTCTTCGCCGGAAAATCACGACCTAAACCGCGAACCCTAGCTTCGGTTTTACACCTAAACTCGTACCAAACCCCTCAAAATTGGAACACCCATCCTTGCTGTCACTCACCGTAACCTACGCCTTCCTTTCGCCGGCGGATTTACGCCGGTAGTGTCTCACAGAATTTTTCAAAGAATAGCCGTTCCTTCGCCTCTCGCAACCTTCGCTTTGGTTCAGAGTGAGAGAGAGAGAACGTTGAGAGAGAGTTAGGATCTGATTAGGATATTTGATTTTAATATTTAAACTTTCAGAAATTTCACTTTAGTCCCTAGCCTAATTATGTTTTAAAGATTCAGTCCCTAAGTTTACAAAATGTTTTATGTCGGTCCTTTCAGCTTTAAATCTTTTTAATTCAGTCCCTTAAGTTCTAAATGATTTTAATCAGCCATTTAGTTTTAAAATATATTATTTCAACCCTATTGTTTTGAGTTTCCGACTCAACTTTTGAAAATATTCATTTTAGTCCCTCAACTTTTCAAAGATATTCATTTTAGTCCCTCAACTTTCAAAACATCAATTTTAGTCCTCAAATTATAATTTATCATTTTGAACTATATATTCGATATACTAAAGTGACTTATTGGCTAAAGACGAAGCGTACGGAGAATTTAAAGAAATTGAAGTCATTCCCGCTCAACTTTGCACTCGTCGGATTTGAGGTAGACTCGCACTTATTAATTGATTTAAATTATGATTTCATATGAATGTCATGTGACTTGTGAAAGTCAATTTTTAAGAAAAGCAAGTATGTTTTTATGAAAGGTAAATATACCTTATGTTTTTATGAAGAGTAAGTATGTTTTTATGAAAAGAAAATATAATTTATGTTTTTACGAAAAGTAAGTATACCCTATGCTTCACGAAAATGTTTTTTTGGATCATTGCTATGAAATCAATCTACCAAGATTGTTATGGGTCCCATATGATAAGTTATGATATGTTAAGGGGACCGGAGTTTTAGTAGCGCTACACATAAGAATTCTTGCCACGAAGTTCGGTAACATTCTTGTGTCTCCTATGTTTATGAGGATTTGCCACGAAGTTCGGTAAAATTCCTATGTTTCCATATGTTTATGAGGATTTGCCACCTAAGTTCGGTAAAATTCCTGTCGCATATGTTTATGAGGATTTCGATCCTATCTTATGTTATGATGCAATTGATCCCTATGAATTTCAGAAAATTATGCTTGGTATACTTACTACATAAGAATTCTTGCCACCTAAGTTCGGTAAAATTCTTATGTTTATGAGGATTTCGATCTTATCCTATGTTATGATGAAAACTTACTGTTATTATGATTTTACTGCATAAGAATTCTTGCCACCTAAGTTCGGTAAAGTTCTTGTGTCTCCCTATGTTTATGAGGATTTCAATCCTATCTTATGTTATGCTTTCAAAAGAAATTATGCTTGGCATAATTAAAATGTTTTTATAAGTATATGGTTTTCAAAGAGCTGTTTTCAAAGAGCTATTTTCAAAGAACCTATGATTTGCAAAATATGTCCCTTGCTGTAATGCACAATATGAGTTTTATCAAGAGCCGTTTTATAAAGAAGATCTATCAATGCCCGTTTTATAAAGAGCCGGGATTTATGTGTTTAATCATCTTATAAATTAAATTAATTTGCGATGAGTCTACTGAGTATTTCCCCCATGAAATACTCACCCTACTTTTTAACAGTTTTGCAGATTTCGGAGACGGTGGCGAGCGATGAATGATGGTGGCAATAATCGTTAAACGGTTGAAAGTTTGACGTTAATGATTTCCGTATTTTTCCAAACAATTGAATAATTTAGAGAAGTTCATTTATTTGAGAAATTATGACATTGTCAATTTCTTTACAAAATTAATGGTTCGATTTACTATTTCAAATGGTTTCCTAAATGTTTCAATTTTATCGGCCATTACAGTTATTTAATGTTGCAAAAAAATGAATTTCAATTATTTCTTCCGCATAAATATTATTCGAAAAAAATTTAGACAGAAAATGACGTAGTGAATCGGGTATACGGAACTCGGGGCGCTACACTGCAAGCATAGGTGTAGTGATCAACTTTTCTTTAAAAGTATTGAAAGAGATTAAACATTCCTCAGTAAACCTAAACATAGTGTCATTCTCCAAAAAGTCGTACAACGGTTTGGTTATTTTAGAGAAATCCTTTATGAATCTCATGTATAACCTGCATGTCCTAGGAAGCTTATAATTCCTTTGATTGAGGTAGGTGTGTGCAATTTTCCAATTATTTGAACCTTGGCTTTATCAACCTCAAACCTTTGTGTTGAAATGCGATGTCCCAATACAATTCCTCCTTTGACCATAAAATGGAAATTCTCCCAATTTAATACAAGGTTTGTATCTTCACATCGCTTTAAAACTTGGGATAATTTCTTAAGCACTCCTCAAAAGAATCTCCAAAAACTGAGATGTCATCCATGAAAAATTCAAGGAATTCTCAACCATACTAGAAAAGATTTTCATCATGCAACGTTGGAATGTAGCATGGGCATTGCATAGTCCAAATTGCATTCTGTGGAAGGAAAATGTACTTTAAGGACAAGTGAAAGTCGTTATTTTCTCTTGATCTTCAGGCAATTGGAATTTGATTAAATCTGAAATAACCATCCAAGAAACACTAATCGGAGTTCCCTGCCCATCGTTCTAACATCTGATCAATGAATGATAATGGGAAGTGGTCTTTCCTAGTTTCCAAGTTGAGCTTCCTATAATAAATAAAAACTCGCCATCTTGTGACAAGTCTAGTAGGTATAAGCTCATTATTCTCGTTCTTTTAAATAGTGATCCCTCCCTTTTTTGGCACAACATGCTTTGGACTCACCCAAGAACTGTCTGATATGGGTAGATTATCCCAAAATCAAGCAATTTAAGCACTCCCTTTCTCACAACCTCTTGTAGAGTCTAATTTAACTTCCTTTGACTCTCCACAGAAGGATTTCTGTTATCATCCTTCAAAATCTTATGCATGCACATATGAGGACTGACTCTTTTTATGTCTATTATTGTCTATCCAATAGCCATTTTGTATTCTCTCAACACTCTGATCAACATTTCTTCTTCCAGCTCGGTCAAATCATTTGTAATAATGACATGAAGTGTATCTAATTCACCATGGTAAGCATATCTCAGATGTGCTGATAGTGGTAGTTCAAGATCACAAGCTTTTTCGATAGATGGAGTCGATTTTAATGTACTTTCACCAAGTGGGGCGAAGTACCTACCCTTGTGATATGACATTGGGGTTGAGTCTTCCAACTGCATCGCTCTCATTTTAAGAGCTTGATAATTTTTTTTTATAGTTTTCGATTCCATGATGCAAACAGCAAGATCATCAGTCAGTTGTTCATTACTAATGACTTCATCAATCAACTGGTCAATTAATTGAACTCTAAAAAAAAGAGTCCTTAGTGTTTGGAAATTTCATTTCTTTGAACACGTCAAATTGGACTTGTTCATCATTGAACGTTAATGTCACCTTCCCTGCACCAACATCAATCAGTGCTCTACCTGTGGTGAGGAATGGCCTCCCAAGTATTATTGGGATATCACTGTCTTCTTCAATGTCAACGACGATAAAATCAGCTGAAAATATGAATTTGTCAACCTTGACTAAGACATCTTCAATAACCCCTCTCAAGTGCTTAATGGATTGATCAGCCAATAATAGTGAAATTGTGGTTGGTTTTGCTTCTCCCATTTTTAACTTAGTGTACACAGATAAAGGCATTAAATTAATGCACACACCAAGATCGCATAAAGCATTTTTAAAAGAATTTTTGCCTATGATACACATTGTAGTGAAGGGTCTTTCAATTTAGGTGGAAGCTTTTTCTGTAAAATTGCACTACACTCCTCTGTTAAGCACTTTGTCTAATAGTTTTCCAGCTCATGCTTGTTGGCCAATTTCTTTCAAGAATTTGGTGTAGCTGGGCATTTAAGCTATTACGTCTGGAAATGGGATATTAATGTGTAGTTTTCTTATAAATTTTTTTGAGCTAGGTCATCCCATCTGGCGATACTAAAATTAGGTTCAAAATTGAACCGCTCCTATGCACTATCCCTTAGAGTGTAAGGAGATAATCACAGATGAATGACATCATCATTTATGCCTTGAAATTGAAATTTTTTGCACATTCTCCCAAATCTTTCGACGTGCACGTTGAGATCATCAAGTGCCTTTCCAAAGAATCGGATATTATTAAATTTGGTCTTCATTGGAAGTAATTTCTTTCAAAAGGTGTATATAATATACTAGAATGGTTAGCAATTGCAACAGGTTTCAAGAATTGACCTGTAGGAAGGTCTCACACATTGTTATCTAGTACATTAGTGATAAGTACTTTATTAGCACCTATTTAGTTCACCTATTGTCGTATTTTGTTGTTGGTCTATTTCTATTGAAGTATCGTTTAATGCATTTTTATATATTGTGTTGTGTAGGATCTTAAAGAATGAGATAAGAGGAAAAGTGATCAAAAAGTGCTGAAGAATGAGAACTGGGGACCAAGAGTGCAAAATTGGTTATGGCAGTAAGTTCCATAATTACGATCGTGAAATTTTACCAAGCCAAGTTTGAAAATAGCATAAGTCCGATTACGGCCGTAAACTATGCAGTTATGGCCCTAACTCTCGAAATTTGAAAATTTCCAAAAAACTATTTACGTCGTTAAATGACTAAGTTAATGTCGTAATTTTCCCGCAGAAACTTTTCTTGCTAGTTTCGAAGTCTATCTTTGGCATATCTTCTTGGGAACCCTAGGGCACATTTTTATGGATATAAAAAGAGAAAATTCATCACAGAAAGGAGGCTGGAAGTTGAGGGCAAACAATAGAGAATTCTTGGGAGATTTTCAAGCACAAGAGCATCAACAACAAGGCGAATCCATGAATCAACTTGAAGAATCCACCACAATTATGTTGGGCTAAATTCCCTATCTTGTTCAAAGGGGAAGTTGTGTCAATTCAATTATGTTATTTTCTTTTCCTAGAAACTAGTAAAGTTGGATCTATCCCTTTCCTTTCAATTGTTGAGTTATTGCGTTTTGAATGTTTAATTGAGTTTATGTGATTAATATTTTTGATTTGGCCAATTGAATTGGTTAGTCTCTAAACTCATGTATATGCTATGTTTAAATCTTTTGATCCGTAACTTTCACTAGATCTCGACTCGTAGTAGCAAATAAACCTTGCACATATTTAGTAATAATTCAACTTCGATTAATTGATTCGATCTTGTGAAATTGATAATCCAATTCAATCTATTTCTTCTCACTTTCACACTAGCATTGCATTAAATCCTAAGAGCTTGTTTAGGATTGTCCATTGGCTAAAATTGAATCAAAGAGCTTGTCTTGATTTAATTTATTTACATAAGGAAGAATTGAATAATCAGAGCTTGTTGATTATTTAAGATTGATAAATTGAATAAGGGATAGAACGTGTTGTTTTCGCTAAAATCGTATACCGCAAGTGC
Organism: Ligustrum vulgare; assembly: GCA_963555705.1. Classification (NCBI taxonomy): domain Eukaryota; kingdom Viridiplantae; phylum Streptophyta; class Magnoliopsida; order Lamiales; family Oleaceae; genus Ligustrum; species Ligustrum vulgare. The sequence continues at coordinate 45,216,212 of OY743168.1, forward strand.
ACGGTTCGCGTTCAAGTAGTAAAGTGGACTAGAGAAGTCGGGGTTATCGTACCCACAAGGATTGATTGATTTGTAACTAAAGTTATTGATTTCATTCTAAAAGAAAAGTCAAGTAACATAAAAATATGGTTTGGTGGTGAATTACTATCTAAGTGACACAAATAAGAAACATGGCAATATGTAAACTAATCAACTAAAGGAAATAGATAACAACATAAAACTTAGAATAAAACTAATTAATCTAAATACTTTGATGAAAATATAAACTTGATAATTGAAACAAGTTACATAACATAAAACAAAGTGAATTTAGTTTTCATAACTATACTAATTTCTTCTTTTCAAATCAATTAGTGATAGTTAAATAATCAACAAAATTACATGGGAAATTTTAAATTCACCTAACTTGTGTAGTAAATTCCAATGACAACTTAAAATAGTAACAAACATTTAAAAGTTACAAAAACCTAAAACAACATTAATAATCATAAACATGTAAACATAAATCCCCAAAAACTAGAAACTACTTAAAATGCTTAAATAACCATAACTTATTTAAAAATTCCAACACAATAACATTAACCCATAATAAACTAACAACAACACTTAACAAATAACATAAACATATCAATAATACTTAAAACAAAGATTAAAAACAAGATAATAAAGAAAACTCCCCTTTTTGTAAAGTTTTTGAAGTGAAAACCCAAGAATCCTTTACTTTGAACAAAGTTTCTTCACCACCCATTAATATCTTCAACAACCCAAGCATAAAACATTAAATGCACAAGAAATAAATGACATTCTTGATGAAAATGTGAGAAAATAACAATATTCAAAAGTTTAAACAACAACAAAATACTTAAATATAAGAAAACATTACTAAATCATAAAAACATTACTTGTAGATTGCATTAAATGAGTAAAATGTTAAGAAAAAATACAAGAGAAATGAAAAAGAGGTAAGACTTACATGGGTCTCCCTAAAAAATCTGATTTTTCTCTTTATAATACCCCAAAATCATCCAAAACCCTAAAAAAAAAAGGCAAAGATCCGCGAAATTCAGCTTCTAGGCCGAACCGGGTCAGCCGGGTTGACCCGGTCCGGCCCGAAAAATATTTTATTTATTTATTTATTTTTTGTTTTCATAACCACGCGATCGCGCGGTTAAAACTCGAGGCCAAGTTTGGCCTCGGGTCTGATTCGAACCGTGGTTAGCGCGCGGCTCGGTTCAAGCCACGCGATCGCATGACTCAGCTGGAGGATGATTTTGCAGCCTAGTCCCTTCCGTAATTTCCATCAAGTCCTCCATCTTCTAATCTCGAGCAATTTAGTCCCCAACTTTTCAGATTTCTTTCAAATATGTCCTTCTAAAATTGCACTCTTGGTCCTTCAACTTTTGAAATCTTTCAATTTGGTCTCTTGGTTAATTGCGCGGCTTGTCCAAAACTTCCCGGAAGTGACAAAATGGTCCCCGAACTTGGAATTTCAGCAGAATCTTCACTCCTTTTGTGGTTTGGCCTCAAACTTGGATATTAACCTATTTAAACACAAAATATGCATAAATTAGTAGATATTTTCTCAAGATGTTCCAAAATATGCTAATTTGAAGGTATAAAAAGTGTATAAAAATGCACTTAACATATACCCCCAAACTTAAACTCTTGCTCGTCTCGAGCAAGAATATCTACTAACACAAAAAAGCAAATGAATGAATGATCAACAATGCTAGATAACTTGTAAATTCTTTCTTGAGTGTAAAATTGCATGATTAATTCACAATTGTGTTTTCAAAATAATACTACAAAACGAAGTTGAGCTTATCTCGTGTTTGATCGGTGTGTGTGTGCATAGTCATTTCCAATTATCACTAAGGTTCAAAGAAACATTGTAGGAAGGATAAATTTAAAAATAATACTATCCACCCTTAGTGGTCAATTTCATTCCTTACCCTCTCGTGACATTCATCCCCCCCATATTATTTCTTTTCTCTCCCGAAATGCATCCTAGGGGTGACTCTCAATTCACACATTTCTTTTTCCACTAAAGCTTGGTTATGACTTGCCAGCAATCTCAACAATCTAGATATGCAGTGACTCTCCACTAGATGAGTGTTTCAACATTAAAGTTTATACCAAGCAATTCAAACCCACTATTTATCTAAGCCCTTATGCAAATACAAATGCATGATTTCTACAAACTAATGTGATGATTGCTCGTGACTTCCTCACTCCCTTAAGCTTTCTAATTGACCTATGTAGTGAGCTTTAGGTCGGAAACTCCCCGATTGTTGAAGATCAAAGGGTACCAGGTTTCAAAATACCCCTACGAACTTACTAACTCGAGTAAAAAAGGCTACGAAGTGAGGTAGACTTATTAAGCAAATGCAATGATGATGATGTGATTTTTTTTTTTTTTTTTTTACAAGTGTGTGTGTGTGTGTACCCTACTCATTAACCTTTCTAATTAACCCATGTAGCGAGCTTTAGGCCGATGACTCCCAAGTTTCAAACTTAAGGCACCAAGTTTCAAGATACTCCTACGGGCTTAATTACTTGAGTCAAAAAGGCTACGAGATAGGGCAATGCAATAATTAAAATGGGCTTAGATCTCTAGCATTTGGTTATCACTTAGCTTATACTAACATCAACAACACTCCACAAAAATCTAGATCAAGCATGCATGGAATCACTACACATCTAGACCGTCTCCTTTACTGGCTCGACCACCCCCAAACTTGTCTCACAAAGGATCAAGAGATTAATAGCATTGAGAAGGAATTGGATAGGTTGATAAAAATTGAAGATACAAGCTCACAACCTAATTTCTACTTCACAAATTTTTCCAACCTTCAATGGATTCCAAATCTCAACAACAATTAGTTATGACTATTGTGCTCAAGAGAACTCAGGATCACTCATAGATAAGCAATTTAAAAATAGGCACAAGTAGTATATTCGATCATAATTCATGAATTAATAAGTAATTTCAAACATCAAATCATTTGAGCCGACAAGGCTATCTAGCGTGTCAATATCCACAAAAAATGAACAAAATCAAATGTCACAATATCTTAAGCCGGCAAGGCTATCTACATGATAAAATGCAAAATAAAGTCAACACCCCCAAACTTGAATTACACATTGCCCTCAATGTGAAAATAGAAACAACGTGTAAAGAAGAAATGAGTTAGTAAAACTTCCCAAACTTTCGATGCTTGTTTGTGATGTTGAATTTTGACCTAAGCTTTCGTCAAATGTAGTTCACCCCCAAACTTGTTGAGGACAATGTCACTTAGGATTTTCAAAAAATTGTTACCTACAAAAGTTTGACAATTAATTAAAAAGGAAGTAAAGAAGTATAGTAAATAAATACAAGTAACTCAAAAGAGAAGAAATTTGGGTTGCCTCCCAAAAAGCGTTTGGTTAAAGTCATAAGCTCGACTTTTGGATTTTCATTCGGGAGCATTGAGGATAAATGGTGACTTTTCCTCCGGGGGTTCCCCTTCCAAGAATGGTTTCAACCTTTTCCCGTTGACCTTGAAATGTCCCTTGTCGGGATGATATAGCTCAATAGCTCCATGGGGAAAGATTTGAGAAATTTTGAATGGCCCCCACCAACGGGATCGAAGCTTTCCGGGGAATAATCGAAGTCGGGAGTTGAATAGAAGAACTTGTTGCCCAACTTGGAAGTCTCTCTTCACAATGTGGTTATCATGCCATTTCTTGGTCCTCTCCTTATAGATGCGAGCATTTTCATATGAGTTGAGGCGAAATTCATCAAGTTCATTAAGTTGAAGCAATCTCTTCTCACCAATTAATTTTTCATCAAAGTTTAATGTCCGTGTAGCCCAAAATGCTCGATGCTCAAGTTCAACGGGGAGATGACATGATTTTCCAAAAACAAGACAAAATGGAGACATACCAATAGGAGTCTTGAATGCGTGCGGTAAGCCCATAATGCATCATCTAGCTTCCTCGACCAATATTTCCTTGATGTATTCACCATCATCTCAAGAATTCTTTTCAATTCTCGGTTTGAGATCTCCACTTGGCCACTTGTTTGGGGATGGTAAGGTGTGGTTACTCAGTGCTTCACTCCATACTTTGACAAAAGTGAGTCAAGGAGGCGATTGCAAAAGTGTTTGCCTCCATCACTAATGATAAGTTGGGGGCTTCCAAAGCATGTAAAAATGTTCTTTTTGAGAAAATTGACAACCACCGGAGAATCATTAGTGGGCAATGCCACCGCCTCTACCCATTTAGAAAAATAGTCCACCGCCACCAAGATATATTGATTTGAGAACGAGGATGGAAATGGCCCCATGAAATCAATTCCCCAAACATCAAAAATTTCCACTTCCAAGATTGAAGTCAATGGCATTTCATTACGCCGAGAGATATTCCCACTCCTTTGGAATCTATCACATTTGGATACTAAGGTATAAGCATCCTTGAATAAAGTTGGCCAATAGAATCCCGATTGAAGAACCTTTGAGGCGGTTTTGGAAGCTCCAAAGTGACCCCCATAAGGTGATGAATGACACCTATCAAGAATTGGTTCCATTTCTTCCTCGGGAACACATCTTCTAATGATTTGGTCTGACCCCCTCTTGAATAAATATGGCTCATCCCAAAAATAATGTTTCACATCAGCAAAAAATTTCTTCTTTTGTTGATAAGAGAAATCCGGGGGAAGAATACCACTTACAAGGAAATTCACGAAGTCCGCATACCATGGTGCTTCGAACACTTGGAGAAGATGTTTGGCATGCAATAGTTGTTCATCCGAAAAGGCTTCATTGATTTCCTCTACTCCCACCTCTTCAGGTTGATCCATCCTAGATAGATGATCGGCCACAAGATTATCCGCACCCTTTTTATCACGGATTTTCAAATCAAATTCTTGCAAGAGAAGGACCCATCTAATCAATTTTGGCTTCGCATCCTTCTTAGCAAGCAAGTATTTTAGAGCGGAGTGATCGGTATAGACAATTACCTTTGAGCCGATGAGATAAGGTCGAAATTTGTCAAAGGCAAAGACCACGGCAAGCATCTCTTTCTCGGTTGTGGCATAATTCAATTGAGCATCACTCAATGTTCGGATGGCATAGTAGATCACATGCAACAATTTACCTCCCCTTTGGCCCAAAACCGCTCACACGGCATAATCACTAGCATAGCACATGAGCTCAAATGGTAAGCTCCAATTAGGGGCCACAATAATAGGAGCCGAGATAAGCCTCTCCTTAAGAGTGTTGAAAGACAATAGACACTCTTGAGAGAAATGGAAATTGTTGTTCTTCTCAAGTAGAGAACAAAGAGGCTTAGTGATTTTAGAGAAATCTTTGATGAATCTCCTATAGAAGCCTGCATGCCCCCAAGAAACTCCTTATGCCTTTCACCGAAGTAGGAGGAGGCAATTTCTCAATAACTTGCATTTTGGCTTTATCAACCTCAATCCCCCCTTTTGAAATCCGGTGGCCAAGTACAATGCCCTCTCTTACCATAAAATGGCATTTCTCCCAATTAAGCACTAAATTGGTCTCTTCACATCTTTTCAACACTAAATCAAGATTATTTAAGCATTCATTGAAAGAAGAACCAAAAACTGAAAAATCATCCATAAATATCTCTATGAATTTTTCCACCATATCAGAGAATATGGCCACCATACAACGTTGAAAAGTAGTCGGTGCATTGCAAAGACCAAACGGCATCCTCCTATAAGCAAAAGTCCCATATGGACATGTGAATGTGGTCTTCTCTTGATCTTCGGGGGTTATTAAAATTTGATTGTAGCCCGAGTATCCATCCAAGAAACAATAATGAGAATGCCCCGCCAACCTCTCAAGCATTTGGTCAATAAAGCGGAGAGGAAAGTGATCTTTTTGAGTGGCATTGTTCAATTTTTGGTAGTCAATGCACACTCTCCATCCCGTCACGGGCCTTGTAGGAATAAGCTCGTTGTTCTCATTTTCAACCACTGTGACACCTCCTTTCTTTGGAAGACATTGGACGGGACTGAATAAGAAAGAAAGAAAGAAATGAGTTTTGGAGCATAACGAGAAATTTTATCCGAATCAGAAAAGAATAGAAAGAAATAAAACTAGTGTTGAGCATAATGGGAATAATATGACTTAAGAATGATTTTATAATAATTTTTATCCCCGAATTTAGAAATGATGAACCCTAACTGGACTTTGCATAATTGGTTTTAGACATGGCACCATTTACGAGGAGTCAACAGAGAGGATTAGATACTATTTTTCGAATATCTATCATTTAGACCAGCACCTCATGTAAAGATATATGAACACACTATTGACTACTGTACCACGTGTTATGAGGCCATGGCTAGTGATTTTAGAGCAGCTGTTGCGAAAATTCATTAGTCACTTGTTGTCAACATTTTCAGTAAATCAACGAGAAATAGCAAGCCAATTTTATGAGATTGTGATGAGATGATAAGAGTATAAGTAATATGATTTTATTGAGACTTTTATGAGAAGAATTATGAAATTATAGATTTAAAGACTTGGTTCTTAATTATTGGGAATTAAGGACTTGATATTGTGTTTGAGTAAGTAATTTTCTTCCTCTATTTTGAGAGAAATTTATAATGTAGTTTGTTCTTGTAATGGAATTTCGGGAACTATGATTTGTGGCATATATTTATAAGTATGACTAATGAGTGGTCTTTTGAGCCAATTAATGTACTGAAGGAAGTGGGATTTTGATATTGAAAACTATGATTTGAAATTGTTATGTTGAGGAATTATGAATTGATTTTCTGGGATATTTTTGGTGGTTTTGAGGTTTGTTGGAATTGTTGTCAATATTTAAATCGTTGTGGTCAGATGTAGAGTGTAACTACAGGTTGTTATTGTTGATTTTGAAGTATACCTACAGGTTGGATAAGCCCAAATTACAAGGGAGACTCTGTCTAGAATTTTATCATTTTGAGTTAAGAGCATAGTATGGTAAGAAACATTTGAGGGTTGTGGAGCCTTTGTTTCGTAAATTTTTTTTTGTTTATAAATAAAATTTTGTTGTTTTTGAAGTAATATACGTAGTTAAAAAGTGGGTTGAAAAAATGTATGTAATGTTAAAAATAGTTTGAAAAAATGTGTTGTTTATAAATATTATTTATAAACAAGTTACCCTGAAGAGCCTATAAGTGTGTTTGATAAATTGTGTATAAAAGCGATGTGAGATTTCTTTTTCTTGTTGAAAAGTTTGGTGGGGTGGGAATCTTTGAACAGTTGAAATTGTTGACTTTAAAAAAAATGGTGCAACAAGAATTTGAGATGACATGTGACCGTCCTCCGTTTGGTAAAATTTTTTGTTTATAAATAAATAATTTGATGTTTTCAAAGTAAAATATGTTGTTGAAAATGATTTGGTGAAATGTTAAAAAATAATTTGAGAAAACGCATTGTTTTATAAATTTATTTATAAACAAGTTACCACCAAATCCTAATGAACCACTGTACACTAATCATGTTTTCTTGGATAATTGGCTATTTATTGTTTGAATTTTGATTTTGCTTTTGGTTCTTGTCTGCTTTTTTTTTTCACTCTGATTAATGAAAATATTTTGTTGTAAAATATATGATGGAGATTGAAGAATAAACAATATAGTGAAACAAAAAAATAATTTACATACTTAGTAAATCCAACGAAATGAATGATTCAAACACAATTCAAAATCGAGATTCTCAAACAATATTTGCCCCCACCAGGACGAGTTCTTGAAGGCCTTCAGGTAAATTTGATGTAGGAGTAATTAAACCAAAATCAAGTTCTAAACAAGTAATTGAGAACTTGAATAACAACTTAAAGAATACTTTTAAAAAATGGAAGTTTGATCTTTGTTTTAAATAAAAGAGACGTTATGAATATTATTTTTGTTTACCAGCACCTTTATTTGTAGGTTTGGCAGTCTCATGCACGAATGAGTACAAAACACATGTGAATAGGTGTCAACCTTTTAAACATTTAGTATATATGATCTTACTGTATCAATTAGACAAATCTAATGAGTTTTGAGAACAAAACAGGGGAGAAATCATGTCTCCTTGTAAAAATGAAATCGTCAACCAACCTTTTTATTTTTTTTTCCAAATAAGTACTGTACAAAAAACTACAAATCATGTAATTCAAAATAAATAATGAAGTTTCAACAACAGAATTAAATCTCTTGTATGTTTTATTGTCTAGATAAATGGCCACTTTAAATCAATTAAACCATATTTATGCAATGAACTTAAATTTCAAAATAAAAATAAAAAATTAATCAGAAGAGTATGAAAACTTATAAATCTGGATCTTTTATTTTATGAATGATAAATTAAATTTTGATTTTCTACCTTTGTATAAGCATTGCTCTAACATTTTTGCTGCCGAAATCAGAGAATCAAAATCATGATCCACTAGCAACACATGAATCTCATGCTGCACTTTATGGCAAGAAGCTAATGAAGTACTGTTTCCACCATCATTTGGCCAAAACCCTCCTAATTCCAACATCATGTTTGAATTTACTATTCTAAAGAAAATTGGATGAAGAGAAGATGATTGTTAAAAGAAAAGACTATTGAAGAGTGAGTAAGAATGCAAAGACAGCTATATTATAGGTGTTTGTTAACAATTTCTGACTAATTATTTGTCAACAGTTGAATTTATTTTGTAACGCATAAAGAACCTTATAGTGTTACTCGATTATAAAGACCATGTGTTTAATGATACTTGGGAAATTAATAAATGCTTTCGTTATTGCACTTCTTATTTAGCATGACGATTTTTTTACATTCACAGACTTTTATTTGTACAAGGAAAGAAATCTACGAAGTCAAACCATTTTGTATTTACAACGTTGTAGATATATGAATATTTAGTGTGTCAATACTCATTTTTTGGAGTTATATTAATTTCTATAAAATGTGAAAGTTATGTGGTAGAGCCATATTAATTACTCAGACTCACTATATACTTGCTTCTCTGTAAAATTTATGATTCATTATATTGTCATTATTTCTTCTTCCATCAAGTCGACCAAAGCATTGTAACTTCGTGGATTTTTGTTTCTATCATCTCTCCAAAAGACATTCATGTCCAACCCACTTTTTAAGGTGGAAAACATCTCTGTCTCAGTGATGTTTTCACCGTCATGCATCTCCTTAGTGAACCACGCTAAGTAGCTTTTTAGTAACTCACCTTTTTTTGTCTCATACCTTGGAGACGCTACATGGACAGTTTCTCAGGTTTGGAGGACATGAACCCTTTTCTTAAGGACGTTTTCAAGTCTTTCCATCAATGAATACTTCTTAGAGGGAGATTTTTGTACCCCATGGTAGCATCTTCTTCCAAGTTAATTGAAAGCTTTACACTTGAGGGCTAGGAAGGCTACTTTCAAACTCATCCTAACCATAACATGGTCCACAAGGTCACCTCTTCCTGCATATTAATTCATTTTTCAGCATTTCCAAGTCCATGGGGACAGTTCAGGCTTTTATGCCATCAGAAAATTGGTCATTTTCATATTCTTTGTCCTGCTCAAAGGAGTGGAGCAGGAGGTGGTTCTTCAGCAGCTGGTCCTTCATAAAAAGGAGGTTCAGCCATCCATTGAGATGCAGGTGCTTGTGCACGCATAGGCTGGTACTCGTGTTGGAATGGAAAATCATTGGGAGCTTAGTAATTCATTTTGATGGCTCTCATTCCTTGTCTGTTTCTAGGCCTTTCTCCTACCCTATCAAAGATACTATCTGACCTGGCAGGTCATTATTCTTGGTGATATTATGGCGAAAATATCTATTTTAGTTGAAGATCCAATGGCTTGATTTTCTTTGTCCTGATCTCGGGTTGAATCGACCTCAACATTCCTCTCAGGGGACATTTGAATATGTTGAGTGCAAGGATTTTAAGAATAATGGCTTTTCACCTTCTCGTACGAGGAAGATCTTCCCACATCTCTTGTCAATTCTGGACATATTGAGGCATAAGCACATGCGTCATAGCTCATATTTCAATGTAAACGAAATGGAAGGACTTCTATTGGAATCCACATGCAGTAGTAGAGAAAATGAAATATATCTTTAGTCACTAGCATCAATATATTCACTATCTTCAATATTGATATCATCTTTTTCGATTGCCGGGAAGGAACAAAAGAAAGATTTTTTTTCTTCAACAATTCCTGATTTCTAATTGACATCTCAGTCGGATTTGATTAGGATACTATTACCTATGTTTCTAAACTTGGAATGGATGGTCGAGCTTCCTCCTGATCTACCTCAGTTACAACACCATAGAGACTAGTGCTCAAACGTTGGCTCTAAGCATTTTCTCCACCCCTTCTTACCCTGAAAAAAATAGGAGGAAGTTGTGGCACGTTCACTAAAAATCATTTTGTAGTCAATCGTTTAGCCCGCATTGGATTTTGTTAGTTTTTCCACTCACTAATCTATATGGTAGGCGGTAAATGTTAACCTCCTATCATTTTTGTAGGAAACTTGACCAATGATAAAAAAAATTTGGCCAAAGCCAAAAATAGACTCAACGGCTACTTGCTAGATTCTTTCTGAGTTATTCTGGCTTCTTTATGATTTTGAGTCACGGTGAACCCTATCCTCAACTCCTATAGTATAGGGGACGTTCTTATTAGTTTATTTCAAACAAGTTGGGTTCCGTTTTTTAGCCGCCGAGCCAATGTTCATGCATCAAGCGCGATGACCCTGAAGTAACTAATGCCATACTCCTAGGAAAAGCTCGAACAACCTTTGTCATTATTCCAACTATATTGAGTATCATACATGTAACAATTGTAGTATGGATATTTGCTTTGTCAGCCAATAGAGATATATGTCGACCTAAAGCGTATACTTCTATTTTTTTATGCAATCATTTATTGATCATTACTCACGGGGTATATTTTTGTTTCTTTTTCAAGGTTTGGGCTTACAACATCCTTTTCCAAGAGGTTGCAGCACGGGAGACTATTCTCTAGCATTGTTGGAGAGTAAAGTATGCTATCTCCTTTGTCCTATATAGGTTATCCATCATTTTGTCAATAACTTGCTCTCGGAGTTGTTCTTAACTTTCAGTCAGGAAAATTTGCTACTTTTTCAAGTATGCCGATTTATTTTTTAGGGCTTTCACGCGCGTGGTTTGTGCCGTTAGAAGTATGGTTTCCCACAAAAAGTACCAAAATGTCGACCTCAGGATTTCATATAACCAAGATCAGCAGTCCCAAGCTCCCTTCTTTTATACATATATGTTTCATGCATACTTGGACACACGTGCTAACAAGCACAGGTCAGCCAAGGTGGTCGTTGCATGCTTTTCAACGATTAAGTTAGCTTCCATGCCATAGGATAGAGCATTTAATAATTTATAATATTGAATGCGAGAGAGACACGTGAAAAAGAGTAAAGGAAGTTGGGTCGTAAACAGTAAAAATAGTAATGGTTTTTTGTTTCTTTTTTCTCATACATTTCCTATAGTGTTGAGGGTATTTATATGTTGAACGCATAAAGAGCGGACAGTCTAAATCTCGTACGTGGAGTTAGATCTGACTATTCACTTTATACTTTTGTCAATCAATTCATAGGTGTCTCTCACTAACTGTCATAATTCTGGCTTTTACCTCAAATACATACAATTCATTTTTAATAGGTGTGTAGATTGTGGTGGTGGTTAGGTTACTCCATTCATATTTAGGAAATTTCCTATCCAAGCTAGCTATCTTGCTGTCCTGGGGTATTGTGCTTCGGAGACAATGCTTTGGCTTAATCAGAATGCTTCAGCACAAGTTGGCGCTATTTCCCACATATCCATGGGGTATAACAATTACAGTATGTTGATATGTAATCCAGTCTGGGTGACAATGTGAATTAACTGACAAAGCTAGGTCCAGGTTGGTCGGAATGACCTGTAATGTCGTCCGACTTGATTTTGTAGACTACAGAGGGATTCCTCAACGCGGATTTTGAAGACCAGTAAGGTCGGCTCAACTGAATGTCACTCCGATGTGGACCAGTAAGGTCAGAGTAACTGAGGATTACTCCGATGTGGACCAGTAAGGTCGGAGTAACTGTGGATTACTCCGACGCGGACCAGTAGGGTCGGCTTAACTGAATGTCACTTCGACGTGGACCAGTAAGGTCGGCTTAACTGAATGTCACTCCGACGTGGACCAATAAGGTCAGCTATTACTCACTGAAAAAACCAGACCAACTACTTTCTTACACGGTAGTTACGACAGTTATTCCGACATATAATTAGTTAAGACACAAAAGTCAACTACATTGTACTACGTAGGAACTCAAGTGTTTCAGTTATGTACTTATGTTAGACAGCCAGGTATTGTAATAAGCCAACTCACCCCATTCTCCCTATAAATATAGGAGAGGGTAGTTCACAAAGGCGGAGGAATTTTGGCTATTCAAAGCTAATACTATATTTATACAAGAAATCATACGTGGAGTACAGGTCATTCACACGATCTGGGATCCACCTCTTAAAATCCATCTTTTATTACCTACATGGAGTCCGGGTCATCCATTACGACATGAGGTCCACCTCTTTCACATATAATTTTCGATTACATAACTAATATCCACTTATTTCTTGCTGACTTGGAATATTTCATATTTCAACCGTCAACAATTGGCGCTAGAAGGAGGGCCGGCCTTGTGATAGAATAGCAGTCCATTCCACCAGTTCATTCAAATAGTTTGCAACCATTATCTCTCCTTAGATAACATGGATGAATAAGGTTCAGGAAGCAACCATGGAAAGAAGGCGAAGGCGCAGGGGGGTACAAGGATGGAGGCCGACCCGGAAGTCAGGCCTTACCCAGACCCCCAAATGGTTTAGGTAATGCGTCAATTACGAAATTTGACGCAAGCAGTTGAAAAGATGCAACATCAGCCACCGGAAACACTCAGGCCCCCTATACTATACCGTCACCACCTCATCGCCCCCCGGTAACCAACGAGTCCATTGAAAACTCAACTATGTGCCCGAAAAGTCTAAAAGGTCTACTGGAGAGAGCAATTCCCGCTCTCCTCGTAGGGGATCGCCTAAAAGGACTAACAGCGTGTTTAGTAGATTAGGCTCTGATCCCACGGCCCCCGCAAGGGAGGACCTAACACTGGGAATGAACAGAAAACCTGCAACTTCGAACTACTCGGAAATATCCGCACGAAGTCCATATTATGAGCCCACACGGACTCGAGGTAGGAACTTCAAAGCTCCTACCAAGGACGCGCCAACTTTGAATCTCATTGATCCACCCTATGATGGAAGAGGAAGCATGGAAGAACTCAACGCGTTGAGGAAACAACTCAGCGATCTGGAAGGCCAGCAGAGAAAGGACGACCAGGCTGACAAGTATACTACCTCTAGGACTTCCCCATTTTCAAAATAAATCCTGAAAGAGATGTTACCTAGCAAGATCAAGGTTTCGCAAGTACCAAGCTACGATGGGACAACTGATCCAGTGGCCCATATAGACCGATATTTTTTCTGGATGGAGTTACAAGGTGTGAGCGATGTCATCATGTGTAGGACCTTTCCCCTCACTCTAGGGGACAAGGCTCAGAGATGGTTACGTACTCTACCAGACCACTCCATATCAAATTGGAAAGATCTGTCTTCTCAGTTCCTCTATAACTTCATGGCTGCAAAAACAAGGACGACTCCCAAGGAACAACTGGTAACCATCAAGCAGGGAAGGACTGAGTCCCTGAAGAGTTATCTGGACCGATTCAACAAACAAATTATGGATACGGACAAAGTGTCAGACGATGCACTCCTAATGGCGGTAACATCAGGCCTATTGCCAGAATCCCGGTTCTGGTGGACAGTGCACGAAGAGGGGCTAAAGACCTTTCGAGAATTTCTTACAAGAGCAGACAGAGCCATTGGAGCTGAAGAGGCAAAGTCCAGTAGGATGGAAGACAAGGGAGAAGCAAAAGATTAAGATAGATCTAAAGGGAAGGAAAAGGAAACACCGAAGAGTGACAGGTACAACCAAGAAAAGAAACGGGACTTTCGCGGACCTGGGAGTTTCCGACCCCATTCATCAACTTCTACACCAGTAGACCTCTTGAAAGCCAGACCTGAGACCATATTCATGAGCATTAAGAATCGGAATCTGTTACCCCGGCCCCGGCCGGACAGGCTCATCCGAACTGAATAAGTCTAGGTACTGTAGGTACCACCGATCGGCGGGCCATGACACAGATTACTGTAAGGACTTGAGGATAGAACTTGAAAAATTGATTAAGGCAGGCCATCTGAAAGAGTATGCAGAAAAACCTCAATTGGATCAAGAGAAGCAAGGCCAAGTGGAAATCGGGGACACACCTACAGCTGAGATCCGCATGCTGGTAGGCGGAAGTCAAAGCTAAGAAGGATCCAAAAGGCAAAGGCGTCAGCACATCAGGGATGCTTGAAATAGCTATCAGATTCTTTCGGAGAGGGCTCCAGTTCTTGTCAAAGAAGATGAATCCTTCAGTTTTGATGAAAGAGATGCTGAAGGAGTCCTTCAACCACACGTGAATGCTTTGATCATAACCATGCCAGTGTCGGGAGTGAAGATCCATCGTACTCTGGTGGATAATGGGAGTGCCGTGAACATCTTATACTGGAAGACCTGCCTCCAAATGGGAGTGGAAGAACGGCATCTAAGCCCTTACACAACGAAATTACAAGGTTTCACTGGAGATTACATCACACCGATGGGTCAAATTGCACTCATGGTAGAACTCGAGAATCCTCCATGCACCAGGTGAGTAATTACGGATTTTGTCGTAGCAAACATACTGTCCAACTATAACGCAATCCTAGGAAGACCAATTTTACATGAACTGAAGGCGGCCACCTCGATATACCACTATGAGATGAAGTTTCCCATTTCCTCTGGGGTAGGAGTAGAGAAGGGAGATTAGAGGACGGCCCGAGAATGCAATCTTAGTTTTTGCCCTTGCCAGGCACAGCAAGTGAATGTTGTCCAGATGAAAGATCAGGTTGAAGAGATCCAAACGTTGGATCCCCCCCTGGACCAAAATGAAACTAAGACTGGACCAGTGGAGGACTTGACATTGATAACTTTGGACCCGGACAAGCCTGATTTGCAGTTAAAAATTGGGAAAGACCTTCAGGAGCCAGTAAGGTCTGAACTTATAGACTTTTTGAGAGAAAATAGAGATGTTTTTGCCTGGACTCATGCTGACATGGAAGGAATACCAGCGAATCTGGCCTGTCACAAGCTCAACATTGATCATGGAGAGAAACCGAAAAGACAGAAGCGTCATCCATTAAATGGGGAGAGGTATGAAGCTCTCGCAAATGAGATCCTGAACTTATTGGGGAATGGGTTCATACGGGAGGCTAGGTATCCAGAGTGGGTGTCCAATCCAGTTCTTGTACGAAAGAACAATAAATCCTGGAGGCTCTGTATTTGATTTCACAGACCTGAATAGAGCTTGCCCAAAAGATTGCTTTCCACTTCCACGCATAGATCAAATGGTAGACGCCATGGCTGGGCATGAGCTATTGAGCTTCATGGATGCCTACTCAGGCTACAACCAGATTCCCATGTATGGCCCAGATGAAGAGCACACATCATTCATCACAGACAGGGGATTATATTGTTACAAGATGATGCCATTCGGGTTGAAGAATGCAGGGGCAACCTACCAGAGACTGGTCAACAGAATGTTCGCAAAGCAGATCGGTAAAACTATAGAAGTATACGTGGATGACATGATGGTAAAGAGCATCGAATCATCAGACCATGTCCAGCACCTGGCGGAAATGTTCACCATTCTTAGACAATACAAAATGAAGCTAAATCCACAAAAGTGTTCTTTTGGAGTAGGATCCGGGAAATCCAGAGTTTGACTGGAAGAATAGCAGCTTTGAACCGATTCGTCTCAAAATCGACAGATAAGTGTAGAACTTTCTTCGTAGCGCTAAAAATGGGAAAGAACTTCCAGTGGATGGAGCAATGTCAGAAAGACTTCAAAGACCTAAAAATGCAATTGGCCTCACCACCTCTACTCTCCAAGCCAATAGCAGCAGAAGTGTTGGAATTATATCTAGCAGTGTCAGAGAGGTCTGTCAGTTCAGTTCTGATCAGGACAGATCATGGTGTTCAGCACCCCGTCTACTATGTCAATCAGGTCTTGAAAGATGCAGAGCTGAGATATTCTCCTATGGAGAAATTAGCACTGGCTTAAATTATGAGTTCGAGAAAATTGAGACCTTATTTCCTGGAGCATTCACTAGAGGTGCTAACCAACTATCCACTACGACAAACCTTACAGAAGCCGGACACTTCGGGAAGATTGATGAAGTGGGCAGTAGAATTGGGACTATTCGACATCACTTACAAACCAAGGACTGCAATTAAGGGACAAGCATTGGCTGATTTCATAGCAGAATTCCACATGGAAATAGACCCTGTATGTGGATGGGTCATCAAATGAGAACCTGTATGGTAGGCGGTGAATGTTAACCTCCTATCATTTTTGTAGAAAACTCGACCAATCATAAAATTGTTTGGTCGAAGGGAAAAATAGGCTCAACGGCTACTTGCTACTCTCTTTCTGAGTTATTCCGGCTTCTTTATGATTTTGAGTCGCGGTGAACCCTATCCTCAACTCCTATAGTATAGGGGGCGTTCTTTTTAGTTTATTTCAAACAAGTCGGGTTCCATTTTTTAGCCCCCGAGCCAATGTTCATGCATCAAGTGCGATGACCCTGAAGTAACTAATGCCATACTCCTAGGAAAAGCTTGAACGACCTTTGTGATTATTCCAACTATATTGAGCATCATACATGTAACAATTGTAGTATGGATCTTTGCTTTTTCTGCCAATAGAGATATATGTCGACCTAAAGCGTATACTTCTATTTTTTTATGCAATCATTTATCAATCTTTACTCGCGGGGTATATTTTTTAGAAGAAATTCCGAAGTTTCTTTCAAAAGTTCATGTAGTTCAAAAGCCTAGTGGAGAATTTTACGTAGAAATTAAAGGCAAAGAAAACTATATTGGCGCTTCATGAAAACCATGCGATCATATTTCGTGCCATTCGTGTTGGTAATGCCTTCTTCTCGACTCACGTAGGGGTGCTTCTTCAACATTATCTCTTTGGTGATACCAATATTCTTGAGCTTTCACTTATGATTCTTCTTGTGATATTCCATGCGGGAAACCTAAAGTTTCTTTTTCAAGGTTTGGGCTTACAACATCATTTTTCCAGAGGTTGCAGCACGGGAGACTATTCTCTAGCATTGTTGGAGAGTAAAGTATGCTATCTCCATTGTCATTTGCAGGTTATCCATCATTTCGTCAACAACTTGCTCTCTGAGTTGTTCTTAACTTTCAGTCTGGAAAATTTGCTACTTTTTCAACTAGGCCGATTTATCTTTTAGGGCTTTCACGCACGTGGTTTGTGCGGTTAGAAGTATGGTTTCCCACGAAAAGTACCCAAATGTCAACCTCGGGATTTCATATAACCAAGATCAGCAGTCCCAAGCTCCCTTCTTTTATACATATACGTTTCATGCATACTTGGACACACATGCCAACGAGCACAGGTCAGCCAAGGTGGCCGTTGTGTAGCGACCGAGAAATTTTCAGACTTAAAAGACTTGTTTTACCAAACTTGTCGCCACGACTCTCCAACCTTAACGGTTATTATTCAAAACTAGCGCTCTCATCTAGTCATATTAATTATTTTAAGATTTTATGAAAGAAGAAATTTTGAAGTATCCAATTATTTTAAATCAAGAAGATTTTAAATTTCGAGGACGAAATTATTTTAAGGTGGTAGGGTTGTAGCGACCGAGAATTTTCTGTGACTTATTTAAATATTATTTAAAATGTGCCGCTACGACTTTGCCCATTTATTTTCAAAACACATTTCTGTCTAGCTATTTTAAGAGAAATTAAATTTATTTTGAATTAAATATTAGTCAAATTCCAAATTTTGTTAAATGATGTCCGAAGTCCATTATTTTATTTTGAAAATCCAATTTTCAATAAATTGAATTCAAATTATATCAAGTCCAGATTTTTAAATTTATTTTAAATACAAACTATTTTACCCAAACTGATATTCATTTTCACAAAATTTAATCCAAATTTCCAAAATTCTTGATTCAGCCAAATTCAAACTGATCAACAATTTGGAAACCAACACACAGATCACTCCATCCAATTTTGGTAGTTTCCCTTCCCTACCTCATAAACCATTCTTGCAACCCCAAATTCTCTCCTTCAACCCCCTCAATCAGCCCAAATCCCTTCAATCCTCCCCAAGTCATAGGTTCCAAAAGCTTACCAAAAACGTGTACACAACCAGGCATAAACTCCCTCTTCTCCCCCATCACAACTCACGTTCACAACACAAAATTATTCTTTACAGAATTTTTGGTAAGCACCCCCTCAAACCTTAGCCAAACCACATTTACACAATCTGCAAACATATTGATTCACACCTCACCCCCATTGCATCCCAAATCAGAAACACCAAACCACGCAACCGGCAGAAGCACCCATACCATCACAGCCCATTCCTCCACCACATCCAAAACCACCCTGTAATTGAGCCCAACTCCACCGCAGCACCATTTGAAGCCACCCCGAATCTGCCGCTCATCAACCACGGGCCATAACCTCTCAACCGGCCATTTCCATTTCCACAAACGAAATCACCACAGTCACAAACCACCAATGCCCAGTTTCGAATCATCAAAACCGACACCCAAATCAAAATCCAAAACCAAGAATAAACCCTCAAAATACCTTACCTTCGACCCCTGCCTCTTATGGACCGGAGTATCGCCGGAGAGTATCACCCCGAGCTCGAAATTGAGCCTCGGTTCCAGCCCCAAATCGCCCAAAAACCATCCCTCTTCCTCACACTCGCACCACACCCATCGCCGCCATGCTCCGGCGGCGTCATCGCCGGCACCGTCGTCGACGGTGTGAACCAGAGAGAGGGCACCCGTCACCCCTCTTCTCTCCCAACTCTCTCTCTCTAACGAGTTTAGTGTGAGAGAGAGAGAGAGAGAGAGAGAGAGAGAGAGAGTTGAGAGATATAGATACATATATTTTGTATATTTTTGGAAATTTACCAATTAAGTCCCTTATGTTTCAAAATATTTTATTTCAGTCCATCACATTTAAAAATATTTTATCTCAACCCTTCTGTTTTTGAAAAATTTCTAAATCAGCCCCAATATTCGCTAATTACATGAATCGGTCCCTGATTTTTTCCAATTTCACTATTTAGTCCCAAATAAATTCTTAAATCCTAATTTTACACAAAATTCACCATTTAAGACTTGATTTTTCAAAAGTCTAATTTTAATTTATTTTGATAGGACTAGACGAGGCGCGAGAACATTAGAAAGTGTTTATTCCCGTTTGCTCAATACTCGAGAAATTAATGTAGACTCTAATCTACAAATTTACGTTTTTCAAAGTGCGCATCAATAATTATTTTGATTATAAGTTAGCATGTATGATTGTGTTCATGAGAATTACTTGCTTTTCTAAGCATGAGACTATGTTACGAGAATTTACTTGCTTAAATGCATGAGACTTGAACTTGTATGTTCATGAGAATACTGGTGATCGTTGGACACCTGAGACTTGAATATCATGACTATGTGTTTTAATTTATAATGTTAAATGATTATTGTGCGCGATTCTACCGAGTATTTCTATGAAATACTCACGTTTTCCAAAACAAATTTTGCAGATGACGGAGTTGACGGCGAATGAAATGACAGCGGTGGCAAATCAGAAATAATGTTAATTTTCTTTTTAAATCAAGTTTCATAAATATCATCAATTTAATTATTTATCGTTACTTTACTTTAAAAACTTAAGATTTAAGGTTTTTATGAATTTGTTAGAATTATGTTCCGCTACATTTGTTTTTAAATAATAGATGTGATGTTTTATAAATTCATTTCTTCCGCAAAAATTTTGTTTCAAAGGTTTCAAATAATAAATATGATGTTTGAAATTTTTAATTATTTTCGCAATAAAATCAGATTTAAAGGACGAAGTGGCGCCCCGGGCTCCGCGGAATTCGGGGCGTTACAACGTGGTATCAGAGCGGGTCTACGTTTCTGTAGACTTGCAAATTTTGAAAAGAGAATTTTTTTTTTAAAAAAAAAATAATAATAGATAATGTTTTGACGACAATGTTCGTTCCGCCAACTCCGTAGGTAAATGATTTTATCATGAAGTTTATGTTATGATTATTTCGGATACATGAGAAATGAATTATTTTGAGAATTTGATGAGAAAGAATGAGAAATTTTGTATCCGAAATAAGAAAGAAAGAAAGAAAACGAGTTTGAGCATAATTTGAATGAGTTTTTAAATATTTTTACGTCCTCGTAATTTTAACTAAGAGAAATGGATAAACCCCGCCTAATTGGACTTTGCATAATTGGTTTAGGACATGGCACCTTTCATAAGAAGTCAACCGAGGAATTTAGATCTAGTATATGCTCCTATTAAAGGGATCTCAGACTATGTACGTAGATGTTGCATCAGTCGAAAATGGTTACTGTATATTTGTCATGATTGATGATTATAACTCTGATTTTTTTGGGAAAATAGTGATTTAATTGGAATTTGGAGACTAGATCATATTCTATTTCATGATTGAATTAGGTTATGTTACACATACGTCAGATATTTAATTTTGGGATTAGATATGAAGATGAAGCTTATAGTAGCAAGAAGAAAGAATTGAATTTTGAGTGTTTGATATTTAATGATGCCTCGATTTTATAAGTGAAACTTATTGTTGGGCTAAGTCTTGCATTCTTGCTTGAGCATTTGATTGAGATTTGGATAAAAGGATTTAAAGATTTTATTTGGCCATGTGTATCTTTATAGGGAGTAACTATACTACTTAACAAGTTGGGAATAAAGAATAAGTACCCACCGACAGTATTTATGGATTTGATTAACCGAGTTTTTCAACATTAATTGGACATGTTCTTCATTGTATTCATGGACGATATTTTGGTTTATCCTAGAGATAGTAAACAATATGAGGGACGTTTGAGGATTTTGTTGGAGACACTTCGAGATTATGAAAGGGAAATTTTGGTTGACCCATGAACAATGAGGAAATATTATTCTTCAAGTATAAGATGGTTGAGAGTTATTGGTTGTTTATTTACATTGCGGCTTAGGTAAGCATGTTTACTACAAGAGTGCAATCTTGAACAGAGTATCAATTTGGAGTTAAAGTTTTGATAATTTTGGAGATTGTTATTTATAAACATCTTGATTGGTGAAGTGTGCAATCGATTAAATATCAATGTATATGTGGAGTTATATGATCATTTGAGGTATACATAGGAAATACCAAGTTATATCTTGCAGAAAATGTTGTGGAATTCGAGAGCAGAATCTTAGTTACTTGGGAACAAATTGTTTAATTTTATGATACGTTTTGGTGACACATATGGGAAGATGTTAGAAATCAAGATGATGCATAAATGTACTATATGAATAGATTCTCGTATACGATAAACTGATGATATGCTGATTTGTGAATAACATGTTATTAGGCATATTACACGGAAGAATATTCATGTGATTTCTAATGTTACAATTGATTTTGGGTTATTCGTTATAAGAGGTTTGAGAAGATAAGAATAGACTTCATAATGATTAATTATTATGCTGTGATATGATTTCTTAAAGAAATAGTAGAGATTAATAAATAGGTTTCTCTAGTCAAATTCCAGTGGGGGTAGACATGGTAGATATGAGACTACCTGAGAAAGAAGAAAGAAGTCTAGCTTAATACTCAGATATATTTAGATCAAGAAAGTTTAAAATTTCAAGGAAGAAATTATTTTAAGTGGAGAAGGTTGTAGCGACTGAGAAATTTTCAAACTTAAAAGACTTGTTTTACAAAACTTGTCGCCACGACTCTCCAACCTTAACGGTTATTATTCAAAACTAGCGCTATCGTCTAGTCATATTAATTATTTTAAGATTTTAAGAAAGAAGATATTTTGAAGTATCCAATTATTTTAAATCAAGAAGATTTTAAATTTCGAGGACGAAATTATTTTAAGTGGACAAGGTTGTAGCCACCGAGAAATTTTCAAACTTAAAAGACTTGTTTTACCAAACTTGTCGCCACGACTCTCCAACCTTAACGGTTATTATTCAAAACTAGCGCTCTCGTCTAGTCATATTAATTATTTTAAGATGGTAGGGTTGTAGCGACCAAGAGTTTTTCATGACTTATTTAAATATTATTTAAAATGTGTCGCTACGACTTTGCTCATTTATTTTTTAAAACACATTTTCGTCTAGCTATTTTAAGTGAAATTAAATTTATTTTGAATTAAATATTAGTCAAATTCCAATTTTTTTAAATGATGTCCGAAGTTCTTTATTTTATTTTGAAAGTCCAATTTTCAATAAATTGAATTCAAATTATTTCAAGTCCAAATTTTTAAATTTATTTTAAATCCAAACTATTTTACCCAAACTTTATTGTCAATCATTCAAGCACAATTTGTATTTATTTTGGATCCAATTTATCATTTTCTAGTTCAAAATTTCCAACTTTATTTTATTGCCCCATTTTAATTCCAATTCATAAATCCTCCCTTATTCCATTTTAAATAACAAATCGCAGTTATCTTGACCCAATCTTGAAACTCATTAACTAGCAATTTTCCCATTTTCCTCAATCTTTTCCCTCAACCCAGCCATTATGCCATAAACCCAAATTACCATAATATTTCATACATTAATCACAATAACTCCCCTCCAAATTTCCACACGTTTTCAATTTACAGTCAACCTATGCTCCATTACCAATCTCAATTGCCCCAAATTCCTGTGAATGAGTTATATGTTAAACTGATATTCATTTTCACAAAATTTAATCCAATTTTCCAAAATTCTTGATTCAGCCAAATTCAAACTGATCAATAAATTCCTGGCCAATTTGGAAACCAACACACAGATCACTCCATCCAATTTTGGTAGTTTTCCTTCCCCAGCACATAAACCATTCTTGCAACCCCAAATTCTCTCCTTCAACCCCCTCAATTAGCCCAAATCCCTTCAATCCTCCCCAAGTCATAGGTGCCAAAAGCTTACCAAAAACATGTACACAACCAGGCATAAACTCCCTCTTCTCCCCCATCACAACTCACGTCACAACACAAAATTATTCTCTACAGAATTTTTGGTAAGCACCCCCTCAAACCTTAGCCAAACCACATTTACACAATCTGCAAACATATTGATTCACACCTCACCCCCATTGCATCCCAAATCAGAAACACCAAACCACGCAACCGGCAGAAGCACCCATACCATCACAGCCCATTCCTCCGTCACATCCAAAACCACCCTGTAATCGAGCCCAACTCCACCGCAGCACCATTTGAAGCCACCCCCAATCTTCCGCTCATCAACCACCGGCCATAACCTCTCAATCGGCCATTTCCATTTCCACAAACGAAATCACCACAGTCACAAACCACCACTGCCCAGTTTCGAATCATCAAAATCGACACCCAAATCAAAATCCAAAACCAAGAATAAACCCTCCAAATACCTTACCTTCGACCGCTGCCTCGTATGGACCGGAGTATCTCCGGAGAGTATCACCCCTAGCTCGAAATTGAACCTCGGTTCCAGCCCCAAATCGCCCAAAAACCATCCCTCTTCCTCACACTCGCACCACACCCATCGCCGCCATGCTCCGGCGGCGCCATCGCCGGCTGAAACGCCGGCACCGTCGTCGACGGTGTGAACCAGAGAGAGGGCAGCCGTCGCCCCTCTTCTCTCCCAGCTCTCTCTCTCTCTAATGAGTTTAGTGAGAGAGAGAGTTGAGAGATATAGATACATATATTTTGTACATTTTTGGAAATTTACCAATTACGTCCCTTATGTTTCAAAATATTTTATTTCAGTCCATCACATTTAAAAATATTTTATCTCAACCCTTCTATTTTTGAAAAAAATTCTAAATCAGCCCCAATATTCGCTAATTACATGAATCGGTCCCTGATTTTTTCCAATTTCACTATTTAGTCCCAAATAAATTCTTAAATCCTAATTTTACAAAAATTTCACCATTTAAGACTTGATTGTTCAAAAGTCTAATTTTAATTTATTTTGATAGGACTAGACGAGGTGCGAGAACATTAGAAAGTGTTTATTCCCGTTTGCTCAATACTCGAGAAATTAAGGTAGACTCTAATCTACAAATTTACATTTTTCAAAGTGCGCATCAATAATTATTTTGATTATAAGTTAGCATCTATGATTGTGTTCATGAGAATTACTTGCTTTTTTAAGCATGAGACTATGTTAGGAGAATTTACTTGCTTAAATGCATGAGACTTGAACTTGTATGTTCATGAGAATACTGGTGATCGTTAGACACCTGAGACTTGAATATCATGACTATGTGTCTTAATTTATAATGTTAAATGATTATTTTGCGCTAGTCTACTGAGTACTTCTATGAAATAGAAATACTCACGTTTTCCAAAACAAATTTTGCAGATGACGGAGTTGACGGCGAATGAAATGACAGCGGTGGCAAATCAGAAATAATGTTAATTTTCTTTTTAAGTCAAGTTTCATAAATATCATCAATTTCATTATTTATCGTTACTTTACTTTAAAAACTTAAGATTTAAGGTTTTTATGAATTTGTTAGAATTATGTTCCGCTATATTTTTTTTTAAATAATAGATGTGATGTTTTATAAATTCATTTCTTTCGCAAAAATGTTGTTTCAAAGGTTTCAAATAATAAATATGATGTTTGAGATTTTTAATTATTTCCGCAATAAAATCATATTTAAAGGACGAAGTGGCGCCCCGGGCTCCGCGGAATTCGGGGTGTTACACGTTGCATGCTTTTCAACTATTAAGTTAGCTTCCATGCCCTAGGATAGAGCAGTTAAGAATGTATAATATTGAATGCGAGAGAGACACGTGAAAAAGAGTAAAGGAAGTTGGGTTGAAAATAGTAAAAATAGTAATGGTTTTTTGTTTCTCTTTTCTCATACATTTCCTATAGTGTTGAGGGTATTTATATGTTGAACGCATAAAGAGAGGACAGTCTACATCTCGTACGTGGAGTTAGATCTTACTATTCAATTTATACTTTTGTCAATCAATTCATAGGTGTCTCTCACTAACTGTCATAATTCTGGCTTTTACTTCAAATACACACAATTCATTTTTAATAAGTGTGTAGATTGTGATGGTGGTTAGGTTACTCCGGTCATATTTAGGAAATTTCCTATCCAAGCTAGCTGTCCTGCTATCCTGGAGTATCGTGCTTCGGAGACAATGCTTTGGCTTAAGCAGAATGCTTCAGCACAAGTTGACGCTATTTCCCACATATCCATGGGGTATAACAATTACAATGCATGACTTTTTCAAAAAGAAAGAAATAAATAAATAAATAGACACATTGCTAAAACATTAACAATAACATACCATAAATATTACTAAAATAGTAATGTCAATGGGCAATGAATGTTGTTTAAACGTTAACGGAAGCATGCAATGAACATAGCTAAAACATTTATGGCAATAGACAAATGTTGCTAAAATATCTAGGACTATGGGTTTTGCAATCTTTTGCAACTTGCATTATATATTATTGTATTCGTAACTCTACGAATAAATTGAAGCGTTCAAGATACTTCTGCAACATACTTCAGAACATTGCGAAGGTTATTCAAAACATTTTTTTCCCGAAAAGTAGTTTTTGTTTTAGAGACTTCACATTAAAAGGAATTCTGAAGGTGGATTCATAGTTCTAAGTGCTGCATTGATTGTCTTTTTAATTTCGAAATGTTGACTAATTTTTTATTTTTTCTAATGGAAGAATTTGAAATTATCGCTTTAGTAGAATGTTTGGACATTGAAGTTCATCAATCAAAGCCAATATTTTTTATTTCTCAAGAGAATTGTACAAAAGTTTCAAAATTCAAGATGGAGCATGGAAATCCTTTAACTACTACATGTCTCAGGTTAGAAGTAAAGTAAGAACAGCGAAGGAAAGTTCGTGAGTCAAATTAGGCCTGGGCGTCGGGTGGGTAGGTCTGGGTATTTCAATACCTGGAACCACCCTATACTTCGGATATTTCAAAATAGGAACCATTCAGGTCTTTGTAATTATTGGTACCAACCCAAATCCGAACCTTCAGTTTCGATTTGGGTTCGGTTCTACCTATAATATTTTCTTTATATACAAATTAAATAAATATTTTCATATAAGTCCTTTTGATAAGTATACATAAAAATGTACACTACAATCGAAACTCAATTACTTGACTTAGTGGAAACTTATTAAATTTTAAATAAGGAACAGTGAAAACAATGTACACTACAATCGAAACTATGAATATATCAAATTTAAGTGTAACGCATTATAAAAAATTTAAGAAAATACTTAAGTTTGTAAACAATGCAAGTAAATAAAATTCTGAATTATATTAAAAAAAATAAAAAAACTTTAACTCATCAACTTAAATTCCAACCTGATCTTGAACTTTGATTCATAGAAAGCTCAAATTGCAAATATTGTTAAACTAACCCATGAAATGCAACATTCTAATGTGAGACGAGAGGTAAAAGAGTAGGAGCAAGTATTGTTTTTTAGTGTTAGTCTAGATTTTTAGAAAAATTGCTACCTAAGTTATGTATTTTTTTTTACTCAATGTATAAATTGTAAAAAATAAAAAATTATATTAAAATCAGTTCCATTCGGGTACTCAGGTCCGGACCTGGCATGAAGTTGATGAAGCAAGGGCTTCAGGGCCCATTGGCTTATGGGGCCCTTTTTTTTTTTTTTCTTTTTTTTTTTTTTTTTTTTCCTTCAGTTTTTTTTTTTCCCCTTCAGTTTTTTTCTCAAAAAACAACTGTTTGTTTCAGGTCTACAAAATCACAGGTACGGCTCTGCGGGTACTCATGGTTCTCTTCAAGAACCAAGAACTCACCCGGATCTAATTGATTTTCGATTTTCGGTTCCAGTTCTTAATATATTTTTTTGAAACTGGTCAGAAGCTCCGATTTCGGATCGATTTCAGTTGGAGAAGTTTGGTTCCGATTAAAATACCTAGGCCTAAGTCCAATCATGTTTAGAAGTTTAATTGGAAACATGATGTGCATTACAGCCACTAGACCTAATATTGTGTTCTCAATGAGTGTAATTAGTAGGTTCATGCGTAAACCTTGCTCAAATCATTGAAAGGCAGCAAAAATAGTTTTAAAATATATCAAAGGAACTATTGACTATGGCATTTTCTATGAATTACATTTTCCTAGCAAAATTGGTGGTATACTCAGTGGTGGAGTCGGGAAGAAATTTAAGTGAGGGCAGAGGTTACTTGTAGAAAATTTTTGAACCAAAAAAATAAAAATAAAAAAACATAATAATATTAAAAAAAAAAGTGTATCCAAATTAAATATAAATAATCCACTCAAATTAAGTAAATCCAATTACAAGAAAGAATAAGAAATATATCTTTAACATGAATATGCAAAAATAGACCATACTAAGGCGGAGGAGTTTCAACATAAGTATTAAACATTAGTATTAAAGTATGTCCAAAATTTAAGACTAAATATTGTTAACAAATTAATAATGTAAACTAAAATTAACGAATTCATATAAGAAAGTTGGGAAGTTATAATGCATATTTCAATTGGGATTACGCAACCTTTAATATTCAATTTTTTCTTTCAATAAAAAAATAAAAATAAAAAATCTCCAAAGTTCAATGGGGGCCATGGACCCCACTGGCCCCCATGTGGCTCCACTACTGGTTATACTGATAGTGATTTAAGAGGAAGTATTGATTATTTTTGAAGCACTTCTGGGTTATATTTTCAATCTCGAAAGTCATTCAATTTCATGGTGTTGAAAAAGCAACCAATTATGGAGGGGTTCATTAAGAATTGAATGGGGTTTGACATTGAACTCAGAGTGATTTTCAATCGATAGTAGAACAACAGGTAAATAAGTGGTTGATGAAAATATACCCAAAAAAGGGAAAATACTCTCATGGATACAGCATCCCTTTAGACCAAAGGTATAGTCAACAAATATAGAAGGTAAGGCATCTAAAGATACGAAGATGGGAATGTGTCACATATTTTCGTTCGTGAACTACATTTTGTTGAGGCGGCTATACAACTTAACTCATATGAACAATGCCTTTTACGTCGCAAAATATTGGCATCTCGTTTGAGAAAATTCAGAACCATTATCAGTTTCAAACTTGCACGATTGCATCACTCAATTACTTGTGAGAAATTCATGGATTCAACGTAGGAATGCAAAGTGACTTTCTAGTAGATGTACTTGAACTCCATTCTAAAGTATGATACTCCTCTTGGAATGCATGATCTGCCTTCCAACTACTGTTTACTTTTAAAGGTTATCAATGAATTTTATGTTTAATAGTAAATCTACTAATATGATTATAGTTTGGAAATTATTACTTTAGCTGTATATTTTGTTCTTGGTTTGTTATAGCTTGTCATAGGATTTAATAAGGGCGTGTCCATGACAGATATTTCTTCTTTTTCTTATTTGAAAAATTAACCAATGAATAGATTGAACCCATGAATTTTGACAGGTAGAAGGAAACATGAATGCATACATATGCAAGCACTGTTCTAAAAAGCACGCGGCCTAGGCTCGCTTAGATGTGAAGCTCTCCCTTTACGCTTCACATGCACTTCATTCGCGCATTGTAGGGCTTTTTCGAGCCTTACGTTGAGCCTAGTCGTTTTGTCAAGTTTTACGCTTTTTAGAACACTGTATACAAGTAAACAGTACGATATACATAACTTTTTTCTACGTTTATATGTCTGCTTTAATCCACCTTACCGACAAAATTGCATACATTTAATGTAGTGTATTGTACTACAACTAATTATTACGTGACATAACTATCAGAATTTTATGCTAAAGGAATTAGGAACCTCGTACCTGCTGATCATCAGGGTCAACTTGGTCAGAATATTCATGAATTGCTTCGGGCAAAGTTCTCTGATTCACGTCCATGCCAGATCCTTGTGGCATAGTGGAATTATAATTATGAATTAAGTAGTCCATGTCGAGAAAATTAAAGAAACCATTAGATGGATATCTAGGGTTTGATGAAGGATTTGAACCAGGTCTGACATTACTTGGACCAGATTCATGGTATTGTTGATCGGAATTCAAGATCGGTGCAATAGTCATATTTCCATGTCCACCATCACCATCCGTTTCAAAATGGATTTTAGTACCTTGGCTGGCTTCGGGAGGCTCTTGAAATAACAAATTATTATCTTTTTTACAAGGCATTGAACCGAATCTTCTGAGCTTTTTTTTGGCCAAAGGATCAGATGCAACATCAACACTGTTTTGTTCATATTTTCGCTCTTCAGGAGATCGCCAATTGTCATTCCGGAATTTCTGTGTGAAAATAAAAATAGCACGCAAAGAATAAAGAAGAAACTCTAAGACAATTAAACTATCAATCATGCTACTACACGTACAGAATTACAAATGGTACAGATGTGTTAATGTAGCAGAGAAGTCTATGTAGATTTCTTTCCCTTCTATTCATCTACGGTGAGACATATGTAAGTGAAGATTATGTACAAAAATCATTTTTTCCTTAAATTATTAACAATCATGCCACACGTGCAAAATTATAAATGTACAAATGTCTCACCGTATCAGTGAAAGTTCATTCATCTACAGTGAGACATCTCTTAGTACACATTCTTTACAAAAATCATTTTTTTAAAATTATTAACAATCATGCTACACATACAAAATTACAGATGTAGAAATGTCTTACCGTGGCATAGAAGTCTATTCATCTACAACAAAACATTTGTAAGTACAAATTATTTACAAGAATCATTTTCCAACAATTAAACGGGATATATAGCCTTTGTTTAATACCAATTAAAATTTAAATTTTAATCTAAGTCAAAATCAACAATTAATATCGATCACAGATTTCATGGGACATGTATACAACTGTTCAACTACACATTTCATCAACTTTTATCAAAATCTACTAAAAATTTTATTTTAATCTTCACCAATCAGAGGCATATAAGAAAACGAACCTGAAGATGGCTTGCTACTTGCATTCTTGTTAAGCCAGGCACATTCATTCGCTTCATGATCTCTTTAGGGAAACACCCTATATTTTCAAACACAAAACATAGAGGTGTCAATAAATTATTTAGTATAAGATTTGAATTTTTTTTTTTTTAATTGCAATAGTTAAAGAAGTAAAAACGTACTTCCATCTCCAAGCTGCCTCACAGCATCCATAAATTTTTCATGAAGTTCTTGAGTCCACTCAGTGCATATTCTTCTAGTGCATAGTCTTCTCCGAACCTTGTTGTCGATTATTTGACGATATTCTTCGTCCTCAATAAAACCCTGTCGTCGTAGTATTTTCCTCTTTCCTTCATTCGTCTTGCTGCTTCCTACAATGTTTTTTTCTTCCTCAATTTCTCCTCTAAATTCAATCCCTCCCATTTTATTATTTGCTTTAGTCATTCCCATTACCCTTTCTCTTTCTTTACGAATGCTGATTTTTTCCCTCTCCACGTGCTGCCAAAGGCATTTCATGATGTCCATTGTAACTGGTTTCTTGATATAGAGCAAAGCTCCATTTTCTAGAGCTCCAGTTGCAAGGAATACATTGTCATCAACTGACAACACTGAATTAAAAACAATATATTTATTTGTAAGGAAAATAAATGTATGAACTGAGAAGATTGTTTAATATTCATTTTCTTTTGTGGAAGGAAATTAATGAAATATACTTACGAATCACTGGAATATCCATGCTGACTGCTCGTTGTAGAAGCTTATATCCATGCATGTCGGGTGAGTTTATATTTGCCATCACAAGATTGAAATTTGATTTTTCAGTTGAAAGCATTTTTAAAGCAGTCGAAGCAAGTTCAACACATGTATTTGAG
The DNA here is from genome assembly GCA_963555705.1 of Ligustrum vulgare. NCBI lineage: Eukaryota > Viridiplantae > Streptophyta > Magnoliopsida > Lamiales > Oleaceae > Ligustrum > Ligustrum vulgare. The sequence goes on from OY743168.1 coordinate 45,247,280, forward strand.
ACAAATTTATTTTGGACGGATAATTAGTCACAATTATTATTAATAAATAATAATTAAGAATGGGGAAAAAATAAATTGTTGATGGAAGAAAATTTTATTGACATTTTTCATTGACTAGTAGAAAGCAACTAATTTTAGTGAACCAAAAAAAAAAATGTTGTTTTGCCAGCCTGCAGGGGAAAAAATAATGGAAAAGGCTACCGCGCGGCCCCTCCCCCTTTATGTGAGGGGGCGGTAGCCCACTCGGGCACTGTAGCCCCTCCCAAAAATAATTAACAAGGACATAAAAGAATTATATTTTTTTAACATTAACTGGTTAGACGAGAAAAAGGTAACATTACATAATTAGCAATTTTTATAATTAATATATGTCGTGTCATGTTTTGATGCCAACGGTAAAGAAATAAATGTTATGCATATATTAATAAAATAGCGCGGGTAAATTTTCATTTGAATAATTATATATGCAAACATGGTCATATATAAAAATTATTGCAAATATATATTCTCTAATCATGCTTTTAAACATTTAGTATATATGATCTTACTATATCAATTAGAAAATTCTAATGACTTTTGAGAACAAAAGAGGGGAGAAATCATGTATCCTTGTAAAAATGAAATCTTCAACCAACTTTTTTTTCCCCAGATAAGTACAAAAACCTCTCGGGCACTGTAGCGCCCCCAAAAATAATTACCAAGGACATAAAATAATTATATATATTTTTTAACATTAACTGGTTAGACGAGAAAAAGGTAACATTACATAATTAGCAACTTTTATAATTAATATACGTCGTGTCATGTTTGTCGTGTCATGTTTTGATGTACAACGGTAAAGAAATAAATGTTATTCATATATTAATAAAATAGCGCGGGTAAATTTCCAATTATATATGCAAACATGGTCATATATAAAAATTATTGCAAATATATATTCTCTAAGCATGCTTTTAAACATTTAGTATATATGATCTTACTGTATCAATTAGACAAATCTAATGACTTTTGAGAACAAAAGAGGGGAGAAATCATGTCTCCTTGTAAAAATGAAATCGTCAACCAACCTTTTTTTTTTTTCCAAATAAGTGTACAAAAAACAACAAATCATGTAATTCAAAATGAAGAATGAAGTTTCAACAACAGAATTAAATCTCTTGTATGTTTTATTGTCTAGATAAATGGCCACTTTAAATCAATTAAACCATATTTATGCAATGAACTTAAATTTCAAAATAAAAATAAAAAATTAATCAGAAGAGTATGAAAACTTATAAATCTGGATCTTTTATTTTATGAATGATAAATTAAATTTTGATTGTCTACCTTTGTATAAGCATTGCTCTAACATTTTTGCTGCAGAAATCAGAGAATCAAAATCATGATCCACTGGCAACACATGAATCTCATGCTGCACTTTATGGCAAGAAGCTAATGATGTACTGTTTCCACCATCATTTGGCCAAAACCCTCCTAATTCCAACATCATGTTTGAATTTACTATTCTAAAGAAAATTGGATGAAGAGAAGATGATTGTTAAAAGAAAAGACTATTGAAGAGTGAGTAAGAATGCAAAGACAGATATATTATAGGTGTTTGTTAACAATTTCTGACTAATTATTTGTCAACAGTTGAATTTATTTTGTAACGCATAAAGAACCTTATAGTGTTACTCGATTATAAAGACCATGTGTTTAATGATACTTGGGAAATTAATAAATGCTTTCGTTATTGCACTTCTTATTTAGCATGACGATTTTTTTACATTCACAGACTTTTATTTGTACAAGGAAAGAAATCTACGAAGTCAAACCATTTTGTATTTACAACGTTGTAGATATATGAATATTTAGTGTGTCAATACTCATTTTTGGAGTTATATTATTTTCTATAAAATGTGAAGTTATCTGGTAGAGCCATATTAATTACTCAGACTCACTATATACTTGCTTCTCTGTAAAATTTATGATTCATTATATTGTCATTATTTCTTCTTCCATCAAGTCGACCAAAGCATTGTAACTTCGTGGATTTTTGTTTCTATCATCTCTCCAAAAGACATTCATGTCCAACCCACTTTTTAAGGTGGAAAACATCTCTGCCTCAGTGATGTTTTCACCGTCTTGCATCTCCTTAGTGAACCACGCTAAGTAACTTTTTAGTAACTCACCTTTTTTTTGTCTCATACCTTGGAGACGCTACATGAACAGTTTCTCAGGTTTGGAGGACATGAACCTTTTTCTGAAGGACGTTTTCAAGTCTTTCCATCAATGAATACTTCTTAGAGGGAGTTTTTTGTACCCCATGGTAGCATCTTCTTCCAAGTTAATTGAAAGCTTTACACTTGAGGGCTAGAAAGGCTACTTTCAAACTCATCCTAACCATAACATGGTCCACAAGGTCACCTCTTCCTGCATATTAATTCATTTTTCAGCATTTCCAAGTCCATGGGGACAATGCAGGCTTTTATGCCATCAGAAAATTGGTCATTTTCATCTTCTTTGTCCTGCACAAAGGAGCGGAGGAGGCGGTGGTTCTTCAGCAGCTGGTCCTTCATAAAAAAGAGGTTCAGCCATCCATTGAGATGCAGGTGCTTGTGCACGCATAGGCTGGTACTCGTGTTGGAATGGAAAATCATTGGGAGCTTAGTAATTCATTTTGATGGGTCTCATTCCTTGTCTGCTTCTAGGCCTTTCTCCTACCCTATCAAAGATACTATCTGACCTGGCAGGTCATTATTCTTGGTGATATTATGGCGAAAATATCTATTTTAGTTGAAGATCCAATGGCTTGATTTTCTTTGTCCTGATCTCGGGTTGAATCGACCTCAACATTCCTCTCAGGGGACATTCGAATATGTTGAGTGCAAGGATTGTAAGAATAATGGCTTTTCACCTTCTCCTACGAGGAAGCCACATCTCTTGTTAATTCTGGACATATTGAGGCATAAGCACATGCGTCATAGCTCATATTTCAATTTAAACGAAATGGAAGGACTTCTATTAAATCCACATGCAGTAGTAGAGAAAATGAAATATATCTTTAGTCACCAGCATCAATATATTCACTATCTTCAATATTGATATCATCTTTTTCGATCGCCGGGAAGGAACAAAAGAAAGATTTTTTTTCTTCAACAATTCCTGATTTCAAATTGACATCTCAGTCGGATTTGATTAGGATACTATTACCTATGTTTCTAAACTTGGAATGGATGGTCGAGCTTCCTCCTGATCTACCTCAGTTACAACACCATAGAGACTAGTGCTCAAACGTTGGCTCTAAGCATTTTCTCCACCCCTTCTTACCCTGAAAAAAATAGGAGGAAGTTGTGGCACGTTCACTAAAAATCATTTTGTAGTCAATCGTTTAATCTGCATTGGATTTTTTTAGTTTTTCCACTCACTAATCTGTATGGCAGGCGGTGAATGTTAACCTCCTATCATTTTTGTAGAAAACTCGACCAACAAAAATAGACTCAACGGCTACTTGCTACTCTCTTTCTGAGTTATTCTGGCTTCTTTATTATTTTGAGTCACGGTGAACCCTATCCTCAACTCCTATAGTATAGGGGGCGTTCTTATTAGTTTATTTCAAACAAGTCGGGTTCCATTTTTTAGCCCCCGAGCCAATGTTCATGCATCAAGCGCGATGGCCCTGAAAACTAATGCCATACTCCTAGTAAAAGCTTGAACGACCTTTGTGATTATTCCAACTATATTGAGCATCATACATGTAACAATTGTAGTATGGATCTTTGCTTTGTCAGCCAATAGAGATATATGTTGACCTAAAGCGTATACTTCTATTTTTTTATGCAATCATTTATTGATCATTACTCGCGGGGTACATTTTTCAGAAGAGAATTCCGAAGTTTCTTTCAAAAGTTCATGTAGTTCAAAAGCCTAGTGGAGAATTTTATGAAGAAATTAAAGGCAAAGAAAACTATATTGGCGCTTCATGACAACCATACGCTCATGTTTCGTGCCATACGTGTTGGTAATGCCTTCTTCTCGACTTACGTAGGGGTGCTTCTTCAACGTTATCTCTTTGGTGATACCAATATTCTTGAGCTTTCACTTATGATTCTTCTTGTGATATTCCATGCGGGAATCCTGAAGTTTCTTTTTCAAGGTTTGGGCTTACAACATCCTTTTTCAAGAGGTTGCAGCACGGGAGACTATTCTCTAACATTGTTGGAGAGTAAAGTAAGCTATCTCCTTTGTCGTTTACAGGTTATCCATCATTTCGTCAATAACTTGCTCTCGGAGTTGTTCTTAACTTTCAGTCAGGAAAATTTGCTACTTTTTCAAGTATGCCGATTTATTTTTTAGGGCTTTCACTCACGTGGTTTGTGCCGTTAGAAGTATGGTTTCCCACAAAAAGTACCAAAATGTCGACCTCAGGATTTCATATAACCAAGATCAGCAGTCCCAAGCTCCCTTCTTTTATACATATACGTTTCATGCATACTTAGACACACGTGCCAACAAGCACAGGTCAGCCAAGGTGGCCGTTCCATGCTTTTCAACGATTAAGTTAGCTTCCATGCCCTAGGATAGAGCAGTTAATAATGTAAAATATTGAATGCGAGACGTGAAAAAGAGTAAAGGAAGTTGGGTCGTAAACAATAAAAATAGTAATGGTTTTTGTTTCTTTTTTCTCATACATTTCCTATAGTGTTGAGGGTATTTATATGTTGAACACATAAAGAGCGGACAGTCTACATCTCGTACGTGGAGTTAGATCTGACTATTCACTTTATACTTTTGTCAATCAATTCATAGGTGTCTCTCACTAACTGTCATAATTCTGGCTTTTACTTCAAATACACACAATTCATTTTTAATAGGTGTGTAGATTGTGGTGGTGGTTAGGTTACTCCATTCATATTTAGGAAATTTCCTATCCAAGCTAGCTGTCGTGCTGTCCTGGGGTATCGTGCTTCGGAGACAATGCTTTGGCTTAAGCAGAATGCTTTAACACAAGTTGACGCTATTTCCCACATATCCATGGGGTATAACAATTACAATGCATGACTTTTTCAAAAAGAAATAAATAAATAGAGACATTGCTAAAACATTAACAATAACATACCATAAATATTACTAAAATAGTAATGTCAATGGGCAATGAATGTTGTTTATACGTTAACGGAAGCATGCAATGAACATAGCTAAAATATTTATGGCAATAGACAAATGTTGCTAAAATATCTAGGACTATGGGTTTCGCAATCTTTTGCAACTTCCATTATATATTGTTGTATTCGTAACTCTACGAATAAATCGAAGCATTCAAGATACTTGTGCACCACACTTCAGAACATTGCGAAGGTTATTCAAAACATTTTTTTCCCGAAAAGTAGTTTTTGTTGTAGAGACTTCACATTAAAAGGAATTCTGAAGGTGAATTCATAGTTGTAAGTGCTGCATTGATTGTCTTTTTAATTTGGAGATGTTGACTAATTTTTTATTTTTTCTGATGAAAGAATTTGAAATTATCGCTTTAGTAGAATGTTTGGACATTGAAGTTCATCAATTAAAGGAAATATTTTTTATTTCTCAAGAGAATTGTACAAAAGTTTCAAAATTCAAGATGGAGCATGCAAATCCTTTAACTACTACATGTCTCAAGTTAGAAGTAAAGTAAGAACAGCAAAGTTCGTGAGTCAAATTAGGCTTGAGCGTCGGGTGGGTAGGTCCGGGTATTTCAATACCTGGAACCACCCTATACTTTGGATATAAGTCCTTTTGATAAGTATACATAAAAATGTACACTACAATCGAAACTATGAATATATCAAATTTAAGTGTAGCGCATTATAAAAAATTTAAGAAAATACTTAAGTTTTTAAACAATGCAAGTAAATAAAAGTCTGAATTATATTAAAAAATAAAATAAAAAAACTTTAATTCATCAACTTAAATTCCAACCTGATCTTGAACTTTGATTCATAGAAAGCTCAAATTGGTGGTATACTCAGTGGTGGAGTCAGGAAGAAATTTAAGTGAGGGCAAAGGTTACCTGTAGAAAATTTTTGAACCAAAAAAATAAAAATAAAAAAACATAATAATATTAAAAAAAAAAAGTGTATCCAAATTAAATATAAATAATCCACTCAAATTAAGTAAATCCAATTACAAGAAAGAGTAAGAAATAAATCTTTAACATGAATATGCAAAAATAGACCATACTAAGGTGGAGGAGTTTCAACATAAGTATTAAACATTAGTATTAAAATATGTCCAAAATTTAAGACTAAATATTGTTAACAAATTAATAATGTAAACTAAAATTAAAGAATTCATATAAGAATGTTGGGAAGTTATAATGCATATTTCAATTGGGATTACGCAACCTTTAATATTCAATTTTTTCTTTCAATAAAAAAATAAAAATAAAAAATCTCCAAAGTTCAATGGGGGCCATGGACCCCACTGGCCCCCATGTGGCTCCACTACTGGTTATACTGATAGTGATTTAAGAGGAAGTATTGATTATTTTTGAAGCACTTCTGGGTTATATTTTCAATCTCGAAAGTCATTCAATTTCATGGTGTTGAAAAAGCAACCAATTATGGAGGGGTTCATTAAGAATTGAATGGGGTTTGACATTGAACTCAGAGTGATTTTCAATCGATAGTAGAACAACAGGTAAATAAGTGGTTGATGAAAATATACCCAAAAAAGGGAAAATACTCTCATGGATACAGCATCCCTTTAGACCAAAGGTATAGTCAACAAATATAGAAGGTAAGGCATCTAAAGATACGAAGATGGGAATGTGTCACATATTTTCGTTCGTGAACTACATTTTGTTGAGGCGGCTATACAACTTAACTCATATGAACAATGCCTTTTACGTCGCAAAATATTGGCATCTCGTTTGAGAAAATTCAGAACCATTATCAGTTTCAAACTTGCACGATTGCATCACTCAATTACTTGTGAGAAATTCATGGATTCAACGTAGGAATGCAAAGTGACTTTCTAGTAGATGTACTTAAATTGAACTCCATTCTAAAGTATGATACTCCTCTTGGAATGCATGATCTGCCTTCCAACTACTGTTTACTTTTAAAGGTTATCAATGAATTTTATGTTTAATAGTAAATCTACTAATATGATTATAGTTTGGAAATTATTACTTTAGCTCTATATTTTGTTCTTGGTTTGTTATAGCTTGTCATAGGATTTAATAAGGGCGTGTCCATGACAGATATTTCTTCTTTTTCTTATTTGAAAAATTAACCAATGAATAGATTGAACCCAGAAAGAAGCTCGGCATTATTCACAGAGTTGGATAGAATGACAAATCAAATTACGAAAGCATAGGTATTATATAGTCTGACGAACAGAATGGAAAATGAAATTATTGATAGAGTACTGGGTGCAAAATGTCTCTGCATGTGCACAATTTATTCAATATTCCTAGAGTCTGAAGTTATTTAGGTTTCTTGGCCTCCATTTTTGGATGAGGTGCTTCCAAAGATTGACGTCTCTGAACTCCAGTGGCTCCCGCTATCCGCGTTTGGCATTGTTGAATTCTGCAGTGCATGTTAGTTAGTACAACATAAATTAATCAAATCCACGGTCTCTCTGATGTGTGATTTTAGATATGTGTGTTTATTATATATCTAAATATGTACGTATCATGAATTTTGACAGGTAGAAGGAAACATGCATGCATACATATACAAGCACTGTTCTAAAAAGCACGCGGCCTAGGCGCGTTTACACGTGAAGCTCTCCCTTTACGCTTCACATGCACTTCATTCGCGCATTGTCGGGCTTTTTCGCGCCTTACGCTGAGCCTAGTCGTTTCATCAAGCTTTACGCTTTTTAGAACACTGTATACAAATAAACAGTACGATATACATAACTTTTTTCTACGTTTATATTTCTGCGTTAATCCACCTTACCGACAAAATTGCATACATTTAATGTAGTGTATTGTACTACAACTAATTATTACGTGACATAACTATCAGAATTTTATGCAAAAGGAATTAGGAACCTCGTACCTGCTGATCATCAGGGTCAACTTGGTCAGAATGTTCATGAATTGCTTCGGGCGAAGTTCTCTGATTCATGTCCATGCCAGATCCTTGTGGCATAGTATAATTATAATTATGAATTAAGTAGTCCATGTCGAGAAAATTAAAGAAACCATCAGATGGATATCTAGGGTTTGATGAAGGATTTGAACCAGGTCTGACATTACTTGGACCAGATTCATGGTATTGTTGATGGGAATTCACGATCGGTGCAATAGTCATATTTTCATGTCCACCATCCTTTTCAAAATGGATTTTAGTACCTTGGCTGGCTTCGGGAGGCTCTTGAAATAACAAATTATTATCTTTTTTACAAGGCATTGAACCGAATCTTCTGAGCTTTTTTTTGGCCAAAGGATCAGATGCAACATCAACACTGTTTTGTTCATATTTTCGCTCTTCAGGAGATCGCCAATTGTCATTCCGGCATTTCTGTGTGAAAATAAAAATAGCACGCAAAGAATAAAGAAGAAACTCTAAGACAATTAAACTATCAATCATGCTACACGTACAGAATTACAAATGGTACAGATGTGTCACTGTAGCAGAGAAGTCTATGTAGATTTCTTTCCCTTCTATTCATCTACGGTGAGACATATGTAAGTGAAGATTATGTACAAAAATCATTTTTTCCTTAAATTATTAACAATCATGCCACACGTACAAAATTATAAATGTACAAATGTCTCACCGTATCAGAGAAAGTCCATTCATCTACATTGAGACATCTGTTAGTACACATTCTTTACAAAGATCATTTTTCTTAAATTATTAACAATCATGATGCTATACATACAGAATTACAGATGTACAAATGTCCTACCGTGGCATAGAAGTCTATTCATCTACAACAAAACATTTGTAAGTACAAATTATTTACAAGAATCATTTTCCAACAATTAAACGGGATATATAGCCTTTGTTTAATACCAATTAAAATTTAAATTTTAATCTAAGTCAAAATCAACAATTAATATCGATCACAGATTTCATGGGACATGTATACAACTGTTCAACTACACATTTCATCAACTTTTATCAAAATCTACTAAAAATTTTATTTTAATCTTCACCAATCAGAGGCATATAAGAAAACGAACCTGAAGATGGCTTGCTACTTGCATTCTTGTTAAGCCAGGCACATTCATTCGCTTCATGATCTCTTTAGGGAAACACCCTATATTTTCAAACACAAAACATAGAGGTGTCAATAAATTATTTAGTATAAGATTTGAATTTTTTTTTTTTTAATTGCAATAGTTAAAGAAGTAAAAACGTACTTCCATCTCCAAGCTGCCTCACAGCATCCATAAATTTTTCATGAAGTTCTTGAGTCCACTCAGTGCATATTCTTCTAGTGCATAGTCTTCTCCGAACCTTGTTGTCGATTATTTGACGATATTCTTCGTCCTCAATCAAACCCTGTCGTCCTAGTATTTTCCTCTTTCCTTCATTCGTCTTGCTGCTTCCAACAATGTTGTTTTCATCCTCAATTTCTCCTCTAAATTCAATCCCTCCCATTTTATTATTTCCTTTAGTCATTCCCTTTCCCATTACCCTCTCTCTTTCTTTACGAATGCTGATTTTTTCCCTCTCCACGTGCTGCCAAAGGCATTTCATGATGTCCATTGTAACTGGTTTCTTGATATAGAGCAAAGCTCCATTTTCTAGAGCTCCAGTTGCAAGGAATACATTGTCATCAACTGACAACACTGAATTAAAAACAATATATTTATTTGTAAGGAAAATAAATGTATGAACTGAGAAGATTGTTTAATATTCATTTTCTTTTGCGGAAGGAAATTAATGAAATATACTTACGAATCACTGGAATATCCATGCTGACTGCTCGTTGTAGAAGCTTATATCCATGCATGTCGGGTGAGTTTATATTTGCCATCACAAGATTGAAATTTGATTTTTCAGTTGAAAGCATTTTTAAAGCAGTCGAAGCAAGTTCAACGCATGTAACTGAGACAAATTTAATTTGGACGGATAATAAGTCACAATTATTATTAATAAATAATAATTAAGAATGGTGAAAAAATAAATTGTTGATGGAAGAAAATTTTATTGACATTTTTCATTGATTAGTAGAAAGCAGCTAATTTTAGTGAACCAAAAAAAAAAAATGTTGTTTTGCCAGCCTGCAGGGGAATAAATAATGGAAAAGGCTACTGCACGGCCCCTCCCCCTTTATGTGAGGGGGCGGTAGCCCGCTCGGGCATTGTAGCGCCTCCCAAAAATAATTAACATGGACATAAAAGAATTATATTTTTTTAACATTAACTGGTTAGACGAGAAAAAGGTAACATTACATAATTAGCAATTTTTGTAATTAATATATGTCGTGTCATGTTTTGATGTCCTACGGTAAAGAAATAAATGTTATGCATATATTAATAAAATAGCGCGGGTAAATTTTCATTTGAATAATTATATATGCAAACATCGTCATATATAAAAATTATTGCAAATATATATTCTCTAATCATGCTTTTAAACATTTAGTATATATGATCTTACTATATCAATTAGAAAATTCTAGTGACTTTTGAGAACAAAAGAGGGGAGAAATCATGTCTCCTTGTAAAAATGAAATCTTCAACCAACTTTTTTTTTCCCCAAATAAGTACAAAAACCCCTCGGGCACTGTAGCGCCCCCAAAAATAATTACAAAGGACATAAAATAATTATATATTTTTTTAACATTAACTGGTTAGACGAGAAAAAGGTAACATTACATAATTAGCAACTTTTATAATTAATATATTTCGTGTCATGTTTGTCGTGTCATGTTTTGATGTACAACGGTAAAGAAATAAATGATTTTCATATATTAATAAAATAGCGCGGGTAAATTTCCATTCAAATAATTATATATGCAAACATCGTCATATATAAAAATTATTGCAAATATATATTCTCTAAGCATTCTTTTAAACATTTAGTATATATGATCTTACTGTATCAATTAGACAAATCTAATGACTTTTGAGAACAAAAGAGAGGAGAAATCATGTCTCCTTGTAAAAATGAAATCGTCAACCAACCTTTTTTTTCCAAATATGTGTTCAAAAAACTACAAATCATGTAATTCAAAATCAAGAATGAAGTTTCAACAGAATTAAATCTCTTGTATGTTTATTGTCTAGATACATGGCTACTTTAAATCAGTTAAACCATATTATGCAATGAACTTAAATTTCAAAATAAAAATAAAAAATTAATCAGAAGAGTATGAAAACTTATAACTCTTGAACTTTTATTTTATGAATGATAAATTAAATTTTGATTGTCTACCTTTGTATAAGCATTGCTCTAACATTTTTGCTGCAGAAATCAGAGAATCAAAATCATGATCCACTAGCAACACATGAATCTCATGCTGCACTTTATGGCAAGAAGCTAATGAAGTACTGTTTCCACCATCATTTGGCCAAAACCCTCCTAATTCCAACATCATGTTTGAATTTACTATTCTAAAGAAAATTGGATGAAGAGAAGATGATTGTTAAAAGAAAAGACTATTGAAGAGTGAATAAGAACAGCTATGTTATAGGTGTTTGTTAACAATTTCTGACTAATTATTTGTCAACAGTTGAATTTATTTTGTAACGCATAAAGAACCTTATAGTGTTACTCGATTATAAAGACCGTGTGTTTAATGATACTTGGGAAATTAATAAATGCTTTCGTTATTGCACTTCTTATTTAGGATGACGATTTTTTTACATTCACAGACTTTTATTTGTACAAGGAAAGAAATCTACGAAGTCAAACCATTTTGTATTTACAACGTTGTAGATATATGAATATTTAGTGTGTCAATACTCATTTTTGGAGTTATATTATTTTCTTAAAATGTGAAAGTTATCTGGTAGAGCCATATTAATTACTCTGACTCATTATATACTTGCTTCTCTGTAAAATTTATGATTCATTATATTGTCATTATTTGTACTCTCCTTTCAACTTTTTATATAATTGGTATTCATTTTATTGTTACTTTAGAAATATATTTTTTATTCAAACTTAATATTGATGGCATTAATTCTTTACCAATCTTGGTTTTGACCCAATTACACAAAATTTGTTATTACAACCATTCATGTCTTGTTTCTCTTAATTATTACAGATAAAGACTAGTAATTAAGAATTATGCATAAATATATGTTTATCTAACTTCGTCATTTTTCTTAAATTGTTTATAAATGATTGTTTATAAATATTATATATAATAGTGGCGTGACAATATTTCGTTGGTTTATTTTTTTTAAAAGATAAAAATGGTGAATGATAATCTTTGACCGACCAAAATTGTTAACTTTCAAAATAAATAAATAAATAAATAAAAATTGTTCAATAAGATATTGTTACATTTATAAACAAATTTTACCAGATTATCAAACTTTTGTGTGTGTGTGTGTGTGTGTGTATATATCAAGTATGTTAGGACTTGTTTGCTCTCAATCATTTTTTCGAATTTTTCCTCAAATTCATTTTCAATCACACATTTCTATGAACATACAACTTCACATTTTAATCACTTTTCAACTACACAATAAAAAATTCAAAATTTTCAAAAAATTAAACCACCTACTCCAAAGAGGCACTTAATGCATGTTTGACCACACATAAAAATGTTTTAACAAAGATAAGTCAATTACGGACCCTGGACCTAATAAACATTAGTAATGATGGCAATGGAACGGATTCGGGTAGCCATTTTTTTTAATTTTTTTATTATCTTTTTTTATTATTTTGCATTTTTCTATATATATTAGAGGCAGGTTTGGGACGGGCCCCGCGACTCACTCGGGTGACCCAATCCACCCCTGCCTACCCACGGGGTAAGTTTTTTTCGTCCCATTATGGTCAGGCACTCGTTGTCTTTGCGGCGAGGTAGATTTTTTGTCATCTCTACTAATAAGGAAGGTGATGCTTATTTGACTCAATTCTTTATTAGCACAGTTTGTGGATTCCCATGATTATTGGACAGGAGCTTATGCTCTATTTGTTAAAATATTTGTGTTTAAAATATGTTTTTTTATGTTTTCGATAGGAGCGGGCATTATTTCTTAGAACCGGTGGAACCGGACCGAAACCGATTAGAACAGGTCGGTTCGGATCGGGTTCGACTAAGGAACAAATCAGTTTTGGGATTTCTTGGTCAAGACCGAACGGTTCTCGATCCTTGTATTTTAGAACCGTTGGTAATTCGGTTCTTCAGTTAAACTGATTTTTTTGCACTATTTTTGTAAATTATTGACACATCGTGTGAAGGCAGAAGCTTCCCATTTAGGTTATAATTGATTTCCTTATTTCTATTCACAAAAGATGAAAGTCATAATTGGATCTTCCTTATTTCTTAATTCTTTCAACAGAAATCTTTCATCCATCTTCTCAATTTCTTTTGATTATTTCCTATAAATGATAAATTTATAATCAGTCGGCTATATCTAAATTCATCTTGAAGTCAGTTCTCTATATCTAAACAATTGTATAAAGTGAAAATCTAGAAGCTATAAAGTTTATTCCAAAGATATAAATTGCAACATTGTTAAAATATATAATTTTCTTGTTTCCATATGCAAAGTAACATATATTATTTGGATATTATGTTTTAACTTGTATGCAAGGTTTTTTGTGTTTTCTTTGAATCTTTGTAAAGCATGTGCAATTCTTCTATATTTTTTTCAAAGTAGTGCCAAGGAGATTTTTAATCTTTAATACTAATGAACATTTTATTTTAAAATTTTAAATGCTAAAAACCGAACCGGAACCAATTGGTTTGGTTCCATTGTCTAATATGGTACCAATGGTTTTGTTATTAAGATTCCCATTGGAACTCGGTTCGGTTCAGAACCGAACTGGTCCACACCCACTCCTAGTTTTCGAGGTAAAATACGTGGTTAAAAAGTGGAGAGAGAAAAAAAGTGGAGAGAGAAAAAAAGTCTGGTTAAAAATTGGTTTAGAAAATTGTATTGTTTAAAAACTTGTTTTTAAACACTTGGGAGTTTTTAAACACTTTCCCAAACTGTGGCTTAACGGGCCTGAATTTTGTAGCTGTGTTTGACTAAATTTAGAACTTAATTTGGTTGTCATTGTATTACTGAACTTATAATATGTACATAAAATGTTGTCTGTTTCTAAATAAAGAATATAACATTTTCGAGCTAAAATATGTGGTTCAAAAGCATTTTTGAAAAAAGTGTTGTTAAAAGTGATTTGAAGGGAAAACAAATTTTTAGTATTTTTGACAAATAATGGCTTTGAATCGAATAATTCATCTAGAGGAAATTGCATAAAATGTCTATTTTCACATTGTCATTTGCAAAAATGTCCCAATTTTTAGTGTTGTCCATTTTCTTAAATCTTGGACTTAAATGTCCTTACTACAAATTTGAAATTCCATTTTGAGGACAATTTTTTGTGCGTGACCAATAAAAACTTGACACATAATCTATTTATATCCTATATTTTTTTTACTATAATATTTTACTGTTCGTTTTTTCCGCCCTCTACGACGTCTTTTGGCTTTGGCTAAACAACGACACATTCGGGGGTTTTTATATTTTCGAGCCTTTCTTCCGCCGTGGTTTTCATCGTCTTCTTGTCCAAGCGTTTCAATTCTCTCCACCTCTTTTCATCGTCTTATATTCTTGTTCGAACGTTTTGATTTTCCATCCAGTTGTTGTGTAATGTTTTCCAATCCAAGGCGCTTATTGACTCAAAAAAAGAAGTACATTTTGGTGATTGGAGGAGTGGCTAGCGATTTTCCATCTAGTTGTTCTGTAAAGTTTTCTGGTCCGGTTGGGGCTTACTGACTCCGAAAAATGAAGTATTTTTTGGTGACTGGAGGAATGGTTAGCATTTTGGGGAAAAGGGTGACAACAAGTAATATTGGTGTCATCATTACGACCTACGGACTTTGTGTTACTACCATCAAAATTGGTTAATTTTTCTCATAATTTTCCTTTTCTTGTTCTTTTTCTTTGTTTTCATTGTGTATCTCCATTTTGGGAGAAATATGAATGGAAATGTATTAGGTTTAAGTTCTGTGATGAATCCACAAAATAAAATAAAATTGAGAATATACTTTTTCTTTATCATTTTCGTTTTCGTTTTCACAATGCTTTTTGAGGAGGTAAAATTACCCTTTAAAAGTTTTTATATTGTGACGAGATCAGATAGTGTTTAATGATGTATTTTTCCCATCCGTGGGGAAAATTAATCATTCTCTGTTTTCATCTTTCTTTTTCTTCTGCTTGTACATATCCCTTTGATTTTTCTAATCTTCTTGTTTCTTTAATGCCCACACCCTTTTTCGGAATTTCCCTTTTGGTTTAAACTATGTTTTTTTCCTTTCATTTCCGTCTCTCTCTCTCTTTTTGGTATGCATATCTCTACTTGAATACTGATGCCAGAACAATGTTACCTTTTGAGCATAGAGAAGTATGATGGAGGAGAGGTTAGAAAAGCATCCTTCAATCAACCTTAGTTTGCTTAGATCTAAATATTTGCTGTTATCTGCATTTTATTTTTAATACTGTTTTAATTCAGTCATTATGCTGTGAGCCATTATACTAGAATTAACTGAGGTTACTAGCTTATAAATATTGCAGCTATTTCATTTTTTTTATGGCATGTAGTCATGCCTGTTATTTTTGGTGTTGAATCTTGCCTGAAGTCGTGGTTGAATTGAATTTTCCTCATACTCCAAGTGAATGATTACTTGATTCCATTTCTAAAGGTGGACATCGACCTTGGAAACTACGAGCGGTTTCTAGATATAAAATTGAAGTTGGAAAATAATATTACTACTTGGAAAATTTACCAGGCAAGCACTTGTAGAGGATATCAAGTCAATGCGCTTCATTGAGGCTATGGGACAGTTCTCATATCGAGTAGGTAAGGTTATATTATCAAGTCGCTGCATTTTAATTTGTTTATGCATATTTTGGGACTAGTTTTCAATTGATATTATATATATGTTTTGCATGGGAGTTTGTTGCATTTTAGGTTGGTTTAGTAAAAAATATAAGGGAAACTCTGTCAATTTTTTTTTTAAAAATTCTTACAGTCAGAAACAGGTCAAATTACCTTGGTGGTGGATCTGGTGTCTAGCTGGCATTCATCATCGGTACACGTTATGTCTCGGTTCCACTAGGGTGATTCGGGACCGGTCGTGACAATTGGTATCACATCATGGTCATAAGTCTATAGGATTGCATTGCATACACCATAAACTTGTTGTAAACCATGTTATACTTCATATAGGTCATGGCTCATGGTTGAAAAACACACAGACTTCCAAGTAGAGTCCTCAAACTCATAATGCTCCTGATAGAGAAACTAGTAGAGTTGAGGAGCTAATTCATCAAACTGCTCAGAATCTAGGACCTAGAAATGAGGTTGAGAATGATCCTTGTGCTGAGAGATTTGTTGCTACTCTTGATACTTTATTACAAAGGAGGCAAGACACGGATAAATACAATATTGACCGAGTAATGAAACTAGGAGCAAAATTTTTCAATGGTAAGGGTGCCCCCGCAGATGCAGATAACTGGATGACCAAATTGGAAACAGTTTTCAATGTCATGGAGTGTCCTGATGAAAAGAAATTGTACTTGGCCAGCTTCTTGTTGGAAGAAGGAGCATATGATTGGTGGTTGACGATCTAGAGCTAATATATAGATCCTAATGTTATTACATGGGAAGATTTCAAGAGTGCCTTCAATAAATCTTACTATCCTCAAGCTTACAAGAATGCTAAACCAGAAGAATTCTTGCGTTTAGGGCAGGGGTCCATGACAATCACTGACTATCAGAAAATTTTTGTGGAGTTATCCAAATATGCTATGGTTTTGATAGCTAATGAAGATGACAGGTGCAGATGGTTTGAGGGTGGTTTGAGGAGAGAGATTAAAACAACAGTGATATCTTCTGATCATAGGGACTTTGGAAAACTAGTAGAAGCTGCTTTGAGGGTTGAGCAATATATTTTAGAATCAGGGGCTCACGGGGATCAGATTCCAGTCAAAGACATAAGTGGATAGCCAGGGACAGGAACTTCTAGAGGTATATCATCTCAGAAAATAGACGTGGATTCTTTCCTGGTGTGGCCAATGCAGCTAGTTTCAAGAGTAAAACTAAAAGGAGTCAGGGTTCTGAGTTCAGTCAGAGTTCAGTTCAGTAGCCAACTATCACCCTCATACTTAGAGTTCTTCTCAGAGACCAGTTATTTCTACACCGAGTGGGAGTTCCAGTCATACTAAATTTTCACAATGTCAGTTGTGTCGAAGATTCCATCCAGGAGAGTGCCTCAGAGGAGCTGGTGTGTGTTACCAGTGCGGCTAGGTCAGGTATATGAAGAGAGATTGTCTGAATCAATCTTAGGGGAGTGTTGCACATCAGTCAAATGTTATTGGTACTAGACAGATTCATAATCAAGGTCCTTTAATAAGGAGGGTGGATCTAGTGGAGCACAGACGAATCTTTCCAACAGTGGTGGTACTCAATTGAAGATTCAAGCAGGACGTCCCAAGTCTCATAGGAGAGTTTTTTCAATGAATCAGCAGGATGCCGATGAGTCACCAGATGTAGTCATGGGTATGTTATCTATTTTTGGTAAAAATGCTCATTCACTCATTGATTTAGGCGCTGCCCATTCATTTATTTCATATGGTCTTGCTATTCATGCGGATTGTGCATTGGAACCATTAGACAGTGATTTAGTTGTGGGGACCCTTGTAGGAGATTTACTTTTAGCTAACAGTGTATATAGAGATTGTCTAATTAGAGTGAATGATCAGGAGTTGAAAATCTAATTCCACTTGACATTCACGATTTTGATGTTATTTTGGGCATCGATTTCTTAGCTACAAATCATGCTTCAGTTGACTATTTTTTGCAAAGAAGTTGTATTAAGAAAGCCAAGAGAACCTGAAATTTATCTTTATGGTGAGCGAAGAATTTTGCCTTCTTGTGTAATATCTGCACTTGATGCCAGGAGATTTATTAGAAAGGGGTGTCGTGCATATCTGGCCCATGTGATTGATGCTCAAATCACTAAGTCGAGGGTTGAAGATATTTCTGTTGTTAGAAAATTTCAGGATGTGTTTCTAGAAGATCTTCCTGGGCTACCACTAGATAGGGATATTGAGTTTACTATTGACTTAATTCCAGGAACAACTCCTATCTCATAGGCACCTTACAGAATGGCTCCAATGGAGTTGAAAGAGTTGAAAGTACAGTCGCAAGAATTAGTCGATAAGGGTTTCATTAAGCCCACTACATCTCCATGGGGAGCACCAGTCTTGTTTGTGAAAAATAAAGATGGCACAATGAGATTATGTATCGACTACAGACAGTTGAATAAAGTGAAAATCTGCAACAAGCATCATTTGCCCTGTATTGATGATTGGTTTGATTAACTTTGAGGTGCCACTGTATTCTCTAAGTTTGACTTGCGTTCTGCGTATTATCAGCTCAAGATTAGAGATTATGATGTACCCAAGACTGCTTTCAGGTCTCGATATGGCCATTATGAGTTTCATGTGATGCCATTTTGGTTAACTAATGCCCCAGCATTGTTTATGGATTTGATGAATCGAGTATTTCAGTCATGTTTGAATAGATTTGTGATTATCTTTATTGATGATATATTAATATATTTTCGTAGTCGCGAAGAGCATGCTGAGCACCTAAAGATCATTTTGTAAATTTTACGAAATATGCAGTTGTATGCTAAGTTTAGCAAATGTGAATTTTGGCTAGAAAAAGTGGTATTCTTGGGTCATGTTATCTCGGCTGAAGGCATTTATGTAGATCCAGTCAAGACTGAAACAGTGATGAACTGGAAGCTTCCTACAAATGTGATAGAAGTACGAAGTTTTCTGGCACTAGCAGGTTACTACCGTCGTTTTGTAGAAGGTTTTTCAAAAATTGCTCTTCCTTTGACTAGTCTAGCTTGAAAGAACTCTAAATTCATGTGGACTGAAGAATGTGAGAAGAGTTTTCAAGAGTTGAATAATAGATTAGTTTCTGCCCCATTACTTACTCTTCCATCTCCAGGTGAGGAGTTTGTGATTTATAATGATGCTTCACGTCAGGGCCTGGGTTGTGTTCTGATGCAGAATGGGAAAGTTATAGCTTATGCTTCAAGATAATTGAAGAAGCATGGATTAAACGACCTAACACATGACTTAGAGTTGGCTACAGTGGTTTTGGCATTGAAGATTTGTAGGCATTATTTGTATGGTTAAAAATGTCAGATATTCATGGTTCACAAAAGCTTGAAGTATATTTTTTATCAGAAAAAATTAAATCTCAGGCAAAGGAGATGGCTAGATTTGATTAAAGATTATGACAGAAGAATTGATTATCATCCAGGGAAGGCTAATGTCGTCGCAGATGCTCTTAGTCGAAAGAATAGTAGTTCTTCATCTCAACTAAATGCAGTATGTGCTTCTTTGATTTGTGTGTTCAAGAACTTGCATGCTTAGTTTTCAGGGACTACTACGGGAGCACTCCTAGCTCATTTTCAGGTATGACCTACCTTGATTGACAAGATTAAATGACATTGAGGATTTTGAAGGCAGAAGTCGATGTTGGTTTACTATCAGACTATGAAATTCAAGATGGTGTATTAGTTATAGGGAGCATATTGTGTGTTCATGATATACCAAAATTGAAGCATGAGATTTTAGAAGATGCACATAGTTCAACCTATGCTATGCACTCGGGAAGTACCCAGATGTATCATACGTTGAAAGAGCATTATTGGTGGCCTGGTATGAAAAGGGAGATAGCAGATTTTGTATCTAAGTATCTTACGTGTCAGCAGGTAAATCCAGTTTGTCAGAAGATAGTTAGGACTCTACAACAGTTTCCTATTCCAGAGTGGAAAAGAGAACATATTACTATGGACTTTGTATTTGGTCTTCCTCGCACTAAGAGTAGTCATGATGGTGTTTGGGTGATTGTTGACCGTTTGACCAAGACTGTAAGGTGTATTCCAATGAAATCAACATTTTCCTTAAATAAATTGGCAAAGTTATATTTGGATGAGATAGTCATTTTGTACGGGACTCTAGTATCCATTTTGTTAGACATGGATCCCAGATTTACTTCTAGATTTTAGCCTAGCCTACAGAGTGCTCGGGGTACTAAGCTTCATTTCAGTATAGAAACAGATGGTCAATCGGAGAGAACTATACAAACTTTAGAGGATATGTTGCGAGCTTGTGTTTTGGAATTCAAAGGCAGTTGGGATGCTCATTTATGTTTAATGGAGTTTGCGTATAATAATAGTTATCAATCGAGCATAGAGATGGCTCCATTTGGAGCCCTTTAAGGTAGGAGATGTAGAACACCAGTTTGTTGGGGTGAAGTCAGTGAGAGAAAATTAGAAGGCCCTGATATTGTCCACATTACAACATAACAAGTGAAAGTGACTCAAGAAAAGCTAATGGTGGCACAAGACAGACAAAAATGCTACGCAGATAGATGCAGAAAAGATCTAAAATTTGAAGTGGTAGACAAAGTTATTCTTAAATTGTCTCTTTGGAAAGATGTGTTGAGATTTGACAAGCGAGGAAAATTGAGTCCGACATATATTGGATCTTATAAGATTGTTGAATGAATTGGCCCAGTGGCTTATCGTTTAACCTTTCCAGCTGAGTTATCTAGGACTCATGATGTATTCCATGTTTTGATGCTTCATAAGTACATTCTAGATCCATCTCACATTCTCGCAGAAGGGATACTTGAACGGAAAGAAGAATTTCAGCACAACAAGATCATTCCCTTAGTCAAGGTTCTTTGGAAAAATCAACCAGTAGATGAGGCTACTTGGGAAAACGAAGATCAAATTCGGGCCAAGTATCCTGACCTTCTTAGATGGTAGTTGATTGAATTTCGAGGACGAAATTCTTTGAAGGAAGTAATATTATCACAACCCACTTTTGATTTGTCAAAAAATTAATTTCTTTGTCAAAGTCAAACATTATATTTAACTATGTCAAAGTCAAGTTTGGACCAATTTGAATTTGTGGGAATTTTTCTGAGCCATTTTATCATTTCTTAAAGTTTAAGACTCAATTGACTTTAATTAGAAATTAAGGGACTTAGCTTACCTATTAATCTTGAGGGACTTACTGGTAAATTCCATTTTAATTTACCTCTAAATCCAATTGTAACCAAACCCATTCCCCCCATTGTCTGTGACAAAAACGAGGCCAAAGAAAAGTGTAGTGATCGAGAAATTTTCAAACTTAAAAGACTTGTTTTACCAAACTTGTCGTTACGACTCTCCAACCTCAACGATTATTATTCAAAACTAGCGCTCTTGTCTAGTCATATTAATAATTTTAAGATTTTAAGAAAAGGAATTTAAATTCGTTTAAATCTTTATGTCCAGATTTCGACTTTAAACTTGTCCAAGTTTCATTCTTTATTTTAAAGTTCAATGGGGTAGACATGGTAGTGATGAAGCTACCAGGTTTAAGAAAAAAGAAATTTTGATCAAGTATCCAATTATTTTAAATCAAGAAAATTTTAAATTTCGAGGACGAAATTATTTTAAGGTGGTAGGGTTGTAGCGACCGATAATTTTTTCGTGACTTATTTAAATATTATTTAAAAATATGTTGCTACAACTTTGACCCAATTATTTTAAACACATTTTCGCCTAGCCATTTTAAGTGAAAATCTAATTTATTTAAATTTATCTTAGTTAAATTTAAAGTGTCTCGTTTTCCAAATTTTAATTATTTTTAGTCAAACTTTCAATTTATTTAGATTCAAATTTATTTAAGTCCAAAATATTTTAAATCCCCAATTCATGTTCCATTTCAATTTAAATCCCAAAACTTCCTCCCCAACTTCCATTTTTGCATATTTAGCACATTTTTTCCCTTCCCCGTCATCACTCCTTAATCCCACTCAAATAGCCATCCAATTTAAATTAATCCCAAATCCCTCTCAATTAGCTATGCAACTTAAATTAATTCCCAAATCCCTCTCCAGTTTCCAACTTCCACACGTCTTTCCCCAATAACATATTCATATTCCATAATCAAATCCTAACTAATCAAACATCAATTCCCCACACGTTTCTCTCCCACAACTCACTTTCCTACCTAATTCTCCACAATATTTCCTCTATTTCATATCATTCCATCTTCTCACAACTCACTCAGCATGAAATTGCAAGCAATATTCTGGTAACATTTTTCTCCCATTTACAAAATTCAATTTCTTGCAAATCCCAATCAACTTCAGCAAACCAATAATCCCAACTCCATAACCACAGCCATCATCACTGCATTCCCGAACCAATTCATCATTATCAACACCATATCCAACCACTGAAATCACACTACACCTTCACCACCACTGCCTCATTTGAAAAATTCACAATCTTCACAGCCGAACAACCACAGTCACATTTCATCGACAACCATCACCTCCAAATCTTGACTCCTAAATTTCCGATCCACCATCGTTGAACAATCATCGCAGCACCTCATTTTTTAAACCAAAGTAGTCACCGCCGTTTACCAAAATAGATCAAACCAATCTGCAACATCAGCCATGGCCAATCCACCATCAACACCACCAAGCTGCCACCTTCAACGCCAATTGAATCATGAACATCACCACCATCATCAGAATCGAACACCACCACCAGCTACTACACTAAACCAGCCACTTCCAAACTCAAATCTTTAACCAAATCAAACCACAAACAAAGAACCCAACAAGAAAACTAGTTACTTACCTTTATCACCGGCCATCTGGACGGATTTTGGCCGGAAACCACACTCCAAAAACCCGAATCCAACCTCGATTAACCTTCATATTTCGAACCCAAAATCAGCCCAAAGTCCATATTTTCCACACACCCATGCTCGTCCCATCGCCGCCATGTTTCGGCGGCGTTATCGCCGACCTCGCAATCAGCAGTGGCTGAAAACCGGAGGAGCCTCTTCGGTCGCGTCTCTCCCTCTCGCCTCTCCTCTGATTGTAAAGGATGAGAGAGAGAGAAAATTTTTATATTTTATTTGATTTTCGAAATTTGCTTTTAAACCCCAAGTTTTTAAAACGTGTCTATTTCAGTCCCCCTTGTTTTCAAAGATAATATATATTTGCAATATTTTTTATAAATGATGATGTTTGCATATATAATTATTTGAATGGAAATTTACCCGCGCTATTTTATTAACATATGAATAACATTTATTTCTTTACCGTTGTACATCAAAACATGACAAGAAAAACATGACACGACGTATATTAATTATAAAAGTTGCTAATTATGTTATGCTACCTTTTTCTCGTCTAACCAGTTAATGTTAAAAAAATATATAATTATTTTATGTCCTTGATAATTATTTTTGGGGGGCGCTACAGTGCCCGAGGGGTTTTTGTACTTATTTGGGGAAAAAAAAGTTGGTTGAAGATTTCATTTTTACAAGGAGACATGATTTCTCCCCTCTTTTGTTCTCAAAAGTCATTAGAATTTTCTAATTGATATAGTAAGATCATATATACTAAATGTTTAAAAGCATGATTAGAGAATATATATTTGCAATAATTTTTATATATGACGATGTTTGCATATATAATTATTCAAATGAAAATTTACCATCGCTATTTTATTAATATATGCATAACATTTATTTCTTTACCGTTGGACATCAAAACATGACACGATATATATTAATTATAAAAATTGCTAATTATGTAATGTTCCCTTTTTCTCGTCTAACCAGTTAATGTTAAAAAAATAAAATTCTTTTATGTCCTTGTTAATTATTTTTGGGAGGCGCTACAGTGCCCGAGCGGGCTACCGCCCCCTCACATAGAGGGGGAGGGGCCGCGCGGTAGCCTTTTCCATTATTTTTCCCCTGTAGGCTGGCAGAACAACATTTTTTTTTTGGTTCACTAAAATTAGCTGCTTTCTACTAGTCAATGAAAAATGTCAATAAAATTTTCTTCCATCAACAATTTATTTTTTCCCCATTCTTAATTATTATTTATTAATAATAATTGTGACTAATTATCCGTCCAAAATAAATTTGTCTCAGTTACTTGTGTTGAACTTGCTTCGACTGCTTTAAAAATGCTTTCAACTGAAAAATCAAATTTCAATCTTGTGATGGAAAATATAAACTCACCCGACATGCATGGATATAAGCTTCTACAACGAGCAGTCAGCATGGATATTCCAGTGATTCGTAAGTATATTTCATTAATTTCCTTCCACAAAAGAAAATGAATATTAAACAATCTTCTCAGTTCATACATTTATTTTCCTTACAAATAAATATATTGTTTTTAATTCAGTGTTGTCAGTTGATGACAATGTATTCCTTGCAACTGGAGCTCTAGAAAATGGAGCTTTGCTCTATATCAAGAAACAAGTTACAATGGACATCATGAAATGCCTTTGGCAGCACGTGGAGAGGGAAAAAATCAGCATTCGTAAAGAAAGAGAAAGGGTAATGGGAATGGGAATGACTAAAGCAAATAATAAAATGGGAGGGATTGAATTTAGAGGAGAAATTGAGGAAGAAAACAACATTGTTGGAAGCAGCAAGACGAATGAAGGAAAGAGGAAAATACTAGGACGACAGGGTTTGATTGAGGACGAAGAATATCGTCAAATAATCGACAACAAAGTTCGGAGAAGACTATGCACCAGAAGAGTATGCACTGAGTGGACTCAAGAACTTCATGAAAAATTTATGGATGCTGTGAGGCAGCTTGGAGATGGAAGTACGTTTTTGCTTCTTTAACTATTGCATTTAAAAAAAAATTCAAATCTTATACTAAATAATTTATTGACACCTCTATGTTTTGTGTTTGAAAATATAGGGTGTTTCCGTAAAGAGATCATGAAGCGAATGAATGTTCCTGGCTTAACAAGAATGCAAGTAGCAAGCCATCTTCAGGTTCGTTTTCTTATATGCCGCTGATTGGTGGAGATTAAAATAAGATTTTTAATAGATTTTGATAAAAGTTGATGAAATATGTAGTTGAACATTTGTATATGTCCCATGAAATCTGTGATTGATATTAATTGTTGATTTTGACTTAGATTAAAATCTAAATTTTAATTGGTATTAAACAGAGGCTATATATCCCGTTTAATAGTTGGAAAATGATTCTTGTAAATAATTTGTACTTACAGATGTTTTGTTGTAGATGAATAGACTTCTATGCCACGGTAAGACAATTGTAAATCTGTAATTCTGTATTTGTAGCATGATTGTTAATAATTTAAGAAAAATGATTTTTGTAAAGAATGTGTACTAAGAGATGTCTCACTGTAGATGAATGGACTTTCACTGATACGGTGAGACATTTGTACATTTATAATTTTGTACGTGTGGCATGATTGTTAACAATTTAAGGAAAAAATGATTTTTGTACAGAATCTTCACTTACATATGTCTCACCGTAGATGAATAGAAGGGAAAGAAATCTACATAGACTTCTCTGCTACAGTGACACATCTGTACCATTTGTAATTCTGTACGTGTAGCATGATTGATAGTTTAATTGTCTTAGAGTTTCTTCTTTATTCTTTGCGTGCTATTTTGTCGGTAAGGTGGATTAAAGCAGACATATAAACGTAGGAAAAAGTTATGTATATCGTACTGTTTACTTGTATACAGTGTTCTAAAAAGCGTAAAGCTTGATGAAACGATTAGGCTCAGCGTAAGGCGCGAAAAAGCCCGACAATGCGCGAATGAAGTGCATGTGAAGCGTAAAGGGAGAACTTCACGTCTAAACGCGCCTAGGCCGCGTGCTTTTTAGAACAGTGCTTGTATATGTATGCATGCATGTTTCCTTCTACCTGTCAAAATTCATGATACGTACATATTTTGATATATAATAAACACACATATCTAAAATCACACATCAGAGAGACTGTGGATTTGATTAATTTATGTTGTACTAACTAACATGCACTGCAGAATTCAACAATGCCAAACGCGGATAGCGGGAGCCACTGGAGTTCAGAGACGTACGTCAATCTTTGGAAGCACCTCATCCAAAAATGGAGGCCAAGAAACCTAAATAACTTCAAACTCCACTACAAGAAATAGGGGTGACATTTGTCGCCCCTATAGATCAAAATGTCGCCCCTATTACTCAACAGGGGCGACATAGTCACCCCTATTTGTCGTTCCTACAGATTCGTTGCACTAGACCTATTGGGGCGACATGTGTCGCCACTAAAGAGCTCGAACCTAATTCTTAACCAAATGCTATAGGGACGACAAATGTCGCCCCTATAGATTTAAGATCTATAGCAACAACACCTATAGGGGCGATAATGTCGCCCTTACAATATTTTTTTTAAATAAAAAAAAATATGAAAAAAATATGCAAAATACCAAATTAAATTACTAAAAATACGAAGTTTATAAACTTTTTCACAAAATTACAATTCAATTTTAAAAATAACATATTACTACCCATTTGATGGTCCGACGTCGTCATCATCACAACATTCATCATTAATTACATCATCTGGTGACATCCCCTGCTTCGCCGCAAGGCGCCTAATAACCCTCATCATTCTTTGCATTTGAGATTGCATTTCAGTCCTGTATAATTCGAGCCTATCTTCTGAGTTTATATTTTCAGGGGATTGGATGTTTCCTGTTGGGACATGCGATGATGCAAAACTGCTCTTAGTACATGCGATGAATCCACGTCGCTCTCCAAGGGCCTCCTTCACAATGAGACGCTCATCCACTTGTGTGCCCATGGAAGCAACCTGGGTCAGCTGAGTCTCTTTCGCCAAAACAAGTTGGTCCTGTTATTGAAAGTTAATAATTAACAAAATGTAAAATTAACGAAGCCAAAAATATTAGTTTTACAGTATATATTTTACTTACATAATCTTTTGCCGCATTCTCGTTCACCCATTCCCCGTCTCCGCGTTTATGTAGTCGCTCGAACGCATCCACAACACCCAACCAATCCCCGGTGTCAGGGTTTCTCTGCAACAATTTCAATTTGAAATTGAAAGAAAAATGTAAGAGTTTGTGTGGGTGTGTAAAAATGGTATTATTTAACCATACCTCAGAGTGTCGTGTTGCTGAAAAATGCCTCGAACCTTGGCGGGATATGTATCTAGCCTTGTCGCGATTGAATTTATTTTTGTGTGATCGAGCCTGTGATCACAAGTACTTAGATTACCTAATTGTTATCATTATTGAAATGTTAAATTGACATCCTGAACAAAAAAAATTCACTTACCAAGTAATTAGGGCTTGTGAACAACTCCACACATCTTTGCCAATCCTCAACTGAAATCTCCCCATACGGACGACTCGGTCCATTTTCCTTAAAGTAATCATTCGCCGTTGCTTTATATGCTCGATAGCGATCAGCTGCCAAACGATCAATTCCACTTAGGATGTCCTCGTACTCCTTATGCGACCAACTACCAGAAATATCAAAGTACGTCTATCCAGAAAAAAATTAATTAAAACATTATCGAGTGATAGACAATATATATTAATCAGTTATGTTAATAATTACTTACTTGAACTGTAGTTAGTACCCGTCCCCGTAGCTCCTCGGGGACATCAGCCCAACTAGAATAGCAAGGAAGACAGTTCTGTCTAACTGTATTCCCAACCAATCGTGTGAACATTCCCGCATTGTTCCCGATCGGCTGTAAGGTCTCGTACTTCAAATCAAAATCAATGGGAAGTGGTTTTTTCCCGCTATTCAGCCACTGCTTCTCTAAATTCAAATTTCTCGAGATACCACGCTTCTTCGGTGGAGGCGCTGCAGATTGAAAAACATCGAGATTAAAAAGAATAATCAACAATAATAAAAATAAAAAAATAAGCTCTTGGCAATAAATAAAAATAAATAAAAAAATAAAAAGTTACCCGACTCGCATGATCTTGGCAATCTCCGATGTGGCAGTCGAGGAGGATCGCCTGAGCAGTCACCGTCATGAGAGCGAGCAACTTCAGTCATTACGTACTAACAACAACAACAGAAAAATCTTAAGCAACAAGAACTTTAGAAGTAAAATCACTTCTCACCTTACTGTAAAACCAACCATGAAATGATTTTCTATGCATTTGTTCCAAGTTTGGACACGATTAACCAAAAATGTAACATCCCAATTTTAAAATCTTAAACCTAGGCGTGTTAACTTCCATTCACATTAAATGCGGAAATAATCGTTTAAAACATTTAAACGTTTCATTTTCTATTTTAAAATTTTACAAAAATTTCGGCAGAGTCTCCTCTATAACTTGGACATAGCCAACCTGTAGAGGAACATCATACCTACAATACAAATGCAATTCTCAACTCATTCAACATCCAACATTCAACATCCAACCACAATTCCAAAATTTAACTTCAACATCAATTCCCAAACTCCTCAACATAAATAAATTTAAACCATGAGCTCCATTTAACTAAATGGAGGATTGATAAACTACTAAAGAGATAGATGACTTATCAAAAACTAAATTTCATTTCAAGACTTTTAATTACCACTCTATTTATCAGTTATGAAATAATTTTTTATAATTGCTATTTAAGTCTCGATAATATGATTTCAGTTTCTTTTAGTGGCACTCGAATGGGCAAGAATTCGGGTCGTCACAGAAAATGAGGGACTTACATGTACTGAAATCTCACCTAAAATATGGATTTAGATGGGAAAATATCAAACATCTAACTTTTAGGCCATGACCAAAATCAGCCAAGATTGTTTTCCACTACTAGAAATGTAACCTAATTTGGCATAGCCAAAGAGAAATTTATTGTACGTTGAGAAATTAATTCCAATCCCAATGAACAACCCACCTAAATAATAATTTAGGAATTTATTAACGGAAAAGGATAATGAATTCCGTTTAATCCTAATCCTAATAACTTGCAGCACATAATCTGATTCAAATGAGCCTATACTTGGGTAAACTAATATATAAAATTGGTAATTTACAACCTATGTATGATTTCTAAAATTACGAAACTACTACCTTTTCGTGTTTTTGTGTGTGTGTGTTTGTGGGGGTGGGGGGGGTTATAAATCAACAGCGATATTCATTATCTCACTTTAAAGTCACCTGCACATAACATATACATATATATACTTCAATCTATACATAATGTGAGTGTGTGTGCTGTGTGTGCAAAATCGTGACTATGTGCGTCTGATAGAGTAAGAGGAAGGTGGTGTGGTCTTACCAAGGTGGTGACGTGAGGTGGTGGTGGCCGGCTGGGATGGTGGCCGTGGGGAGAGAGAGACGAGCCGAGAGGGAGAGGGAGGCAGTGGCGGAGGGTTTCGGTGGGAGGAGAGGATCTGAGAGGGGAAGGCGGGGAGAGAATGAGTGAGGGAGGGTATTTTTAGGTTATGATTTTAACTTGGGTAATTTGCACTTTAGTTCCCCAACTCTCATAAAATGTTAATTAAGTGCACAACTTATAATTAAAACTCAAAATGCCACCAAAATTTCTACGTAAAATTCTCCACTAGGCTTTTGAACTACATGAACTTTTGAAAGAAAATTCGAAATTTCTTCTAAAAAATATACCCCGCGAGTAATGATTGATAAATGATTGCATAAAAAAATAGAAGTATACGCTTTAGGTCGACATATATCTCTATTGGCTGACAAAGCAAAGATCCATACTACAATTGTTACATGTATGATACTCAATATAGTCGGAATAATCACAAAGGTCGTTCAAGCTTTTCCTAGGAGTATGGCATTAGTTACTTCAGGGTCATCGCGCTTGATGCATGAACATTGGCTCGGGGGCTAAAAAATGGAACCCGACTTGTTTGAAATAAACTAATAAGAACGCCCCCTTTACTATAGGAGTTGAGGATAGGGTTCACCGTGACTCAAAATCATAAAGAAGCCAGAATAACTCAGAAAGAGAGTAGCAAGTTGCCGTTGAGCCTATTTTTAGCTTCGGCCAAACAATTTTATAGTTGGTCGTGTTTTCTACAAAAATGATAGGAGGTTAACATTCACGGCCTACCATACAGATTAGTGAGTGGAAAAACTAACAAAATCCAATGCGGGCTAAACGATTGACTACAAAATGATTTTTAGTGAACGTGCCACAACTTCCTCCTATTTTTTTCAAGGTAAGAAGGGGTGGAGAAAAAGCTTAGAGCCAACGTTTGAGCACTAGTCTCTGTGGTGTTGTAACTGAGGTAGATTAGGAGGAAGCTTGACCATTCATTCCAAGTTTAGAAACATTGGTAATAGTATCCTAATCAAATTCGACTGAGATGTCAATTAGAAATCAGAAATTGTTGAAGAAAAAAATTCTTTCTTCTGTTCCCTCCCGGCGATCGAAAAAGATGATATCAATATTGAAGATAGTGAATATATTGATGCTAGTGACTAAATTCCACGACCCGTTCCAGATCACCCTACTGGACCTGAAACGTGACGTGCGCCGATGGCAGGTGCCAACTAGATGTTAGACCCACCACCAAGGCAACCTTGAATTTTCTTCGACTTTCAATATTTCCTTTCTCATAATTTTGATCCCATAAAAATTTATAAAATTTTGACAGATTCTCCTCTATAATTTTGACTTAACCAACCTGTAAAACAATGACAAATCCTCAAACATGCAATCACAAACAATTATATCACTTTCCAAATCTTCCAAGCAAGATATTTGACATAATAAAATAACCACAATTCTTAATCCACTTCTTTACATATATACAATCCATAATACATCATCACCAAACACATTCCTGACAAAGTATATATAACTTATATAGGATAACTGCATAACCCAATGTACCTTCCTAGAATGTGACTTCTAAGAGCTTACCAAAATATGTTCAGTGCATGCTTCCGTTAACGTTTAAACAACATTCATTGCCCATTGACATTACTATTTTAGTAATATTTATGGTATGTTATTGTTAATGTTTTAGAAATGTGTCTATTTATTTATTTATTTATTTCTTTTTGAAAAATTCATGTATTGTGTTGACGGTTGAAATATGAAATATTCCAAGTCAGCAAGAAATAAGTGGATATTAGTTATGTAATCGAAAATTATATGTGAAAGAGGTGGACCTCATGTCGTAATGGATGACCCGGACTCCCCGTAGGTAATAAAAGATGGATTGTAAGAGGTGGGTCCCAGTTCGTGTGAATGACCTGTACTCTAGGTATGATTTCTTGTATAAATATAGTATTGGCTTTGAATAGCCCAAATTCCTCCGCCTTTGTGAACTACCCTCTCCTATATTTATAGGGAGAATGAGGTGAGCTGGCTTATTACAGTACCTGACTGTCTAACATAAGTACATAAGTGAAACACTTGAGTTCCTACGTAGTACAATGTAGTTGAATTTTGTGTCTTAACTAATTATATGTCGGAATAAATGCCGTAACTACCATGTAAGAAAGTAGTTGGTCTTGTTTTGTCTGTGAGTAATAGCCGACCTTACTAAACCACATCTGAGTAATCTTCAGTTACTCCGACCTTACTGGTCCACGTCGGAATGACATTCAGTTAAGCAGACCTTACTAGTCCACGTCGGAGTGACATTCAGTTAAGCCGACCTTACTTGTCTACGTCGGAGTGACATTCAGTTAAGCCAACCAACCTGGACCGAGCTTTGTCAATTAATTCACATCGTCACCAAGACTGGATTACCTATCAAAAATTTCCCCTAGGAGTAGGACTGAAAGGATTTCTGATCCGCTCCTACCTATGATTCTGGATAAGTAGTAATAAAGCACAAGTCATTATAGCGTTGCCACGTGTCACAATTCCCTGTGGCTTAGGTCTGACAATGCCATGAAAACGCTGTTAGCCGTCTTTTCCATTGATGGGCTCAATGCGTCTCCTCAGATTCTATACTGATAGTTAATGACATCATTATATATATAGGGGACCCTTGTACGTTTTTCTTCTTCATAACTTCTTCACCCTACTCTGTAAACTTTCAACTATTTTTTGAAGTGACCCTTTGTTCGGCTTGTCTAATATACAAACCAACGTCTAGATCTGTTTTATTCTCCAGGTATTCCTTCTTATCCCTAAAAAATCATGAGTAACTCCGGCAGCGATAGTGAGGCTACTAGGATTGATTCTTGGGGTGGGGGGGAATGATGAGTCCAGTCCTGATTTAGACTCTAGGTCGAGCGGGTCAGATGCGAGTGTATCAAACTTGAGAGACGTAGCTAGAGGGGTGCAACCACTTCGATCTGCTAACCTTTCCTTCGTTCGCCGACCTATTCCACCTACACAAATGAATTCTGGTAGATCAGGCCTGTCCATTTCCACTTCAACGTTCTGGAAGGCCGACTTTCACCCTTCTGTTGTTTCTGAGTCTAACATGGACGATTGGCGTTATAGGTTTGGGATCCCAGACTCCGTACTATTTTTTCTACCTAGGAGTGATGAGTGAGCTGATGAACCTCCTGAGGGTTGTGTGGTGGTGAACAAGATAATGTTAGAGGCAGGTCTTAGGTTCCCTTTACCCCGAACTGTAACCAATTACCTCCGATATTGGGGTCTGGCCCCTTCCCAGATCACCCCTAATGGGTGGAGAGTGATAATAGGTTTCTTAGTTATCTGAAGTAAACTAGGGTTATCTGTTTACCAGCTCCGATCTGATGGGAAGGACTCTGGCTGGTATTATATAATGGTCTGACCCCGAACTGGTGGGATTTAATAGAAGAACTCCCAGATTCGATTAAGGGGTGGAGGGACCAGTGGTTTTATGTAGGTGGCGGGTGGCAAACCTTGGAGCGGATTGAAGAACTGGACTACATTGTTCCTACCCATTACAAACCTTACTGTATGTTTCAGACCTTGTTTTCCATTCCGGAACTGCCTCTTCTAATATTAATTATCTCTTTTCTATTTCAGGCCCGTCTAATCCCTCCAGGTCCTTAGCCTTTGAAGAGCAGTTACAAAGAGCACATAACCTTGACCAGCTTGATAGGGACTTTAGAGAGTTAATCACTGAAGAGAACCTGTTCAAGGACAGGCTCACTATTGTACATCCGGCTACTACCTTCCTACCTCATCCACGTCATAAGTAATTGTCATCTCGAACTCACATCTTTCTTAAGTTCACTACTAATTACTTTTTTACTTTGCAGAACCGACTAAGTCAAAAGGAAGAGCCATGCCTCCTTTCGACCGAAGTGCCTTTGTTGGCAACAAGAAGAGGAGACCTACTACTGGTGGGAAAACCCTCCCTCCTGGCATGGGCCCCACTCCCAGGTCTGGTCAATCCAGCAGGATTCCGACTTCCATTCCGAGTCCCTCCAGATCTTCCCATGGCAAAAGGAAGCTGGGCGAAGAGGATTCGGTAGCTCCGCCATCCCCGTCTTCTGATCCGATAATAGTTTTAGACAACCAAGGATTGTCTGAGAATGCAGCTCAGAGCAGCCTGCGCGCTGCATCAGATCTTCCACTCCCAGTGTCTGCAGCTACTGACCCTTCGAATTCTCCTACTTTGGCATCCATAAGGCCCGGGCTATGGAGATGGCCAAATTAAAGTGCAAGCTCCCTAAAGTACTAAGGGATGTTCGGTCCCATAAATGTTCGAGGTCAAACTCTTTGAAGGTCCTCCCCAGCTGTGTCCACAACTCTATTGACATAGTGGTGCAGACCTGGGACAAGAAGAAGGAAGCCATGGCCGCCGAGATGGACCTACTGAACGTTGCCCATGCCACATCTGCCTTCCTCGGACTAGCACAAAACAATGTATCCCATGTCCGAGCTAAAGCCCATGCACAAACAGAGCTGCATGATAAGTTAATGCGCCAAAGTATTGTGGTGAAAGATCATAACCATGCACTTGAGCTGGAGAGGGACAAATTAGCTGGGGCGAAGAAAGAGCTCAAGCTGAAGTGAGAGAGCTTGGAACAGAGAAATGGTCTGCTTCTGTCCGAGTTGGAGAAGATACAACTGGAAAATGCTGAATTAAGGGCTAAAGCAGCGACGGACCAGCGGGCTAAAGAGGGGGCAGTTGCAGAGCTTGATCTGATCAAGAAGGATCTCGCACACTCTAGAACGGACTTAACTTCTGCGGTTGCTGCGTACAAGGAGTCCAAGGAATACGAGGTGGATCATACCGATACCTACATCATGGCATTGGAAGACACTGTGAAGAGGTTTCAGGAGCTCGACCCTGAATTCAATGCGGATCAGTTGAATGCAGAGCTGGAGAAGCTAAGGAAGGAGCAGGCCGTGGCCATGGCTGAACTAGATAAGAGTGAGGGCCCAGCGGCTAAGTGAATAAATTTGTAAAGTGTTTTAGGTCTTGGTCGTCTGTAGGTGTAACGACCGAGAAATTTTCGTGATTTTATTCAAATAAATATTCTTAAAAGCGTGTCGCTTCGACTTTGCCCATCATTTAGTTATTTTTTTTAAACGCGTGCTCGTCTAGCCAGTTAAGTGAAAAATTTAATTTATTCAAAATCTTCGTCAAATTTCAATCTTTATCAAAAATATTTCAATATCACAGTTTATTTTCAAAAGTCCAAGTATTAATTATATTAAGTCTCAATTTTAAATATTTTAATCCAATCCAACTTATCAAGTCCAAATATTTTTACCAATCATTCAAGTCCATTTAAAAACCCAATAAATCATCTCTTGGCCCAACCAATTCAACAGCTTCTTCCTCCCCAACTTTTTCCTTAAACAACCGATACTCATTTCCAAAATTCTTACAAGTTTTCCATAAACCAAGATTTTAACCTAAGCTACCATATTTAACACCTAAATCAACTATTAATTAAACCTCCCAACCTCATTATCGAAACCCACGCAACTGCCTCCAGTAAAGGTATAATTTCTCTCAATTTCTACCATAGCCAAAGTTTGTTATCTGCAAATCCACCACCGTCACACTACACCCGTCACAACCCACAGCCAAGTTGAACCACCACGCCCAAGCCAGAAACTGACACAGACATACACGAAAATCACCAAACCATAATCGACGCCAACATCAACCTCCATCACGCTGTCAAAATCAGCGTCGAAAAACCAAAACCAATTTCAAACTCGAAACAACACCACCAAACCAGCCGCTACCTATTGCCATTCATTCCCAAGAACCACCAAATCGATTTGAACACCTTCAATTCAACAACAAACATGACACTGATGCACAATTCAGATTCAAAAAACCCACCAAGAACCTCCATCAACAATCGCCTCGCACTGCCCACTTTTAGAAATCACCAAACCCGTACTTGGAACCACCACATACATCCACCAACGAGAACCAAATTCAGATCAAATCATCAAGAATCACCTCACCAAAACCGCGCAAACCACTCAAATCACCACTGCTGCCCACTTCCAAATCAACCTCCAATCAAACCCAAGAATCAAACTCAAAACCCACAACAAACCCAGAACCCAATACGTACCTCGACCGTCGCTTTATTGCCAAACCATAGCCGGAAAATGCAGCCACAAAATCGTAAATTTTAGCCTCATTGTGCCTCGGTTTCGCCCCCAAAAATCCCTTTTTTTCGCACCCATATACGCTCTTTGTCGCCTCGCGCCTACGGTATCATCGCCGGCACCGTCCCCGGCAATGGGCCTTGAAGGAGGGGCTCCGCCCTCTCCCTGCTCTCTTTGTCGTGAAGAACAGAGGGAGAAAAGAGAGTTTTATATATAATATATTTATATAATCTGATTTTTTTTAATTAGCCTCCTAGGTCCTCAAGTTTTAAAATCGTTTATTTTAGTCCCTATTGATTTAAATTCCTTTTAATTTCAGCCGCAAACATTTCTATTTCAGTCCATTGATTTTTAAACATTTATATTTAGTTCCTAAGTTCAATTAATTTCCCAAATCAGTCCTCAAGCCTTTATACCTTACCCTTTTTGACCAAGCTCTAAATTTTTAATTCTTCCAATTTAGTCCTCAACATTTAAATTCATTTATAAAACATTTATTACAAGTTTCTAATTTAAAATTCATTTATTATAGGGCTAGACGAGGCGCGATATTTTCGAGAAGGCTAGAATTCTTTTATACAAAAAACTCGAGAATATTTTAAGGTAGGTTCATTACTTCAAAAATCTTTTATCCTAAATGCGCAATATTAAGTAAACCCGTATTGTAAATTTATGCATGTGATTACGTAATTTATGAGAATTAATTGCCTACGGGGCCAGATCCACATGTCTTCGGGCATGGACCAATTGCCTTCGGGCCCAGATCCACATGTCTTCGGGCATGGACCAGTTGCCTTCGGGCCCAGATCCACATGTCTTCGGGCATGGACCAGTTTCCTTCGGGCCCAGATCCACATGTCTTCGGGCATGAAAATTTATGATGTATGAGATCCACTTGCTTATTGCATAAGAATGAGAATTTATGAATTAAGTTGCATGATTATATGTATTATTTACTGTACAGTTTATTTAATTTGTGCTGAACCTACTGAGTATTTCTATGAAATGCTCACCCCTATTTTTAAACTTACAAATTGTAGATTTCGGAGATGGTGGCGAATGAAAGGGCAGTGGTGGCAAATAATAATGAAGCTATATTTTTAAAGTCACGATTCATGAATATTGTCAATTTATTTACATATCGTTATTTTAAATATGATATTTAAACTCATGAACATCGTCAATTTAATTATTTGTCATTACTTTATTTGAAAGTTAAGATTTCAACGTTTTTATGCATTTATCAAATTTAATTTATTTACTGTTGAAATTTTTCACATAAATATGATGTTTAGAATTCAATTATTTTCCGCAATAAAATTAGATTTAAAGGAGAAGTGACGTCCCGAGCTTCACGGAATTTGGGGCGTTACAGCTTGGTATCAGAGCGGGTCTACATTTCTGTAGACTTGCAAATCTTTTTAAAACACTTTTCTAAAATAATAATAAGTAATGTTTTGACGACTTTTGTCACTGCCATTGTTCGCTCCGCCAACTCCGAAGGTAAATGATTATATCATGAAGTTTATCTTATATTAATTTGAAGTTTATTTTATATTGATTTCGGATACGTGAGAAATGAAATGTTTTGAGACTTAGAAGAGAAAGAATGAGAAATTTTGGTATCCGAAATAAGAAGAAAGAAAACAAGTTTGAGCATAATTCGAAACATTTATTTTTAAGTTTTTACGTCCTCGTAATTTTAACTAAGAGAGATAGATAAACCCCACCTAATTGGACTTTGCATAATTGGTTTAGGAACATGTCTCGACATGTAAACAGAAATCCACCGAACCAGACCAACCCCAATCAAACTACCCAAGGGCAAGATCCCACGACTTAGGCCACTATCATTAGGGATTTACTTCGGGCGGTTCAAGACTTGAGATAAACCCCGGCAGGTACCTCAGTGCCAGTAATAGAACAATTTAGGAGATACCGTCCGCCCACTTTTGATGGTGGAAATAATGCATTAGCTGTTGAGGAATGGCTTCAGACCATCGAGAAGATTTTCAAGCATATATCTTGCCCTGAGAACAAGAAGGTTATGTGTGCCGAATTCATGTTGGTTGGTAGGGCTAGTTTCTGGTGGGAATCTGCATCGTGAACCAGGACTCCAGCCCAACAGGAGGCTTTAACATGGGCCGAGTTTCAAGAAGAGATTCGAGACAAGTTCTTTCCTCATGCTCTCCAGGATGCTAAGGAGTCAGAATTTCTTCGTTTATGTCAGGGAGAACTAGAAATCACAGAGTATGAGAAGAGGTTCGAGGAGTTGTCCCGCTATGCTCCTCATCTGGTGTAAACGGAAGAAAAGAAAGCCCGTCGCTTTGAGCGGGGGTTACGCTCAAATATCCGTTAGATTGTTAGCTCCCAAGAGCTCCCTACCTATCGGGAGGTAGTAAAGAAAGCTCATACCGTAGCATATTCCAGCATGCAGTATGGTGGAAAGAGTTTTGAAAAGGAACAAGGAAAAAGAAAATGGCAGAACCAAAATCAGAGTCAGAACCCGAACGAGAACAATGCACCCAATAAGAAACCCAACAACAGGCCTACTGAAGGACACACGTCCAATAATAACCCTCCGTGCCCCAAGTGTCAAAGGCCCCATCGTGGGGAGTTCCTCTGGGGAAAGGGTTTCTGCTATAGATGTGGAAAGCCAGGTCATAGGGCGAATGATTGTCGCTCCGGTTCAGTTGGGGGCAAAGAGCTAACTAACCATAATGATCAAGCGAAGAAAGGAAATGCTAGAATATTCCCCATGACACATTAGGGCGCCGATCAAGATGATGATGGGAACGCAGGTATGCTATCGCAAGCATTATTTTATGTGTTTTAATAAATTTTGATGCTTAGACAGACGGTTAGCGGTTTAACTTTGACGATTTAGTTTCAGAAACATATTCATTGGTCAATTCGAGACTTTAGAAAGGATTGAGAACGATACTTATTATTTAGCCCATTTTAGCACTCCACCAACACATGTGTGTATCCTAGAGAGAGACGTCTAAGTTCCTAGAAACCAAGAAACCTTTAGACAAAGTCCAATGTGGTAGACACGGTGGTGATGGAACCACCTGTGAATAGAGAGAAGAAAATTCTTGCCATGTACCCAGAGATTTTAGATCAAGAAAAATTAAAATTTCGAGGACGAAATTGTTTTAAGGAGGTAGGGTTGTAACGACCGAGAAATTTTCGTGATTTTATTCAAATAAATATTCTTAAAAGCGTGTTGCTTCGACTTTGCCCATCATTTAGTTATTTATTGTTAAACGCGTGCTCGTCTAGCCAGTTAAGTGGAAAATTTAATTTATTCAAAATCTTCGTCAAATTTCAATCTTTATCAAAAATATTTCAATATCACAGTTTATTTTCAAAAGTCCAAGTATTAATTATATTAAGTCTCAATTTTAAATATTTTAATCCAATCCAACTTATCAAGCCCAAATATTTTTACCAATCATTTAAGCCCATTTAAAAACCCAATAAATCATCTCTTGGCCCAACCAATTCAACAACTTCTTCCTCCCCAACTTTTTCCTTAAACAACCGATACTCATTTCCAAAATTCTTACAAGTTTTCCATAAACCAAGATTTTAACCTAAGCTACCATGTTTAACACCTAAATCAACTATTAATTAAACCTCCCAACCTCATTATCGAAACCCATGCAACCGCCTCCAGTAAAGGTATAATTTCTCTCAATTTCTACCATAGCCAAAGTTTGTTATCTGCAAATCCACCACCATCACACTACACCCGTCACCACCCACAGCCAAGTTGAACCACCACGGCCAAGCCAGAAACTAACACAGACATACACGGAAATCACCAAACCATAATCGACACCAACATCAACCTCCATCACGTTGTCAAAATCACCGCCGGAAAACCAAAACCAATTTCAAACCCGAAACAACACCACCGAACCAGCCGCTACCTACTGCCATTCGTTCCCAAGAACCACCAAATCGATTTGAACACCTTCAATTCAACAACAAACATGACACTGATGCAAAATTCAGATTCAAAAAACCCACCAAGAACCGCCATCAACAATCACCTCGCACTGCCCACTTTTAGAAATCACCAAACCCGTACTTCGAACCACCAAATACATCCACCAACGAGAACCAAATTCAGATCAAATCATCAAGAATCGCCTCACCAAAACCGCACAAACCACTCAAATCACCACTGTTGCCCACTTCCAAATCAACCTCCAATCAAACCCAAGAATCAAACTCAAAACCCACAACAAACCCAGAACCCAATAATAATAATGAAGCTATATTTTTAAAGTCACGATTCATGAATATTGTCAATTAATTTACATGTCGTTATTTTAAATATGATATTTAAAGTCATGAACATCGTCAATTTAATTATTTTCGTTACTTTATTTCAATTACATATCTTCCAATGAAACGATTACAGATAGTACCTTTTCAAATGTTCTGTGTTCCATGGATGTTGTAAAGTTTTTCCTTCTAAATTTTCTAGTTCATATGCCCGTTTTACAAGGTTTTCCTAATTCTGTAAGGTCTTTCCCAAGATGGGCCAAGCGAGCCAGATTGAGCTTCCCTTGTGACTAAGAACACTTTCCTGAGTACCAAATCTCCATCGTGGAACTTTCGGCTCCTGACTTTAGAATTATAGTATCTGGTGCTTCTCTGTTTGTAGGACGCGTTCTTGAGATCTGAGTTTAACCTCTTCTCCTCAATCAAGTCTAACATAGATTGTAGCATTTCAGTATTTGTTCCTTCTCTAAAATATTGAATTCGGCTTGAGGGGATTCCCACCTCAATAAGGATCACAGCTTCAGATTCGAAGGTGAGGGCAAAAGGAGTTCCTCCCGCTGCTGTCCTGCATGTCATCCTGTAAGACCATAGCACCACAGGTAGTTCATCAGTCCATGCCCTTTTCAGCTCATCCAATCTGGTTTTCAGTGTGTGTTTGATGATTTTATGAATTGCTTCCACTTGCCCGTTTGCTTGTGGGTGGCACGGGGTAGAGTAGTTGAGGAATACCAAACCTGCAGATGATTGACTTCCATACGAAGTCCGTTGTCTTTTGTTCAGTGATTTTCGCTAAGGCCTCTGCTTCAACCCATTTTGTGAAATAGTCTACTGCCACTTCTGCATATTTTGTTGATTCTCTTCCCGTTGGCAACGGTCCAATTAAATGAATGCCCCATTTTGCGAATGGCCATGGTGCTATAATAGAAGTCAGGTCTTCCGGGGGAGATCTGATCATTGGGGCAAATCTCTGACACTTATCACATTTCTTCATGAATTCCATGGCATCTCTCTTGATGGACGGCCAAAAGCATCCTTATCTTAAGATCTTGAATGTTAGGGATTGTCCTCCTATATGGTTGCCACACACTCCTTCATGTATTTATTTCATAGCATATAGGGCTTCCTCTTCATTCAAGCATCTAAGTAATGGGAGGGAAAAACCTCGTTTGTATAACACATCGCCTATCAGAGTATATCTGGAGGATCTAATTTTGAGCTTCAGAGCATTGTCCTTGATTGGGGGCACTACTCCCTCCTTTAATTGCTGGATGATTTCATCCATCCAACTCTTATTTGTGTCAATTTCCATCGTTAGCACTTTCGCTTCCGCTAGGTCTAAGTTTTGGACCCTTCCAATAGGCACACTGTCCAAAGTCTCGGCTCCTTCGCTAGTGGCTAGCCTAGCGATTGCATTTGCCTGACTGTTTTGGGTTCTTGGTATCTGTATGATATCCACATGGATGAACTTCTCCAGTTCTTTCTTGGCCACCTTGTGATAAGATGCCATTTTCTCTTCTTTCGTGTTATAGATTCCTTGGATTTGGTTCACAACTAGATGGGAATCACTGTGTACAGTCACTCTGGCTATTCCCATACCTCTTGCCATTTTTAGACCTGCAATGAGGTTTTCATATTCCGCCTCATTGTTGGTTGCTGGGAACTCAAAGAGGAGGGACTGGCAATATAGTAATTTCTCGGGGCTGACTAGAACAACTCCAGCTCCTGCGCAGTTCTCATTTGACGACCCATCCACATACAGGGACCAGAGTTCGTTACAGTCGGGTGGGTCTATTTCCATGTGGAATTCTGCTATGAAATCAGCC